>VDFB02270651.1:348862267-348944663 GCA_007258455.2 Sequoia sempervirens | reverse complement strand
CAATGGTTTTATTTGACGCCTCAGCTTGACCATTTCCTTGTGGGTAATACAAAGATGAAAAATGGTGTTGGATGTGAAATCGCTCACATAACTCATGAACGTCTTGTTTTTTAAATGGACGTCCATTGTGAGTGATGATGGATTGCAGAAGGAAATACCGAAAAATGATGTAGTTAAGAATGAATTTGGATATTTGTTTGCTAGTTATGTATGTCAGAGGGATGGCTTCGATCCACTTTGTAAAATACTCCATGGCGGTGATGATGAATTTGTGGCCATTGGACAAGGTAGGATGGATCTTACCCATGAGGTCAAGTCCCCATTGAGCAAAGGGACAAGGAGAAGTGATAGGCCAAAGTTCCTATGTTCGAGCGTCAATCAAATCATTGTAAATCTAGCATTGGCGACAAGTCCTGACATATTCTAGCGCATCTTTTTCAATGGTCGGCCAATAGTACCCAAGTCTCATTATCTTCTTGGCCAGAGTAGGACCACTTGAATGAGACTCACATATACCCTCATGTACTTCACATAAGGTTGTACGTGCTTCGTCGGTGTGGAGACATCTAAGGAGGGTGTCATCAAAGCTATGACGGTAAAGGGTGTCACTGACGATGGCATATCTGGCAGCTTTTTGGATAAAGGACTTCCTATAGTTATTGGATAGGTTAGGTGGAAGGGTTTGAGACCTAAAGTAGTCATAAATATCTTGGTACCAGGGAGAGTTGGGACCAACAAGTTCGTAGACCATCTCTGACTCCGTAATGTCATAGGCGGGGACCAAAAATTGTTCTATTAGGAATTTCAGCTGAGGCATATTGCTTGGAATGTTGAGGAGAGAGCCTATTCTAGCCATGGCATCTACCACTTTGTTATGTGCTCTCGGTACTTGTTCAAAAGTCACCATATGGAAATACATCTAAAAATTGGTAACCATTCATTTGTAGGGCATGAGTTTCTCATCCTTTGTGTTGTAGTCATCATTAACATGGTTGATGACCAGCTAAGAATCCCCATAGACATGTAGTGTTCTGATTTTCCATTTAATTGCCATTCTAAGTCCTATAACCAATGCCTCATATTCTGCCACATTATGTGTGCATGGGAAAGCTATGTGGAAAGACTTATGAATGGAGTCTCCTTGAGGGGTGATGAACATGATTCCTGCCCCTGAGCCATGATTAGTGTACGATCTGTCAAAGTAGAGTCTCCAAGGTGACTTAGGTTCTGTATGGAATATCGACTCATCTAGAAAATATACCAGTAACAGGTGATCACTTTGTAAGGGTGTGTCCGCCAACTAGTCTGCTCTGACATGTCCTTTTATTTCCTTTCTTTGTACATATTTAATATCATATTCGCTCAGAATCATGACCCATTTTTCCAGACGTCCTATTAATGCTTCCCAACTTAACAAATATTTGAGGGGGTCGGTTTTTGTTACTAGTTGTGTCTGATGGCTTAACATTTAATGTCTTAGCTTTTGTGCTTCAAAGACCATGGCTAGACAAGCCCATTCAATTGATTTGTAGTTCAGTTCATACTCAACCAATGTCCGACTGATGTAATATATAGCTCTTTCTTTTTCTTCTTGGTCGTTTTGTGCTAGTAATGCCCCCAGTGCTGAAGTAGTGGCAGAGATGTATAATATCAAAGGCTTTCCTTGAATGAGAGGCATAAGGACTGGCGGTGACAATAGGTAATATTTTATTTGCTAAAAGGCTTCTTGGCATTTATCTGTCCACATAAAGGGAATACCTTTGCATAGAAGATATTGGAATGGTTGGAATTTATCGGCCAATTGGGCTATGAAGCGCCAAATAGACTTCAACCTACCTTGTAAGGTTTTGAGTTCACTAATTCCTTTGGGTGGAGGCATGTCTATGATGGCTTTTACTTTTGCTGGATTGACCTCAATGCCTCTTTGAGAAACTATGTATCCCAAGAGTTTACCTAATGTTACACCAAAGACACATTTCTTAGGATTTAGCCATACTTTGTATTCTTCTAGTCTCTTGAAAATTGTGTCTAACACCTTTAGATGATCCTTTCTTGTTACTGATTTAGCCAAAAGGTCATCTTCATAATCTTCCATTATTTTATGTATCATGTCATGAAAGATTGTGGTCATAGCCCTATGATATGTGGCACCTGTGTTTTCAAGACTAAATGCCATGACATTCCAATAGTATGTACCCCAAGGGAAAGTGAATGTTACTTTATCTTGGTCTTCGGGGGCAATACAAATCTAATTATAGCCAGAGAAACTGTCCATGAGGGACAACATCATATATCCTGCTGTGAGGTCAACTAAGATATCAATATTTGGTAAAGGAAAGTCATCTTTTGGGCATGCCTTATTTAGGTCTCTAAAATCTATGCAGATGTAGATCATCCCATTTGGCTTTGTTACTAGCACCAGGTTAGATATCCATCAGCATAATCAATAGACCATATGAACCCAACATCTAGAAGTTTCTTCAACTTAGCCTTGACCAATATAGCGACCTAAGGATGCATTTTGTGTAACTTCTATTTAATTGGTTTGGAATTAGGCAATAGTGGAAGATGGTGCAGAACCAGTTATGGGTCTAATCCCGACATGTCAGCATAGGACCAGGCAAAGTTGACTTTACGTTTTGCAAAGAACTTGTGAAATTTCGGTCTCTCTTCTTCAGTCAAGGATGAAACAAAGAGGACCATTTTGGGATCTTCTATTGTTGATATGTTATCTTATATGGTGTCCTCTATGAGCATAGCTAATTTCTCTTGTGTTATGGGAAGAAAGTCTAGCCCTCCATCCTTGGGCACCTCGGAGAGGTTTTCACCCATAGATACGTCCTTTGTTTTTACTTTTTTGTTGTCAGAAGGTGCCTTTCGGTTTTCACCTAAAGACATTTCATTTTTTATTTTATTTTTAATTTTAATTTTGCGACTGGAGGACGGAGCAGTCTCGTCGAAGTAGGCTACACAATCTACGTCAATGGCGAATCCTGCCTTGTGATCACCACTGGGTATGCCCTCATGTAATCTCATAAATTTTGCAATAGCCTCATCATTTTGGAAGGTGTCCAAGACTGGCGGGCCTTGTTGGTCCCAATCGATTAATTGTGGATAGACTAAGGAAATGCCATTGTCAGCATTGGTGAATTGAGGGGAGGATGCAGAAAGCATGCAAACGGATTCAGAGATATTGTAGATCAAATTATCATCGTCCAATTCCACATCGGACTTTATCCAATATGCCCCTTCACTTGTTTCATATTCGTTGTCAAAGTAAGGGGTGAAGGGATCAGAGTCATGGTTGTCCGCATTATCTGGGAATTTAGGTGGTGGGTTTTGTATGTCATGGGGAAGGGAACTAGAACTATGACTATTTGGTGCCTGGTCGATTTTAAATGTTTTCCAAAAAATTTATTTAGAGGTGAGCTCCCCCATTTTGACAAACAAATCATTGAGGCAACTGTCACTTAAGCATCTTTGAGAGCCAAATTCCCATTCTTGGGAGTCAGTTTTAGTGAAGGTTTCCTTAGTGGTCTCGACACTTTCTGAAGCATGCACATGCTCACTCGAAATCCCAGTGGTACGTCGGTTGTCATTGTCAGGAAATCCATACCCTAATCCAAGATACTTTGGTATTTTGAAAGATTCCATGGGCTCTCTTCATCCAATTTTATTTCTTCCTAGGCCACTAGTTCCATCGTAGCCTTTAGCCTTCATCATGTCATATCCCTTGCCATATTTCTTAATTGGTAATGGGGGTAGTTTGGCCATATCTTTATAGAGCCATCCTCTAATATCGGCCAAGTCCTCATTACTCATGTCTCCCCATTTTATGAAAACCGTTTTTGGTGGAACTTTGAAAATTTCTTTGGGTTCCATTCTAAAACATGGTTGACCATAGACCTTTGAAGACTTGGTTATTGTTGTGATGCCATATGCCGTATGTATTTTGAATTCTCCACAGCCTAGGTCCTAGATCTTGACATTGGGTTCATCATTGGGAAGTGTGAAAGATGGTGGTGTAGTGGAAGATGTGGACAAAGTGGTCGTGGAAGATGATGCGAGTGTGGATGGGTCAATGTATTTAGAAGAAGAGGGCCCAGAAGCTTCTCGGTTGATAGGCACTTGATTTGCAGAAATACCCCTTAGGTTGGTACAATATTGAAAAGGATCGGGGTCTCCATATATAGTGATTTTTGTGCCGTCAAATGGAAATTTTAAGCATTGGTGATATGTGGATGGAACGGATTTTAAGGCATGAATCCATGGGTGGCCGAGCAAAATGTTGTAAGGTAATTCTAGATCCAGGACCTGGAAAGTTGTATCCGAAATGACTGGTCCTACTCTGATAGGAAGAGAAATAACACCTCATGAAAAGCGTTCTTCCTCATCGTATGCTTTTATGACTACTCTTTGTAGGATCTACACATGCATCAGAAAATCCTAGAGCCTTAACTAGTTTCAAGGAGAATATGTTCAATCCTGCTCTGCCATCTACTAAAACTCTTCTGACCTTGTGCTTATGGACGAAAGTTTCAATGTGTAATGCATTGTTATGGTTAGTCTTGGATGAAGAGTAGTATTGATCAGAAAAGGTGACATGGTGAGGTGTAGTGAGGTATCCCACCATGGTCTCAAATTGGTTGACATGAATATCCTTAGGGACTGATGACTCTTGTAGGGTTTTATCTAGTATAGCCTTATGTGTGGGAGAGATGTGAAACAGCTCGAGTATAGAAATTTGCGCGAGAGTTTTTCCAAGTTGGTCGATAAGGTTAAACTGACTCTTGGGTTGTCATTGCTTTGTGGTCGAGGTGGGTTGTGATTGCCTAGGATATGGACTAGGTATGGTGATCTTAGGTTGCCTAACGGGAGGCAGACCAGCTATGGTGACCTTGCCACTTCGAGTAGTAGCATTACATTGGGGTTCTCTCTTGACTATGATGGTATTAACACATTCATTATCAGTTTAGATATTGTTTATAGTGGTTCCACCAGAATAGTCATACTTGGCTCAAGCGCAATTGGCTTGATTATTTTTTATCTTTGGACCTAATGTGGAAGCATTATTAGAACCATGGTCTTGCAATGGGTTCTTATGAATGGTATGATCTGAATTAGAGGAAAATTGTGGTCCACCTACCTCAATGATACGATTCTCAATAAGGTCTTGTACCAGATTTTTTAGTTGTCGATGGGAAGAAGTTTTATGTCCTTTTGCTTGATGATAATCACAAAATGCATTATCATCCCACCATGCTGGTTTGATTTGTCTTGGGTCATATGGTTTTGGTTCTTGAAGTGTGATGACACTATTCTGAAGGAATTTCTTGAGGACTTCCTCAATGGGTTCACCCAAGGGAGTGTATGTGCGACCCTGGGGAATTATCTCATTTGACAGTATTGTCCTTGATTATTTTGGTTGCTTTGGTTGTTTGGGGGAACATTGGTAGGGGGTGTCAATATTTTCATTGATTTTTTTTGCAGTTGAACCCATTTTAGAGCCAGTATAGGACCCATAGTGTTTACAGCCTTGGCATCCACAACATTGTCATTGGTAACATGTCTATTTTTGACCCAGTACTTATTTTTGTCAGTGGGAGGATTTGCATTTGTGTTTTTAGGACCGTATCTCAGCTCTCCCTTTACAATAAGGGCTTTCTCAATCTGGACACCTTTTTCAAATAGGTCCATGAAGGTTGTACAACAATGTACTTGTAATGCATATTTTAAGGGCCCTAGAAGTGTTTGAACGAACATGTCCACCTTTTCCTTTTCGGTATGTCGATGTGGCAATGACTAGCTAGACTTCTCCATTTTTGAAAGAATGGGATGAATGTTTCTCCAGCATCCTCTTGCGTGAGATTGCATAAGCTAGTAATAGAGTTGTCCATGTCAATGTTGTACGCGTAATTTTTTATGAATTTGTGTTTAAGCTCATCCCATGTTTGGATATCATTTTGAGTGGAGAACCATTCAAGCACAGGACCTACAATACTTTTAGAAAAAGGTCTCATCAAGTATTTTTGTTCATAGGCGACGTCCATACAGTTGGTTGCAAATTCGTGGACATGTTCTGTGGGGTTTTCCTTTCCTCTATATTTGGTAAAATTAGGTGACACATATCCCGGAGGAAATGGTGGCATGTATAAGTTCATGTCGAAGGGATATACAGATAGATCATATGAAACTTCTAATTTCTTGCTGGATATTTGTATGTTTTCGATGGTCTTCTCAAGACCCATCAGTTTTGCTTGTAAGGCATCTATTACAGGGTCATTTGTGGTCCCATACATTAGATTGATTGGTATGCCATAGGTCCCCATTTGTTGTGCATGGATGTTGGTGTATTGTTGAGGGATGGGTTGTTGTGACATGTGTGATGTGTTCTGATTTGCGTGTTGTTGGTATTGAAAGTTTGGATTGGGGGTATGTTTGTGGGTATGAATATGGGATGAATATGTCGAAATATGTCCCCCAACCATTTGGGTCGATATTTGGGGAATATGGTGAACATGAACATTTTGATGTGTGAATGATGCCCTAGGTTGTGTGTTTTGACTGCCTTGTCCAAGTTGTTGGGTTTGTACAAGGGGAATGGTCGTATTTTGTCCTTGGGAGGTGATGGCATTTGACTGTGTTGACGTGTTAACATTTTTGTTGTTGTCCTTGAATAAATATATGTCGTTTACCTCCACCCAAAGGATTTTTTGAATACCAATGAGAGGATATGATGAAGATGTACTCATGGTACTAGATGTAGTTGTCAATGGAGGATTTGTATGGCTTGATGATGCCCCCATGGCATTTATCGTAGTGGTAAAGAGATGATTGGAATAACTTTCTGACACTGCCGAGGAGCCAAAGGTGGTTCCAGCCAATTGTGACGGTGTTGTGGATATTGTGGGCACTGTGACGGATTGTGATCCTCCAATGGATGTAGTGTTTATTGAATTGAAGTTGTTTGGAATGTTGGAGGTAGTACTCATGGTCGTTGTGACATTTTGTGAGGTAGCATCAAAAAAGGTATTGCTCGTGGTGTTTAGATGTTGACCACTATTGTACATGTTATGTGTGTTGTGTACATTAGGGTCAGGAGATGTTGATCTCAACTTGTGAATGTCAAATCCATGGGGTAACTTAGCTCCTTGACTTAAGAGTATGGCCAAATATCTATCTCTATCATATAGGACCATTTGTTCCGTGAATTGTGACACCTCTGGATCTTGTGTTGCTATCTCTAGGTTTTCCTCAAGTATTTTTCTATATTCCTCCTTACGTAAGAATGGTTCAAAGGGGTTGTTTGATGAGGATGGTATGGACATGAGAGGTTCAGTATTCGTGTTGCTAAATGGGTCATCAAAAGTCCAATTTGGGTCATAAGTGGGATTGGTGACATTTGAATTAGAATCTTTTCCAAAGTTTGCCATTTTTCTTTTCTTTCTTTGGAGTCTAGTTTCCACCATAAAAGGGAATTACTCAAATGAGGTAATGAAAATGATGACAAAATGCAAGGATGATACTAGCCTATGTTTTTTTGTTTTCTGTATTTTTGATAATGAGGGGTGGCAATGCAAAGTGATGACTAAGGAAACGATTGATGCAAAATGACAAGGTTTTCAAAGCCAAAGTGTTGAATGAGGACTAATATGGTAATGTTGATGAAGGACTATGGCGATTAATGTAAATTCGAGGTTTAAAATGATGACTAGAGGTGGAAAATGCAAAGTCTAAGTTTGAAATGATGACTAAGTTTGGACAATGTTTGGAGAAAGGTTTCTTTAACCACTCTAAGCTTGACGTATATCTCAATTTAGGTTATCAAAAGGACTTGCTAAAGGGACTAAATGACAAGTTCAAGATGACGAGTGAGCCTTCCTAACTAGACTGTTGAGTTGGAGGTTCTCACAAAAATGACAATGACCGAAAAGAGGAATAATGACTATGTCCCAAGATACCCTAATTTTGAAAATAATGGTCTTTGCAAAGTTAGGAGATTTGGCCTAATCTAAAGTTTTCCAAGATGAATCCTAAGGGAAAAATGATGATTATGATGCCTAGGGAATGCAACCAAAATATGGAAATTTTAAACCTATGGTTAAAGTGCAAGCTAATGAATGCAAATGATGGACTTTTTTGAGCAATTTTGATTCTGGTATCTAACAAAGAATTTTGAAAAAGATGTTTAACAGTAGGCCAAGATGTTTGGATTCAGATTCTGGTCTGAAACGGGGTTTACTTTGTTGACAGGAAAATGCGTCATTATAGGCATCAAATGCGGCTCTGGGAATGGCAAATGCAGTTCAGTTTTGCAAATGTGGCTTTAAAAAGGTCAAATGTGGTTCAGTATGTCGAATACGGCTTTACAAAAGGTGAATGTGGTTTAAGACAGAAAAATGCAGTGTTTAGAGGAGAAAATGCGGGTTGTCAGAGCAAATGCGTTGCAAAGTTTGGCAAATGCGGTGCGATAGAGCAAATGTGGTTTGACAGATGCGTCTCAAGATGCTAAAAAGTCAATTTTTTGATGTTGTTAAAAACTCAAATTTTTGAAAGGTTGACTGTATGTTTTTAGATGTTGGAGTGTTGTTTGTTTTGTTTGAGTAACCAACAAACACTTGGCGAGCATGATATTTTGAAAAGTAAAAAAACACACAAGAGAACAAGTACGATCCTAGGTTAGGCCATGATAGTATTTGCTAGACTCCACATGGGTTTCCCCAGCCACATATCAATAGCTTGTGAATCTAGAAGCTTGGTTGCACGGGATCCCCCTTATAGTGCACTCTCTTCTCAAGCAAACCAAGCTTCCAACCCCCACGAAACTCCCATGGAAGATTGGTCACCTCTACTAAAGACTACGAAGACGTGGAAGGCTTCACACCGACTAGTGTTGTACTGGCAAATAGAAGGTTTTGGGCTTACTACACAAGATTTTTTAGTTTGGGACCCCCATTCTAGTGGCCATACATGGGGCAAGAGATTAATCACCGATTAGGTGGCACTCTAGCCTGAAGAGGTTAAGCTCAACAAGGTTTATGGGAGTGTAACTCTATCTATATCACACATCTGCACTCATAATCTTAGGTTTTCCCTTAAGATTCACATTTATATACCAGTCAGAGGTAGCTTGGCTTTAGCTCCATTGTCGGTTTGAGTCACATTGGGGTGATGAAATCCCCAGGTAGGCCCAATTTCTAGAGGCAATAATCATTTCTCTCACACCCAGGATCACATGACTATGCAAGGGGAGAGGATACTTCAGTTATTGCATGAGGGTTACACATAAACAAAGTGGATCTGGCTTTCTGATCACCTAGTTTGCATAGGGTCAGAGCATATTCACCTACCACTTTCAAACACAATCAGACAAAATTGAAGACATGTTCGTTTTAAGTGCACCAATAGAAATGTGTTCTATTCTAAAAATAACAAGCACAATGTTTTTTAAAGCAAATATTGGACACTCAAACCTACAAACAGAGATTAGTAGTCTTATCAAATAGTCTTGGACCCTTGAGATGTAACCACCACATGTTGCAAGCAAAGATTAGTAACACGAAAACTCTATGCTAAGCGGAATGTAGAAAAGAAAACCAGAATGCCTTGGAAAACCAAAAATTAAATAAAAAAAGAGCAAAAAATAGAAAAAAACTAAATGCAAAAAAAAAAAGAATTTACCAGGTATATGCATCACAGCAGAGCGAATGCATCTCTATGTGCATCAAATGTGTTTCGGTCCCATGTTTCAGTCTGACAGGCAGATGCATCTCAGGAATCAAATGCGTCTTTTGAAGAATCAGATTGGCTCTTTCTATTAAATGTGGATTTTAAGATTGCGTATGCAGCTTAGTAGAGCGTTTGCATCGTTTAATCCCACAAATGCGTCATGACGCATCAGATGCGGTGCGATAAAAGACGAATGCGGTGTTCTATACCTATACTTGCAAAAAAATAGAAAACCGAAAACCATACAGAAACTACAAAAAAAAAAAATTAAATGCGTCAGGTTCACCAATGTATCTAAGGGTTATTTTTGGATTTTTAGATTATCAAATCAATAAAGCATAAAACCCAAAGAAGCTATCAAGCACAAAGGAAACTAAAAACAAGAATGATTATACCTGTTGTTCATTGGAGCTTCCTTGATTCACCTTCATAGCACCTTCTAACTTGTTGATGGTTGCCCTCAGATCGAACGTGTGAGCAATTTGAAAACAAAGACTAAGTCCTACACAAGCTTTGAAGGATTTGGATTGTCTAAAATGAAATCAAGTATCTATGTCTATAACGAAATGACTCTAATGCCTAAGACAATTATGCCAAAATCACTAATAAGAATGCAAGTATATGAATATGTCTAAATGTCTAAGCATCCAAGTGTAATCAAAATTGTGAGCAAAACTGGCATTTTATAGAAAATGCAATTTTGGACAGAAAGACGAGATCAAAAGTTGGTGAAAGCCTAAAATCAGAGGATGAGATTTAATGTGACAATCCCTAATTAGGGTTAGGGAAAAATTATTAAATGACTGGTCAAGATGTCATTTGAGAAGATTGAATCGGCGGTGGAGAATAAATAAGATAATTAGTCAGAAGAATAAAAAAAATTAAAAATCAAGAACATAAAGACTGCCCGATTTGTGAGATTTGAAAAATCCAAAAGATAAGAGTTGAACTGAAGATCAGATTTGGAAAATCAAGAATCTGCTCGATTGCTTGATTTTTGGAAGAATATTACCATTTTGAATTAAATTAATTCAAAATATGGATTTTGTGTGATAATAAATAATCGATTTTTAGATTACTTACTAAAATGAACTGACAATCAGGAATGTAAGATCATTTTAAATAATTTCATTTATTTAAAATGAAGGAAATGTTAATTTTGACAATTAAATAATTAAAGATAATTATTTAATTTAGAAGATATGATTAATGATTAAATAAATTAATAAACTCATTTAATCATGAGAATTAGTGACATATTAAATAAATAAATAAAATTTATTTATTTAATAATCAAGAAGAAATAAATGAAGAAAGGTAATTAAATAAATTAAGAAATTTATTTAATTAGGAGAAGACTTAGACAATTAATGACGTATTTAATAAATAAATAAAATTTATTTATTTAATAATCATGAAAAAGGACATGAATTAATTAAATAATTATGAATTATTTAATCAATAGTCGAATGTGGACCAAGGACATAATTAAATGTCATAATTATGCTAGGATGAAAGTGGTAAAAATAGAGCTTGCAGGCCTAGGTCATTTTTAAGTGTCTACAACAATAACATTTCATGAAATCCAAATAACTTGAATTAATCCAAGTAGATTTAGCTTTAAGCATTCAAAAATATCATGGAATCAAAATATCTACAATAAAACTCCATGCATTCATCTCTTTTTTGAAACATTTTCTGAAATTTAAACATATATTCTAAAACAAAGCATAACAAATTATTGAAAAAGTAAAATTTATCCTAGGTATTATCCATGCATACCTCAAGAAATAACCAAACTAGAGAAAACCATTCCATACATCACTAGATTGCTTCACAGATAGGCACAAAATAATGTGATATTTTAAAGAGAGGGAGATTATTTTCCACCAGATAGTGTTAGTATGGACCCTTAAACAACGTAGCATACAGTCTTGTTCATTAGGAACAAAAAATTAGCTACATAAGATTTCATATCAAGAGATAGCTTTCAAATTGACTCTGATATTGATTAACTTCTAATGAAACATACAAGTTTTTAATCTAGAATGAAACCAAAAATAGGAAAAAGAAAAAAAATTGAAAAAGTTTTGGTTTGCTGACATCCAAAAATTTTGAACTTAACTTAAAATGAAACATCTCCTGGCCTTTTATAGAAACAAGAAACTTAGGAAACTCAACCAATACATGAAAGGGAATCCAAGGGATGAATAACAAGGTGCATGGAATATGACAACTGGTAGGAGAATTGTTGAATAAGTCAATGGGTGTCAACCTTCTTCAAGACTTTAGAATCTTTTAGGATCTCCATCTTTAAAATATAGTCAAGATATTAACTTGGAGCCAAGTATATTTTTCAAATAAAATGTAGGAACTTCTAGACATTCAGAATGATCAGGTGGACATTTGTTCCTATACTTAGGTTCAGACTTGGATGAAACACACCTGGGGGTAAGTTTCCTTGGATCTCTATGCCCCCTTTGTCACATGTGTAATACTAGGTTTTACGGTGTTTTGATATCTCAAGCTTCTCCTTGGCATTGACTTCCATAATGTACCACCCGAGCTAGCTATGCCACTACTCACAATCCAAATTTACCTAACTTTCCATACCCAAATACTGCATCACATTTTGTTTCTCCTACAAATACAAATTCCACATATTAATCCCTTTTTAAAAATTCATAAAACTCTCATGAAAATAAAACCATCATTAATAAATCATCATTTTAGAACAAATCATAAATATCATGCTTTTAAAATACATTCTCACATAATTATCGTTTCAGGCAGGTTATTCGACATTTTTAACTCTTGAGCCAACTTAAACAATTAACTTTTAAACATGCATTGTTACTCGGTACCCAATATCTAACAACTTCAGCTTTTACCGTAACCTAACTCCTAGACCTTAGTTATTATTGAAACCTTCACATTTCTCGGGCCTTCACTTCTAGACTAGAACACTTACCAAACCTTGCATTAACATTTCAACCACTCTAGCCTTTTGGTACCTAGTACATTTGAATCACAAATTACTCCAAAAGAATTCCTCTTAACTTTAACTTTTGGTAATCCTTTCTCCTAACCAGCACCTACCATAAGCATAATTTTTTTCATTTGGGTCCCCAAGTCTTATAGTCTTGTGGTGTGTTGTGAGACCACACAACAACTTGCAACCAATAAAACCAAATTTAAAAGAAATCTAGGATCAGAACATCCGCTATGAATTATAACTTATATATATTTTCCAACAATAACTCCTTACCTTTACCTGAATTCTGGCATAAAGATTATAAAATTTCTCCAGAAAGTATCAATGTGTGCTTTGATTAATTCTATTATCTAGAACTTGGTGAAAAAACTAGTTCATTGACATTGAACTACATAATTTAGTAATCCTCCAAATCCAACCTTGGATAGAGCCTTGATGTTATTCAGGCGTCCATAGCCCCAACAAGGTTATCTTTGTAATTCCACCAAACATAGCTCTACTGCCAGTTAGGCATCCATAGACCTAATAGAGATATTTGGATAGCCTAAAGAGTTGAATTCTCTCTTTTGATATTTTTTTGATATTCATTTTTTCTTTTCTTTTTTCTTTTGATATTTATTTGTAAGCTCATCTACTTCAACTTGTAGGAAATGAAGATCGATATTAGGTTGGTAATTATAGTGGTAGTGAAGGTTACCCTTTTATTTTCATTCAATGCAAATATCTTCATCGTTTCACCAATTCCCAACTCATTTAATTATTCCCTGTATGTGAGAATTTTCAACTAAATTTTACCATCCCTATGCCAAATTCCAACTAACTATAATTTTCTATCTATCCAAAAAAAATGCATAAGTTAAAATTTAGCAGCAAGTAATCCAATCACCAAATTAATTCTAAATTTAGAAATGTCAGTTACCACCCTTCCATTTTAAATTTCATGGCAACCACTAAAATAAACTTCGCTAACACTTTCGATTTGATGGCACTGCACTAACATTAATGCATCAGAGTTGTCATGATTACACTTAATTATGAACATAATACTCTACATTTAATTTCATGCCTTAACATGCACATATTACTTCTTTTAATTTCTCCACATACTGATGTGTACCACCTCACTAGATTAATTTTCCTTTCTACAATGCACTCATGGACATCTTCATGATTAATACAACTCGATAAAATACATTGAAATGAACACCATTAAATTTGGAAATCTTCAATTTGCTTGATTCATAATCTTCATAATGAAAAACTTTGAAGCAACTATCACTAATTCTATGAAAAAATTATTTTACTTAACATTTAACCCTAGAGAAAAGTGTCATGTTGCCACCTCAACTTGCATTTCCCAAAATTTCTATCTAGGCAACTATGTACCACAAATTTCTCACAGATTTCTATAAATTTTGCACTTCACCTTCGAATTCTTCACTTATTTTTCTTTTTAATTTTCTTGATTTTCTACTCTACTTGTGTTTTCTTGCTTCTATCCCATGGATACTCCCATTTCCCTGACATGTGTTCACCACCAGAATGGATTCCTTGGTTGAATTATGATTGAGAGAATCATAAAGGTTTTCTTTATCAGGACTCTAACTACCAAATCAAACTTGTGCCTAGTCCTCGAGGAAACTTTTGCAGAGTCCAAAACATACTACTAGATGAACATAGACTTGGCTTCATGGTTCATAGCCTCACTTCTAGACCTTGGCCTTTTTGTTGATGTTCGTGAAGCTACAAACATGATAGTGTGACCTGACTTTCTCAGGAATTTGGACTATGTCCTTTCTATTGCTCACCCAGCTGTTGGAATTTCATCTACTGATGATATTCCTTCTTTTTTCTAGAATGGGGGGAATTAGTTCCCATTCGGTCCTTCCTGACTAATCTGCACAACTCTAACCTTGATACTCATAGGGACAATGCTTACCTGGGGTATACTGCCCTCATGGATGAAGCATCCCAAATTGACTAACTAGCAAACCATAGCTCTAAGATCATCCCCTTTTTTTCCTTTTTTTGCTCCTTTTACAATAATAAATTTTGTATTTCCATGCACATACGAGATATAATGCATTTTTTTAAAATTTTCATACATTAAACATGTATTTACTTCACATGGTTTTATCTTTTCAAATTCAAAGTGCAATATTTTAAGAAAATTTCAATTGATTCTCATGCATTTTAAATTAAGCAGAATTCATTAATGCTAGGAACAAACCAGAAAGCAAAGATAAACCCTACAAAATCAAATTAACCTAACTAACTAACATTTACCATAATCAGGTGATTAACCCTAACTAAGCAATTTACCTTAATTTCTATTACTATCTTCATGGTGTTTTTTGTACGAATTACAACAGGCTTGTCTTTAAATTCACTTGAATACAAGTTTCAAATATTCTTTTATGTTTTCCTTTTTTGTTCTATATTTAGCTAATGAGGGAATATATTAGAAATGATATTTTGCATTGAATGTATCACTTTTTATGATGTTAATGATGGAATGACTATTTAAATTGAAATATGTGTTGGTGGATTAGCATCCTATTTTTGAGGATTTTGTGTAGGTGATGAAAAGCTTATTTAATGATGTGGATTTGTTAAACTCTCTATTTAACAAACATGGAGTCAATCACGTTCTTGATCACTCCAGCTAGATACTAATTCATCATAACTTCAAATCGACTTTTCTAGTCAATTTGGAAACTTCTTGTTTCAGCTGATTGGTGGCAGAGTTCTCTATGATATTTTTAGTTTTGTTTTAGTTTTAGTTTGCCACTTTGTATCTTGGTGAGCAGCACCATGTTTTGAATTCAAAGAAGGGATATTCAGGACTATAAATATCCATCTTTAGGAATAGTCTAGGAGTTAGATAATATTTTGCTTGATATTATAATGAATGTATTATGCACTTTGGTTCTATCACCTTATTTGGGCCGATTTGAATGCAAATAATAAGTTAATCCCAATCTTAGTGTTAAAGGTCCCACCAGAGGAAGAGCAGGGCCCGCTCGATTGAAGGAGGTGATCTTGTGTTGTGTTCTTTGGATTTAGTTAATTTCTATTCAGTTTGTATCAAGTGATGAGTTAATAATCTTGATTTTCGTTTAATCACTATTAGTAGTTACATTTACTCACACCTTCTAGATTAGCGCATAGTATTTTTAAAATAGTTTATTATGCTCTGTTGTAGATTAACATATATTTGTTTACTTTAGATTTGAATGTTATTCATAGGAATTAGATTTAATAACTATTTTCAAATTCATAATGGTTTTAGTAAGAGAAATAATGATTACTAATGGGAAGATAAAATTGAAGCTTGTTTGGAATTCATTCATCCAATTTAGTGTTACTATTTTCTAGATTAATATTTATTTTATTGTAAGCGTAAAATAGACTTTCTCTTCCAATAAAATAAGAATAGAATTTAAATTTTGAATGTTAGATTAAAAGTGAATTTACTTATATCATAATTCTTCCATGAATCAATTACAATTAAGTTATGTTGAGTTTGAACTAAGTTACTATAGCTTTAATAAGCATTAGTTAAGTAATAAGTTAGGATTAAGTCTTTAGAATTAGTTAGAAATTAGTTGTTAAGTTCCACTCCTGAGAGCTCTTGAAAGCTCCTGAAGGAGTCTAACTGAAATCAAATGTCACTATTTATAATACAAAACCCCCCAATTTATGGAGACATCCTTATCGCATACAACTCTAAGATGCACCTAGTTCGATAATTAAAAGATTAAATGATGCAATAAGTGACATCAATGACCTTGCCCATAATTTTTAGCACCATTGTCAGGGACTAAAAGATCTAACTATTTAATTTTGAAGCCTTAGTGTTGATAAGGAAGACAATTTAGATTATGGATGAGATGAGCTAGAGATCCTCTAGGAAGGTTTCTTCCACAAAACATTGATTTTGATCAAGAAAAATAAGTTTAGCAACATTAGATTGAAAATAAACAAGTGAACTAGGAATATTATCAAGAAGTAGAAGAAATAGGTGACCAACCAGGAAATGATCCCCCACCAAATAATTGGGCCTTTTCCTATCCTATTAATTTTAACAAACGAGATGATGAGCCTCCTATGAAAAACATTTCACCTTCTATTTTACTTACCTTTAGGGGAAAAACTTCTGAGGACCCTGACCAATTTCTCTATGATTTTAAGGTTTTATGCTAGACCCATGACTATAGAGCTGATAACCAGAAGTTAAAATTATTTCCTTCTACCTTGAAAGAGTCAACTTTATGTCGGTTCATGGGTTTAGGTGCAAGGACAATCTCAACTTGGAAGGAAATGGAAATTGAATTTTTGGATAAATACCAAGATTACTATCGAGTAAGAGATGGGAAAGAGTTGTTCTGAATGAGACAATTGGAAGATGAAAGTATAGAAGAGTATGTTGATAGATTTCAATTTGTGCATAAAAGGTGTCGTAATGGGTTGTATAATGAGATTAGTAAGAAATTTTTTCTAAAAGGAATTGATGATGATTCCAGAGAGTCTTTGAATCTTATGGGGAAAGGAGACATCAATAAGCTTTCTTTAGAAGAAATTATTGAGATATGTAGAAACTACTCTAGGACTAGAGTAGGAACTAGAGACTCTTGAAGAAACAAAGTTCTCACTCCTGATGTATCTCAAGTAATGGAGGAAATTGCAAATTTGAAAACTGATTTACTCCTTCATCTCAACATGCAAGGAGATAAGAAGACTACTGAGTCTTTATCTATTTATTGTTCCAAATGTAGAGGTAAACATATTTTGAGAGAATTTCCATTAAATTAAATTGATCTCTATGAAATATGTGAGAAACATCATGCACTAAGTTCTTGTAGCCTCTTACCTTAAATTAAGAATCATTTGAAGAAACAACCTGTAGTGGAGGAAGAACTTAATTATGTTGGGTAGAGATCTCAGAATATAGGATATAATGCTAATCAAGGGAAATATGATCTTAGAGCTAATTGGAATCAAAATCCTTGGCCAAATGCAAATCAATGGACTCCTCAATACCAAGCACAACCACCACCTACATTTTGGGGTCAACATGAATGGATGAATCGTTAGTGGAACCAATCACAATGGCAATAAAATAAACCATAGTGGAAGTTGAACCAACCATCATGGTAGAAAAATCAAGCACAATTTCAGCCATGGAAAAATTAGGGGCTAAGATGTCCTTGGCACAGTCACCTCCATTAGTTACTGGTCCTAATCCTACTAATGAACAAGTAAATTGTTGGCAGGAGACAGTGTATATGTCATCTAGTGTTGTCATTGATGGAAACCCTAGTCAATGATTAAATCCACACTTCAGTAGTTGCTTATACCAAAAGTCAGATTGAAGTTTTGGGATTAACTGTCAAAGCTAGAACAGAGCATCTGACAGAGTTGTGTACATCGATTCATATGCAATTTTCTATTATCATTTTGAGTTATGGATATTAGGGAAGGTTTTTTGATGTATGATCTATGTTATCCTTGAATCATAGAGCCTCATATCGATTGGTGTGCAAGTTTGAAGATCTGATTGATTGTTTTTCAGTTTAACCATGAAAAAAGATTGACTTGATGATTGTATCATGTTGTGGTTCTTTGAGGAGTAATTGTTTGAATTTTTTTGTGTTCGATCATGTTTATTTGGGTCATCACTATGTTGTGGTTGACTTTGGATGGTGTGCATTGAAAATTAATTATGGATTGATCCGACAATTTGTAAATATTTTATATTTTGTTGAAGCTGACATATGGTTGCTGTAATTCCTAATTGTGGATATATATAAGTGATTTTTTAGATCATTTTGGTGTGTTTTGATGTATGTTGTGATGTGATGAAAAATTCAGAAGAATTATAGAGCGATTGTGCATAGTTTCACTTTTGCATAAAAAGATTTGTGGTCCAAATTAAAGCAAATAGAGTAGAAGAGCAGAATTAGACAGAAGGTCAAGAATACAATTGTTGTGCTTAATCATAACTAAAATTAGGCATTAGAAGATGTTATTCTCTTAGTTCAAATCTTCTGGATGTAATCCAAATGTTTTTGTAAGACAACGAGTCTTCATTTTGTATTTGAGTAGTGAGCTCTAGGCAGTGTGCCTAAATGCATGTGCATTCCTTTTGTAAACACTTATATTTGAGTATACTCATATTGTGGATTGACGTCCACCATGGTTTTTCCCCTAACAGGGTTTCCACATAAAAAATCCTTGTGTTATGGTGTTGTGGTTGATTGTTTTGTGTTCTTGCATCTTTCTTTTGCTTTAATGCTATAAGTGGTTTAAAGATCAAGTTAATAAAGTTAAATTTTGTAGAACACTGATTCACCCCCCCTCTTTGTGTTCCTTGATTCCAACAATTGGTATCAGAGCCTAGTTGCTCGGAAGAAGTTTAAAAGCTTGGGGAATATCTAGGAAAGAGATTCAATGGATTCTAGTAGTCTTCAACAACAAATTTTGGTGGCACTAGATGATCTCGATCAGTCCAAATCTAAAGTCCAGGAATTGCAGGCAAGCCTCATGAATGCTGAGAAATTCATTCGATCATTGAAAGATAAAATCAATGAGTCAAGGTAAAAGAGAAAGGAACTTTGTGATGAGCTTAAGCATAAAGAAAGTAAGAGCATGGAAGGTGAACACCTGAGTCAAGCCTTGAAGGAAAAGACAGAGGAATGTGAAAAGCTTACTAGAGATAATGTTGTCTTGAAGCATGAGATGGAATCTATTGTGATGAGGATGACCAAGGAGATTGAAGACAGAAAGAAGAATGAAGAGAATCTTGCTTAGTCCTTGAAAGAGAAATCTAAAGAATGTAGTTGAATTACTGATGGATTCAATCAATTGGAGCTTGAATTGGAACAATCCAGAAATAATGAAGAGCTTGAAAAGCATATTGTTAATCTCAGAGATGAACTTGCTACTACAAATGAATTTAAGGAGAAGTTCAAGATTAGGTCAGCCAAAATTGATGAACTAATTAAAAGTTAGAGGATTGGAAGTGACAAGCGAGGTCTTGGATATGAGAAAGGAGAAAACTCTGGATCTAGTCAAAGGAAATTTAGGCAAGGAAATCAGATGAAAAAAGTTGGAAGGTATCTGGTAAGACAACCTAATGCTCAAAAGTTCAATGGTTATTTTTTTGTTTGCAATAAATTTGGTCATATGGCTGCTCAATGTAGAAGTAGAATGAATCCAAGTGTTCCATCATTCTCTGGTTAGTGTTTCAATTGCAATAAGTATGGTTATAAGTTAGTTGAATGCAAAAATATGATGAATGTTTTTTTCAATAGAGATGTCAGATGTTATACCTATAATAGATTTGGCCATATTGCTAACCAGTGCAAATCAAGAGAAAATCAATGGAACAACTAGTTTAGAGAAATAAATGTGGTGTGCTACACTTGCAACAAATCCAGTCACATAGCAAGATTTTGTAGAAGCAGGAAGGGCTTGGTAAATCAAAGGAAAAACATGCAAAAGGATGAAAAGGGAAAAGGAAAAGTTACTATGAATGAATCAAGAAGCAAATGAAGAAGACATGGGTGAAGAAGAGTCCTAATGCAGGAAATGGTTTAGCACTAGAATCTAGTTCTGGTAATTCCTCCAGGAATTAATTTAAGGCCTATGGCCTAGGGGGAGTTCTCAAGAAAATATTTTAACCCCCTTGTCGGTAGTTGGTACCAGGATGTGATAGATTGCAATGATTGTATTAGTGATGTGCAAATGTTTTGGGATCTATTGTAAAGGAAACTTATGCAAAATTGAAGGTTCGTAGAAGAAATTTCTTTTACAATTTGTGAGAACAGGGTATCTGAAAGACTTAGGGAAAAAGCATTTATTGCGACAAAAAGATAGGTGTGTGAATGATAAACAATTACTTTTACCCTCATTTGTCACATTTAATTTTTAGAAGAAGTTTGGAGAGCTCTGCAGCAAACTTTGGCAAAGATAAAAGTTTGAAGGAAATTCAGTGATTAAACCCTAATCTGGCAAAAGGTATTTATCTGTAAACTCGTGAACTTGAAAATTATGGAAATGGCTACTCTATTGGTTGTGTATATTAAGGTTAGACCTCGTCTGAAATTCAAATGGAACTCGTTTAAATCCATTGAGACAAAACCATTAGGGGCATTTTCTTCCATTCCATATGGTTTTTTGCATATCAAAGATATTAGGGCATACATTCATGAAAATGTTGAAGAATTAGGAAGCTCCTAGTTGTTGAATTTGTACACCAATCATATTGTGGGAGAAGATTTTTGTGTAAAACTTGAATTTAAATCTTTGGAGGAGAAGTTCACTCAGATTGTGAAGTTTCTCATGTTCGAAGAAAACGAATGGGTTCGGTACATATTGAGTCAATTGCATGCCAAGTTTATGTGGTTAAGTCAGCCTTCCAAGATTACAAAGGAAGCTATAAGGATTATTACTAGTTTGAATTCATCCGGTGGGTTGCCGACATTGAAATTTGTGAAGAATCAAATAGTCACTAATGCAATCGATTCAATTTTTGACAAGAGAGCCATGACAATCAATGACATCATCAAAGTGGATGTTAGATTTTCCTCTATGGTCATTGGTTACAAAATCTATCACTCCAATTGGGATAACTTTGTATCCAGTACAATAATTTAGGTAACATATCAGGTGGTCAAAGAAAATACAGAATATGACCTATGTGAGTTACTTCGGAGCTAGTTAATTGAAAATCTTGGCAAAATCAAGAAGGATAAGAAGAATTCTTTTAAGTATGGAAATTTGTTGTTATGTCTATTTTTCTATTTCATGAATGAAGTTGTGGGAGTTGGAAAAGTTCAATGACAAGGTGATAAAATGGTAGCTATTCAAATTAGAGATATCTTGTATGGAATTGGTGATAGTAAAGCAAGGAAAACTGCTATTTGGGGTTATTTCAAAAGCTTTTAGAATGAAATGCAAGCCAGGGAAAGGATTCCCACATCTATTGTGGAAAAGTACAAGGAAATATTTTGCTTCATGGTTGATATTGATCAGTGTTTGATGGAAGTTGTAGAACCTAGAACAGTGTGGATAATGCCTATGGTTTATGAGGTTGAAGAACACATTTTGTAATTGTATGATCAACACTTGCTAAGTAAACCTCAGGATCTGATAGAAGAAAGATTTGGTACCTTTGAGGAAAAGAATATGGAAATTCATGCCCAATTGAAGAAGCCTATGATAATTCAGAAGGTGAGAAAGGAAGTTGAAGCTTTTGTAGAAAGCATGGGTATATCAACTAAAGTTGTGAGAGAGGCTAGGAGGAAAAGAGAACAAGCTAAAGTAGGAGAGCCTACTAGAACTAAGTTTTCTAGTCCGATGACATCCTTTGCCAGATCTAGATCCACAAGAAGCTTTGCACTCTCATACGGTCCTGCAAAGAAAGCAAGCCCAATGAAAGCTCAAATCAAGACATCCAGTAGAGAAGGAAAGAGGAAGAAGGATAAGAGCACAAGAGTCTATGTTGTTTCAGAAGATGAAGAAACTAGTCTAATGAAGAGGTAAGAGAAATTAAGGAAAAGGGCTCAAAATCATCTAAAGTCTCTAAGGACAAGCCCTCCGGTGAGGAGAAAGCAAAGAAAAAGATGAAAATTGACAAATCAAATATGTCTATAGAGGAAGTGGAAAAAGCCTTGATTAAGGATGGTAATCTTAGACCATTTTGTGATTGGTATGACACCTTTGATTGTGTTGGTCAAAGAATTCTTGAGGAATCCACAATAAAGTATTTTAATAATTTCAATATGGCTCTCATTGAAATAGTGTTTGAGTTACCTAAAGGTCTATATGAAGTTTTAGAAATGAGGAGAGTGAATGCAAGAACTGAAGAAGAGAAAATGAGAGAATGGATACTTGTTGATCTGTGTTCGATGATGTTAATAGAAGAGATGAAGAAAATTATAAATGATGTAAAAAGGGATTTTAAGAGCAAGAAAAGGGTGAATAAGCTGATGATCAAGAAAATTGAAGAAGTTACAAAAGACACTAAGAAAATCCTTAAGGCAGTTCTATTAAAAAATAGATATAATGTTGTTTCTGAAGAAGCTCATAGTGAAGATGCTCCATCTAGTCTAGTAATAGAAGAGGTGAAAGAAGACACATTTGAGGATACTCTAAATCCTCTGGACATGCAAGATGCTGAAATTCCTATGGAGACTGAAGCTCCTAAAGATGTTTTAGGTGAAGAAGTTGAGATTCCTAAAGCCAAGGAAGAATCAGTGATTGGAGAAAAGAAGGCTGAAGCGAAGGAGATTCCTGTGGAAGCAAGAGACACTGCTAAGGTAGTAAAGGAGTTTTTGGAAGAGAAACAAGAGGAGTTTGATCCTGAATTGGTTAAAGGTCCTATCAACTTGGCCACTCTATATCCCATTGAGAAACTAAAGGTAGCATCATTTGCTCAGGCCAAGGCAAGAGAGGAAATACTGAAATCTCATATTAAAGACAGTGAGTTGTTAAATATTGCATCTGATATCCTAGAGAAGATCATGCCTACATATGTCAAGGATTCAGTTGATTCTCCATCTGGTCAGCTGAAGAAACTTTTCAACTCTATAAGTACTCTCTTTGAGTCACTTGAAAAGTCAGCTATGGATAAGGTTCAAAAGGAATTTGATGCTAATAGGTTCGGTAGATTGAAGGGAATGATTGCTAATGATAAATATTTGTTAGCTACCTGTGTAAAGAATATTCAAAGTGATTTATTT
Source organism: Sequoia sempervirens (assembly GCA_007258455.2). Classification (NCBI taxonomy): domain Eukaryota; kingdom Viridiplantae; phylum Streptophyta; class Pinopsida; order Cupressales; family Cupressaceae; genus Sequoia; species Sequoia sempervirens. Next base: position 348,921,191 of record VDFB02270651.1, on the reverse strand, counting down.
GAAGGTGGAAATATTTACAAGTCATGCTTATCATTGTCTAAGCTCATTGAGGACACTGAAAAGAAACTGAAGCAGTATGAGAAACAGTTAGCAGATACTTCTCAAGCATTTGATCCTCTAACCATTTATGTTAGAAAGAAAGAAGGTCAAGTCATATCCCTGATTAAAAAAATCAAAAGTTTGAATCATGAAGAAGGTAGAATTGTTGAAAGGGTATGTGAGCTTAGAGGACTAATTGGTCCTAAGATGGAGACAATGCTTAGTGCACTAAAGGAAGCACAAGATGCTATGGCAGTCAGTGATCCAGAAAGCCTTGAGTTAACAAAGATGCAATCCTACTTGTTTTGTGGTCACATGACTATTTTGGAGAGTCTCAAAAAGAGTTGGGACGCTAGCTTAAGCCCATTGAAGAATAATTTTGTAGATATATTCAAGTTTATGTAAGTTGTAGAAGCAAGTTTGTACATATGTAGTTTGTTCATAGCAATTTTGTTTGATTTTTGGTATGTGGATTCCCACCTTTTCCATTGATGTCAAAGGGGGAGATTGGGATAATGAAAAATGCCTTAATCATCTTAGGGGGAGTTGTTTTTTTGAAGTTTTGAAGGTTGGTGGTGTATTCATGTTGGTACTGATCTGAAACTTAGTCATTTTTCACTAAGTGTGTCCATCAATGCTAAAGGGGGATATTGTTGGAAAGAGACATTGCACATGTCATCTGGTGTTGTCATTGATGGCAACCCTAGTCAATGATTTGATCCGCACTTTAGTAGTTGCTTATACCAGAAGTTAGATTGAAGTTTTGTGATTAACTGTCAAAGCTAGAATAGAGCATCCGACAGAGTTGTGTTCATTGATTCATATGCAATTTTCTATTATCATTTTGAGTTGTGGATCTTAGCGAAGGTTTTTCAATGTATGATCTATGTTATCCTTGAGTCATAGAGCCTTGTATTGATTGGTGTGGAAGTTAGAAGATTTGGTTGATTTTTTTCAATTTAACCATACAAAAAGGTTGACTTCATGATTGCAGCATGTTGTGGATCTTCAAGGAGTAATTGTTTGATTTTTTTTGTTTTTGAACATGTTGATTTGCATCCTCACTATTTTCTGGCCAACTTTGGTCTGTGCATTGATAGGGAGGTTGGATGAAACAATCATTGTTTCATGCTCTGGGTCTTGCTTGGAAGACCTCTAGGGTGTTGCACTCCACCACTTGAAACCTATAGGACCTCTTCCTTCTTAGGGTCCCCTGATTTCTCCTTTCCAACCCAACTATCAACTTAGATCCTCCTACCAAGTCAAGACTTGGTGCAATCTTGAAACACTTGCCTTAGCCCTTAATCTACCCTAAAGGCTACAAATCCTCCAAATTCTTGATTTAGCTTTACAAGGGTGTGGAGGTGCTTCTAAAGTCATCAATCCATCCTACTAAGTGTATTAGGGGTCCACCTATTTCCATTTCCTAGTCACTTCCACCAAACCCTCATTTAGGCCTAAAAGGCTAGTAGCCTTAGGAGCCCCAATTAGGCCTCCTTCTCCGAGAAATTAGGGTTTTTCCCAAGTCTTTCCAAAGAACACCCCAAACTTTTCCTAGGATTCCTGGTACATATGCCCACCTCTCAAGGATTTTTGGGGTCTTGGGTCACAACTGGCTATACAACGCCCTAACCTAAAAATGAGCAAAACTAGGTCTTTTAAGCCCTTTCTCGGCTTCTCTGCAAACTGTTAAGTCTTTCCCACACCAGATGGATTGTTGGAGTTTCTTTCTCCGTACCATGTCTTGGAAAGATTCATGCCTACCTTCTCCAAAAGGTAATTTGTCAAGAAACTGACACCCCTGCAAATCAAGTGCTCTACACTAAGGTCTTCCCTAGCCGGACACTTCCCTAGCTCGCCTAGGGCAAGACTTCCATAGTAGCTCCTATGATTTCAAAGGCCCTAAACCCTACCATATGTACATCCATGGATTCTAGTCACTGTTCCCAAAGGTTCGTAAAATTTATACAGTGGGAAAGTGAACTAACACTCCATTCTCACAAAACTACATGGTTCAGACTAGCAATAGTAAGAAAACCAAACTAATTACAAAACAATGCTTGAAAGAGAATAAATAACCTATCTAAAGCCACACAATTCTTGAAGAACAACTACTCTACATCCTACACAAATTGTAGTGCCATGATCAATCATTAAAACACCTCTTCAATGAAAAAAATAAGAAATTCACACTCAATCACAATTATTTTCTTGAATTCAAAAACTTCAAACAATATCAAATGCTTCCAACCCCACTCCAATGCCGAGGCATCCCATAAATAGGTCACCCAAATTAGTTATCATCTCCTTGGCTCTTCTTGGCCACTTGTAGCTCCAATTGAGCAACATTTCCAAACATTTTGCAAGAATTTGAAAAGAAACTCCTAAAAGGTCTAAAAGGTCAAAACCTCACTTGTGCAAAAACCTTAATCCTAGCCAATGGTCAACATGACCATCATATGATCAACACCCAATCAAAAATTCCACTAAGGAACAACCATAAATGAACATGAATAGATGATAAGTTGGCCTTAACAAATTGCCAAAACATGACCCTCTAGACAAACTATGGCAACCTATGGGTGCTCCTGCACCATTCTCCCCCCCTCTACACAAACACAAAGGAATGTGGGGAGAGACTAGAGATAAATCAATACCCTGCTTCTTGAATTGAGCTTCATCCACCCATGTAGCCTCAAATTATGGTTTGTCCTTCCATTTGATGAGATGTTCCATGTATTCCTTATGCTGGGTAGACTTCTTCACCCTTGATTCCAAGATCCTCTCTACTTGCAGCTTTTCTTTAGGAGGTAAGGCTATGTTACTCACATCCTTCAAGACATCCACACTTTTCTGATCCAAGTCAGTGACTGGTCCTTTATACCTAATCAAATCAGCCACATTAAACACTGGTGAAATGCCTAAGTCTACAACTAGCTCCACCTTGTAGGAATTCTTTCCATATTTTGCTAACACTTGACATGGTCCCACTCTCTTCATCTGCAACTTGGTTGATGTTCCTTTCTGCAACCTAGATTTGTTGAGATGGACCATGACATAGTCCCCTACTGTAAATTGTAGATGTTTCCTAGACATATCCACCTTAGCTTTTAGCTTGTGAGTAGCCTATGTAATTGTCCTCTTCACTTGCTCTTGAATATCCTTCATGGTCTGAGAGAAATCCTCAGCACAGCCACTCCTATGCTCCATAGCTCCTAAATCTCTAGGTTCACACACACCTCTTGGGTGCATTCCATACACTATTTCAAAAGGACCTCTACCTGTGGTCCTATTCACACTGTCATTGTAGGCATATTCAGCTTGTGATATGACCAAGTCCCATGTCTGTCCATACTCCTTGGTGAGGCACCTGAGAAGGTTACCTAACACTCTATTAACCACCTCAGTTTTTCCATTGGTCTGACAATGGTAAGCTAATCCAAAAGACAACTTAGCACCCAATTTGCTCCATAGAGTGTTCCAAAAATGACTCATGAACTTCACATCCCTGTCTGAGACAATGCTCAATGGAAATCCATGGATCCTCACAATGTCTTTGAAGAAAAGATGATCAATATAGCTAGCATCATGGGTGGTCTTGTAGGGAACAAAGTGACTCATTTTACTGAACCTATCTACCACCACATAGACACTATGAAACCCTGTCCTAGTTTTAGGGAGTCCTACCACAAAGTTCATGCTAATGCATTACCATGGTCTATTGGGAATAGGTAGGGGTTGATACAAACCTACATTACTAGCTCCCCCCTTGGCTTTCATACAAACTACACGCTGCTCCACATACCTTTTGACATCCCTTGGCAACTTGGGCCAATAATAGAACCTCTGCACTAGTTCCATTGTCTTGTTGATACCAAAATGACCACTAAGACTACCATTGTGCTTCTCCTGGATAAGATTCTCTCTCATTGAACCTTTGGGAACACACAACTGATTCCCCTTGAACAAAAGTCCACTCTGCAATGTATACTCTGAGAATTGACTGTGAAAGTGATTCTCAAAATTAGAACATACCTTATATGCTTCAGAGAAGTCTTCATATTCTCCATAGAGATCCTTGAAACTCTCTATCCCAATGCTTTTGAATTGAATCTCTTGCACTGTGAGCAACCTCCTACTTAGTGCATCTACCACCTTGTTCAACTGTCCCTTCTTGTGTTTGATAGTAAAGGTGAAGGCTTGGAGGTACTCCATCCATTTCAATTGTCTATTACTCAACTTTTCTTGTGTGTTGATGTAGCTAAGTGCCTGGTTATCAGTAAACACTACAAAATCCTTAGGTAGGAGATAATGTCTCCACTTTCTAAGAGACTGCACTAGAGCATATAGTTCTAAGTCATAAGTAGAATACTAATTTTTAGCTTCATTGATTTTTTCACTAAAGAAAGCTATAGGTCTACCTTCTTGGCTTAGTACTCCTCCTACTGCAATTCCACTGGCATCACATTCCACTGTGAATAGCTTATCAAAACTAGGTAGTAAAAGTATGGGTTGAGTTGCCACTTCTTGCTTCAACTTCTCAAAACCCTTCTCTGCTTCAAGAGTCCATTTAAACTTAGTCTTTAGGCCACCCTTGATAGTATCAAGCACTTAGGCCACCCTTGATAGTATCAAGCACTGGTGCACAAATGCCACTAAAGTTCCTTATAAACTTCCTATAAAACTGAGCTAACCCATGAAAACTCCTTACCTCTGTCCCGGTGGTTGGTGTAGGCCAATGTAGGATAACTTCCACCTGCTTGGGTCCATCTTTCAATGATCCTTGGGATAGTACAAAACCCCAAATACACAAGCTCTTGTTTGAAGAACTCACACTCTGTCTAGGTTGGATGGCTAACCTTTCCTCCTCACAGAACCTTAAGAACCATCTCCACATGCTTCAAATTTTCCCTCTATTGTCTACTAAAGATGAGTATAATATCTAGATACACCACCACAAATATACCTTTGAAATCCTTAAGCACTTCATTCATGAGCCTCATGAATGTGCTAGGGGCATTTGAGAGGCCAAATGGCATCACTCTCCACTCATACAACCCATCAGTTGTCTTAAAAGTTTTCTTCCATTCATCCCCATCTTTGATTCTAATCTGGTGGTATCCACTCTTGAGATCCAACTTAGTGAAGTACTGTGCCCCTCCAAGATAGTCCATCAAATCCTCTATCCGAGGAATAGGAAACCTATATCTGATTGTAATCCTATTGATAGCCCTAGAGTTAGTGCAAAGTCTCCACTTACCACCTTTCTTGGTTGCTAAGACCACTGGTACTGCACATGGATTGATGCTCTTCCTAATTATTCCTTGGTCTAACAACTCCTGCACTTGTCTAGCTACTTCTAGGTTATGATCTGGTGTAAGCTTATAAGCTTTGTTTGGCAATGAAGCCCTTGGTATGAAGTCAATCTGATGACTGATGGCTCTCTTTGGAGGTAAGGTTGCTAGTGTTCCATCACTAACTATATCCTTGAACTGTTCAAGCAACTTTTGGACTGCTCCTGGTATGGTTGTTTTCTTAGTCTTATCTTCCTCCTTGAGTTGCACCATGACCACATATCCTTCCCCTCCTTGTTGTAGAGTGTTGATAAACTCATTCTCACTACTTAACAAGACACTAGGGGTCTTTGACCTGCCCTTCTTCCTCATCCTACTGACTGCAGTTTGAATGTCTTTCCATCCTTCTTCAATGAGATATTGTTCTCCTTTCCATCATACATGGCTCCTCTGTCATACTACCATGGCTTTCCCAATAGAAGATTGCATGCATCCATAGGAAACACATCACAAATTAGTTTTTCTTTATACCCTCCAATGGAGAATTCCACTGTTGTATGCTCATTTACAATAACACTCTACCCTTTGTTCAACCATGTCACCTTGTAAGGGTTAGTGTGGGGTACTTTTTCCAACTTCAACTTCCTTACTGCCTCCTCTGAGATAATGTTATCAATAGACCCTGAATCCACTATAACTTTACACACCTTCCCAAGTATTTTGCATCTCACCCTGAATAAGGCTCTCCTTTGCTTTGGCTCTTCTTTGACTGGTTGTCTGATTAGAACCCTTCTAAACATCAAGTTCTCCCCCATTTTTGACTCAATGTGACTAACCTCTGGTGACTTGACACTCATAGTGTCTTCTTGAGCATATGCTACTCTCTTTTCTGTATTTGAAGAAGATGCTTTCTCTGAGCACCTATAAGCTGGATGTCCTACTTGACCACAGTTGTAACACTTCATGCTAGCAAAGTAAGAGTTACTTCTACCTGTACCTCTTCCTCTGTTAGAACCTCCTTGAGATCCTCTACCTCTTCCATAACCTCCTCTAGAAGTTGTTTCACTTCCATGCTCTGTGATTTTAGACTCTCCCTAATTTCTTTATTCAGTCCCTCTACTTTGGTATCCACCTCTATGTCCTCTTTGATCTCTGCCTTTTCCTCTGCTCTTGGAAGCCTGATCTTGTTTCCTCTTACTTCTCTCTTCAATTTTCATAGCCAATTGATAGAATTGGTGCACTGTTTTGGGACTTAGAAGATTCATCTCCTCTTGAATGTTCCACTTCAATCCGTTAAGATACCTAGCCACCTTAAGAATTTCATCCTCTGGAACATTAGACCTCATACAAAGTTTTTGAAACTCCTCACTATCACCACATCTTTGTCTCATGGTTCTGCTTTCCCCGCTTCTTTTCTATGCAATCCACCCTATAATCATCCTGATGTGGGCGTTTTCACTTTTGCAACCATTCCCTTCCAAGTAGAGATAGGCTACTTGCCTTCCTTTTCCCTCTTTTTCTGAATGAACTTCCACCATGTCAAGGAAAAACCTCTTAATCTTGACTTTTCCACCTTTACCTTCTGTGCTTCAGTGACTCCATCACATTCAAAATGGTTTTCCATTCCCTCTATCCAATCCATGACTAGACCAGCTTCCATTTTCCCACTAAACAATGGTATGCCTTCGCGCTTTCTTCCACTCAGGCCTTCAATGCCTCTAAGAGTTGCCTTTCCTTCTTGCAAAACATATCGGGTGTTCGTGGATCTTTTCTTCTCCAAGAACCTCTTCACTCTTGGGTACCCTTCCTTCCAACTTATCACTAACCTCATCAGTCTTAGTCTGCACATTACTCATTGCTTGCTCAAGTTGGGCTATTCTTTCCCTCAATAGCCTATTGTCTTCCTCCTGTTCTTCGACCTTCTTGGCCAATTCTGCATTTGTCACCATGTCTATAGAACCACTAGACTCAATCTCTGACATATAATATTCTATCCCAAATCTTTTGTTGCTCTGATACCAATCTGATAGGGAGGTTGGATGAAACAATCATTGTTTCATGCTCTGGGTCTTGCTTGGAAGACCTCTAGGGTGTTTCACTCCACCACTTGAAACCTATAGGACCTCTTCCTTCTTAGGGTCCCCTGATTTCTCCTTGCCAACCCAACTATCAACTTAGATCCTCCTACCAAGTCAAGACTTGGTGCAATCTTGAAACACTTGCCTTAGCCCTTAATCCACCCTAAAGGCTACAAATCCTCCAAATTCTTGATTTAGTTTTACAGGGGTGTGGAGGTGCTTCTAAAGTCATCAATCCATCCTACTAAGTGTATTAGGGGTCCACCTAGCTCCATTTCCTAGTCGCTTCCACCAAACCCTCCTATTAGGCCTAGAAGGCTACTAGCCCTATTAGGTCTCCCTCTCCGAGAAATTAGGGTTTTACCCAAGTATTTCCAAAGATCACCCCAATCTTTTCTTGGGATTCTTGGTTCATATGCCTACCTCTCAAGGATTTTTGGGGTCTTGGGTCACAACTAGCCATACAAAGCCCTAACCTAAAAATGAGCAATACTAGGGTTTTTAATCCCTTTCTTGGCTTCTCTGCAAACTATTAAGTTATTTCCTCACTAGATGGATTGTTGAAGTTTCTTCCTCTTTACCATTTCTTGGAAAGACTCATGCCTACCTTCTCCAAAAGGTAATTTTTCAAGAAATTGACACCCCTTGCAAATCAAATGCTCTACACTAAGGTCTTCCCTAGCTAAACTCTTCCTGGCTCGCCTAGGGAAAGACTTCCATAGTAACTCATGTGCTTTCAAAAAACCTAAACCATACTATATGTACTTCCATGGAGTCTAGTCATTGTTCCCAAAGGGTCGTACAATTTGTACGGTGGGAAAGTGAACTAACACTCCATTCTCACAAAACTGCCTAGTTCAGACCAGCAACAGTATGAAATCAAAACTATTTACAAACAAAGCCTGAAATTGAATAAGGAAACTAACTAATGCCACAAAATGCTTGAAGAACAACTACACTACATCCTACACAATTTACAATTCCATGATCAAACCATTAAAACAACACTTCAATGCAAAAATCAGAAAATTCACTCTCAAACACAATTGCTCTTCTTGAATTCACAAAACTTCAAAACATAACAAATTCTTCCAACCTCACTCCAATGCTGAGGCATCCCATACATAGGTCACCAATTCAATTATCCTCTCCTTGGCTCTTCTTGGCCACTTGTAGCTCCAATTGAGCAACATTTTCAAAACATTTTGCGAGAATTTAAAAAGAAACTCCTAAAAGTTCTAAAAGGTCAAAACCTCACTTGTGCAAAAACCTTAAGCCTATCCAATGGTCAACATGACCTTCATTAGATGATCAACACCCAATCAAAAAAAATGCCACTAAGGCACAACCATAAATGAACATGAATAGATGATGAGTTGGCCTTAACAAATTTCCAAAACATGACCTTCTAGACAAACTATGGTAACCTATGGGTGCTCTTGCACCAATAGAACTCCTCTTGACATCAATATTTAGATAAGTGGCTCCTTTGTTGGTCATAATCACCCTCTGAGCACAACAAAATCTATGCCTTTAGCAAAATTCCATGAATCCTACACACAAGAGGTGCAGTAAGTTCTTTCATAAGTAAATCAAGGTAAATGTTAGTTGAATCTTGCAAAATCATTGTTAGATCCATACATACATTATTGAAAGATCATAATATTCATCATTGTTCCACATTTGGAGCTCATTTAAACCATAAACATAAATGTAGGTTCAGGGGTGTGGGTTTCCCCTAGGCTGGAAGCCATTTAGAGCAGCTAGGAGTAGGACAATTTTGAGGCCATGGAGACCTACAGCAAAAAGTTCCACATGGTGAACTTGGTGATCAAATTCCATGTGAGGCACTTTGGCATGTGCAGAAATCAATTATAAAGCACTTGCAGCTACCAAGTTAAGCTTAATGCATTTGTGGGTTTGAGGCATGTGGGTGTAGGAAGGTTGAAGAATGTTTGGAGTCTCTGCCATTAAGCAATAGAATTTAGAGCATGGAGATCCACAAGTAGAATTCCACACTGTGGGACCCATAGGTGCCTCATACATTAAGGGCTACGTGTGAAAGTTTGACAAATTTAGGAGATGTGGGAGGGATCTACCGAGCTGCCATTGTATGTTCATCATTAGGAATAGTGTTGGAGGAATGGTAGTGAAAGGTAAAATCTCCTAAGGAATGATTAAGCAAGGGAAAAAATGGGTCATGAGATGCTTGAAGTCATTAGATGAAGTTTTGATGCTCTTGCAGGTTTGAAGGATGTAAGCGTCGTGAGGTGGAAAGGCATTAAAGCTCAACCATTAAGTGATGAAATTCAGGAGATGGTGACCCACATGTAGAGTTCCACAAAACCACAACTCTTAGAAATTTTGAGTTTTTCCAAATTAAGCACATGGAAGATGCATTAGAAGGGTGCCTAGACCTATTCCTCAATGATTTGGCCCTCTTCAAAAAAAATGTGGAAGCCGGAGGGTCCTTTTTTGAAAACCCGTGGGTGGCAATGGAGGGACAACAACCTACATAAGGGATCATGCAGATGGTGATGGAGGGACGGTGACCCATACATAAATTCCCATGGATGATGACGAAGGGATGGCAACCTACAATGAAATTCCTGCAACTTCACAAAACTTAGTAAATTTTAGATTTTTCTATGTTATCATGTGGGAAAATGGGTAGAAAGAGTGCCAAGACATATTTCCTTAATATTTGACTCATTTTGAAAAATGTGGAAATTTGGAATGTGAAATTAAGAGGGTCTATCACCCTTTACAATGGCATTTCTCAAATAGACTTCCACGGATGGACTTCCTCAGTGAAATTTCTGCAATGTCTAAACACATGGAAAATTTGATGCAAACCCCTTTAGGCATGTGAAGAAATTCATTTTATGGGCCCTAGATGATGAAAACTTGAAGTTTGCACCCCTTTTTTAGGAAATGTGGAGATTTGGAAGGGGGAATCTAGAGGGTTTGTCACCCTAAAAATAACAATCCACACATGGAAACCTATACATGACGACCCACAAAGAAATTCCCATAGATGGTGATGGAGGGACAATGACTTGAAAAGAAATTCCCATAACTTCCTGAAGCTCAATGAAGCCTTGGAAGTTCACTTAGGCATCATAGAAACATCCCAAATCCATAGGCAACTTGTCCCCAAAGTCAAAAAATGAAGTAAAAAGTGAAGCAAGTGAGCAAGGACCAAGTCAGCAGGAGCAAGGCAAATGCGCAAAAAGGGGGTCCCTACCTTCGATGGGGCGTGTGTGAAAAATATGCACAACACTAAACTTTTTTTTATTTATATATGTTTTCTTATGTTTGCATCATGTTTGTATTATGTTGTGCATTGTGTAGTGTACTATGTTGTTTTTTTGTCATGTATGTTTTTTTTTTGTCTTGTTGCATTACATACATGTGTGTTCCCTTGTCTTTATGTTGTCTTGTCATAAAATCTTAAATATTGGGGGCTTGTGCACTCCCACTAGATTCATTTCCATCCTATCTCTTCAACATTTAGATAATCGAACCCCTCTTGGCATATTTTCTACTTTAGTGTGATTTTGAGTGTAATATCATACTCTCACTAAAGTGCGGGCTAAATTTAGCATCATAAATTGTCACCCATGACAATTTCACACTAGATTTTGATCCTTCCTAATTGCATGGAACTAATTATACATCTAATGTCCTAAACACTAATTTTTTTAGTGGTCAATATTTTCAATTGGATAATAGTTCAAGTTGTAATGGGACTTGAATCATCACATTTTTACAAAATTTTATTTTAATCTTATTTAAATTGCCAAAGAATTTATTTTATTAAACTTTTTTAACTCAAAAAGTTTCCACAATATTTGATACATGATTAGATCATATTCACCTAAATTTTATAAGTTATAGTAGAAATCTATATAATTCACCAATAGTATATCATAACTATTAGTTGCTTTAGGGGCGTATTTCCAATCTTTAGTGCCCTCCATTATTTAAAATATATTTGAACAACCCTCATTGTATTTCACAAGGTAAAATGTACCTGTAATCTATAATGTGTTGCAAGTATGATGTTGGTGTTTTCATTGATGTCAACAATTGTTGGTGTTGGTCATTGATGTCAACTATATGGAGATTGTGTGTTGGATTTGTGGAAGGTTGTTGGTATTGTCACAATTGGGGATATTTTTGGAGAGTGTTTGTGCTAGTATGGATTTGTTGTGGATTAATAAGAAGGTGTTTTGGTTGTTTCATCTGTGTTTTCATTGATGTCTTGATAGATAAGAGTTGCAATTACAATAATTTCACTTGGTTTTCAAGTGCTTTTGAGAAAATTTGAATAAAAGAGTGTGTAATGTGAGAAAGGTGTGTTTAGTTTTGTGCTCTGCATTTCTTCATGGTTTAATATATTCTTTTTTGATTTGGATGTGATGATTAGATGTTTTCAGAGGTTCTATATCTAGAGTTTTAGATTTTGGATCATTTTGTGATGAAAGTTGTGTTTTGACATTTTATCTATCTATGTAGAAGGTTTTCTAGGAGAAATGAGATCGTTGCACATTTATCTATAGTAAGGTTTCTTGTCTTGTGGATTTGAGAACATGATTATATTTTATATAACTTCCTTCCCTTGAGGTTTTTGGTGTTAAGTTGTTTCACAAGATTGGTTAGTGAGTTGTGTTCTACAACAGTATGTCTAGTTATACAAAATGATGGTGTTTGCAGTATCAAGTGGTTATGGAAAAGTTATAAAATATTATAATGATATTGGAATATTTTGAGATATTGTGTGGATGCTTTGAAGTGATTTTGTATGGTTCTCATGACCTAGAGAAGCATGTATGTGGTCGCTTGTAGTATTAGTTCAGGTTAGACCTACCTAGCATGCTAGTACTATTTGTGAAGGTATCCCATGGATTGTTAATGTGTTGAGTAGTGTGGTGATTGGGATTTGGGTCCTAGTTAACCCTTGGTGTGGTCATACTTCACTTATTTGGGTGTTGCATGTTTTAGGCACATATGTTTCATTAAAGCTGACCTAATTGAGATTGTTTAGGTCATGGATGGTATATAAGCAAGGTAAATTGTTGGAGATGAGCGTGGATCTAAAGAAGGTGTGTGACATATGTGAATTTGATTAAGTGTGGTGATTTGAGTGTGAGCTTAATGCTTATGACTCCAATGTAGTGAGAAAAAGGGTCTATATTTTAGTGTTCTTGAAGTTACTAGAAGTAGTGAGATGAAGGTTGCGGATGGCATAAAGTTTCAATGGTGGATTTATCTTGTTACCTTGAGATAGTGAATCTCTTTGTAATAGTCTTCTATCTTCTTTCTTCTTGGTAGTGAGCCACCCAATAGTGAGTCTTTCTTCTTTTTTTGGTCAATGAGCCTAATTGTATATGGTGTTGCAATTCATATATATGTGAGCTAATCCTCATTGTGGTTTTTCCCTTCTCTTGTTTTCCATGTAAATCTAGTTTTCTTATGTGTTTGGATGTGTTTGCATTACTATTTCATATGTTTACATTCTGTTAATGCATGATAAGGGTTCAGTGGTTCATAAGGGTTTGAAAATAGATTGAGGGTTTGAATTTTCTTAAGTATATAACTAATTCACCTGCCTCCTATCACTTGTCATGTGCATATAACAATTGGTATCAAGGTTGTGGTTCCTTGGAGAAATCTTAACTACTTGAGGTAGATTCAGATGGCACACACAAAGGGTGTCAAAGCTCCTATGTTCAATGGAAATAATTATGCTTATTGAAAAGTTGGGATGGAGTCCTTTCTAGTCTCTATTGGATTTGGTGCCTAATAGTCAGTTGAAAAAGGATACACTATGTATGTTGCTAGTCCAAAAAGTGATGATGGAATCAAGGAATGCTATCCTAAGTGACCTCTCTGATTTTGAACTTAGAAAGGTGATTAAGTCTCAAATTTTCAAAAGAATTCTAGACAAAGATAGAGAGAATTTATGAAGTAGATGATATGGTCAAAAAAGAAAAGATGTAAAACTACAAAGCCAAATTTGAAACCCTGAGGATTTTAGAAGATGAAGATATCACTACCTACATGCTCAAAGTGGATGAAGTTGCCAATTCCATCAATGGTCTTGGTGGTAAGCTGGAAGAAATTGAAGTGGTGAAAAAGGTACTAAGAACTCTTCCTAAAGCTTATAGTTCTAAAGTCTCTACTATTGAGGAAGCTCAAAATTTGGATAATTGTTCTAGAGATTAGATGTCTAGTGCTTTAATTTCTTATGAATTGAGATAGTTTGGTCAAAATGCTAAAAAGAAAGAAATTGTCTTTAATGTTTGTAAAGCATAAAAGGATGATGAAAATTGTTTTTAATGTTTGTAAAGCATAGAAGGATGATGAATTAGATCTATATGATCTTGATGAGGTGGAAGAAAATTTTGTGAGGAGATTGAGAAAGGGCACTGGAAAATACAAAGGTGAGTTACCCTTTAAATGTTTCAATTGTGGAAATATGGGTCATTATGCTTCTAAATGTGCAATCAAAGTTTCAAACAACAAACGTAAGGATCATAAAGGAAAATTTTTTAAGAAGAGTTACTATGTTGAAAGAGAAAATGGTGTATTTGATGATGAAGAATATAACTATCCTAATGAAGATAGTGATGAATGTTTGTTCATGGCTCTAAAATTTGGAACTAATTCTGCTAATCCTAGAAGATGTGTGAAGGAAAGTGTTTTGGTAATAGGTCATAACATTGAAGGAACTCTATTGACTTCTTGTCATGCAAGAGAATAAAGGAATTACTAGATTATTGATAGTGGATGCTCAAATCATATGGCAGGTGATAAGAGTAAGTTTGTTAAACTTCAAATGTATGATGGTGGTCTTGTTAATTTTTGTGATGATACATCTACTAATATTTGTGAAAAAGGTTCAATTAGTTTTGATGGAAATGATAATACAAATAATGTTCTTTATTTCAAGGGTCTCCAACATAATATTCTAAGTGTAGGATAGATGTGTAGCAAAGGATATAATATTTTTGTTTCAAGATGGTGGTTGTGAAATCAGAAAAGGAAGCTTTGGTACTTCGATTGCTATTGGAACAAGGACAAAAGGTAATGTTTATCAACTCAAAGGTAGTGGTGCTAAATGATTTATGTCTCAAATCAATGAAAGTTGGCTATGACAGAGAAGAAGTGGTCACATAAATTTGATAGCTAGGTAGTGAAGATTAGTTCTACTAATGTTGTGAGAGGTCTACCAAAGATTACAAAACCTATCAATGCAATGTGCAAGGAATGTTTGTTTGGAAATAAAACAAAGAAGGGGTTCAAGAAAAAGGAATATTCTACTACAGGTCCTTTGGAGTTGGTGCATGTGAATCTTTGTGGACCTACCAGAATAAGAATCTCATATGGTGATAAGTATTTCGCCACAATCGTTAATCATTCCCAGAAACGACCTAAAGCATTAATTTCCAAACGCACCAGAAAGCCCAGACAAGCTTCAAAGCCATCCAAAGTCCGGCACACCTGTTCCATTTAAAAACGCGTCACGCGTACGACAGAGCATTTAATCCAGTCTCAACTCAAGCGAGCCTGCATTTATATTATATTTATCGATAGTAATAATAGCTGGATGAACGATCGACGGTTGAGGCAGGCCATCTACCGGCACGTCTGACGGCGAGCCGCCGGCACCCGTCGGGCACCGCACCGATATGATGGATGACAGGCTGGTTTACTGGCATTCGTCGGCAGCGATCCACCAGCATCGACGCGACAACGAATGACCGACCTGGCGACTGGCCCACTGGAGCATTTTATACCAGCGCACCATCAAGGATTTGAGAGAATTGACTAAATGAATAATGATTTAGGAATAAGAATGTGTTAGGAACTAAATGGGTTTTTAGGAACAGATTGAATGAGGATAGAAAATTTGTTAGAAACAAGGCTAGACCTATGTGTAAGGGCTACTCACAAGTAGAAGGAATATATTTTGAGGAGACATTTGCTCTGGTGGCAAGGATGGAAGCCATTAGATTTTTTTGGATTTTTCAGCACATAAAGACTTCAAAGTATATCAAATGGATGTAAAATTTGCATTCCTAAATAGTGATCTGGAAGAATAGGTATACATTGACCAACTAGAAGGATTTTAGTTATCAAATAATGTTGATAGGGTCTGCAAATTGAAGAAGGCATTGTATGGACTCAAGAAAGCTCCTAGAGCTTGGTATGCAAGGTTAGATAATTATTTGTTGCAACATAGATTCAAAAAAGGTATTGAAGATACAAATATTTACTTCAATATTGAAGGAGAGAAAATGTTGATTGTGGTAGTGTATGTGGATGATATTATATTTGGAGTAAATGAAGGAATGTGCAAGAAGTTTTTAGAATAAATATAGAAAGAGGTTGAGATGTCAATGTGTGGGGAGATGAATTTCTTCCTTAGATTACAAATCAATCAATTAGAAAAATGTATTTTCATTTCATAGTAAAAGTATGTTAAGGAAATGTTGAAGAAGTTTAGAATGGAGGATTATAAACCAGTGTGAACTCCTATGCTTACTAGTTGCAAGTTGAGAAAAAATGGTGAATCTCTTAAGGCTGATAAGAGAAAATATAGATCAATGATTGGTGGATTGCAATGCCTAACTGCTACTATACTAGATATCTTGCATGTAGTCTATCTTGTGGAAAGATATCAAGAATATCCCAAAGAATCTCATGTTGTAATAGTGAAAAGGATATTTAGGTACTTGAAGGGCACTCTAGACTTTGATCTATGGTATCCTGGGGATATTGATGTCTCCTTGAGTGCATAAAAAACATGTAGATTGGGAAAGATGTATAGATGAAAAAAGAATTGCAAGTGGTGGTGCTTTCTTTCTTAGAAGCAAATTGGTCTCATGGTTGAGTAATAAATAGGATTCAATGTCATTATCTACTACAAAGGAAAAGTATATTACAGTAGCATCATGCTACACATAGGTGTTGTGGATGAAGAAATCATTAAAGGATATCAGAGTATCATATGATGATCCTATTTCTATCCTATATGATAATACAAGTGTTATCAATATCTCAAAGAACCCAATAATGCATTTAATAACAAAACATATCTCTATATGGTATCACTTCTTAAGAGAGAAAGTTACAGAGAATGAGGTGAAGCTAGAATATGTGGACCTACAAAGGATCAAGTTATAGATATTTTTACAAAGGCTCTTCCAAAATATACTTTTGAGTATCTCCAACAAAATTTAGGGGTTATTGCCCCTTCTTTTAACTAGATGCATAAGTTAGTGCATCTTCCCGAGAAGCATTTCAAGATATATTCTTGGTCCTAGACTGATGTTGAAGGCTACCTCTTGGGGGGAGTATTTAGTAGTGTTTTTGGTGTAATCAGATTGAGCATATTTTGTGCCCATAAGGAGGATATTGCAGTGAAGAGAGAGCACAATTGTTTGTTGGTGTTGCAAGTGGTGTTAAAGTGGTATATGTAGATGTCAAAAAGAAAAATTGTATGCAAATGATGTTTGAAAGGGGCAAGTGTTTCCCTTTGAATATTTTCAAAGTGGGAGAGAAAGATATTTCAATACAAGAAAGAGATTTGGATGAGTTTATGGCCCTTTTCCATTGATTTCAAAGGGGAAGAGAGTTAGAGTGGTTGAAAAACCATAGTTCAAAAGAGTATTGTAGGAGAAAGAGCTAGACTTGCTTGGGAGAGAAATTTTTGAATAGTGCAGAAGAGAATATGGTTTGAAGACAACAAGGGGCTCAGAGAGTATTCAGGAGCAAGAGAATGAGATCATGAAGAGTTTCCCCAGTCAATGGGAGTGTTTCTTGTTCTAGAGTTTCTATTGGTTGCTTTAAATGGTTTTTCAGAGAGTTGGTGTTGCCATCAATGACAAAGGGAGAGATTGTTGCAAGTATGTTGTTGGTGTTGTAATTGATGTCAATAGTTGTTGGTGTTGGTCATTGATGTCAACTGTATGAAGATTGTGTGTTGGATTTGTGGAAGGATGCTGGTATTGTCATAGTTGGGAAGATTATTGGAGAGTTCTTGTGTTGGTATGGATGTTTTGTGGTTTGATAAGAAGGTTTTGTGGTGTTCTCATCAGTGTTTTCATTGATGTCTTGATGGATAAGAGTTGCAATTACAGTAATTTCACTTGGTTTCCAAGTGTTTTTGAGAAAAAATGAATAAAAGAGTGTGCAATGGGACAAGGGTGTGTTCAATGTTGTACTCTGAATTTCTTCATGGTTGAAAATATTCTTGTACAATTAGGATATGATGATTAGAGGTGTTTAGAGGTTTTGTATTCAAAGTTTCAAGTTACGGATCATTCTGTAGTGAAAGTTGTGTTTGACAGTTTATCTATCTATATAGAAGGTTGTTTGGGAGAAATGAGATTGCTCCACATTTCTCCATAGTAAGGTTTCTTGTCTTGTATATATGGGAAGATTCTTATATTTTTGTAACATCCTTCCCTTGAGGTTTTAGGTGTTGAGGTGTTCCACAAGGTTGGTTAGTGAGTTGTGTTATGTGGCAATATGTCTGGTTGCACAAAATGATGGTGTTCTTAGTCTTAGGTGGTTGCGGTAGAGTTTCAAAATATTTTGATGATGTTGGAATATTTTGAGATGTTCTATGGATGTTGTGAAGTGCTGTATTTTTTATATAACCTGGAGAAGTGTGTATGTGGTCACTTGTAATGTTATTTCAGGTTTGGCTGAATTGGCGTGCTAATGCTATTTGTGGAGGTACTTCATGGATTGTGAATGTGTTTAGTGTAGTGATGTGGATTTGGGTTATAGTTAACCCTTGGTTTGATCATCCTTCACTTCTTTCTATCACAAAGGTGTTTGGTGCTGACCTATTTGGGTGTTGCACGTTTTAGGTGCATACATTTCATTAAGGCTAACCTAATTGAGATTGTTTTGGTCATGAATGGTACATAAGAAAGGTAAACTATTGGAGATGAGTTTGGATCTAGAGAATATGTGTAAAATATTTAAAGTTTATTAAGTGTGGTGAAATGAATGTGAGTTTAATTCCTATTACTCCAATACAGTGAGCAGAAGGGTCTACATTTTAGTGTGCTTGAAGTTACTGGAAGTAGTGAGCAGAAGGTTGCAGATGGCATAAAGTTTAAGTGGTGGATTTCTTTTTTTTCCTTAAGATAGTGAATCTCTTTATAACTTTTTATTCTATCTTCTTTCTTCTTGGTAGTGAGCCACCTTGTAGTGAGCCTTTCTTATTTTTGTGTAGTGAGCCTAATTGTATTCAATATTGTAATTCATATATATGTGAGCTAATCCTCGTCACGGTTTTTCCCTTCTTGGGTTTTCCATGTAAATTTGATGTTCTTATGTGTTTGGATGTGTTTAGATTATTGTTTCATATGTTTACATTTTGTTAATGCATGATAAGGGTTTAATGGTTGATAAGGGTTTGAAAAGATATTAAGGGTTTGAATATTTTTAGGTATACAATTGATCCATCCCCTCTCGGTTGTCCTATGCATCTAACATAATGCTCATGGGGCCAGAATAAAAGCAATTTCAGGCCCCATGATCTATACAAATCATGGGTATATTTTACCTTATGAGATACAATGAGGGATATTAGATTATATTGTATATCAATGGTGATGACTAAATATAATAGATCCTACCCATTAAACCCATTAATCATTTCCACCCTCGAGCCCCTACCTTTCCATGATAATTATTATTTTTAAATGAAAGAATTCACCATCATAATTAATGGATTTTCCTATTATTTTCTAAAATTTTCCAAGATTTTTTACAAAAATTTAGTGATGTAAAAAAATCACTAATAAAATTTTAAAAAAATTGAAGAAAAGGAAATATTCGCCAATAGAAATTAATATTTTTTTCTTAAAAAATGAAATATTCACTAGGATTTTATATCTTTTATTGAGGGGGGTTCCTTAAAGTTATCACTAGTCCCAAATAATGCATTCCATGGCTTATTTGGACATTTATCATGAAAACCCCTTTGTAAAACCAATGCAATCATTTAATATTGTTGAACAAGACAACTAAGAGGGGGGTGAATCAGTTGTCACATATTTAAACCTTAATTCATTCAACAAAACTAATTCTTAACACTGCTTAAGTGATTAAACATTAAATACTAGTGTAGAAACTTAAATCCATCGCACAAACACAATAACACCAGATTTATGTGGAAAAACCAATAAGGGAAAAACCACGATGAGGATTAACTCACACTATAGATAATATCAAAATTGATTACAAGAGGCTCATTGCCTGAAAAACAAGGCTCACTTCCAAAAAAAAAACTCATTGTCTGGATTAGGGCTAACAACCCGAAGGGCTCACTACCATAGAGATACAAAGAAGACAGAAGAGATATGTTACAGAGAGAAGACAATCTCAATGCAAAGGAGAAATCCACCACAATTTTCTCAACCACTTGTAGACATGTATGAATGATAGATTACACATTCTACTCACTGCATTAAAAAACTTAGCATTTAGGCTTCGCACTAATCTACCACACTTGCATCACACACACTCACTAATTCACATCAATCTTGCACTAATCTGCTCTATTTCTCTACACTTATCTCTCTTTGTACTTTCCTTCATTTCACCACTAACTCATCTTGCATTTATACCATATTCAACTTTGAAACATATCAAAAGTCGGCCATTCAAATTTGGTTAGCACCAAAACATCCTAGGGTGGAATTAGAATGATGGAAAACCAAACACACACTTCATAAGGACCCAAATAGATCCAACATGCTTCATCAACTCTAAAGGTATTGTTCAAGACAAGGTTGGCCAAACCAGTGTAAAACACATAGAACCATTAAGCACAAATCTTCCAAATACCAAAATTATCTTCAATACAATCAAAACAACTCAACTCTAGAACCACAAGTCATAAGAATTTACCAAAGAGAAATTTGGACCAACAACATTTCTCCCAGACCTCAACTAGAAACACAAAAAGCCACAGTTCACAACTAGTGAACATAACTTACATTGTACAATGAATCAATAGCCAAAAAACTAGATATAGCATCTTCTAACAACCATGATCAACATATTTGAACCACACATACATAGGAGAAAATCTTGGAGAAAAACCTAGAGCAACCACTAAACACTTGCAATCTTTCTTCAATACAATTTTCTTAATATCCTCAACATATACAGCCAAATACAATCAATTGATAATCAATTGGCTAGTTGACATCAATGGAAACACCTTCATTCTTTCCATTCTTGCAACAATATCCCCCTTTTTCATTGATGGAAACACATGATGTGAAAAACCATCAAAGACACCATATTAGCTCTAAATACACTTCTCAAGATTTTTCTTTCTATTTATCCCCTTTTAGTAGATAATGTTTTATACTTTCTCTTTTCTCTTTCACACTTTCTTCCTCTCCTCTTTTGTTTGTTTTTTTTTCTTTTTTTTTTATATTCTTTCTCTCATCTTTTTCACATGCTTCATCTCCTTTTTCACATGCTTCCTCTCCCCCCTTGACATCAATGGCAAAGGAAAAAGATATTTTACATTGATTTCCCCTTTGACATTAAAAACATAATACTCACAATGACAACACCTGACACTACCTGCTCCCCCTGAGAGATAACCACCAAAACATCAATCTAGAAGAAAGATAGATCCATATTCCACCAGAAAAATGCATCTCCATATACATCTAGTTCAATAAAGGAGGGGAAATGACCCCTAACTTCTTTTGGAGATACTCAAAAGTATCTTTAGGAAGAGCCTTTGTGAATATATTAGCAATTTGATCCTTCATCAGAGCATATTCAAGTTTTACTTCATTCTCCATGACCTTCTCTCTTAAGAAATGATACCTGATAGATATATGCTTCATCCTTGAGTGCATCATTGTATTCTTTGAAATGTTAATTGCACTTGTTTTATCACAAAATATAGAAATAGGATCATCATACACCACTGTGATATCTTTCAATGCCTATTTCATCCATATAAATTGTGTACAACAAGATGTATTAGCAATATACTTAGCTTCAATAGTAGACAAGGAGATTGAATCTTTCTTTTTACTTAGCCATGCCACCAATCTACAACCAAGAAATAATGCACCACCACTTGTACTCTTTCTATCATCTACACATCCAACTCAATATGCATTTGTATAGGCACATAGTGTAAAGCCAATATCTCTAGGATACCATAATCCATAATCCAAAGTGCCATTCAAATATCTGAATTTTTTTTTAATAGTAGCAACATGTGTTTCCTTAGGATCTTCTTGAAATCTAGCCACAAGATAGACAACATGCATAATATTCAGTTTAGTAGCAATCAAATACAATAGTCCACCAATCATATATTTATACTTGCTTTGATCAATCTTAGGTGAATCATCATCTTTACCCAATTTGCAACCAGTCACCATAGGAGTACATACCGATTTGGAACCATCCATCCCAAACTTCTTCAACATCTCTTTCACATACTTAGATTGTGAAATAAAAATTCCTTTCTTTTCTTTCTCATATCATTGTTTATTTTTCTTAGCTCTTTCTGAACACTTTGCAGCATAATGACCTATTTCTCCACAACTAAATCATTTAAAGGGTAACTTACCTTCATACTTTTCAGAGCCTTTCTTCATCCTTCTTACAAAGTTAGCTTCTATTTCATCAAAATTTTCTTCATCTAAATCTTCAGCTTTTGTAACCTTAAAAGCAGTTTCTGATTTGCATCCATTCCTTAGATTCGGCCTCCTCATCTCATAAGATGTCAAAAATCCCAACAACAGATCTTTAGTGCAAGTCTTATAATCTATACTATGTTCAATAGCACACTCCTTAGTTGTAAGCATCAATGAGAGTTCTAAGAATCTTCTTTACAATCCTAGTTTCATCTACAATAGCACCAAGTCCTCACATTCTGGCCACTATCTCATCCAATCTCTATACATAATCTTTAACATTCTCATCTTCAGACATATGTAGAAGCTCAAACTGTGTCTCCAAATTCTATAATTTTTCCTCTTTGACTCTTCCATCACCTTCATGTGCCCTTTCCAAAGCATCCTGGAATTCCTTAGCAATCTTTAGATTATGAACCTTAATCAACTCAGAATGTACTAGACTATTCTTCAAAATGTACGTCACCTTATTGTTCACTTCATGTGCTTTGATCTCATCAACCATACTCAGACCATTAATAGGAGGACTATAAGGAATCTTGTAAGCTTTCTCCGCATCATATCCACAATACTCCAGATATTCTTCCATCAATATTTTCCAAATCTAGCATAATTAGTTCCATCGAACCTCAGATAATCATAAACCATTTTGTCATCCATCCCAGACCTTCATCAAGTGGTTAAGCTCTTCACCAAGGAACCAAAGCCCTCATACCAATTGTTGAACAAGACAAAGTTGAGAGGGGGGTGAATCAGTTGTCACAGATTTAAACCTTAATTCATTCACCGAAACTAATTCTTAACACTACTTAAGTGATTAAACATTAAATACTAGTGCAGAAACTTAAATCCATCACACAAACATAATAACACCAGATTTATGTCAAAAACCCAATAAGGGAAAAACCACGATGAGATTAACTCAAACTATAGAGAATATCAAAACCAATTACAAGAGGCTCACTACCTAATAAATGAGGCTCACTGCCAAAACAAGGACTCACTATCTACATCAGGACTTGTTATCCGACAGGGCTAACAACTTAGAGGGCTCACTGCCACAGAGATACAAAGAAGATAGAAGAGATATGTTACAGAAAGAAGACAATCTCAACACAATGGAGAAATCCACCACAATTTTCTCAACCACTTGTAGACATGCGTGAATGATAGAGTATACCTTTTGTTCACTGCATTCAAAAACTTAGCATTTAGGCTTCATATTGATCTGCCATACTTGCATCACACACACTCACTAATTTGTATCAATCTCGCATCTATCTACTCTATTTCTTTGAACTTATCTCTCTTTGTACTTGCCTTCATTTCACCACTAACTCATCTTGCATTTATACCATCTTCAACTTGGAGACATATCAAAAGTTGGCCATCCAAATTCAAATTCAAATTAGGTCAGCACCAAAACATCCTAGGGTGGAACTAGAATGAAGGTGACCTAAACACGTGTTTCATAAGGACCCAAATAGATCCAACACGCTTCATCAACTCTGAAGGTAGTGTTCAACACAAGGTCTACCAAACCAGTGTAAAACACATAGAACCTTTAAGCACGAATCTTCCAGATACTAAAATTATCTTCAATACAATCAAAACAAGTCAACTCTAGAACTACAAGTCATAATACTTTACCAAAGAGAAATTCGAACCAACAACTTTTCTCCCATACCTCAACTAGAAACATAGAAAACCACAGTTCACAATTGGTGAACATAACTTACACTGTAAAATGAATCAACAACCAA
The DNA here is from genome assembly GCA_007258455.2 of Sequoia sempervirens. Classification (NCBI taxonomy): domain Eukaryota; kingdom Viridiplantae; phylum Streptophyta; class Pinopsida; order Cupressales; family Cupressaceae; genus Sequoia; species Sequoia sempervirens. Next base: position 348,897,306 of record VDFB02270651.1, on the reverse strand, counting down.
AAAACTAGATATATCATCTTCTAACAACCATGATCAACATATTTGAACCACACAAACATAGGAGAAAATTTTGTACTAAAACCCGAAGCAACCACTGAACACCTACAATCTTTCTTCAATACAATTTTCTTGATTTCCTCGACATATATGGTCAACAACAACAAGTTGATAACCATTTGACCAGTTGAAATCAATGACAACACCTTTATTCTTTCCATTCTCGCAACAAATATTTTTCTCTTGACACTTTACACCCTACAAAATAGGGCCTGGACTAAGTTGCCTAAGGCAACTTGGTCCCCAATATTTTTGGCTCCAAATTTTAATATGTCAGAGTTGGCATTTTATTATTTAAATTTCAAATGTCAAATGCTAGCTATCAAGATCTAATTTTTAGGAAATTATATTAATTGTATATAAATATCTAGTCATTTCACCATTTGAAAACTAAGAAGAAGGATTATCAATCATTGGTGATCAAGAGCATGATTACCAAGTTAAGAGCAATCAAGAACATATTTATTGCAATATTTCAACATTGGAGCATCATGGTCAAGTTTTATGTGATTTTTTTCATGTTTATGTTATCACTTTTTTTGTGAGGACTAACCCTTGTAGGCCTTCCAAGTAATCAAGCCTTGAGGTGATATGCATGACTTCAGTCCTTCAAGGATAATCAAATTTGGGTGGTGAGTTGTAGTCCATTGTTGATTCATCATTCATTTGTCATTTAGCCTTTATCCCTCAAAAGGATAAGCTCTCTTTTATCAATTTTTCCATTGTGGATGTGGAAACACCAACATGAGGCTTGACCACGGCAATCCCCTATATGGCACAACCCTTCCTCTCTCATTGAATGTGCAAGTTTCAAATTTGAAGAAGTTTGGAGGAAGATTGATGATCATTTGTTCATTGTTGCATTTGAACCCTACAACTTGAAAACATATGAAAACTCAATTATCTCAACACTCAACAAAGATTCGCTAGTGATACAAAAGGAAGAAATCTCTAAGCAGGCTCTAGAGGACTATGAAATCAAATTCCAAATTTAGTCACTAGGTGATCCCACAATGTTGGTTTACAATTTCTGGGAGATTCTGATTTTTGTTGAAATCACATATTTTTAGAAAATATAATCATTTAAGCCTTAAAAATTTCCATTTAAATCATTCCAATTGAAAAGGGTTTGATCAAACTACCTTAGATCAAACCCCCTTGGATAGAACCCTGCTAGTTTTAAACCATACCTATAATGGGGTCTCCTTTACACCTATCAAAATTAAAAACCACTTTTGATTTACCTTTTGGGGGGTCAAATGAATTCATTTAAAATTTATTTTTTGTAAGTATGTAGTCCTTATTATAAGCTTCCCATAAAGTATAATTTTAAATAAATTTAATTTTATTATTATTATATTTATTTTTCATTTCTTGTGAATGTAAGTTTTTCACCGAAAATAAGCTCTATGTTTTGTACATGTGGAAAAATAGCAGATATAAAAAAAATTTGAAAAATATCAATGCATTAGATATTGAAATCCTTGATCCAACAAAAATGAATTTTGGCCACATACAAAAAAAAGATATGTTGTATCCGGTCCTACTTTCTGTTTGAATTGTAATTGGTTTGACTTTGAAACTTGATTAATGAAAAACTATTGAATAAAACACTATGAAACCAAATGAAAGTGCTAGATATCAGTAGTTACAAATATAAATTCAAAAAAATAGAATTTAATCCTTCATGGAAAAAAAGTTATGTTGTATACGGTGAGCATCACTCCTTAAAAATGGTGTTTACTGAAAAAACTAGTTTTGAAGGAGATGGAAAAAGAAATGCAATCTAATTCCAAAAAAAATTAAAAATATATATTTAGAATCTACAAACAAAATGTCACAAATCACTAGTTTGCATCATCTTCAAATTCCTCACAGTTTAGCCACTATAGGTGCCTGAAAGTGAAGATTTAGTTAGAAAAAATTAGTTTAGTGTCTAGTTTGGCCAAAAATTGTAAACCAGTGTTGTGGGATCACCCTAGGACATAGTTGACCTAAGCGACTTGGTCCTCCAAAATTAGCCTCAGATTCATATGTTAAGTGCATAGAACTTTGTTCAATCTATTTTTTATATTTGAATTTATTTGTGACTTTCTAGATTTACTATTTTTGCATCAAAATACATTATTTGCATCATTTGTTAGTCATATCCTTGCATTTCATACAAAATCCATAAATCCAAGTCTTTAAATTCAAATCCTAGAATTGGTTGACTCACCTTTCACGTTGCAAGTCAATCTTGAATTTAATGATAAGAGGCACCCCACACTTAGTGAAAAGAGAGAGCCCTTGTGAAATCACAAGGTGAAGTTCTAGGGTTTCACTTTTCCACCTTATCAAATATATATTTTTTTCTCATACTTAGGTTTGTCAGAATGATACTTGCTTTTTATTATTTTTTCAAAAATTATAGTACAACATCATTGAAATTTCAAATTTTCACCAAATGAATTTACTTTTTTTCAAAAAAATAAAACTAGTAGCCTACAAACTAAATTTAAATTACAACAAATTCTATTCCTACATATTTTCCAAATTATGTTAATAACTTATTCAAATTTTATGTGAAGTTTTTTAACTTTATTTTTATGTATTTTCATTGTTTCTTAGAGGCACGGTTTGGCCCATCATGATCCTACAGTCACCTTCTAAATAACCTATTTATTTGTATCCAAGTGAATGGGACCTACACAGGACCAAATTTATCTTCATTATTATTCTAAGAACTAAAAAACATATCCCTATGCATTTAATTTCCTATCCTAACAATAATTTAAATATACCATATCATTACCATACTAGATCAAATCCATGTATCATAGGTCATATCTGCATGGCACAAACTTGATATATAACCATGAAATTGACCTAAAATTAATTATGATTTTGGATAGAATCTTAGATTTAAGAAGCATATCTAAATAACCTATTTATTTGTATACAAGTGACTGAGATTTATAAGAGATCACATTTACCTTCATTATTATTCTAAGAACTAAGAATCCTATCCCTATACATTTGATTTTGAATCATAATAATAACTTCAACATACTTATCATACCCAACAATCATTATAATTAATCTATAATAATCTAATACTAATTCATTACATTTTGATTAACCCTAAGTTTTCTTATATTTTGGGATCCCTAAGACATTTTTAAATATCGCCAATCCAACAAATTAGATATTAAAAATATGCACTACAATAAATGAAAGCCACATCATACATCATATTTGCATGGTACAAAATTGATCTATAACTATGGAATCGACCTAAAATTGATTATAGTTTTGAATAAAATCCTAAATAATCATTCTAATAACTAAACATCCTCTCCCTATACATTTGATTTCCCATCATAACAACTTAAACATGCTTATCATACCCAACTCTCATTATAATTAATCTATAATAATCTTATACTAATTGATTACATTTTGATTAACCCTAAGTTTTCCTATATTTTGGGATCTCCGAGGTATTTTTAAATATCACCAATCCAACAAATTAGATATTAGAAATATGCACTACAATAAATCAAAGCCACACATCATACATCATATTTGTATGGTACAAAATTGATCTATAACTATGAAATTGACCTAAAATTGATTATAGTTTTCAATGAAATCCTAAATAATCATTCTAATAACTAAAAATCCTCTCCCTATACATTTGATTTCACATCATAACACCAACTTAAACATACTTATCATACCCAACTCTCATTGTAATTAATCTAATACTAATTGATTGCATTTTGATTAACCCTAAGTTTCCTATATCATAACTAACACACGTACCTACAAGTAGTCTTAGAATTGAATCATGCTAATGACTCCCAACTAATTATGGCACCCAACAAAGAGTCCTAAGCATCCACTAGACAAAAAACACCTTCCCCCTCACCAATCTCCAATCCCAATCCCAATCCCCACTGATATCTCACCAAAATGTTTTCACCATCAACAATCTTATCTTGAAAGTACCCGGGCCACATCGACCATATTGGAAAACGACGGTGACAAGGACAGCTTCTGAAATCCACGTTGATGATGTAAATATATATAAAATCTTCCCCATCAAATCAGATTCGTCGTCGTCGAAGTGATTTCGACCTCTGACTGCCAAAGGCGGTGAATGTGATGGTCTTAAGGCCAGACCCCACCTCTCATCCAACGGAACGGAAAACCCGACGTCACTTCCGTTTAGCTTTGCTTTACCAAATATGAGTCGATACGCAACCCCGTCGGTTGACATCGACGGGTAACAATACACATCTAACGGCTAAAAACACAACGGATGTAAAATAACTCCGTTAAACGGAACGTTACGGTGACACGTCTCCATGATCTCAATCAAACGACAAATTTACACTAGAAATTTAATCATTCTTAGCATTAACAGACGGAGACTTTTGACGGCTATTAGAGAGCCGCGCGTATCCGCGCGACGTTGTAATTAATGGCGGAGTGCTCGCTGTTGAAATGTCTTTTTGTTCAGATTCGAATTCTTATAAATATATTTGGTAGCGTAACGGATGGCAATGGAATAATTAAAAGTTAATTGTACTTTATTAGGAAATAATATAAATATTCTGTGGAATTTTTAACCGCGACAGAGCGGCTGGTTGTCTATTGGTTTTATCACAGCGGACGGGCAACGCGCAGTGGAGTGTTTATTGAGTACAGATTTTGTCCGCAATTCTTCGTCCACATTAACACAGAAGCTGCTTGCCTTTGATTTCAATGTCACTCTCTCTGATTCTGATGGTTTTATTTTATTATTATTATATTAGATACACTGTCTGAAGTTCTACAATGGTAGCGAGGAGAGGAATGTAATGATGTGAGTGAGTAAACAAAAACTTTTTGTCTTTTATCATAAGTTTGATAGTCATTGATATGTCAAAATAGTAATGTTTAATAACAAAAATAGTGTTTTTGGGTTCATCCCATAGTGTGATGGTTAAGTGGTGGCATTGTTGTTGTGTCCACCAGGATTGAAGTCTCCGTTGGGCTATTGTGATCGCAAACACTATGTCTTCGCTGATCCAATGTGCTTGTAGGCTTGACCCACAGTCCCTAATTTGTGGCCTCAGAAAAAAAAAAAAAAACGTTTACAAATAAAAAATAATAATAAACATAGTGTTTTCAAAATAGCTTCGAATTGATATCTATCTCCCTTTTTTTAGATAGATGTGTTTAAGATACTACTTTTATGATTGATTTAGTATTTTGGAAGGATTTAAGTTTTTCTACATCAAATGAAAATATATCATTTCTAGTATTGATAAACGAAAAAGGAATTAAAATGTCAAGAACCTATTTGACAAAATAGCCCATGAGATAGAGAGTTTGAACCTCACAAGGCGTGAGACAAAGATAAAAAAGAAGTCTATAACCAAGAGCTAAAAAATAAGTTGAGGCATAGTAGTGAACTAGTCCATAAATACCAACAAAACAATAGAACCAAAGAAAATAAGCTAGCAGTCCGCCAATATTTGGAGATCACTAGTAACTTATCATTCAATGTTAACGGAATTTAGTTTTTTCATGGTGATCTCCTCAAGACCCTTGCCCTTGCCTTCAGATTTTCCTTTCTATTCATTTTCATTTTTGTTCATTGGATTTCTGCTTCATGATCCTAATCTTGGTTCTTCTAGCTAGACCTTCTTGGACATCCCCCTCCCTTTTTTGGATTTCTTATTGAAGAACATAAATGTTGGTGGCCAAGTTTTTAATCATTTATCTCTTGAAGGCCACCACCTTGTTGAGATTCTTTCTTATTTCTTCTTGAATTTCCTTAATTCCTCCATACTATGTTCCAAGTTCTCCCATTTGTTAAAAATATATTGTTTATTTACTAAAAATAAGAATAATAAATTTAAAATAACTTGTTAATCATCTTAAGGCAAACATCGTCAAGATTACAATTGAGATAAACTTAATATCTCAAAAAAATGAAAATTATAATGAACCCTTTGTGATGCTTATAAAATAATCTACCTAAGTAATTGGTATATGTTAAGTTTTGAAATTTTGTGTTAAAGGATTTATATTTAATGATACAATTTTTGGCTATTTTAGATATGGAAGAAAAAGACTAATTCACATCAAAATTATATATTCAATTGTATTAGTCATGATTCAATTTTAAATTATTTTAAGTTTTCTTAGTAATGATTGTATCAATATATTTAATTTTTAGTTTGTTTTTCTTCAATTTGATCAAATTTAATATGAGCTTTGACTAATATCAATATGGAAAATAGTCTTCCTTCTATCTATAGCATGCCTCTTAAATTCTTTCTAACACTATTAGTTCTTAGATGTGAGTACAAACATAGATGAAAAAAATCTATTCATTTCAAAGGTGAAACTCAAAAGTGGGTAGAATTGTATATAAGAAAAGTGGTTAGGGACATCATTATTGGTGTGACCAAGTCTCATGCCTCAAGAAGTTCAAAATACCTTTTTTATTAGGTTCTCAATCAATTATGAAGTTCTAGTTTCCATATTCTAATTCTCTTGTATTGTCTGAGTTAATTAAGATAGTTAATGTCAATATCAAACCATAAAACAAGTAAGATCTATTTTGATCTCAATATTTTTAATCTTAATCTCAACATACTAAAATCTAGATGTACATTCATCAATTACAATGTCTTAAAAGAAATTTAAAATTCAATCTAATTATCAATAATCTTGTAATTTCTTTATAATATTTATTTACTTCCTTACAATATGACATATTTTCAACTAAATATCTTTATAATACAATAACTTTCTTTCATCTTAAATATTCTTTTTTATTTTTATTTTATTTATAAAAAATTAACTCCACATCATATATGACAATTATGTTATCATAGAATATGCCAAAATGTCAACAATTCATCAAAAGTTTATTCCACTTCTTTCTAGATGAGTGTGGTAGGAATTTTTATTTTTTTTTGGAAAAGATAAGAAATTTGTATTGTTTTTTTATTTTTAACCTAAATGCTTATATAGTATATACCATTGTAAAGCATCACTTTAAATGGAAATAAGCCATCATTTAAATGGAATTTTTTTTAATAAAAATAAGGAATCATTTTAAATGGAAAAGTATTTTGTAAAACAAGGTAGATTGTATTGTTTTGAAATTTAAAGTATTAAAAATTAATGTTATCGAAATTTTTATTTTTTTTATTTTTTAAGATATGCTTTCATTTCAAAATATACAATTATAAAAAATAGACTAATGAAAGGTGTTTTATTCAACTTATTTTTGAATTTTAGTATTTAAGCTATAAAAAAAATTATAATATGTCCTCTATTACTTAAAGAATATTTTTTCAATATTAAATTTATTGTTTAGTTTTGAACAAGATAAATAATTTAATTTGATTAAGACTAATATTTAAGTATTTATAATTGTGAATTATCTTAAGAGAATGATTACTCAAAGACATTGTCAAGAAAGACAAATATTTGAATTTAAAATTTATGATTTTAGATTTATTAGAGTTTATAATTAAATGAAATGTATTAAAAAATTATTGAAATACATTCAGATATTTTTCTACATCATCAAGATGTTTGAAAAGGAACACAATCTCATGTACATTAAATAGAAGAATGATAATTTAATTAATTAGATTGGTACCTATGCATTAAACATCCTCTAAGCATTTTTCTAAACTATATGTGTAAAATCCCAAAAAGAGTATTAATATTTAACCTTGCATAATTTTATTTTAATAACCATAAATAAGAATGTGCAATACTCTATTAAGTACTCTATACACTTATGTTGCTTTATTATATTAGGTGGCTACATGTAGGTGTTGATAAAATATGTAGACAATATAAATTGCAGAAAATAAAACAGAACTAAAAAATAGAATAAATAGAGGACACCAAGGATTTATAGTGGTTCACCTGTAAGGCTACATCCACTTTCAAATGTAGGGGAAATCTCTTTATTATCTATACAAAATTACATAGCAGTAGCTCTGTGTCTCTCACATGCATCAATCTTCATTCACCACCTTTTACAAGAAGATGCTTCACCCATTACATGCACACCAAAAGAGACAATAGTTACAATAAGATTCTACTGTTACAAGGAGAGGTAGTGGTTACATATAGGAAGATGTTGTAGTTACAAAGAGGGAGGCAACAGTTACTAAACATCAATAAGTTGCAGTTGTAACCAAAAGAATGATTGGGATTCACCGCACCAACAATCTCCCACTTGAAGACCAATCATGCTAGGAAGAGAGGTGCTTAGATATATCCCCTAATTTATGCTTATTCCACTTGTAATGTTACATCAGCCCCAACGAAGATTTTAGCTTCACCAAATTCTGTTCAAGAATGCTTTGAATGAGTCTCCTCCAAAGCACATCAAATTTAATAACCTGCATGGATTTTAATCTTTCCATTTCCTCCCCCATAGCCAAAATCAAATCTGTACCTCCACTAGGGCCCCAATCCAAAGCCCTTTCTACACACCACCAATACTCTTGAAGGGTCTCCTCTTTTCATGCAAACACAACTTCATTTGTCGAATTCTTGCAAATATTTCCTACATACAAAGTGTCATTATCTTGGCTTGGAGAGACACTGCATCGCTTACCCCTCACCTCAACATTCTATAGTTCAGTTAAGACCCTTTTTCCTTGCTCAATCCCACCATTGCAAGTATCAATGTCAACGCATTCAGATACCTCCATGATGGAAGTGGCGGGATTGATCTCCATGGTTTTCATGCTCGACATGTAGCTAGACATGCTACTATCCTATAGAGCCTACACCTTCATTATTTGCTCCATGTTCGCACTCCACCTGTATTCCCCTATCACAAGCACACATAGAGACTCCATAATGTATCTCCAAACACCCTCAGTGTCCATCTTTTGACATAGGAATGTACCCTTCTCAATGGCTTCAAGTGCACATTCATCTTGCTCCCCCAACCAGTCAATTAAATTATGCTTCTATTCATCGAGCAATTGCTCTCTTTTTTGTGGCTCTTGATTATAATTATTCACAATGCCATGAAAATTTCCCTTGTCCATTTTGGCATCCATTAGGCACTTCTCCATAGGCTCCATGTTCAATTCTTCAAATCTTGCTTCATAAAGTGATTCAATTACAATGGTCTTATCAATTTGTCTCATGTCCACGCAGTCACACAAATAAAGATACTTATTGAGAAGATCATCATGTCTATCCTCTTTAGTTGTCTACATATGAGTCCATACTACTCAGGATGTGGTACTCACACTATTTTACTTTATCCAGTAATACACGAGATCACTCTCATTTGGATTCAACCTCAGAGGCTGTAAAGTTTGCATCCACAATGGTTTGCACAAGAATATCAATTAAATTTTATACCCCTTGAATAAATGGCACAGCCTCATAAAAAAATTGTTGAGGCCCTTGTGTGGGAATAATTTTTTTTTTTAAATTTATTCTACCAGCATCCACTAAAACACTTCTTAAAGACTCTGGTTGTACATTTGCATTCCTCGACAATGTTTCTTCATTTATGCCCTACTACTACCTCTAGGTAGTTTCCTCATTGTGTAGCAGTAAAGCTTCCTCTTCATCAAGCTCATCATGTTCCTTTGCCTGGGAAACATCAATAACCTCCTCTATCTAGGAAGCATTAGCAACCTCCTCGATTGCCTCTATACTATTTGCCTAGGATTTCTTCTTCTCATCATTTCTTTCATATGAAACCTCAACGAAGGCTTACTCCAACTCACTGTTTTCTAACACAAGGGATTCAAATGCCTTATTCTTAGCCTTTATTTCTCTCTCATCCTTTTTGAAGTCTTCTAGCGTGTCAAAATCCTCGCCTCCCAAATTCTACGAGACCCTTTCCCACACATACCTCACTTGGGCAATGCTTGGGGAATCAAGATCAACATCACTCATAAGAACTTCAGTAGCCAAATAGACAGGAGCATCATCCATTTCCATTAGAAAATCAAACCTAACCTTTGTCCCTAGAGATAGAGTACTATAACCATTCCTTGAACATGTTGTGTTTGAATTTGGGACCTCTTACTGCAACTTGAAATGAGAAACTTCATTATCAACAAAATAAAATATTTCTTCTGCCTCTTCTGCTTCTCCAAACTAAGCCACAACACTTTTTATTTCTTGCATCTACTCCATCTCACTGCCAAGTTCAAACATACCAAGAAAGTCCTCAATAACAAAATCAGCTTCATCATCTAACTAATCCAAAAGCTTCTTTCAAGAAGCCCATAAATCTTCATCATCATCTATATGAATAGCTCCCACTTCATCAAAACTCTCTCTAGAGATGGGGGACGTAGACATGAGAGCTTGAACCCAATCATCCAAGTTGGGGCTCTCTTCCATATCTGCTCAATTTTCTTCCCAACTCCTCCTTGGTTCTAACCAAGCTCTGATACCAATTGTTGATAAAATATATATAAACAATATAAATTGTAGAAAATAAAATAGAACACAAAAATAGAATAAACAGAGGACACCAAGGATTTATAGTGGTTCGCCTGTAAGGCTACATCCACTTTCAAATGTAGGGGAAATCTCTTTATTATCTATACAGAATTACATAGCAGCAACTTTGTGTCTCTCACACACATCAATCTTCATTCACCTCCTTTTACAAGAAGATGCTTCACCCATTACATGCACACCGGAAGAGACAATAGTCACAATAAGATTCTACCATTACAAGGAGAGGCAACGATTACATGCAGGAAGATGTTGTCGTTACAAAGAGGGAGGCAACGGTTACTAAACATCAATAAGCTACAGTTGTAACCGAAAGAATGATTGGGCTTCACCGCACCAAAGTAGGCTCTTTGGAAAGTTGGGTGGATATTAGAGAGGGAGAATTTTATTAGTTAGATTTTTATTTACTATAAAAAAATAATAAGGTTTTAATTAAAGGATCACATTTATCTTAGTTAAATTGGTTATCAAATTTTCTACTAAATATACCTTATTTTAAACTATTAGTCTAAAATAAAAATAAAAAATAAATTGAACTTTAGAAGAAGAAAAATAGGAAAGATAGAAGAAATGTGTCTTATAATAAACATATTTTTAAATTATAAAATTTGAACATTAATTGAATATATAAATTTTTAATATTTGGGAAAACTATAAGAATATAAAAGTAAAAATCAATTCATATAAAAATTAGATATAATTTTTTAAAATAAATTATATAATTAAATTTAAAATTTGATCGAGAGTTAAAATCTTAATTAAATTATATATCTAAATAAGTAAATATGTGTTAAAGAAACATCTTTTAATCTAAAATATTTTATTTATTTTATTTTTTAATTGTAAATGAATGGAGCAATTAAAGATATCAATTTTAATAATAGAGATTATATATGTTTGGGAAAATTTAATTCATTAAAAAAATTAATTAAATAAAAATTTATTTCTTGTCCTTTATCTAGTGACACATTATAAATTTTGGTATATATTTTAACCTTTGTCAATATTATTGATATCCCTTTGCTAAGTAAGATTGTGAGCAATATTGATTTTATTTATACTAAACCTTTAAGATTTTTTAATTTTCTCTTTTATTTCATTACTGTATATGCATAGTTAAAACCAAACTAAATGAATTTTACAAGGTTCCTACATTGAAATAAATATTATTAAAAATAAAATATAGGATTAAATTTACAAGAAATGATTTTAGATTGCAAATTTTAAAATTAAACTTAGTTTTTTACACTTCTTAATGTATCACCATTAATCATGTATTTTAAATATTATTTCTCATTTTCTAATATTTTTTCTTGTTGAATAACAAGACCTCATTTTATTCAATTAAAATATAAATATATAATAATTTTAATGTTTATTATTAAAATAAATAATATTATTATAAAATAATATAATATATTTTATAATTAAAATTAAAAAATTAAATTAGATAATAGATACAAATAATCATTAAATTTTTCAAGAGGTCATTTATGAATTCCTCATTATTATATTGTTTAAACTAAAAAAAATAACCCTAACACTTACCCACTCTTATTAATGTAACTAGTAAGTAGGTCACTATTTTGGATAAATGATTATAGTGTATGATTTGACTATTTAGTTCACTTTATGACCTAAGAATGATTCCATCCCTTAGAAATTCCACATTTCCCCATTCAAAACCCTTTCCATCTAGCTCCTAGTAGTTCACTTACCCTAGACAAGATCATAAGCATGATATTGTCCCCTACATAGGATTTTTGGCATGATTGCATCCACCACATTCATATTTTAAATTCTTGAATTCAAAGGAAAAGAATATTGGTGTCTAATCATAACCCATTGTCATTGATTTTAAAAATTTAAATTTATGCATCTATTCTTAGTTATTTAAGGACACAATTCTAGGTTATGTATACATCAAATGATAATTAAATAAGCATTCTAAGAGATCATAAAGCATCTTCTCATTTTAGAATACACTATCCATCAAATAAATCCATCTTCAAACATAAAAATAAAACTCAATATATTTACAAGAAATCAAGTTGCATTCATTTTCAAAACACACTTCAAGAATATATTCTCTATCTCAATCACTCATCAACTCACATCAATAATAAATACAATCAATATATTCAATTATTAATATAATGGAATTTATTTTCATCCACACATCAACATTAATTATCACCCCATTACCTCATTAAATATATTATTAATTTAGATTGACATTTTGACTAATGTACAAGAAAGTCCTAAGTTCAACCCTTACATAGCAAGTCTCATGATGATCTTTAGCAAAAACCCTATTTTCTTTACTTCAAATACTATGAGATGAATAGGTTTTGTAGGTATAAAGACCTAATTTGTTTAGACATAATCATATAATTAAGACTAGATTGATCCATTAGATAGGATCATTAAAACAATTGTCTTAGACATTCAAATTCTCAAGTTTTAGTTGTATTTCTCTCTAACCCTATTTCCAATTTTAATTTTTTATATAAGTTAGTTTTGATTGTATGACTATTTCACTCAAATTTCATATCATCTAGATTCAAAGGTATAAAATCATAATCCTCCTAGTTAAATTTAATGAATTTATATATTTGTGTAGGAACTTTGTTAGCTTTTCTTAATTGATTATCAAATTCAGATTTTTGCATTAGTATGAGATTAAATATATGTAGTTATCATTCATTATTCCTTAAATTAGCATTAAAAAAGGGTATTTTTTTAACCCTTTCATTTAGTTAACCTACGAAATTCATTCCTAGCCTTTGGATTTTATTTTTTTGAGTTTCAAATCTAAGTACTCTTTTATATTTTATTTATCCTTGATAATACCTTCATCATTTGTTCTCTATTGATAAATATTTAATTCTTGGCTATAATCAATCTTTATCATTTTCCAATGTTCATTCTTGTATCAATAATATTGATATGTTTTTATATTTTTAAGTATTATCAATTGATCCTTGAGGACAACATTTCCTTATATCATATAGATGGTGATCTATACTATATTTATGTATTGATCCTTTATTTTTTTAATTTTTTATCCTTTATAAAATTTGTTAGTACATTTTCATATTATTAATTTTTACATGATTCATGATGATTATACACTTAGGATGTCAAATAAAAATGGCGATTTATCTTTGGATTATAGTGATACATCTAGAGATCTTTCTTCATGTGATTTTGTTATACATAGTCATGATGTTCTTTAAACATCTCATGATATCCTTCATTTTGTATTTATGGTTCATCATACATGTGCACCTATTACTCAACCATTTTTAAGAAGTCTAATGATAATGATGCATGTTTAGTTAATATTCATCTTTTACATCCAATTTCATATGATTTTGATATACCTTTTATAACTCATCTTATGACTAGTGATTTACCTTGTGATGATTCTAATAGCTCCATTGTTAGTCATAGTTGTATGTTGTGTCATTATGCAACTCATGTATGCTCACCTATCAATAATTTTTCTTATCACAATGTTGAGATTTATGGTTCTTCTTGTACCACTACTAATATAGTAATGTTATTTTTATGATTCATCTTCTTTTTATTTGGGTGAAAGTAATATAGTATGTCCCACTTTTAGGTCATCTTGATTTTTTCCTAAAATCACATGATATATAAAAATGCATGATAGGCCTAGGAGGTTGATCTAATGGGTTTGAATTTAAGAGGGGTACATCCAAATATGTCAGACACCCATGCTTATGAAAATGCTAATCTAAAAAAATATTCACTTCATCCATTTTGGAATCTAATGAAGTCATTTAAAGATGAAGATTTGTAAATATGTAGGACTTATTGTTAGCTTTCTAAATTATTTAATATGTTATTTTTTAACATTATACATTTTTTATTGTATAAGCAACATAGGTAAAGCTAGATAATCTTTAAAATGTGCACTGCACTCCACATTAATGTCTTTATATCAATACAAATATTCATTTTAATATATTTTAAGAGAAATGTGTTATGATAAATATAGTTCTAAAGTTTTTATTGGTATAGTTATTAAAATACTAATACTAAATTAAATGTCAAGTAAAAAATTAACAAAAATATCAACAAACTATATATTAAGTTAATGATCTAATTCCAAGAAATTATGGAAATATTTTGATGCGAGTGCATCTAACTATACAAGTGATCAACATCAAACAAAAAGAGAAAAATTAGGTTATATTTTTTAGTTTTGGTTCAATATTGCCTTGTTTTTGTTAGTTTTGGTAGTTTTCTTGTGGAGGAATTTCTAGATTGAGTTTGGAAAAAATAATGACATCACCTAAGAGTAGAGGATTCAAATGGATACTCATAGTTCAAATCTAGCAATTTTTTGATGAAAATTGAGCAAGTTATAGCTATGTGGGGTTTTAACCTACTATTGAACTTTTTTAGGGAATTGCTATTGAACCAAACCATTTTAACCAGTTCTAATGAAATTGTTTGTATAACTAGTTTGATGATTATTTTATATTTGGAGGAAACTTGTGGCCATCTAACCTTACGATAATTTCACATATTATTGGATTTGTGGGAACTTCTTGCCCATCTTACATTTTTTATAACTTCACATCTAACTAAAGTTTGTGGGGACCTTGTGACCAAGTGGATTTGTGGGTAAGGTCAAGTGAATTGGGTTTTATTCAATGAACCAATTTAGATGGAATTTTCCATACTTGTAGGAATTGTCCAACCAATTGGATTTGCAAGTATTAAACCTAATTCAATTGGACAAGTGCACTATTTAAAAGGTTTAATTCATTGAGAAAGAAACTTCAATAGAAAGGGACAAAGACTAAGTAAAATAAATTCAATTAGGTATGGCATTTTTTCCCAATTGAACCTACCAATTGCATCCATTCTAATATTGATGTTTGAATGGATACTAGGCCTCTACAAGTTGATGTAACGATGATGTCAGCAATGAATGAATTGTGAGAGTTTACAATTGAACTATACTTATAAATAAGTTATATTAATCTCATTCACATGAGCACCAAACTTCCACAAACAAGACTTATTTGATATTATTTCTTCTCTACAAGGATTTATGTCTAGACTGGATATTTGTGAGAACTCAATAGTGAACCAGACATTTGTGGGAACCCACTAAAAAAAATATGTTGGGTGTTCTAAATGAACATGTGGAACTTCCTATTGTTAATAGTTTTTTGGAATTTCCACTTGCCACTAGATTTTTTTCATTCTTATAGTGATTTAGTTCTTGTAATTTCCAAATCTCAAAACCATTGAACTTCCTAAGGATTGAAATATAAAAAGGAATCATTGTCTTCATTAAGGATATTTTTGTCAAGGAGGAAATGCTTGGCATGTCTAGAAATAAATGAGGAGATATAACTGTAATGAACAAAAAGACCACCATGTACAAATTTTGAAGAAGAGAAAGCTAGGAAAGTGGGATGTTGTTGGAAAGTGGTGGCATTAGAAGATGGAAAAGAAGTAGATTTGTCTTTATTTTGTAACAGAAATATTTTTTTGTAATTATGAATGTAAAGTCAATGAATAAATGAAAATTTTATTGTTCCAAGATTGGTGCGTAAAATTTATGTGTCATAGTAAAATGTCACTCAATAAAAAATAATATAATTTTTTAAATGGTTAAAAGTGTGTAGCCAAAAAATGTATAGTTGGACATTTTTACGCTCACTTGAGTCTCTCTCATGGACTTTGGCTTGATTTTTCCTATATTTAATTTTGTAATGTGGTCAACACATTCACATTAGGTCTTAGACCCTTGTGAAACATTAAAAATACTAGGATGTCTTGTAAAACTGTTGTGAAGTGTTGTAACCCACTTTCACACTTTTCTAGGACCCTTTCATTATAATTCACTTAAATAACCTCTTTTTATCACTTACCAAGTCTTATTTCAAAGTGTTGTAAAGAGTTGTAACAAAGTCTCATGCTTTTCTAGACTTGTCATCACTAATTCAACCCTTTCTTATGTTTAAATGACCCCTTAATGCACTTTTCGGCCCTACTTAAGTGTATTTTTGGGAATATTCCCGTTAAACCTTATTAAATACACTTTAATTTCAAACACCCAGTAAAATTGCCCTGGTGGGACCAAGTTGCTATCTGGGGCGACTTAGTCCCACTAGGTACAAAAATAAAAACAATTTTAATTTTCTAGTGAGATTTTATTCTCTTAACCTTGAGGTCATCCTGTGATGTGTTATTTTCAGGAAATATTATAAAATAAAGTATAAATAAAGGGTTTTCCTCTCATTTTGACCCCCAAATTAGTTTAGTGCATCCATTCACACATTAGCTTACATTCATTCATAATTCTCAAGCATTCTAATCATTATCAAGCATCCATTGGAGCATCCATTTGCATATCTTTAGATTTCTACATCAAGGGTTTGGTGAGTTGTGACATTGCATTTTGTTCATTCATCATTCTCTCTTTATTTAATTTCATTTTCTATGGTTTGATTACCAAATTGGGGTTTGACTAAGGCAAATCCCTATTCTCTAACCCTTAACCCTTTTCCCCCTCTTTGCATGTGTGTTTTTGCAGGTCTTGTATGTAGATTTGTCAAAGAGAAAGGTGATAAAAGGTGTTGTCAACTCATCAAATTCATTCAAGTCAACAAAGCCTTGATTGAAGCTTGGAGACCTCTTTCAGCCCGTTTTCTATAGAATCTAAACTGAACACTTGTCAGGAAGGGAAGTGCAAACAAAAAGCTACAGATTCCTGCCCCGAATTTCTTGAGATTCCCAGGTGGACTAAGTTGCCATTAGTGGAAAATTAGTCCCACTACCAGGCCTAAAAAGTGGTTTCTACATTTCTGGACACCCATTTGGCAGAAACTTATTCCAGCAAAATCTCCCCAAAATAGGACTAAGTCGCCCAACTTGGAATAAGTATCCTAGTGGGCTTCAACAACAAAATCTAAAGGATTCTAGAGCCTCTCTGCATCACATTTCAGTTTCCAGGTGCACCTCTCCAATCTTGTTCATTTATGTTATTGTTTGTTTGCATTCTTAGGTCATTTTGCATACATCATTGTGTTTTCAAACAACTTGCATTTCTTAGGTTTTGCATTAGTATTCATTATCTTTTATCAGTTCTTTGCATTTAGTACATTGCATCTAGAAATATTTCAATCATACTAGCATTATTCTTTAGTGAACCTCCAAGTTTTTGTGGGATACCTTTCTCCTTTTATGTGAAAAACCCTAGAAGTGTAAGAGAGATGTCCCTACAAAATTTTGTAGTTCATTTTGGTGAACCCAACTTTTGAACATCTTACTTCTGATTTTAAGTGCATTCGCATCCTAGGAATAACTTGAATCAACATTGCATTAGGTTTTGCATTGTTTAATTTGCATCCTAGGGTTTTAAAAATTGCATTAGTGAAAAGCTCATATAGCTTGCATTTTTGAATTATATTTCATTGGAAAACAATAAAATTCTGCATTTTCATATTATATCTGCATTTTAAAATCTAAAAAACATAAAATTCCATTTAAAATTTTTGAAAAATCTAAAAAAAAATCACTACTGGGACTAATTTGCCACACTGGGCGACTTAGTCCTCCTACACATTTTGCACTGTAATTTCTGTCATTTTCTAAGCATTTTCTACATTTCTATTTTATGTTAAATTGCATCTTTGTTACTATTTCCATATTTTTTGTTTTATTCCATTTCTTGCATTTAGTTTACTATCATACATTTGCATCATGGCTATGTGTTTTATTAAGTTTTGGATGTCCTTAAAATATTTAGTTGACATGTCAAACCGTGCCTTTGGAACTAATCCTAATGACATTGAGCTTCCTCATGCTCCTTCAACTCCTCATGAATATCCTCCTCATGATGTTGACATCAATCAAGAAGATGATGACAACATGAATAAGATCCTCAATGAATGTGTTGACAATCTTGAAGCTAATGCATCCTTTTATCCATCAATGAAACAACAAGACCTTCCTACAATCTCACCTCCTGATATGTTTGGTTACTTACATCCTCAAACAAATGAAGGACCTAAGTTCCCTCCATTAGGTGGACCTAGTTCTTCTACACAAGCAACCCCTCAACCATTCTATAATAACAAAGTCACTAGTACTCTCATCAACCTTGAAGAAACTTATGGCAAAGGTTTTACCATCTTAAGAAAACAAGGATGTGACACAACAATTGAACATGACTTTCATCAACTTTTAGAACAAAATCCAAAAGATGAAAACACAACCGAATTAGGATATCAAG
Source organism: Sequoia sempervirens (assembly GCA_007258455.2). Taxonomy (NCBI): domain Eukaryota; kingdom Viridiplantae; phylum Streptophyta; class Pinopsida; order Cupressales; family Cupressaceae; genus Sequoia; species Sequoia sempervirens. The sequence goes on along the minus strand of VDFB02270651.1, from coordinate 348,878,450 downwards.
ATCCTCCTCATGATAGAAAGCCTCCTATAGAATACTGGAGACTCTGTAATGATGGCACAATAATCTTTGATTCCCCTCCTGATCTGAATGTTCTTCTTCCTTGTGAAAAGCCCATACATGATAACAATGACAAGGATGATAGGATCACATTGGGTCCTCCTCCTCCTATTCGAGAAAAGGGTGAATCTAGAAAATGTAAGAGGCCTTACAAGTTACAAAAACTCAATTTTCCTCTCCATCCACCACCTGAATGTGAAAGGAAATTGCAAATCCTTTTAAACAAAGGACTCATCCTATTACCACCTATGAACAGGTTGGTGATCTATCCTAAAGATGCTAATGTTCCACAATGTGCATATCATCGTGTTCTTGGACATCGAAGTGATGAGTGTCGCCAATTGAAAGAAATACTGAGCAAGTATCATTTTGATGGCAATAATTGCTATCCACTAAATCCATAAACCACTACCAAACCCCTCATCACGTAATAGTTATAGAAAATTCTCTTTTCACTATTACATGACCTCTCCCATCACCTATCTTGGCTCATTCTTGTCTTGCACTTAGTGGGGGAAAGAAGTTGCTACCTTGTCCTAGTAATGCATTTCTCGTTGTCCCTCATCTGTGTTATTCACCTTCCACTTATACTGACTAAGATTGGGAGGCAGATGACTTGCTTGATGGTTGACTTGTATTTTCCTTACTAGTCTTTTACATTTTCTTTTTATTTTTCTTGTGTACATGTGTTTGCATGTGCGTAATGTGTTCCCCTGTAACATGTTTGATGTTCTCTCGAGCTCTTTGTGACATTCCTCTATTTTTACCTTCATTCTTTTATATGCCATACATCGCTTTTTCCTTTTCTTTTTCTTTGCCATTTCTTTTGTCTTTTTCTTGCCTTTTCCTTTTGGGGATGACACAAAGCATTAAGACCAATGTCTCTTTCATGTTAACCCAAAAGAACCCTTTTCTTTTTCTTTGCCTTTATTTTTTTTCTTTTTCTTGTGTTCTCCTTTTGGGGATGACGCAAAGCATTGAGACCACAATGTCTCTTTCATGTTGACCCAAAAGGCCCCCTCTTTTCTTTTTTTTTCTTTTCCTTTTCTTTTGGCTTTTTCTTGTGTTCTCCTTTTAGGGATGAAACAAGGCATTGAGACCGAAATGTCTCTCTCATGTTGACCCAAAATATTTTCTTTTTCTATCACCTTTTCATTCTCTTTTTGCTTGTATTTTCTTTTTGGGGATGATGCAAAGCGTCGAGACATCCTATGTATCTTCCATGTTGACCCAAACATATCTTTCTTTCTTTTTTTTCACTCTCTTTGAGTCATTCTTTTAGTTCTATGTATTTGGGGGATGATGATAGTTGTGGGATCTTTACAAAACATTGTAGCAAAGAACATACTGACCCCAAATCCATAGATCTCTTATGTGTTTGGTTTTTTCCTTTTGGGGGGCAACCCCTTCCTTTTCTTTTTTCATTTTCTCTCACATGACGCAGCCTTACTTGGAAATGTATGACTTGGCATAAGAGCTTTCTAAGTTGGCTCTCATGTCTTCTTCTTTCTTGTTTGCATTTTTCAAATTTGCTACTTTAAAGTAATTGCTCACAGTATGGTGTGTAGAAATTCCTTTAAAGTGGGGGCATACATTGGCATTATTCATTTGCATTTTTTATTTTTATTGGTTCTTAGTGTAGCCTTCTCACTTGATACGATGTGTTTTGTCACTTTTTGGATGACATTGGGTGTGATGTCCTTCATGAGCATGATCTATCTTAACATATTGCATTCCTCTTGGTGGCTTGATGCAATGCACTACATCCCCTAAGTTGTGAATTTTCTATTATTTGATTAGTCCTCTCTTGGAGACATTAGACACAATGTTCCCTAAGTCATAGACCTCATATGAACTAAGCAATAATCCTTTGAACATCTTTTGCATGTTGCATTTTTTATTTTTAATATGGCCACCTTGCATAACATAGCTTGCATGCATGTGGTGCCATTGCATTTGTTCATGAGCTCCAAGCATACAAAGTTTTGCTTGTCTTGTGAAGCTTGAAATGCCATTTTCTCTTGTGGTGCCTTATTGAATTTATCAAGAGGTATAACTTTGATATCATTGAGCAAGAAGCCCATTCTGAGGCATGACTTTTCCCCATATCCACCTACGTGTGTGTGAGTGCATACCAACCATGAGTGTATGTTTCTCACCTTTTTGGCCTTCTCACCCGATGGACATCCATGAGTTTTATCGCCTCAAAGTGAGTATACATTTCCTTTTTCTATACAAACATCTTAGATCTTATCCACAACGGGATGGGCAAACGATCAAAGCTTCATCTGACTTTCTTTTCTTTCAATTTCTCTCTTTCATTATTTTTCATCATTTTCATGTGTGTTCCTTTGTTCTTTTGATTGGTTTTCCATGGGATCTTGATCCTGGGGGCTTGATCATCCCTCTTGATTATTGTTGTCTCATCTTACCAAGCATTAGTGCACTTGGATCCCTCTTGATATGCATGTTGGGATACTTTAGTGTGAGTTTGAAGCAAGTTCATCCTCTCACTAAAGTGGGGGCTTAATGTGTCACCAAAAAATGTATAGTTGGACATTTTTATGCTCACTTGAGTCTCTTTCATGGACTTTGGCTTGATTTTTCCTATATTTAATGTTGTAATGTGGTCAACACATTCACATTAGGTCTTAGACCCTTGTGAAACATTAAGAATTCTAGGATGTCTTGTAAAAGTGTTGTGAAGTGTTGTAACCCACTTTCACACTTTTCTAGGACCCTTTCATTATAATTCACTTAAATAACCTCTTTTTATCACTTACCAAGTCTTATTTCAAAGTTTTGTAAAGAGTTGTAACAAACTCTCACGCTTTTCTAGACTTGTCATCACTAATTCAACCCGTTCTTATGTTTAAATGACCCCTTAATGCACTTTTCGACCCTACTTAAGTGTATTTTTTAGAACATTCTCATTAAACCTTATTAAATACACTTTAATTTCTGACACCCAGTAAAATTTCCCTAGTGGGACCAAGTCCCCACCTAGGGCGACTTAGTCCCACTGGGCACAAAAATCAAAGTAATTTTAATTTTCTAGCGGGATTTTATTCTCTTAACCTTGAGGTCATCCTATGATGTGTTATTTTTAGGAAATATTGTAAAATCAATTATAAATAAAGGTTTTTCCTCTCATTTTCACCCCCAAATTATTTTAGTGCATTCATACACACATTAACTTACATTTATTCATAATTCGCAAGCATTCTAAGAATTATCAAGCATCCATTGGAGCATCCATTTGCATATCTTCAAACTTCTACATCAAGGGTTTGGTGAGTTGTGACATTTCATGTTGTTCATTCATCATTCTCTCTTTATTTAATTTCATTTTCTAGGGTTTGATTACCAAATTGGGGTTTGACCAAGGCAAACCCCTATTCTTTAACCCTTAACCCTTTTTCCCCTCTTTGCATGTTTGTTTTTGTAGGTCTTATATGTAGATTTTTCAAAGAGCAAGGTGATAAAAGGTGTTGTCAACTCATCAAAGTCATTCAAGTCAACAAATCCCTAGGTAATTGGAGCTTGGAGACCTCTTTTAGCCCATTTTCTACAGAATCTAAACCGGACACCTGTGAGGAAGGAGAGTGCAGACAGAAAGCTACAAATTCTTGCCTTAAATTTCTTGAGATCCCCAAGTGGACTAAGTCACTATCAGTGGCGAATTAGTCCCACTGCTAGGCCTGAAAAGTGGTTTCTACATTTCTGAACACCCATTTGGCAGAAACTTGTTCTGACATAATCTCTTTGAAATAGGACTAAGTCACCCAGCTTGGCGTAAGTGTCCCAGTGGGCTTCAACAGCAAAATTTGTAAGATTCCAAAGCCTCTTTGCATCACATTTCAGTTTCTAGGTGCACCTCTCCAATCTTTTTCATTTATGTTATTGTTTGTTTGCATTCTTAGGTCATTTTGCATACATCGCTGTGTTTTCAAACAACTTGCATTTCTTAGGTTTTTCATTAGTATTCATTATCTTTTATCAATTATTTGCATTTATTACATTGCATCTAGACATATTTCAATCATACTAGCATTAGTCTTTAGTGAACCTCCAAGTTTTTGTGGGATACCTTTCTTCTTTTAGGTAAAAAACCCTAGAAGTGTAAGAGAGAAGCCCCTACAAAAATTTGTGGTTCAAAAAGAATATAAAAATGATAAAATATATAATAAATTTAAAAGCTAAATCTAAATGTATTTTAAGAACTTATTAATTTACAACATAATTAAATTATTGACTATTTATTTGGTCTAACTAACACAAAATAGAAACTATTAAATTTTCTAGCCCAATAATACTAGAAAGTGGGTCATACTATTGTAATGTCACCTATCATCCATAGAATGGCATTGTTTCTATTGATGATGATTATGTTTCTTAAATAACTTATGATGATCTAGGATTTCATTGGCTTGTTCTTTATTATTTATTATTTTATGATAGCCTAGTTCATATTTCTAAAGCACATATTTCCATAAAATAGTACTACAAACATGCAACATTTTCCATATCTCTAACATCTATTCATATATGTTTTTATATTAATGGATGTGATTTGGTTATTAAAATCAATAGCGATGATATTTCTTGATTTTTCCTTTATGATTTATCTAAAGAGTACACTCATGAGGCATGTTTGCTTGATTGTCACACTTTTCATTCTTTGTCACACAAGGTTTCTCTTGTTAAAAATGATGATCATTCTTTCACACATGATAGATTTCATTTGTACATGATTTAATTTATTTATTTATCATTATTTTTTAGATCCTACTCCTTATATTGCATTCATTTATTTGGTTTGTGTCATTCATCTTACAGTGCATCAATTGGTTTGGCATGTGTCTTTCATGAATACTTTGATAATTGTATCAATAGAGTACACTTGTCTAGTAATTCTAATACATCATCATGTATTTTTCATTCACTAAGGAGTCTTATAGGCACAACTATGATCTCACATGATACATCATATTTAGATTCCCATAATGGATCTCCTAGTTCAAACATCATGCATCTTCTTTTGGGGGTGATAATAATTACGATTATAACTACATCTCATATTATTATCCCCCTATTCCACATGATAATAAACATAATTTTTATGGTATTACCCTACATCTCATGTCAAATTTATCTATTTAGATAGTTCACTATTTTATAATATGTCCATGTAGTGTGTTAAAGTAACTTTAACAACACAAACTCTTTACTCTAACTCACATCAAGAAAATTGATTGATACAAATATGTTCCAAAAAATTATGATGCTAGATATTATTACACCTTTCATATAATAAAAATACACACAATAGGTAGGTGTATCACACTTAAATGTAAAAATTAAGACCTTATTTATTTAAACATGTAATATAAGTTTAAAAACATTATAAAAAAAGAAAATATATTAATTAATGCCTCAACATGATAAATAGGATCCTTCCAAGCCTAGTCATGAAGAACATCACAAGTTTCAAAAAACTAGTACATCACATGTCAATATTACATATTCCATCAAATAATATGAAAATATAGGAATAGTTTACATCAATTGAAAAATATGCGGTGGTATGACAGTTATTCTAAGTGGTCCTATTCAAATAAAACTATAAATAAAAGGCTATCAATGTCATCAATATAATAAAATTTATTGACAATACGTCTTTACCTCTTGATAAAGTTAATGAAAAGGAAATATATATTAAAATATATTTAACACCAAGGAAAGAAATGCAAGCAACAAGAAGAAAGAGACCATGTTTATACACAAATTTTATCCACAAAGAAAACAATCATGATCATGATTTACCTTCATCATCACATGTGTAGTGATATCACATATTAAATGACACTCCCATGATGTAATTTGATTCTCATTATATATATTTTTGGCCTATATTGAATTTTTTTTTCTTATCACAGTTTTAGGCTATGATTTTCTATGTTAGATTATTTCACTTGGTCTTGCCACTTGGGGGGTGGTGTTATTCCTTCTTATGCATTTTATATTCTTATATATCATTCCAATGTGTACTAGTAAATAATTTTTTGGTATATTCTTTCTACTCAACCTCACATGTACATCTTATTATTCATTTCTCACGCTTAGTTTTTCAAATTTATGATTTTAAATTTACATAACCATAATCTATTTTTGTCAAAGAATTATATCTCCTTGAATTATGCGTACACTCCTTCATAGTCTAAGAAATTTAGAGGGGAGAATATTATATACCAATTCTATTTTCAATGTATGCACATATTTCAAAATTTTAAAAAATGTATTTCCTTTAATAGCCTAGATACTCTAGATCCATCAATTTGACATCATTTTTTATTAAAAATACTTTTATATGTATGTCTACTTGTGTGTATGTATAAAAATTGAGGTGGGGAGAAATATAGAGAAAAAACGTGCATACCCTAACACTTTTCCTTTCTAATTTTATGAAAATTTAGTTTGATGTCTTAGATGCATAGTTCTAGCACATAATTTCATAAAATTTGGACCAGTGTACTCATTGACCCAAGACCTAATCCATCACTTAGACTTTCCATATTACCTCGTTCAAAATCCTTATGATCTAGTTTCTAGTAGTTATCTTGCCCCTAGACAAGATCACAATTATGACATTCTCCTCTAGATAGAATTGATAGCATGATCATGCCTACCACTTTAAAGTCAGAATTCATAAATTTCAGGGTTGTCAATTATTTTGGATTTAACCAATATCCATTGATGTAAACCTCAAAATTTTAAATTTATGAATCTAGTTTCATGTATTTAAAGATATCATTCTAGGTCATTTGTAGATCATGAGACCATTACATAAGAATGAACTATGAGAGCATACATCTTCTCATTTTTCTTGTACATTAGCCACCATTCAAAGCCTCTATCAAGTTCAATATATCTACACAAGGGATGTAGTGGCATTCATTTTAAAATAACATTGCAAGGACATGATCTAGCATTATAATTCATTGAATCGCGTTAATAATATACTATTAGAAAATTCAACAATCAACATAAAAATATTAATTTCATCCATAATCAACAGTTATTGCCACTTCACTCTCTTTATCTTTACTATTACTTTAGTGTAGGGGATTGGCTAAGGCATAAGAGAGTTTTGAACTTTAACCCTTACATAAAATATTCTTTAGTGCTCTTTAACATCACCTTTATTTTCCTTGATCCAAATTCTATTGAGAAAATATGATTTATAAGTACTAAATACCTAGTTCTTCTCTAGATAGAATTAAAAAAGCTAATACATGATTGATGCCATGATTCTGTTCTAAAGACTTAATTTCCTAGTTTTAGTTGTCTCTAGTTTTTAATCCTATTTCTAATTTTACTTTTCTATTTATATTTTTTTGTCATAATACTATATTAGTTGAAGTCTTATCTCAACCGGTATCAAAAATATACAACCTTAATCTTCCTAACTCAGTTTAACACATATTTAGATAAAATCTATATTAACTTATCTTAATTAAATATTAAAAGAAATTATATTAATCTAAAACTAAATATATATAATAATCATTCAATCATCCTCAAACTAACATATTTTTTATTGTTTATATATATATAACAAAGCTATAGTATTCTAACTTTTAAAGAAGGTAAAAGTAATATCATGATGATATGCCTCAGGATAATTTTTTTGTTAAAATTTAAATATTTTATTTGTTGTTAGAGCATCGAATTTTAAATAATAAAAATAAATAATATATATTAATTTTTTTAAAATATAATATATTATTTTATTTAAAATGTAATATATTATTTTATTTAAAAAATATCATATCTCATAAAGTTATGTGATTTTTTTAGTATAATATTAAAGAAGTCAACTCTAAACAATTAGTGCAATTTGAGTGGGAAGAGGTAGGTTTTTATTAGGAGGATTGTTCCATTATTTAAGAAGTTCTAACCATCAACAATGTATTGTTTATTTATTTTTGAATAAATTAAAAAATTAAGTAATATATGTAATAATTTTTTAAAGCTATAAGTCACAATTCATATTTACATTCTTAATTTATTATAAATTTAAATTATTTTTTTCTTAAAATAATTGAAGGGTTTCAATTCAATCAATTGTATTTAATTGGTTTGGATGATAATATTTTCTTGATTTCAAGAACCATTATGTTTCAAATCTATTAGAGGTACAATGAGGTTAGAGTCGATCCCTTGGTGACCTTGATGGATTGATTCACCGTCCATCAAGTTTAAAATCTTCTAGAGATACAATGAGGTCAGAGACGACTCCTTGGTGACCTTGATGGATTGATTAGCCATCCACCAAGTTACAAATATGTCGAAGAAGCAATTACTTTAGAGTCGATCCCTCAATGACTTTGATGGATTGATTCGCCATCCACCAAGTTCAAATCTGTCAAGAAGCAATCAGATTAGTGCCGACCCCTCAGTGACTTTGATGGATTGATTCACTCTACTCGTACTAATTTAACCAAAAGACAACTTCATATATACTCACCCGCCACGATATAATCAACTTTTAATAATAATAAAAATACTAATATTTATATAATCCAACTATTAAAAAACAAAACTCTATCTCGCAAAACTTTGTGGGCGGATCTTGAAAATACATCTAGTATGTAGTTGTGAAAATACAATCTATGATGTTTTCATCTTATGGCTATGAACTGACGCAAACATTTCATTGGTCAGAGAACTGTGATGAAACTTTAACCAAGGAGCGCGACAGCCTTGAAATTTAACCAGATTGGATACCCTAATTTCGGTCACGTTGTATAGCAAGAACGTGTTGCGATATAAGCTGAAGATCCAGATGTTACCGCTCAATGTGGACCGAGAATCGAGCTACAGAAATCAAACGCACGCCATGGGAATGACGCGTGGGTGATTTGACTGAAATATGACAAAGAACGGCATTCATAAGACGCATCAAAGTACTGCTTCTGCAATTCATTCAAAGATTTCCAATGGAGTCCGAAGCGCCCATTGAAACAACAACATTCTCAATTTCACCCACCTCATTCCCCCAATTCCCCAATCCACAGACAAGGAGTTCCAAGAGCGAGGCATTGGAAAAGTTGTTGCAGTCGTACGAGAAGACGCAATGGCCGCCCACCGGACGGAGCGAAGAAAAAGTTATGATGGAGAAGGGAGGAGTTCCAGAGGCGTCGAGCGCCCACCTGCGCGTCAATGCTCCGGCAGTTTACGCGGGATCAAAAGTAGGGAAGAAACGATCAAGAGCGTCGCGAAAGGCACCCACGACGGTTCTGAGCACGGATGCGTGGAATTTTAGGGCAATGGTGCAGCACTTCACGGGGTTCCCCCAGTCCTCCTCTTCCTCCTCCTCCTTCTCTCAGGGCCCCTTGTTTGCCCCCACTGCCTCACATCTTGCTTTTCATAACACTCCTCCTATTCCTCCTCCACGCTACTCTTCGTTTCTGTTCCACCATGATTTCAATCCAAGTCCCTTGTTTTTCCCCAGGCCTGCTCCTCCCCCACTGCGGCAAACGGCTCTGATGGAAGATGTGGGTCTCAATCCTGCTGCTTCTGTGGTTTTGTCCTCAGAGAGAAGGCCTGCTGGCTATGGCTATCTCAACTAGAGATGCAGTTTTGATTGTAAATATGGCTGTTCATATGTGGGTTCAGTTTGGAGTTTATGACTCTTTTTGGTCCGTTAGCATTTAGTTTTGGTGTCTGTTTAATGGCTCCTACTGGGCCTCATGTTTACAGAATGTTGGGTGAATGCCAATAGAATTCGGGAATGTTATTGGTTTCTAATTTCATGTTTTTTTAGATTTCTAACGAAGATTTTTTCATGGAAGCAACTTGATATTGAATCTCTTTGTTCATGGAGTTCTAACGAAGGTCTTGTTTTTCATGGAAGCAACTGGATATTGAATCTCTATGTTCATGGATTTCTAACTGGATATTGAATCATATGTAGATTGTATTTGTAATCAAGATGTTGATTTTGATCTGGTTATGGATTATTGTTGTGTTTCTTGTTCAGCTAGGCATTGAGTGGCAGATTCAATGTGTTCTTTCTCCGTTTGGATATCCCTGTGGGTCTGTTATTTGGTTTTCCGTTTGGGGCCTGCTTTCTTAGGGATAAGTTTCAGCCTTTCCAGCGGTGTGCTACGTAAGTTTTGTGGAGAATATCATGGAATAGTTAATGTTACGCACGCAATTTGATCGGATGTAAAAAGGAGAAAGCAAGGGATTCCATATAGTTGACAAAAGGATTAATAGTAGAAAAGACATGTTCATTGTTGTACCTGTTTTTTTTAATAATTATGAGTGCTTAAAAGTCATTAAGCAAGTCATTTCAATAGTGTCATGTACTTCTTTACATAGTATCATCTTGCAGCCCTCCTCTTGTTTAAATTGATGCCAATTTTCTTATTGCTTTTTACTATAAACAATTCATATATATATAAATAAAAAGCTTTACATATAATTGAATAACTTTAATTAGTTAGAAATTAGTTTATTTAAAGAATACAATTTAAGTAGATTAAATGAGGTCTATAGTTTCAATGAGTGGGTTTATTTTGTGTCTATTCTTATAGTGGTAGCTTGTTCGCGTGTTGGCTTAACTTGAATGTGTGGTGTTGTGTTAAGTAGCTTGTGTCTTGCATATTTTATTGTCTATTGGTATCAAATATTGTGGATTTTTACTAAGAACAAGATCTATCTTTTGCGCTAAAGACTTGTGTTGATCCTTCATGCAACCTATTTCTTGCATGCATGCTTCACAATGATCAACTAATGTTGAATGTTTGGGAATTGATTATTCCATCAAAATAGTTTTGTTAGACCATAATGATTAGATTTGTTAATGGCCAATCTATTTTTGAAGGTTAAAAAAATTAAATTTATTAAGGAGTGGTTATTCTATTAACAAAGCTTTCGTGCAAAGTGTTGCTGCATTATACGTGAACTAGTGAATATGACTCACAAAATAGAGAGAAGATATATAAGAAACTAGTAAGAATCTCACATTATTGATCTAGCTAGTGTCTTTGAATCTATCAATGTTCAACTTGAGGCTATCAAAATTACACAAATAAGAGGTCACGTGGTGATGGAGGATATTAATTTGATGATGAGAGAATATTGGCATATATGTAAATGGTGATGAGAAAAATATCACAATAAAGGAAAAATTTACTAACACCTTATTGAAGGCCAAATGCAAGTTGAGGTTTGGTCTCCTTGGATATTGAGGAAGCCTAAATCCAAAAGACCTCATGATTGATTAGATCAAGGAATTGGAGAGATATTTTGATTGTAAGGAAATCAAGGACCTAAGATGAGTCAGTTATATTACAATGAATCTAAAACGTAATGTTTCCCTATGGAAAGACCCAACCCAAAAGTCGTGTTTAATAGGAGAAGCACAAGATCCCATAGATTGATCACATGGTGTCCAAGATTAAGATGAAGTTTTTGCTGACAAACTATGTATTGGATCTACATAAGAAGATCCAAAACCTATTATAATGAGAGACGTAGAGGAGATATATAGACTATGCATGTTCACATGTGGAAGATGACACTGAGAAGGAGTTAAGGTGAATCAAAAATCTCTATTTAGGATGAGATGTATTTTCTTAACATTTAGTCCATCAAGGAGAACTACCAATTCATACTCAATGTAAAAGAGAATTTGTCTTGTAAAAACTAGAGTACATGTAGTAGTGGCAAAGGTAAGGATGGGAATATCTAGTAAACTATGGGAACAACAAGAAAAGTATGGGAAGGGATACCTTTGAACTAAATCAAAGTGTAGAAACTAGGGGTTCCATAATGAACAAGAAGAATGAATAGATATTCAGTTAAGGTGGATATAAGAGTGGAAATTAGGGAGATGGCTCAAGAAGGACTTGCTTCAAATATTGATAAGTACAACACTTTGGGTTTGAGTGTTTATAAATTATGCATGAGAAAGACCATGTCAACAACAAGTACAAGTTGTATAGGCTAAAGAGGAAGGCTCATTAGATATTAGAGAAAATGGTGTTATCCTTGAGGTTAGAGATAACCTAATGATGCAAGATATTTTGTTATCTATAAAGGTGGGAATCCATTATTAATGAGAAGTATCTTTAAACTAAGTACAAGTTAAGAGAGAATTATTGCATGTAGATCATCTATGGAGGCATCATCAATAACTTTTACTATCCATGGAGATGGTACAAAGGTTGGGTTTGAATATTACTCTACACCTGCACCATATAGAGTTTCTTAGTTGCACAAGAGACAATAACTCATACTGACAAAGCAATGTCAAGTTTCATTCCCCATTAGAGGATACATAGATAAAGTGTGAGGTGATGTAGTCCTAATGAAAGCTTACCATATGGCAAAGTGTAATCATTTGGGTTCATATTGAGGAGGAAATTATGGGGTAAAAGATTAATAAAAAAAATGGATATCCATTTATAAAAGTAGCCTACCATGTAGTTAAGTTCAAGAAGTTGGGTCCACATTGAGGTAAAAATTATGGAGCCAAAAATGTCACATGAAATGGATATCAATTTTATAAATTATTATTTTGTACATATATGAGGAGTGATTCTTTAATACTAGATCATCTTGTGTTGATTAATATTCATCTCAACAAACCTTATATGGTGGGACCAAAAGTTACTCTTAACTAGTAAAATTTGTAAGCAGAGGTTATTAGTTTTTTGTGTTTTTCTTGAAACTTGTACATTTAAATTGGTGTCAGTTTTTTAGAATTGTGATAAATTAGTTTATATGAATTTATTTTTTTAGTATTAGATAGAAAGCATCAACCACTAAATAGTAAACTCTAGAATAAATAAACCCTAAAATCTACAAGAACTATAACATGTTCCTTCTTCTTCCTTAGATATTTTTAGGACCAATATTATTCATTTATTTCTTGAATTCATTTTTTCTAAATCATATTCACTATAAAATTCTACTTCAAATACCATTATTAAATGGGAGGAAATATGCCACCTTTATTGCAAGGTGTGTTCCCTTGGTCTCCTTGTGTTGTGCAGCGTAGTGCTCAGATTCGTGACATGGATTAACTACCTCCCATGGATTCATTAACTTTGGTGGTTGTATCGGGTATTAATAGGTTGATCTTTTGGTAAAATGACAATCATTTGTGAAATGGTTAGAGTCTAGGTCACGAGTTTGAACCCCTCGCTTTCACTAGGGAGGATTGTTGCAAGGTGTGTGCCCTTGGTCTCCTTGTGATGTGCAGTGCAGTGCTCAAGTTCATGACATGGCTTAATCGTTTCTCATGGATTTATTAACTATGGCAGTTGTATCAGACATTAACAAGTCAATCTTTTGGTGCAACAAAAACCATATGTACAACAACCTTTACAAGTCTCATAAAACCTTGATGAGAAATAGCTCAAATTCATGCAACTAAATCAAGTCATTAAAGATTTATGTGGTTATTCAATTCTTCAATATTCATGGACATTCTATTGACTATATTTTCTAATCACATGTCTAATGAGTTAATTATAGTAAATCATCATGTGGCTTATTTGATAAGGAGGCCCACCTCCCTTAGTCTATTTATCAAAATATAGTTGTGATTTACCCATAATTCTGACATACCTATTTTTATCTACCAATTTAAATGATGAAGTCCAGATAGACCAAGTTATGTGTCTCTATTTGCATCATAGAATTATTGTTTCCATCCTTGAAATAGCCCAAAGAACACATGTATACCTATGCTAAAGGCCAACTCATCTAGTCTCTCCACTTGGGTACCATAATGAGATGTTATTATTCTATATTTTCATGATCTCAATGATCATATTGAATACATATATAATAGGAATTCCTTTGTGACTAATATTGCATGGACTTAACTTCCTTTTTAGCATTTCCCATTTCACTAATCCCCCTAAAAATATAACATATGTTATGTTATAATTATGGTTTCACCTAGGGTTTAAATATTTTGATGCAATTTTACATAAATTAGGTAAATATCACTACCAAACAATATATTATCTAGTATTTTTATAGAAAATGTGTCCTTGATAGAAAAACAAGGAGTTAAAAAATGCATTTTAAGTCTCAAAACATAAGATATTTGCAAATATCTTAAACAAGAAATCAATAAGGAACAAAATACTTTCCATTTCCAATTAAGCTTTTTTCATAGGTTTGATGTGATTTTTATCCCTTGTAGATTGCATTTTTATAGCTAGTACAATATGGTCCATATAGTCCAAAATCGTAGTGCTTGGCATGGGCTATGATCTTTGAGAAAAAATAAGGGTATAATATTTTTTATATTTATTCCTCATCATATTTTGAGCAACCAAGAGCTCATGACCATTTGCATTAGATCAACTAAAATATGTTGTGAATCCTCACTCTTAGATACTATTTCATTATTACTAGTGTATAAATTATTTATACAAGTTTGCAATGTGTCCAATTTATAATCTTAAATGTTAAATAAATTTCATACATATTACATATATTAGTTAAAAATTTGTATAATTTTATAATTATTAATGTTCTTTAAAATTTATGTAGGATTTTGTAATATTAGACCTCCTATAGAAGGTGTGGTTCATGTTGTGAGTGGACTAATTTGACCATATTTGAGGTTTGTACTGTATTTTACACAAACTATATTTAAATATAATTTAGGTCTTTTCATGGTTGATTTTTTAATACTTAGTTCTAATACCTTTATTTAGATATACAATCTTATACATGCCACCTTTTTCTAGTTCACCTATATAATATGCAACAAATGACATTTGATCATCCAATGACATATGCATTTATAACTATATTTAAATTAGATCTCTCATGATTTTCTTTTAAATTTTTTAATTAAAATACATGGACTTGAGAAATTTTAAATAGTGATTCCAAGTTTATTTCCATTCGGTTTCATATATTTGGGAGAATATAAGAGGGCGATCCCACAATAGTGGTTTACAATTTTTGGCCAAACTGGACACTGATATTTTTCTTTTAAACACAATCTCGACATTCAGGCACCTATAACGATTAAACCATAAAGAATTTGAAGATGATGCAAACTAGAGTCTTGTCATATTTTGTCTGTAGATTTGAAAAATATTTTTTTCAATTTTTTTGGAATCAGATTGCACTTCTTTTTCCATCTCCCACAAAAATTGGTTTTTTTTCAAAAAACAACATTTTTAAAAAGTGACGCACACCGTATAACTCATAACTTTTTTTCCATGAAGGATAAAATTCTAATTCTTTCAAATTTAGATTTGTAACTCTGATATCTAGTGCTTCCACTTGATTAGATAGTTTTTATTGAATATTTTTCTTTAATTAAGTTTTAAAGTCAAATCAATTACAATTCCGGATAACTACGACCATTATAGCGCATAACTTTTCTTGTATGTACCAATTCTTTTCTTTTTTTTTGTTGGATCAAGGACTCCAATATCTGGTGCACTCATATTTTTAAATTTTTTTGATAATGTTCCTATTTTCCACTTGTGCAGGAATAGAGTTTATTTTAGTAGAAAAACCTATATTTAATAAAACTTAAAAAGCAGATAGATAATATAATCAAAACATACTAAAATTATATTCATTGGATAGCTCGTTTTGAGGGGAACCCGATACTAGTTGGGTTTTTGAGATCTCCTCCATTTTCATTCTCAAATCGAGCTTCGAAATGCAAAATTTTCAACAATTATGGTGCCTTAGGAAGCAAGGATGAAAAAAGAGGGGTTCGGCCAAACAAGTGTTCGGTCGAACTTTTTGGAAACATTCGGTCGAACCAATGTTCGGCCGAACCCCCAATGAATGCAATTAAAAAAATGAAATTAAATTGGTTCGACCGAACATTCCAAGAATGTTCGGTCGAACACCCTATTTTTATTATTAATATACATATTATTATTTATATTATTTTTAAATGATAACTTAAATTTGATGGCCATATGACCGTATTTAAGGATTTTTTCTATAAAATACAATCAAAAGGATTTTTGCTATAAAATACAATCAAAATTTTAAGAAGATTGTAAAAGGAGATATTTTGGATAAACTGTGAAAATTTATATAGAATTATAATTAT
>VDFB02270651.1:348838276-348862167 GCA_007258455.2 Sequoia sempervirens | reverse complement strand
AACTAAATCTTCACTTTCAGGCACCTATAGTGGCTAAACTGTGAGGAATTTGAAGATGATGCAAACTACTGATTTGTGACATTTTGTTTGCAGATTCTAAATATATATTTTTAATTTTTTTTGGAATTAGATTGCATTTCTTTTCCCATCTCCTTTGAAAACTTTTTTTTCAGTAAACACCATTTTTAAGGAGTGATGCTCATTGTATACAACATAACTTTTTTTCCATGAAGGATTAAATTCTATTTTTTTTGAATTTATATTTGTAACTACGATATCTATCACTTTCATTTGGTTTCATAGTGTTATATTGAATATTTTTTCGTTAATCAAGATTCAAAGTCAAACCAATTACAATTCGGACGCATAGAGACCGTATACAACATAATATCTTTTGTATGTGGTAGAAATTCATTTTGTTGGATCAAGGATTTCCAATATCTAGTGCATTGATATTTTTTCAAATTTTTGATAATGCTGCTATTTTTCCACATATGCAGAACATGGGAAGCGAGTTTTGGTGAAAACCTACATTCATAAGAAATAAAAAATAAATATAATAATAAAATTAAATTTATTTAAAATTATACTTTATGGGAAGCTTATAATAAGGACTACATACTTACAAAAAAAAATTTAAATGAATTCATTTGATCCCCCAAAAGGTAAATCAAAAGTGGTTTTTAATTTTGATAGGTGTAAAGGAGACCCCATTATAGGTATGGTTTAAAATTAGCGGGGTTCTATCCAAGGGGGTTTGATCTAAGGTAGTTTGATCAAACCCTCTTCAATTGGAATGATTTAAATAGAAATTTTAAAGGCTTAAATCATTATATTTTCTAAAAATATGTGATTTCAACAAAAATCAGAATCTCCCAAAAATTGTAAACCAACATTGTGGGATCACCCCCTAGTGACTAAATCTGGAATCTGATTTCACAGTCCTCTAGAGCCTGCTTAGAGCTTTCTTCCTTTTGTCTCACTAGCGAATCTTTGTTGAGTGCTGAGATAATTGAGTTTTCATATGTTGTCAAGTTGTAGGGTTCAAATGCAACAATGAACAAATGATCATCAATCTTCCTCCAAACTTCTTCAGATTTGAAACTTGCACATTCAATGAGAGAGGAAGGGTTGTGCCATATAGGGGATTGCCTCGGTCAAGCCTCATGTTGGTGTTTCCACATCCACAATGGAAAAATTGATAAAAGAGAGCTTATCCTTTTGAGGGATAGAGGCTAAATGACAAATGAATGATGAATCAACAATGGACTACAACTCACCACCCAAATTTGATTGTCCTTGAAGGATTGAAGTCATGCACATCACCTCAAGGATTGATTACTTGGAAGGACTACAAGGATTAGTCCTCACAAAAAAAGTGATAACATAAACATGAAAAAAAATCATATAAAACTTGACCATGATGCTCCAATGTTGAAATATTGCAATAAATCTGCTCTTGATTGCTCTTAACTTGATAATAATGCTCTTGATCACCAATGATTGATAATCCTTCTTCTTAGTTTTCAAATGGTGAAATGACTAGATATTTATATACAATTAATATAATTTCCTAAAAATTAGATCTTGATAGCTAGCATTTGACATTTGAAATTTAAATAATAAAATGCCAACTCTGACATATTAAAATTTGGAGCCAAAATATGGGGGACCAAGTTGCCTTAGGCAACTTAGTCCAGGCCCTATTTTGTAGGGTGTAAAGTGTCAAGAGAAAAATATTTGTTGCAAGAATGAAAAGAATAAAGGTGTTGTCATTGATGTCAACTGGTCAATTGGTTATCAACTAGTTGTTGTTGATTGTATATGTCAAGGATATTGAGAAAATTGTATTGAAGAAAGATTGTAGGTGTTCAGTGGTTGCTTCAAGTTTTGGTACAAAATTTTCTCCTATGTTTGTGTGGTTCAAATATGTTGATCATGGTTGTTAGAAGATGCTATATCCAATTTTTTGGTTGTTGATTCATTGTACAGTGTAAGTTATGTTCACCAATTGTGAACTGTGGTTTTTTTTGTTTCTAGTTGAGGTACGAGAGAAATGTTGTTGGTTCAAATTTCTCTTTGGTAAAGTATTATGACTTGTAGTTCTAGAGTTGACTTGTTTTGATTGTATTGAAGATAATTTTAGTATCTGGAAGATTCGTGCTTAAAGGTTCTATGTGTTTTACACTGGTTTGGTAGACCTTGTGTTGAACACTACCTTCGGAGTTCATGAAGTGTGTTGGATCTATTTGGGTCCTTATGAAACACGTGTTTAGGTCACCTTCATTCTAGTTCCACCCTAGGATGTTTTGGTGCTGACCTAATTTGAATTTGAATTTGGATGGCCAACTTTTGATATGTCTCCAAGTTGAAGATGGTATAAATGCAAGATGAGTTAGTGGTGAAATGAAGGCAAGTACAAAGAGAGATAAGTTCAAAGAAATAGAGTAGATAGATGCGAGATTGATACAAATTAGTGAGTGTGTGTGATGCAAGTATGGCAGATCAATATGAAGCCTAAATGCTAAGTTTTTGAATGCAGTGAACAAAAGGTATACTCTATCATTCACGCATGTCTACAAGTGGTTGAGAAAATTGTGGTGGATTTCTCCATTGTGTTGAGATTGTCTTCTTTCTGTAACATATCTCTTCTATCTTCTTTGTATCTCTGTGGCAGTGAGCCCTCTAAGTTGTTAGCCCTGTCGGATAACAAGTCCTGATGTAGATAGTGAGTCCTTGTTTTGGCAGTGAGCCTCATTTATTAGGTAGTGAGCCTCTTGTAATTGGTTTTGATATTCTCTATAGTTTGAGTTAATCTCATCGTGGTTTTTCCCTTATTGGGTTTTTGACATAAATCTGGTGTTATTATGTTTGTGTGATGGATTTAAGTTTCTGCACTAGTATTTAATGTTTAATCACTTAAGTAGTGTTAAGAATTAGTTTCGGTGAATGAATTAAGGTTTAAATCTGTGACAACTGATTCACCCCCCTCTCAACTTTGTCTTGTTCAACAATTGGTATGAGGGCTTTGGTTCCTTGGTGAAGAGCTTAACCACTTGATGAAGGTCTGGGATGGATGACAAAATGGTTTATGATTATCTGAGGTTCGATGGAACTAATTATGCTAGATTTGGAAAATATTGATGGAAGAATATCTGGAGTATTGTGGATATGATGCGGAGAAAGCTTACAAGATTCCTTATAGTCCTCCTATTAATGGTCTGAGTATGGTTGATGAGATCAAAGCACATGAAGTGAACAATAAGGTGACGTACATTTTGAAGAATAGTCTAGTACATTCTGAGTTGATTAAGGTTCATAATCTAAAGATTGCTAAGGAATTCCAGGATGCTTTGGAAAGGGCACATGAAGGTGATGGAAGAGTCAAAGAGGAAAAATTATAGAATTTGGAGACACAGTTTGAGCTTCTACATATGTCTGAAGATGAGAATGTTAAAGATTATGTATAGAGATTGGATGAGATAGTGGCCAGAATGTGAGGACTTGGTGCTATTGTAGATGAAACTAGGATTGTAAAGAAGATTCTTAGAACTCTCATTGATGCTTACAACTAAGGAGTGTGCTATTGAACATAGTATAGATTATAAGACTTGCACTAAAGATCTGTTGTTGGGATTTTTGACATCTTATGAGATGAGGAGGCCGAATCTAAGGAATGGATGCAAATCAGAAACTGCTTTTAAGGTTACAAAAGCTGAAGATTTAGATGAAGAAAATTTTGATGAAATAGAAGCTAACTTTGTAAGAAGGATGAAGAAAGGCTCTGAAAAGTATGAAGGTAAGTTACCCTTTAAATGATTTAGTTGTGGAGAAATAGGTCATTATGCTGCAAAGTGTTCAGAAAGAGCTAAGAAAAATAAACAATGATATGAGAAAGAAAAGAAAGGAATTTTTATTTCACAATCTAAGTATGTGAAAGAGATGTTGAAGAAGTTTGGGATGGATGGTTCCAAATCGGTATGTACTCCTATGGTGACTGGTTGCAAATTGGGTAAAGATGATGATTCACCTAAGATTGATCAAAGCAAGTATAAATATATGATTGGTGGACTATTGTATTTGATTGCTACTAGACTGAATATTATGCATGTTGTCTATCTTGTGGCTAGATTTAAGAAGATCCTAAGGAAACACATGTTGCTACTATTAAAAAAAAATTCAGATATTTGAATGGCACTTTGGATTATGGATTATGGTATCCTAGAGATATTGGCTTTACACTATGTGCCTATACAAATGCATATTGAGTTGGATGTGTAGATGATAGAAAGAGTACAAGTGGTGGTGCATTATTTCTTGGTTGTAGATTGGTGGCATGGCTAAGTAAAAAGAAAGATTCAATCTCCTTGTCTACTATTGAAGCTAAGTATATTGCTAATACATCTTGTTGTACACAATTTATATGGATGAAATAGGCATTGAAAGATATCACAGTGGTGTATGATGATCCTATTTCTATATTTTGTGATAAAACAAGTGCAATTAACATTTCAAAGAATACAATGATGCACTCAAGGATGAAGCATATATCTATCAGGTATCATTTCTTAAGAGAGAAGGTCATGGAGAATGAAGTAAAACTTGAATATGCTCTGATGAAGGATCAAATTGCTAATATATTCACAAAGGCTCTTCCTAAAGATACTTTTGAGTATCTCCAAAAGAAGTTAGGGGTCATTTCCCCTCCTTTATTGAACTAGATGTATATGGAGATGCATTTTTCTGGTGGAATATGGATCTATCTTTCTTCTAGATTGATGTTTTGGTGGTTATCTCTCAGGGGGAGCAGGTAGTGTCAGGTGTTTTCATTGTGAGTATTATGTTTTTAATGTCAAAGGGGAAATCAATGTAAAATATCTTTTGCCTTTGCCATTGATGTCAAGGAGGGAGAGGAAGCATGTGAAAAAGGAGATGAAGCATGTGAAAAAGATGAGAGAAAGAATATAAAAAAAAGAAAAAAAGAAACAAAAGAGGAGAGGAAGAAAGTGTGAAAGAGAAAAGAGAAATAATATAAAAGATTATCTACTAAAAGGGGATAAATAGAAAGAAAAATCTTGAGAAGTGTATTCAGAGCTAATATGGTGTCTTTGATGGTTTTTCACATCATGTGTTTCCATCAATGAAATAGGGAGATATTGTTGAAAGAATGGAAAGAATGAAGGTGTTTCCATTGATGTCAACTAGCCAATTGATTATCAACTGATTTTTTTTGGCTGTATATGTTGAGGATATTGAGAAAATTGTATTGAAGAAAGATTGCAAGTGTTTAGTGGTTGCTCTAGGTTTTGCTCCAAGATTTTCTCCTATGTTTGTGTGGTTCAAATATGTTGATCATGGTTGTTAGAAGATGTTATATCTAGTTTTTTGGCTATTGATTCATTGTACAAGGCAAGTTATGTTAACCAGTTGTGAACTATGGTTTTTTGTGTTTCTAGTTGAGGTTTGGGAGAAATGTTGTTGGTCCAGATTTCTCTTTGGTAAATTCTTATGACTTGTGGTTCTAGAGTTGAGTTTTTTTGATTGTATTGAAGATAATTTTGGTATTTGGAAGATTTGTGCTTAATGGTTCTATGTTTTTTACACTAGTTTGGCCAACCTTGTGTTGAACAATACCTTTAGAGTTGATGAAGCATGTTGGATCTATTTGGGTCCTTATGAAGTGTGTGTTTGGTTTTCCATCATTCTCATTCCACCATAGGATGTTTTGGTGCTAACCAAATTTGAATGGCCAACTTTTGATATGTTTCAAAGTTGAATATGGTATAAATGCAAGATGAGTTAGTGGTGAAATGAAGGCAAGTACAAAGAGAGATAAGTACAGAGAAATAGAGCAGATTAGTGCAAGATTGATGCGAATTAGTGAGTGTGTGTGATGCAAGTGTGGCAGATTAGTGCGAAGCCTAAATGCTAAGTTTTTTAATGCAGTGAGTAGAAGGTGTACTCTATCATTCACACATGTCTACAAGTGGTTGAGAAAATTGTGGTGGATTTCTCCTTTGCATTGAGATTGTCTTCTCTCTGTAAGGTATCTCTTCTGTCTTCTTTGTATCTCTATGGTAGTGAGCCCTTCGGGTTGTCAGCCCTATTGGACAGTTAGTCCTGATCCAGAC
Organism: Sequoia sempervirens; assembly: GCA_007258455.2. NCBI lineage: Eukaryota > Viridiplantae > Streptophyta > Pinopsida > Cupressales > Cupressaceae > Sequoia > Sequoia sempervirens. Next base: position 348,856,036 of record VDFB02270651.1, on the reverse strand, counting down.
AGTGAGTTATTTTTTTGGAAGTGAGCCTTTTTTTTTCAGGAAATGAGCCTCTTGTAATCAATTTTGATATTCTCTATAGTGTGAGTTAATCCTCATCATGGTTTTTCCCTTATTGGTTTTTCCACATAAATATGGTGTTATTGTGTTTGTGTGATGGATTTAAGTTTCTACACTAGTATTTAATGTTTAATCACTTAAGCAGTGTTAAGAATTAGTTTTGTTGAATGAATTAAGGTTTAAATCTGTGACAACTGATTCACCCCCCTCTTAGTTGTCTTGTTCAACAATATTAAATGATTGCATTGGTTTTACAAATGGATTTTCTTGATAAATGTCCAAATAAGCCATGGAATGCATTATTTAGGACTAGTGATAACTTTAAGGAACCCCCCTCAATAAAAGATATAAAATCCTAGCGAATATTTCATTTTTTAAGAAAAAAATATTAATTTCCATTGGCGAATATTTCCTTTTCTTCAAAATTTTTAAAATTTTATTAGTGAGTTTTTTACATCACTAAATTTTTATAGAAAATCTTGGCAAATTTTAGAAAATAATAGGAAAATGCATTAATTATGATGGTGAATTCTTTCATTTAAAAATAATAATTATCATGGAAAGGTAGGGGCTCGAGGGTGGAAACGATTAATGGGTTTAATGGGTAGGATCTATTACATTCAGTTATCACCATTGATATACAATATAATCTAATAGCCCTCAATATATCTCATAAGGTAAAATATACCCATGATCTGTAAAGATCATGGGGCTTGAAATTGCTTTTATTCTGGCCCCATGAGCATTATTTTAGATGCATAGGACAACCAAGAGGGGATGGATCAATTGTATACCTAAAAAATTTCAAACCCTCAATATCTTTTCAAACCCTTATTAACCATTAAACCCTTATCATGCATTAACAAAATTTAAACATATGAAACAATAATCTAAACACATCCAAACACATAAGAACATCGAATTTACATGGAAAACCCAAGAAGGGAAAAACCACGATGAGGATTAGCTCACATATATATGAATTACAATATTGAATACAATTAGGCTCACTGCCCAAAAATAAGAAAGGCTCACTATAGGGTGGCTCACTACCAAGAAGAAAGAAGATAGAAGAAGAAAGTTATAAAGAGATTCACTATCTTAAGGAAACACAAGAAATCCACCACTTAAACTTTATGCCATCTGCAACCTTCTGCTCACTACTTCCAGTAACTTCAAGCACACTAAAATGTAGACCCTTCTGCTCACTGTATTGGAGTAATAGGAATTAAACTCGCATTCATTTCACCACACTTAATCAACTTTACATATTTTACACATATTCTCTAGATCCAAACTCATCTCCAACAGTTTACCATTCAAGACCAAAACAATCTCAATTAGGTTAGCCTTAATGAAATGTATGCACCTAAAACGTGCAACACCCAAATAGGTCAGCACCAAACACCTTTGTGACAGAAAGAAGTGAAGGATGACCAAAACAAGGGTTAACTAGGACCCAACTCCATATCACTACACTACTCAACACATTCACAATCCATGAGGTACCTCCAAAAATAGCGCTAGCACGCCAATTTGGCCAAACCTAAACTAACATTACAAGTGACCACATACACACTTCTCCAGGTTATATAAAAAATACAACAACACTTCACAACATCCACACAACATCTCAAAATATTCCAACGTCATCAAAATATTTTGAAACTCTACCACAACCACTTAAGACTAAGAACACCATCATTTTGTGCAACCAGACATATTGCCACATAACACAACTCACTAACCAACCTTGTGGAACACCTCAACACCTAAAACCTCAAGGGAAGGATGTTACAAAAAATATAAGAATATTCCCATATCTACAAGACAAGAAACCTTACTATGGAGAAATGTGGAGCAATCTCATTTCTCCCAAACAACCTTCTATATAGATAGATAAATTGTCAAACACAACTTTCACTGCAGAACGATCCGTAACTTGAAACTTTGAATACAAAACCTCTAAACACCTCTAATCATCATATCCTAATTGTACAAGCATATTTTCAACCATGAAGAAATTCAGAGTACAACATTGAACACACCCCTGTCCCATTGCACACTCTTTTATTCAATTTTTCTCAAAAGCACTTGGAAACCAAGTGAAATTACTGCAATTGCAACTCTTATCCATCAAGACATCAATGAAAACATTGATGACAACACCACAACACCTTCTTATCAAACCACAACACATCCATACTAGCACAAGAACTCTCCAACAATCTTCCCAACTATGACAATGCCAACATCCTTCCACAAATCCAACACACAATCTTCATATAGTTGACATCAATGACCAACACCAACAACTATTGACATCAATTACAACATCAACAACATAATTGCAACAATCTCCCCCTTTGTCATTGATGGCAACACCAACTCTCTGAAAAACCATTTAAATCAACCAATAGAAACTCTAGAACAAGAAAAACTCCCCTTGATTGGGGAAACTCTTCATGATCTCATTCTCTTACTCGTGAATACTCTCTGAGCCCCTTGTTGTCTTCATACCATATTCTCTTCTGCACTATTCAAAAAACTCTCTCCCAAGCAACTCTAGCTCTTTCTCCTACAATACTCTTTTGAACTATGGTTTCTCAACCACTCTAACTCTCTTCCCCTTTGAAATCAATGGAAAAGGGCCATAAAATCATCCAAATCTCTTTCTCTCCCACTTTGACAATATTCAAAGGGAAACACTTGCCCCTTTCAAACATCATCTGCATACAATTTTTCTTTTTGACATCTACATATACCACTTTAACACCACTTGCAACACCAACAAGCAATTGTGCTCTCTTCACTACAATATCCTCCTTAGGGGCACAAAATATGCTCAATCTGATTACACCAAAAACACTACTAAATACTCCCCCCACGAGGTAGCCTTCAACATCATTCTAGGACCAAGAATATATCTTGAAATGCTTCCCGGGAAGATGCACTAACTTATGCATCTAGTTAAAAGAAGGGGCAATAACCCCTAAATTTTGTTGGAGATACTCAAAAGTATATTTTGGAAGAGCCTTTGTAAAAATATCTATAACTTGATCCTTTGTAGGTCCACACATTCTAGCTTCACCTCATTCTCTGTAACTTTCTCTCTTAAGAAGTGATACCATATAGAGATATGTTTTGTTATTAAATGCATTATTGGGTTCTTTGAGATATTGATAACACTTGTATTATCATATAGGATAGAAATAGGATCATCATATGATACTCTGATATCCTTTAATGATTTCTTCATCCACAACACCTATGTGTAGCATGATGCTACTGTAATATACTCTGCCTTTGTAGTAGATAATGACATTGAATCCTATTTATTACTCAACCATGAGACCAATTTGCTTCTAAGAAAGAAAGCACCACCACTTGAAATTCCTTTTTCATCTATACATCTTTCCCAATCTACATTTTTTTATGCACTCAAGGAGAAATCAATATCCCCAGGATACCACAGATCAAAGTCTAGAGTGCCCTTCAAGTACCTAAATATCCTTTTCACTATTACAAAATGAGATTCTTTGGGATATTCTTGATATCTTGTCACAAGATAGACTGCATGCAAGATATCTAGTATAGTAGCAGTTAGGTATTGCAATCCACCAATCATTGATCTATATTTTCTCTTATCAGCCTTAAGAGATTCACCATTTTTTCTCAACTTGCAACTAGTAAGCATATGAGTTCACACTGGTTTATAATCCTCCATTCTAAACTTCTTCAACATTTCCTTAACATACTTTTACTATGAAATGAAAATACATTTTTCTAATTGACTGATTTGTAATCCAAGGAAGAAATTCACCTCCCCACACATTGACATCTCAACCTCTTTCTATATTTATTCTAAAAACTTCTTGCACATTCCTTCATTTACTCCAAATATAATATCATCCACATACACTACCACAATCAACATTTTCTCTCCTTCAATATTGAAGTAAATATTTGTATCTTCAATACCCTTTTTGAATCTATGTTGCAACAAATAATTATCTAACCTTGCATACCAAGCTCTAGGAGCTTTCTTCAGTCCATACAATGCCTTCTTCAATTTGCAGACCCTATCAACATTATTTGATAATTGAAATCCTTTTGGCTGGTCAATGTATACCTATTCTTCCAAATCACCATTTAGGAATGCAAATTTTACATCCATCTGATATAATTTGAAGTCTTTATGTGCTGCAAAAGCCAAAAAAATCTACTTGTGAGTAGCCATTACACACAGGTCTAGCCTTGTTTCTAACAACTTTTCTATCCTCATTCAATTTTTTCCTAAAAACCCATTTAGTTCCTAACACATTCTTATTTGCTGGTCTTGGGAGAAATTTCCAAGTTTGATTCTTCTCAATTTGTTTCAATTCTTTCATAGATTTGATCCAATTCTCATCTTTTTATGCCTTAGTCATTGTTTTAGGTTCCACCTCTAAAAATAAACAAAATTTTACTTATTCCTCTGTCATAGCTACTTTCTTCCTTGTTAACACACCTTTTCTCTTATCTCCAATGACCTGATCTTCAAAATGGTTCTTCTGCACATACTTAGGAGTCTTAGGGATCTTTTTCAAAGCTTCTTCCTCTTCAACTGTCATCTCTTTTTCCTTCTCTTTGTCCTTTCCTTCTTCACTGCAAGGGGATTCATTAGATTCATATCCTTTTATCAATACTGAATTGTGTAATGGTTCTTCATCCACCTTAACACTTGCACTTTCAACAATCTTATTCAAAATTTTATTATAGCACTGGTAATATTTGCTTCTTGTAGAGTATCCAAGGAATATTCCTTCATCATATCTTGTATCAAACTTTCCTAAGTTTTATTTATCTCTTATGATATAGCATTTTCTTCCAAAAACACTAAAATACTTTACAATAGGAGGTTTACCATACCATAACTCATAGGGAGTCTTTGAACTATTCACTCTTGGTTGACCTCTATTAAGAATATAGACTATAGTACGAATTGCTTCTCTCTAATAGAAATCCAGTAGATTTTCTTCCTTCATCATTTTCCTAGTTGCTTCTTTAACTATTCTATTCTTCCTCTCCACAACTCCATTCTTCTGAGGAGTTCTAAGGACTAATAAATACCTCTTTATTCCATGATCTTCACAAAATATTTTAAACTCATTGGAGGTGAACTTGTCATCTCTATCATACCTTAAACACTTATTTTCACATCCATTTCATTCTCAACCATAGACTTGAATGCTTTAAACTTATCTAGAGCTTCTAATTTTTATTTAAGAAATGTCACCCAAGTCATTCTAGAATAAACATTAAGTAATAGCATGACATACTTATCACCATATGAGATTCTTATTCTAGTAGGTCCACAAAGATTCACATGCACCAACTCCAAAGGACCTGCAGTAGAATATTCCTTTTTCTTGAACCCCTTCTTTGTTTTATTTCCAAACAAACATTCATTGCGCATTGCATTGATAGGTTTTGTAATCTTCGGTAGATCTCTCAAAACATTAGTAGAACTAATCTTCACTAGGCTATCGAATTTATGTGACCGATTCTTCTATGTCATAGCCAACTTTCATTGATTTGAGACATAAATCATTTAGCACCACTAACTTTGAGTTGATAAATGTTACCTTTTGTCCTTGTTCCAATAGCAATCAAAGTACCAAATCTTTCTTTTCTAATTTCACAACCACCATCCTGAAACAAAAAAGATTATATCCTTTGCTACACATCTATCCTACACTTAGAATATTATGTTGGAGACCCTTGAAATAGAGAACATCATTTGTATTATGATTTCCATCAAAACTAATTGAACCTTTTTCACAAATCTTAGTAGATGTATCATCACAAAAATTAACAAGACCACCATCATACATTTGAAGTTTAACAAACTTACTCTTATCACCTGCCATATGATTTGAGCATCCACTATCAATAATCTAGTAATTCCTTTCTTCTCTTGCATGAAAAGAAGTCAACAAAGTTCCTTCAATGTTATGACCTATTACCAAAACACTTTCCTTCACACATCTTCTAGGATTAGCAAAATTAGTTCCAACTTTTAGAGCCATGAACAAGCATTCATTACTGTCTTCATTAGGATAGCTATATTCTTCATCATCAAATACACCATTTTCTCTTTCAACATAGTAACTCTTTTTAACAAATTTTCCTTTATGATCCTTAGGTTTTTTGTTTGAAACTTTGATTGCACATTTAGAATCATAATGACCCATCTTTCCACAATTGAAACATTTAAAGGGTAACTCACCTTTGTATTTTCTAGTGCCCTTTCTCAATCTCCTCACAAAATTTGCTTCCACCTCATCAAGATCATATAGATCTAATTCATCATCCTTCTATGCTTTACAAACATTAAAAACAATTTTCATCATCCTTTTATGCTTTACAAACATTAAAGAAAATTTCTTTCTTTTTAGCATTTTGACCAAACTATCTCAATTCATAAGAAATTAAAGCACCAGACATCTGATCTCTAGAACAATTATCCAAATTTTGAGCTTCCTCAATAGTAGAAACTTTAGAACTATAAGCTTTAGGGAGAGTTCTTAGTACCTTTTTCACCACTTCAATTTCTTCTAGCTTACCACCAAGACCATTGATGGCATTGGCAACTTCATCCACTTTGAGCATGTAGGTAGTGATATCTTCATCTTCTAAAATCCTTAGGGTTTCAAATTTGGCTTTGTAGTTTTACATCTTTTCTTGTTTGACCATATCATCTCCTTCATAAATTCTCTCCATATTTGTCTAGAATTCTTCTACAAATTTGAGACTTATCACCTTTCTAAGTTCAAAATCAGAGAGGCCACTTAGGATAGCATTCCTTGATTTACCATTGCTCTCATATTCCTTGATTCTATCATCACTTTTTGGACTAGCAACATACATAGTGTATCCTTTTTCAATTGACTGTTAGGCACCAAATCCAATAGAGACTGGAAAGGAATCCATCCCAACTTTTCAATAAGAATAATTATTTCCATTGAACATAGGAGCTTTGACACCCTTCTTGTGTGCCATCTGAATCTACCTCAAGTAGTTAAGATTTCTCCAAGGAACCACAACCTTGTTACCAATTGTTATATGCACATGACAAGTGATAGGAGGTGGGTGAATCAGTTATATACTTAAAAAAATTCAAACCCTCAAACTATTTTCAAACCCTTATGAACCACTGAACCCTTATCATGCATTAACAAAATGTAAACATATGAAATAGTAATGCAAACACATAAGAACACTAGATTTACATGGAAAACCCGAAAAGGGAAAAACCACAATGAGGATTAGCTCACATATATATGAATTGCAACACCATATACAATTAGGCTCACTAACCAAAAAAAGAAGAAAGACTCACTATTGGGTGGATCACTACCAAGAAGAAAGAAGATAGAAGACTATTACAAAGAGATTCACTATCTCAAGGTAACAAGATAAATCCACCATTGAAACTTTATGCCATCCACAACCTTCATCTCACTACTTCTAGTAACTCCAAGAACACTAAAATATAGACCCTTTTGCTCACTAAATTGGAGTAATAAGCATTAAGCTCACACTCAAACCACCACACTTAATCAAATTCACATATGTCACACACCTTCTTTAGATCCACACTCATCTCCAACAATTTACCTTGCTTATATACCATCCATGACCTAAACAATCTCAATTAGGCCAGCTTTAATGAAACATATGTGCCTAAAACATGCAACACCCAAATAAGTGAAGTATGACCACACCAAGGGTTAACTAGGACCCAAATCCCAATCACCACGCTACTCAACACATTAACAATCCACAAGGTACCTTCACAAATAGCACTAGCATGCTAGGTCAGCCAAACCTGAACTAATACTACAAGCGACCACATGCATGCTTCTCCAAATCATGAAAACCATACAAAATCACTTCAAAGCATCCACACAATATATCAAAATATTCCAACATCATTATAATATTTCATAACTTTTCCATAACCACTTGATACTGTGAACACCATCATTTTGTATAGCTAGACATACTGTTGTAGAACACAACTCACTAACCAATCTTGCGAAACACCTTAACACCAAAAACCTCAAGGGAAGGAAGTTATATAAAATATAATAATGTTCTCAAATCCACAAGACAAGAAACCTTACTATAGATAAATGTGCAACAATCTCATTTCTCCTAGACAACCTTCTACATAGACAGATAAAATGTCAAAACACAACTTTCATCACAAAATGATCCAAAATCTAAAACTCTAGATATAGAACCTCTGAAAACATCTAATCATCACATCCAAATCAAAAAAGAATATATTAAACCATGAAGAAATGCAAAGCACAAAACTAAACACACCTTTGTCACATTACACACTCTTTTATTCAAATTTTCTCAAAAGCACTTGGAAACCAAGTGAAATTATTGTAACTGCAACTCTTATCTATCAAGACATCAATGAAAACACTGATGAAACAACCAAAACACCTTATTAATCCACAACAAATCCATACTAGCACAAACACTCTCCAAAAATCTCCCTAATTGTGACAATACCAACATCCTTCCACAACTCCAACACACAATCTCCATATAGTTGACATCAATGACCAACACCAACAATTGTTGACATCAATGAAAACACCAACAACATACTTGCAACACATTATAGATTATAGGTACATTTTAACTCGTGAAATACAATGAGGGTTGTTAGAATATATTTTAAATAATGGAGGGCACTAAAGATTGGAAATACGCCCCTAAAGCAACTAATAGTTATGATATACTATTGGTGAATTATTTAGATTTCTACTATAACTTATAAAATTTAGGTAAATATGATCTAATCATGTATCATATACTATGGAAATTTTTTGAGTTAAATTTTTTTAATAAAATAAATTCTTTGGCAATTTAAATAAGATTAAAATAAAATTTTGTAAAAATGTGATGATTCAAGTCCCATTACAACTTGAACTATTATCTAATTGGAAAATATTGACCACTAAAAAATTAGTGTTTAGGACATTAAATGTATAATTAGTTCCATGCACTTAGGAAGGATCAAAATCTAGTGTGAAATTGTCATGGGTGACAATTTATGATGCTAAATTTAGCCCGCACTTTAGTGAGAGTATGATATTACACTCAAAATCACACTAAAGTAGAAAATATGCCAAGAGGGGTTCGATTATCTAAATGTTGAAGAGATAGGATGGCAATGAATCTAGTGGGAGTGCACAAGCCCCCAATATTTAAGATATTATGACAAGACAACATAAAGACAAGGGAACACACATGTATGTAATGCAACAAGACAAAACAAAACATACATGACAAAAAAACAACATAGTACATTACACAATGCACAACATAATACAAACATGATGCAAACATAAGAAAACATATATAAATAAAAACAAAAGGTTAGTGTTGTGCATATTTTTCACACACGCCCCATTGAAGGCAGGGACCCCCTTTTTTCGCTTTTTCCTTGCTCTTGTTGACTTGGTCCTTGCTCACTTGCTTCACTTTTTCCTTCATTTTTTGACTTTGGGGACAAGTTTCCTATGGATTTGGGATGTTTTTGTGATGCCTAAGTGAACTACCAAGGCTTCATTGAGCTTTAGGAAGTAGCAGGAATTTCTTTTTAGGTCATTGTCCCTCCATCGCCATTTGTGGGAATTTCTTTGCGGGTTGTCATGTACAGGTTTCCATGAGTGGATTGTCATTTTTAGGGTGACAGACCCTCTAGCTTCCCCCTTCCAAATCTTCGCATTTCCTAAAAAAATGGGTGCAAACTTCAAGTTTTCATCATCTAGGTCCCATAAAATGAATGTCTTCACATGCCTAAAGGGGTTTGCATCAAATTTTCCATGTGTTTAGACATTGTAGAAATTTCACTGTGGAAGTCCATCCGTGGAAGTCCGTTTGAGCAATGCCATTGTAAAGGGTGGTAGATCCTCTATCTTTCACATTCCAAATTTCCACATTTTTCAAAATGAGTCAAATATTAAGGAAATACATCTTGGCACTCTTTCTACCCCTTTTCCCACATGATAACATAGAAAAATCTAAAATTTACTAAGTTTTGTGAAGTTGTGGGAATTTCATTGCAGGTTGCCATCCCTTCATCACTGTCCATGGGAATTTCTCTATGGGTCACCGTCCCTCCATCACCATCTGCAAGATTCCTTATGTAGGTTGTTGTCCCTCCATTGCCACCCACGGGTTTTCGTGTACTCAATGCCATTTTTAAGGAAAAGGACCCTCCGGCTTCCACATTTTTTTGAAGAGGGCCAAATCATTGAGGAATAGGTCTAGGCACCCTTCTAATGCATCTTCCATGTGCTTGATTTGGAAAAACTCAAAATTTCTAAGAGTTGTGGTTTTGTGGAACTCTGCATGCGGGTCACCATCTCCTGAATGTAATCACTTAATGGTTGAGCTTTAATGCCTTTCTACCTCACGATGCCTACATCCTTCAAACCTGCAAGAGCATCAAAGCTTCATCTAATGACTTCAAGCATCTCATGACCCATTTTCACCCTTGCTTAATCATTCCTTAGGAGATTTTCCCTTTCACCACCATCCCTCCAATGCTATTCCTAATGATGAACATACAATGGTAGCTCGGTAGATCCCTCCCACATCTCCTAAATTGGTCAAACTTTCACACGTAGCCCTTAATGTCTGAGGCACCTATGGGTCCCACAGTGTGGACTTCTACTTGCAGATCTCCATGCTCTAAATTCTATTGCTTAATGGCAGAGACTCCAAACATTCTTCAACCTTCCTACACCCACATGCCTCAAACCTGCAAATGCATCAAGCTTAACTTGGTAGCTGCAAGTGCTTTATAATTGATTTTTTCACATGCCAAAGTGCCTCACATGGAATTTGATCACCAAGTTCACCATGTGGAACTTTTTGTTGTGGTTCTCCATGGCCTCAACATAATTGTGGATGGAATGAGGCTCATCCTATTTCAGCTCATCAGTCAAACTATTCCATCTCTGAGATAAACATCTCCTCATGGTTTCCTCCTTTGTTGTTGTTTTTACCTCATACTCAGTGTAAACTACCTCAATCCAAGGCATAATCCTATTGCCATAACTTGGTCTGAGCAGCATTCTATGCAATTCTCTATAAATATCCCTTGGGTTGCTTGATTCAGCTCTAACAGGAAGAGATATATTAGACTATAATTTCTCTACATTCCAGAATCTTTGGCTCCAAAGCTGCCATATCATCTACCTTCTGCTTCAGGGTGGCAATTTTTGCATCTTCATCCTCAATCTCTTCATCCTTCTTTTGAATTTCCTCCTTAAACTTCTATTTTTCCTTTTTCCATTCTTCCTCCCTTCTTTGTATTTCTCTCCATAAATTCAAAATTGTTGCATGTACTATAAAACTAGGAGGATTATGAATGCCTACCAATATTTTTGTTGATGGTGGCTCCTCATATGGCACTATTTGCATGGACTCAAGCTATCCCATTATCTCTAGTTGTAAGGATGTTGTTTCTTCTTCCTCTTGTTGTAGGGACTCTTGTTCTTGTGGCTATAGGAACTCTTGCTCCGGTTTTGGCTATTGCTGCAGGACCTCTTCCATTCAAATTTCAAATTAGCTCATTTCAAAATTTCTAATGTAGCCTAATATGATTTGACGCATGGAAAATAAATCCACAAAATATTTTTATCTTTTTCATTCCCCTCCCCCAACCTAAATTTGGACATGTGTCCACACATGTGAGATGGGAGTGGCGATTGGTAGGAAATGATGGCATTTATGCAAATACCTACACTAACATACAGTGATTAATTAAATGCACTTAAAAGATGATTAAAGATAGTAATTAATATGCACATACCTAAATGTGTGGAAGATTTGTTGTAAAGATCATGGATAAAGTAATGCTTTCCTTGTTGGAAAATGAATTGAGCAATAAATGAAGATGAGGTGGAATGAAGTGATGGAAGAGAGAGAAAGGTGGTGATGAATGGGTGGATGAGTGCATGACAGAGAAATGGACTTCCACGTAAGTGAAAGTATTTATTATGAAAAGTGTGTACCTCAATTAGGCTAAAGGAGGGACACTATGTCCATAGCCTTTGGCTGCAGGAAACTCTGAGTGTTGGGTGAATTGTTGTAGGAACTCTTCTTTAGAAGTTGGTTTATGGTATAATCTGAGGCGATGACCATTGAAAAGTAATTTAAACCTGACAGGGTCAATGGTGGTGAGCTGAACAACTCCATTAGGAAATACCTCAATAACCTTGTATGGTCCTAGCCACCTTGTCTGCAATTTTCCTGCATTGTCTTGGTATCTTGAATCATAGAGAAAAGCCCAATCTCCTATTTTGAACTTCTTATCCTGATAAATTTGTCATGCCACTTGATTCGTTGATTCTGCACTACTTCTATATGTTGCAGGGCTGCTCTTCTTATCTCATCTACAACATTTAGCTGCATGATTCTTTCTCTCTAAGCTTTAGAAATATCCATCCCTAAATCCACTACAGTTCACAAATTTTTATGTTCAAATTCAATTGCATCATAGCTATCTTTCCATATAGTAACTCAAATGGGGTGAAGCTTGTAGTTGTTTTCCATGTTTTCCTATAGACCCAAACAACTAGTAATTTTTTTTCCCAATATTTCTTATGGATAGCTACTGTTTTAGTCAGAATGGCTTCAATCTCTCTATTTGTCACTTCAACTTGGCCATTAACCTAGGGTTGATAAGGAGTATACTTTATGTGCCTTCTATTGTACTCATTTACTAGTGCTACAATAAGAGTTGATGTGAATTGTGTCCCTTGATTAGTCACTATTTATCTTGGGACTCCATATCTTGTGAAAATCTCCTCATAAAGAAACTTTGCAACCTTGTTATCTCTTGCATGTTTCATGGCCTTAACTTCTACCCATTTTGTTACATAACCAATGCATACCAATATATAAGACTTACCATTTGATGGAGGGTCAATTTGTCCCACAAAATCCAATCCCCACTTGTCAAAGGGAGTGATTACTATTTGAGGGAAAAGTGGCATCTCATCAGATCTAGTTGGTATGCCCATTCTTTGACATCTGTCACATTTTCTAGTATACCTTCATGCATCCTTGTGGAGTGTTCACCAGTAATACCCTTTGTTCAAAACCTTCATTACTGTCCTCTTGGATGTAAAGTGTCCTCCACATGGTTCATTGTGACATGCATGCAAAATTTAATATGTCTCATCTTCTCTCACACATCTTCTCATGACATGGTCAGGTCCAATATAAAACAAACATCCAAGAAACCAAGAGAAAGGAAAAGGTTTTTCAATGAGTTCCCTTTTCTCTTTTGGGGAGAAGTGAGAAGGAAATCTACCTATAACCAAGTAATTGGCTATGTCAGCATACCAGGGTATTTGTACACTGAGAGAGAATAGATGCTCATCAGGAAAAGAGTCATCTATAGGCTGATTGTCTTTTGATGTAGTTAGCCTTGAAAGAAAATTTGCAACAACATTAGCCTTCCTTGGCTTATCCACAATGGTTATATCAAACTCCTACATCAACAATAACCATCTTTTCAATCTTCCTATGATCAAAGGTTTATTCATGAGATACCTAATGGCTGCATGATTAGTGTGCACAAAGATTTGGTAGCTCATTATGTAATGTCTGAATTTGTTCAATGCATAGATTACTACCAACATCTCTTTCTTTGTCATTGTATAATTGAATTAAGCTCCCTATAAATTTTTGCTGGAAAAGTAAATAGCATTTTCAACAACTCCCTCTTTCTATCCTAAGACCGCTCCTATGGAATATTCTAATGCATCAGTGTGGATGTGGAAAGGAAGCTCCCAATTGGGTCCCTTGAGTATAGGAGCATGAGTCAAAGCTGTCTTCAAGTCAGAAAATGCCTTGTCACAAGCTTCAGTCCAGTGAAATTCAGCATCTTTAGTGAGAAGGGTATACAATGGTGTTGCTATCTTGCTGAGATCCTTTATGAATTGCCTATAATATCCTGCATAACATAAGAAAATCCTAACATCCTTCTATTTTGTAGGTGTAGGAAAATTTGTGATTACCTCAATTTTTGCAGGATCTACTTGAATTCCCTTGTGGGAGATGTAGTGGCCAAGAACTACACCCTATTGCATCATCATGAAGCAATTTTCACTATTTAAGGATAAATTTTGATCCTCACATCTCTATAGGATTCTCTTGAGATTCTTTGATGCTTGATTAAAATCAGCACCATAAGTGGTGAAGTCATCCATATAAATCTCCATGCAATCATGAGAGATGTCTGAGAATATGCTAATGACTGCCCTCTAGAAAGTTGTAGGTGCATTACACAAGCCAAATGGGAGTACTGAATAGGCATAGGTCCCCCATGGATAGGTAAATGTGGTCTTCTAGTGCGATTTGGATTTGGTTGTAGCCGTTGAATCCATCTAGAAAAGAGAAGTATTTATTTCCTACAAGTGTGTCCAAAACTTGATCGATGAAGGGTAAAAGAAAGTGATCCTTCTTGGTGGCAGCATTAAGTTCTCTATAATCAACAAAAACTTTTCATTTCCCTCCTTTCTTGGGCACAATCACTAATGAAGATACCCATTGACTATCTGAAATGGGGTAGATAAATCCTGCATCTAGCAATTTCTGTAGTTCTCCTTTCATAATCTCTTTTAGTGCAGGGTTAATCCTTCTTTGTGGTTGTCTTATTGGAGTGCAATCATCTTTGATATAAATTTTTTGGGTACAAAGTTTAGGATCCAATCCATTCATATCATGATAATCCCATGAAAATGAATGTTGATGGGACCTTAATAGGTTTTCCAATAATAGTTGCTACTCTTCATTCAATTTACTATTAACATTCAAATATTTTCCTTCTAACACCTGGACTTATGTAGTTAACTCTATCATGGTTGCTTCATTAATACATGGTACCTTTAGTTCATATGGTAGCAATGTATGGAACATACCTAAGTCTATCTGCAGGAATAGTGGCTATAGAAATATTGTCTACAGGAAGAATGTCTATAGGAACAGTGGCTGTAGGAAGAGCAGAAATAAGTGTCCTAACCAAAGTAGAAGATGATGTTTCCTCCACTTAATAATGGTTCTAAAAGAGATTATCTAACACTTCATCCTCATCTTGGAGCTCCATGAAAGGGCTTCTGTCTAGCATCATAAGTTGTGCCACAAAATTAACTTCTGCGACCTCTTCACCAACTTGTGGCCATACAAAATCTTTCTCATCATGAGATGGCTAAACAGGTGGATAAAGAACAAAATTTTTAGTACTCCTTCCATTTGAAATGGTCATATCACCTGACCGACATACAATGTATGCATTTGTAGTTTCCAACCAAGGCCTTCCAAGAATGATGGGATACTCGCCTAGTGTAGCCTTAGGAGAAAGAATCATAAAATCTGTTGGGTATTCCCAGGAGTCTAAAACTACCACAAGGTCCTCCACTACACCATCAGGCTTAATAGTAGAGCTATCAGCAAGTTGTAAGACAATAGTAGTAGATATCATATTTGCAATGTTTAGTTGTTGCAAGATGTCTTTGGTCATCACATTGATTTTTTCCCCTAAGTAAATCGGAGCATTCTTCACTTGAATCCCATTTATGAAAACTGCTACTACAAGACTGCCTAGCTCATTATACTTAGGAATAGTCACTTTTCCCAGCATGATATCAATTAGTTGTGAACTATAGTTGGGTCTCTCTTCTTCCTTCCTAGCTTCTTAAGACAAGCTTCCTTGATAGATTTATTGTAGATTGGAACATCCTTTATGGTCTGAAATAAAGGTATCTAAACACATATATATGCTTTAGCTGATCCAAGATGTCAAAGGTGGTATACTCCTTTTCTTCTTTCTTCTTGGAAACTTTCAATCTCTGAGGGAATGGTGGTTCTTGTTCAGTCTGCCTAGCTTGAACTAGTTCAGGATTGTTAGGTGCACTTGGCTGAAGGGGATCATTCAGAGGCTCCTCCTCCTCTTCCATAGGAATTTTAGTGATAATTGGCTTGGGAGGGCCTAATAGATTAGTTCCTGAATGTAAATGGATGTCACCTACACTCACAACATATGTAGGGAATTGATTTGAATCAGCAGAGTATGTAGACTGCTAATGTGGTTTGTTATTAGGATTGGGTGTGGGCTGAGCTGGTAGCTAAGTTGGTTTAGGTGCATTTGAGCTTGGATTAGCAAGTGGAGGAATTAGAGCAAGTTGTTAGGGCTGAGAGAGTGGCTGCATGTAACTGGATGTCTGGGTAGGCCATTGTTGTCCTCCTCTCCATTGATTTGTTGTTGCCAATTTCCTGTAGGTGGTTGCCAGTGCCCTTGAAATTGCTGCCACTGAGGTGGATAACTCTAATGACTAGGCCAAGCATTTGGAGGGTTACTCCAAGGATATGGTGGATATCCTCCATAACTGGGTGGATATGGGGGCTACCATTGGTTACCAAATGAATAAAAGTTAAAATATGGCCCGACATAGGATAGTGGATCTAGTGGCATACCTTGTCTTGGAGCCCAAGGCTTCCTTTGTGCAACATAGTAGAATTGGTCTTCTTCAATTTGAATTGGCTTGAAATCAGGTGAAATCTGCCTGCTTTCTAGGTTAGCTACCATCTTACATTTGTAGTTCTTATTTTTTTTGCAATGAGGACAATATTTTGTCAACGTCATCTTTGCCTCTTCTTGCTTCTTTTTGGCATGAAGTGTATCTAGATGAGTAGCTAGATTGTTGTTAATATGTTGCTTGAAGTCTTCCAATAAATGAGTGATCTCCATTCTTGAAATGCCACCAGTAGTTGACTTACCCATGGAAAATTGATAAGCTCTCCCTTTCTTTGAAGCTGCCCTAGAGTAATTCTAGCATATTTTCTTGATATCAACTTGGGAGATATCTCCTCCTACCATGAGGTCCAAAGCATCAATGTAGCTCTCATTAATGCCTCTAAGGAAAATAAACTTTTGTGAGTCCTCATTAAGTGCATGGTGTGGGGACTTTTGCAAGAAAAATAGAAACCTTGCAATATAATCTTCCAGGCTCTCATCTTCCTTCTCTTGTATCTTGAAAATGTTACCTCCTCTTATGTCACTACCCCTACAGTATTCCTTGTAATTCTCAAGGAATTTTGTTTTCATGTCTTCCCAAGTTTCCATAGTATCCCTACCTAGGCTCATGAACCATCTTAGTGCAACCTCCTTCAAATTGGTGGGAAATAACTTAAGCCTATGGGCATCAGTTGTGTAATCATAACTCCTGCAGAGTATGTCAAACTCAAATAAGAAGGTATCAGGATCTTTTGTCACAAGTCCATAAAACTTGGGGAGTGTTGAGACAGGAATGTTCTTGATGTTTTCAACTTCATTTTGATGGGAAATGGGGAAAGGAAAATCTAGTTGGTTTTGTTTGTTCCTATTTGCATCAGCCATGCCTATTTGATGTGGTTCTAAGACAAAGGGGTTCTTAAGCTGATTTTGATCTTCTGATGAGACTTCAGAGCTAGTAAGATTATGATATGCATCAAAAAAGGGGTGTGGATCTTCTTATTCCTCTTCTTCAAGTAGATTTTGGTACTCAGCTAGCTGAAATGGATGAGGATTGTTAGGAAGAAATCTCCCATAAGCATCTCTTCTCCTTCCTCTATGCA
>VDFB02270651.1:348327122-348838176 GCA_007258455.2 Sequoia sempervirens | reverse complement strand
TTGTCCTCAGGGTGCCTCTTCTACTTTCCTTTCTGAAGAAGAATTTTGGATGGCTACTCCTAGATTCCACATAAGAAGTCTGATGGTTCCTTCTTGGCGCAAAGCCAAGATTAGGATATCAGACCTTCCTATTGTGCCTCTTAGACCTTGGCCCTACTTGTATGGTAGGAGAGGTCCCCATGGGGAATCCTCTATGTCTTGGCCTCTACGGCCTCCTACCACTCTTTCTCCTAAAGGGGTAAATTAAGAAGAGGCTCATCACTGAGGTGTTAGAGCCGACTCCCCCCACTGTCTCTCAACCTCTTCCTTTTTCTCCCATCTAGGAGTTTGTCCCTATGCCAAAGATGGATGTGATGAACACTCTTATGGCTAAGCAAGAGCCTTTTGTCCCTTCTTAGGTCCTAGCCTCTAGCTCTCGGATTTGCAGAAATTACCTTGCGCGTGAGCGCAAGTGCCAGCGAAAGGCTATGGTGGGTGAGAAAGCTACTTTGCAGAGAAAAGAAAGAGAGCCAACCACCCTTGTTGCAAGGTCTCCTACTGTGTCCTCCCCTCATGTCCCCTCTGCCTCAGTTAAATCAAACTTGGTTTTTCTTCTAGCTCTTGCTACAAGTACAAATGCCCCTAACCCTAAAAAGGTGAAGGTGTTTATTACTCCTTCAGTCAAGTTGACTCTTTTGATGTCCCTTTTAGACATCCCACCATTCCCTAAGCATGTGGACATGTCAAACACCTCGGTGGTGTCCACTGTAGTTTTCTCCTCCTCTGCACCTCTTGCATCATCTTAGGGGAGTTCACATCCTCTAACAAAGCAGAAGGTGGAGGTTGTCCCTTCCAGCAATGGGGGTCGTAGAAGGACCCCACCCTATCCAAAGGGTGGTCCTACATTAGCATGCACCGTTCTAGTGACGAAACCAGTTTTGGCTTCCCCTGAGTTCGTCACTGCTCCCAAGTCACTTGGTGAGCCAAGCAATGAATCTCGGGTGCCACCTCCCCCATCCATTGAGGTAACACATGACACTCCTATAAAGTGCATGTTTAACTCTCTAGACAAGGTCCCAACCTTGTCGGATATTTTCACAAAATCGCTGACCATTGCTCCACAAGAACTGAGTGGAGGAGACCTCGAAGATTCTCCTTCCTCCCCTTAATATTCCACCATTGCAGGATTTTTCTCCTTCCCCATATAATGATCTAGATTGGGAAGCATACAACCTCTTGGTTGATGAGTGTTAGGGGATGCACCTCTTCTTTACCTTTAGATTAGGTGTGTGATTGTTGTGATGTGTTCCCCCGTGCTTGCGTTATGTGTTCCTGGATGAACTTTGTCACCCTTGTAGGTTTTTGGATACATGAGTGATTATGTGTCATACACTTCCTCTATTTGTTCCATCATTATTCCTCTGTTATGTGTTTTTATTTTTGGCAAATTGGGGACAATACAAAGTGTTGGGGGCATTTAGGCTCCCCTTCTATGTTGACCCAATTTTTAATTTTTACTTTTTCTTCTCATGCATTCTTCACATGGTCTGATATAGTAGGGGGTTGATGACAATTCATCTATATACTATTACTATACTTACATATATTTATGAGCAGCTCTAACCCCGAAATATCATATCACCCCTATGCCCTTTGTCTGTGATGCTATTGTTTATTTTTGCAATATTGGATATATTTCTCTCTTCTTTGCTTGATTTGTTCCTCATATGTGCAACAACGTCACTTTCATAACATTTATATTTTCAGAAAACACATTCGTAGCCAACAAATCTTTTCTCGAAAATCTTTGCAAACTTCTTTAGAAAATTGCATTCGCAACTTGGAGCCCTAACAGAACATGTTTCCTTCATCATGGGTTCACAAAGAAAGAATTTGAAAACTTTCCTCTGAGGTGGGAGAAATTTTTTCTATGGGAGAAGCCTCAACCTTCCCCTCACGAGGGGGCATTTTCTTCCTTTCAAATTCCTTGATAAAGTGAACATCTTTCAAAAGAATTCGATTTGCAAAAACTATTCTTACACTTTCAAATAATGCATCCCTTGAGTGGACCCCTTTTCTTTTGAAGGGTTCTTGAGGGACCCCTTTGAAAGCCTTTCAATTTTCTTGATTGTCTACTTGCTTGCCTATGTGGCTGCTTTTTTTTTTCTAACATGTTGTTTTATCTGTGGATTAACATGCTGCTTTGCAGGTGCGCCTATGAAGCCGCTTTCTAGTTTGACTTTGCGAAGTCCCCTTTCACTGTGCTTCCGTCATGAGAGAGTACTTGGGGGAACACCTTCTTTGTAGGTCTATAGGCATGTGAAGCACTTACATCCTACAAGATTTTTCCATCATTGGTATGAGGGCCTTTAGTGTACTTTGTGCAACTTCATAGTTTCACAGAGCTACGAAGTCCTTTTGCTCAAACCTCCTCACAGGAGAGAGTACCTGTGGAGTCCTTTTCCTACCTTGCACTTTCGAGCTCGCTAGGTCATGATTTGATTCCTCGACAATTTAGGTATACACTTCTAACTCTTTGATCTACTTTATTGAACACTCATCAATACTTGTGCTTGCTAAAGTGGGGGAAAAATGTATAAGATTGAATTTTCACCCCTTGAGTAAATTCCCCTTTTACATACACTCACCTTATAAAATAAAATCCGAAGGTAAAATTCCATGTCACCCACCTTCCTTCCATCCACTTGGCATGTGTTTTGTGCATCTGTGAGGGAATTTTTTTCAGGGATGTGAGAGCGATGCAAGGATGTTTGCGTGGCATGCTACCATCGCTAACATATTCCTACCTCTGGAATTTATAGCCCGACATTACACACTTGATTGGGGTCGAATTGTAATGCCTCTATGTGACCAACTGACCTGAAACGACTCCTTTTAGCCTTCAAATCCATCCATTTCACTTCACTTCATCCTCTTGAAAATTCAAGTAACTTCATTCAATCTTCTTCACACTTTGAGATCTCTTGAGCACACTCTTGAAGCATTCAACTAGCATTTTCTTAGCTTGAGCATTGCAACAGCTTAATCCTCCATCAACTTCACTTTTGTACGTGTGAGACTACCATAGAAGTTGTGAGCTTGGAATCTTGTGAGACCTCCCTTCCACCGTCATGGCTGTGGTGACTTTTCCAAGTTCATTGCTTGCATTCTCCCTTCATTGGCCTTGAGAGCCTTTGGTTGGAGGTGGTAATGCTTCACTCTTTCCTTTTGTGATTTGATAGAGTGGCTTTTATCTTTTGTAGTGTTCAACATATTCATGTCTTTCCTCTATCATACTTTCTACTTTGTTTCTTTTTTGGCTATCCATGGAGGTGGAAACACCAAAGCAGGGGTTTGACTAAGGAAAACCCCTATACAACCCCAAAAATTTTCCCCTTCTTACTTGTGTGTAGTTGAATGTGTGCGTGGAGCTCACTGGCGAACTAGCACTTCAGTGAGTTAATATTTGTCACCCTAGTTTTTATCTACTTACTTTATCATTTCTACATTTACTTTTCATACTTTATTATTCTATTTATTTCATTAAAATCAATTAGCTAGACTGTCATTAGGTTTCTGGTCTTGCGTTGTCATCCCAAACCCGCAATGCTATCCTCAGATAGAGAGTTGTCTGAGGTGCAGTTTGGACTTCAAGACCAACTTGTCTAGCCCCAACCATATTTTTGGGTCTGCAAAGTGACAAAAGCACTTGAGAGTGCTCTTCATTCTCGTTCCTGATCCCAAAACATCCATTAGAGTGAGGTAAGTTAGGGCAGCCCTCCGCTCTCGGCTCTCAGTGACCTGGAGCCTTGGTGTGGTTGGTCCCTCTCTCTTACAATCATAGACCTATTGTTACTATGATTCCTATTCTTATTATAATCATTTTTTTTCATAAATATTACCATTCATGTGTTTATAATATTGATATATCATGCAAGTTCTTATAGTTATCTTTACATTTAGGACATTATAATTTTCCATAGAATTTGATCTTTTATTGTTGTAGCATTACATTGAGGACATCATGTCATCCCCATAGTATTTGAGCTCCCATTACCATATCTTTACATAAAGGGAATAACTCTTTCCTCATATCATTTATGCATGCATTGCATTGTTATTCTTCTAGAGTAGGGTGAGTGTAATATCATGATGGGCTAAACAACATCAATGAAAGTTCTAAAAATTAAAATAGACTTAAGTAATTCCATTTAATAAATTAAAGGAATTATCTATCTAAAAGAATTGAAAAAGGCAATTTAATAGAAGTTTTAGGAAATTAATTTAATTTTGTAATACTTTGATCCACTAATCAATTTTTTAAAATAAGGTCATTTCACCGAAACTAGTTTGATGCAAAAAAATACTTTTTTCAACAAATTTCCTACATTAGTAAGGGACGTGCATGTACATATGTGACATATTTTTTGAAAATTTCAAATATATAATTATTTTATATTTTATAATACAACTTTTCAAAAATGCATAAAAAATAGTTTTCTAGCTACCCTAACTAGTCAAAAATAATAAAATATAAATTTTATCTTTTTTATCTATAGCTTTACAAAGCCTAGAGTGGAAGACAAGTTTTGGATTTGAAAAATGAAACATGTTTTGAATGTATGAGTATTTTTTAATATTTATATCTATCAAGGATTCAAACATAGTGTATGTACAAAATAAATAATAATTACATATTAAAATATTAATGAGGAATGAATAAGAGTTTTAAAATTTTGAGATTTTGTTCTACAAAAACTTTTTATTTTATTAAATTTCATTTAAAAGTTCACCATCTTCAAAGGTGAAGTCATGGGAAAATTCAATATAATACTAAGTGCATGATTTTTTAGATTTTTGACAAGTTTTGGGTTCCCACTTTCCTAAATACAAGGTAATCCCAAGGCATTCATTGAGGGAATAAGAATTTGAGAAAGGAATGTTAGCAATTTTCTTGCTACTAGGTTTTATTGTCATTGTCAATGTGCGGCCCATCATAATCTCTCACTCACCTATCTACCTCTTTAGATTTGGGGTAACTTTCCTTTTCATCTCTTTTATACCATATTATTATTTATCCTTTTTATATTGTGAGGAAGCATGTCTTCCTGTGGACTCTAATCTTGAATTAAAGTTTTAGATTTATGTTACCACTAAGGATCTACTGCCTTACATCAATCATTGTGTCCTTTATACTATTGGATGTCACATTAGAGGCATATGTCAATCTTAGTGTCCTATGTATCAATATGAGTGCTTGAGTTATTGAGGATCACACCATCATTTTTATTTTCCCACGTTAGGGGTAACCTTATTCTTTGAGATTAATCGAGCTATCTGATATGATTGCCATGCCTTATTATTCTAGATATGTTTATTGAGCAACTTTGTTTATAATATTGATATTACAATGACCTTTTTACATGAGTTACATGCTGAAATTATATTTACATTTTGTATACTTATTTTCCCTCACCACCAATTTATTGCATCCTATGAATGCAACCAATTGTAGGGAATTTATTATCTCTAACATCAATATGATCAAGCTTTCAAGTAATTTGACGGATCTATGCTACAAAAATACTCATCACCATGCTTAGAATTTTTTTTTTTAGCATAATGCTATAGAACCTAATATGCCACACAACATGTAGTATTATTTTTTGTACAAGTAGAACTTCTTATCCCTACTCCTCATTTCATAATTTTTAATTTTCTAGAGTGTTAAGAAAGTTTGTATTAGCACCTATTCTATTTGCGAGATATAATTCACTACACATTGCACATTTTATCTCCACTTTGTAGGTTCCCATGGAACATACATCCCACCTAAGGATCTTGAACACACATAGATATTTAGTGTGGTTCATTAATTTATATGAACCTAATATTCTTGTTATGGCCAAATGTTTACTTTAATGCATGTTTGTGAGTCCTCCTTTACTTTGAGATACATTATTATTTTAGGATTCATGTGCACCTCAAAGTGGAGGGAAATGTAATGATAAAATTTGCATCCAATGCCAATTCTCATTTAGCTTGGGATCTATTTTGAGAGAATATCAATGTAACTATATATTAATAAATGGTGCTTTATTTGGAAAATTGAGTTCATTCTTTGATCGTTCACATATCCCCACATCTACTCATCCTATGCATTTGAATTTATTGCATTCATTTCTACACACATTCCTATACACCTAGAACCTATTGCATCTGCTGTGTTTGGAAATTCATGGTACCCCACCATGATATTACTACCCCCTTATCCTAGGTCATTCTACAAGCATGGATTGATCCCACACTCATAAATTTGACCCCTAATATTCCAAAATTTTAATTTTAATTTTGACTAATTTTGCAACCATTCATTTCCCACCATAAGCCAACTTGGTATTCCTTTCAAATGATTATTGTTATGTACTTGTATTTAAATGCATTTGATTGCATTCATTTTATCAATCAAGGACATCAAGCATTCATCCAAGAATCATTTGAATTCTTAGGGCATTTAAGGAGCATTTATTAGAGGAACACTTTAATTAGTGTACTAAAAGAAACAAAATTTACTTCAGAATCATCATCTAAGATATTTGCATGTTTTCCTACAATCCATCAACATTTAGCATTACCATTAAGTTGGCCTCTCTAGGCAGTTGACCCGGGATAACTTGCCTCTAGTGATCTGTCAACTTCCTTAAAGTATTATAAAATATTGTTAGCCCTTGATTACTAGCAAGATGTTGAAACTATAACGGAGTAGGGAGCAAACATGTACAATTGGAAGAATCAAATCCATGATCTAAAAGATGGATCCAAATTTGTGGAATCGACCCATATCTACATATTTGACCGAAAGACAACTACTAAACGCATGATCCCAAATAATGAGCACATCTAGTATGCATTTTTTTCTACAGATCAAAATGATTCAAATTTATGCATTGTCAAAATTACTCATCTTCATCATAACTATAACTAACTACTGTTATCCATCACATCAAATTTCATGACTTAACCTTAAATTGAAAATTACCACTCCCAATACTTACTAAATACTGTTATCCATCACATCAAATTTCTAGACATAAATTGAAAATTATCACCCCAAATACTTATTCAAATAGACAATCTAAATCACTTTCTGATGATTTGTATACATCTTATTGGATTGACCTAATTTAAGCATTATTTTCCTAACAATTACATCTGATTCTACAGTTGTGATGATGAATTGGTGTTTGAAAAAGGGGCAACATACAAAATGGCCTAATTTCTAGGGAATGTGTTGGCCAATTCAACCAAATATACCTAGTGTTGTAGAGGGGCAAATTTGAAAAGAAGTCGTTCAAGCTAAATGTCAGTCGTCAAGGTGGTTGGCTTGTCAGTTCCACACGCTAATGAGGCAAGTAAATGAATGGTGTTGTTCTATTGAAAGGGCTTTCAAACGAGGAGAGGCAAAGGCGGTGGTCGTGTTAGTCGACATAAAGTGGGACCCACCACACCCAAAAGATTGGGACACCTCCTGACATACCCATCCGTTTTATTAAGTCATCCACAGCAAAGATGCTTTCTACAGAGCCCATTCAGGAACCAGGCGTTGTTATGACGTACCTGTGACGTAAGCCCTGAGGATCACCTTTCTGACTCCGGCTCCTAAGAACTCTGGTCAAATTACAGATTACAGTAATGAATTAAATAATGGTGAGTACATAAATAAACGGAGGTCTTTCATGCGCCGTTTGCGCTTTGATCATCACTACTACCGTAGTCTTTTTCGGCATTATTGCTTTGGTCACATCAAAAGATTTTAGTTGGATTCGAACCAGGACCGTCAAGTTCAAATTTGAATTCATAACGTGCCATTGCCTGATACAGACAAAAATATCGTTGATGCTTGGATTTTTCTGGGACTGATACTTTTTGAGCTAGGAAATAAAGAAATAGCCTTAGTATGGGGTCTGGGCTCCTCATAGTACCTACTTGTTTTATATTGTGTAAGATAAAAGTATTAATACATAACATGGATAATGCTCCGTTTTGATGGTCAAAATACATTAATGTTCATGAAATTAAGGCTGTTATTTATCCTTCTTTGGCATAAATAAGGTTCAAAATTGTTATTTGACTATTTCAGTTTTGAAGCATGTGATGTTTAAGTAGAGAGTGGGCTCATACTAGTAATGGAAGACT
This sequence comes from Sequoia sempervirens, assembly GCA_007258455.2. NCBI lineage: Eukaryota > Viridiplantae > Streptophyta > Pinopsida > Cupressales > Cupressaceae > Sequoia > Sequoia sempervirens. The sequence goes on along the minus strand of VDFB02270651.1, from coordinate 348,830,001 downwards.
TAATCAGTCATGCATCTTAATTTTGACTTCCTAAACGATTTCATACCTTGTGTCATATGAATAGGATTAATGTGACATAAGGTACAATTCTTTTACCAAAGTAAAACAAACAATCAGTATGAAAATAAAATTTTTTTGACAGTAATTAAAGGATGTTGAAAAGGATGTTTCTTTGGTATGTTCTCCTTCTAGTGAGTTTTCCATGTTGGTACTTTCAAAAGAAAACAATTATCAATTAGTAGCATTAGTCAAAATTTTGAAATATAATCACTAACATATATACTTCACAATGTTAACAATCTCAAATTAAGTGTAAAATGTAAATGTGAAGGGATGAAATGAAGCCAAATATGACACAAATCCATGAACATGTGGCATGAAGCCAAGCACTATAACCAACAAAGAACGAGTTGCAAGATCCCTCAATAGACCATTACAAACATGCTCCAAATCAAAAAGAGATGGTGTGGATCAATCATCAAACCACTATAACTATCGACATAAAATCTAGTGTTAGTGATATAATATGTCTCCCTCCAATTGGTTGCATACAGAGAATGAAAGGAATTAGAGGAGATGAGATAAGTCATGTGTAATTATGTAAAACTTAATAATCATGAATAACTGTCTAAATAGGATTTTGTGATAAACAAGAAATAGGATAATGAAAAATGAGAACATGAAAAAAAATAGATGAGAAAACACGATGCCTCCAATATTACTCCAATTTAGGATAAAAAATCAGTGATAATTTATCCATACATTTTAGATAGTAAACATGCAAGAAGAAGACAATGTTAAATTTGTAATCATGACATTAAATGATGAAACATGTGTAATCATAGTGCATGTAGCAATTAATATAATCACAAATTCCTATGATATTGTACATGATAAGTATTTTAATGAACATGTGAACATCATAAGATCACAACATTGCGAGCATGAAAGTAATATATAATTGTCATAAAGATCATGAAAGAATGAACATGCAGGAATTTAAGTAATTGGCCATAAGAGGTAATCAATAGAAGCATGTATGAAACCTAAGGATAAGTAAGAAAGTATGCCATCGTCAAAGTAGGAGACAATGCAAACGTAAATGAAATTCCCCTCGAGTGGGGAAACATAACACTTGAAAACAGAAGGAATGAAGGAAAAATGAGAATACTAAAAGAAACAAGAGAATTACATGAAAGGCTTACATGAAAGGCCAAAAAAAAGGATAACCATGAGACAATATCTAAGCTACATACAAAAACATGATGAGATTTCTTTCCAAGCACTCCATAATTTGCATTTTCTCTAACTCATAGAGAGAACTATAGAAACTCAAAATTGAATCTGTCAATATATGTGCATTTGATGATGATTTGGGAATCCAATTCACTACCCACATGGCATGCTCATTTTTTCTCACAACCTTTGTTCATCCTTATGGAAGCTTTCCTAGCATCTTGGTACCCTCCTTTATGTATCCTTCAACCATTTTCCCCCTTTCCTTGGATTTCTTACTTTTCACCATATTAAACTCTACTCGCCTACTTCAAGAACGACCCATGTTAAGTTATAGGTTTTCTCGAGCCACCTCCCTCGGTAAGAGGGTTGAGCTACCCTCTAACATAGTGACATACCATAATTTTTATTTTTTTTCTAGTTTCCCTCTCAAAAAATAACTTTTTTGTGGGGGATGGATTTTTTCTTTTTCTTTCCTTATCATTTTCTTTTTATCTTTAAAGTTTGCTTTTATTCCTTCTTTAATATTTTATCTCTTCTCTCCTTTACATTTTTTAACTCCTAAATCTCTCATTTCAAAAGAAAACATGATATAGATGTCAAAGAAGAATTTGAAGAAAAGAGAATGATTCTCAAGCTTTATTTTCATGGGATAAAAGAATTTTAGGCTACCTCTACAAGTATTTTCTAGAAGATTTGTATACCTTCCTTAAGAAACTTGTATCAACTTTAGAATATTGCATGCCTCTTTACAAAACCCAATCTTGTATCCTCATATATAGGATCTATCCTCACCCACATAACATAAAAGGATAATTTACTTTGCTTCGAATAAATCCCAATCTACATCTTCCCTTTCATCAAATAAATTACCACAAGGCTAGAAGAGGAGAAGAAACTACAAGGATCCTCTAATTACACAATTAATACATATGATTGCATAAGAATATTAGATTGTTCTTCTAGGTTATTTCATTTTAATTATTTACTTAAAACTTTCTTTGTTATTAATTAGATCACATATTCTTGTCCAAGGACTATAACACTATGTTTCTACTTCTTAGTTTAGTTTTTATTTCATTGGGTAGATTAGATCTAGCTTACTTTGTGTAAGTTATTATTATAAGTAGAGTATAATTTTGATTAAAAAATATCCTCAAAATTGCGAGCACAAAAAAAGAATAGTGTAATTACATCTACAAAGAAATATAGAAATTGTTATTTACATTTGGGTTAATTAACTCATAGTTCAATTTGGACAAACATTAAAAGGAAAAAGTAGATAACAACTCTTTATATGAATTTGTATTATTTCATATAGTTAGAATCATTAAAAATTTAAATACGTACGATAAAATAAGAAGAAAGAAGCTCTTAATTCCATCACAAGGCATTCAAAAAACATTAATAAAAATATCAAATAAAGAAAACATCACAACTTTAGTAAAGAAAGTAAACATGCCAAAATCGTTCTCCTTTGAACTTACTATCAATTACTCAAATTTTCACATTGAATATGTCCAAGGATTAAGGAATATTCGATGGAATAAATTTTGGATGAAGCTCAAGAGGATGTACTCCTTAGGAATATTCAAAAAAATAATAGGCAATAATAAGTAAGGGGGGATTTTACACAAGAGATAATTCCTTCTAGATACAACTCATTGAACTCATTGATACAAAATGTTGAATGAACAAGACAACTGAGAGTGGGAGGGGTGAATCAATTGCAGAAAATTAAAACATCAAAACCTTCAACAATAATCAAATCCACATGCATTCATTAAACCCTTATTATGTTAAATTGATTAAGCATGAAATGCAAATATCAAAAACTGAAATAAAAACACCATACACAAGAGAACACCAGATTTACATGGAAAACCAAATGAGGGAAAAACTACTATGAGGATTTGTAGACACTTAAAATTGTCCTAAATGATATTATACACTTGAATCCAATATACTAATTGTTTCGTCCTAAAATTCATCCTCTTTTTTCCTATTTGATTAAATAAGCCTAGTTATTTAATTAAACACATCATTTTCATCTATTAATCTAATTAGGTTAATTCCTAGCCTCTTACACTAATATTTCATCTAGTTTAATTGAATAATGAAAATTATTTAATTTAAACCCCCGGGCCTTTATCTCCTCTCATTTAATTAATTAATCTAAATCATTTAATTAAATGACATTTGCATCCCTTTTTCATTAAATAAACTAATTATTTAATGAGAAGTCTTTTCCCCTCAACTTGCACAACTAAAACTTAGTTTTAATTAGAAAATTGCTAATTTTCCTCACCCATCCACTTGCATAGGGAATATTCCTAAGGAATATTCTCCTATTTGGCTCCAAAATATGAAATATTCTTTCTTAACAAACTTTCTAACAAAATTTCAAAGTTGTTACAAAGTTTTTTTTTAATCATTGTGAGCCATTAATGCTTTCTTTGATCCATGTGATCTTTGATTCTCTTCTATTGATGAGAATCCTTGATCCATACCTTCACCCTTGATTCCATCAAAGCAAAGTTATGCTTCCTATTTGAATACTATCTCTATTCATACTTGCACCATATCAAGATTTTCCATCCTTTTCATCCACCCATAACATCATTTTATCAATTTTAGCTTAGTTTTTCAACAATGGAGTTTGGTTAAATGCTCATTTTATCCAAAGGATTGGGAAAGGGTCATTATTCCATATCAATATGACACCACTCCCCCAATGGGATAAGGTTTGGACTTCTAGATTAGGTTTCTTTTAAGATTTCGTGTTTATTTCATGCTTAGTTTAATGGTTTCTTAGTTTTTGAAGCTTTTGAGCATCTCATTGGGATTGTAGATTAGGGGGTTAAATAATGCTTAAATTCATTAGGATATGTTGTATTTAACCTATACTATGATTACAATCACACTTTGGCACTAGAGGGAGGGGTTTACTAACTTTTTTTGATATTGTAAATTTAAATTTGGTGACGCGTTAAATATAGCAACACAATTGATGTCCTTGTTTTAGTGCAGAGCAACACATCCTAAATTCACCAGAGTAACACACCTTGAGTTTAGCGACACATTTCAAGGCTACAACAACGTAATTGATTTTAGGATCTTTTTTTACTAGTAAAAAAAAAGAGAGCTAATTTTCACGTGTTTTAAATTTTTAACTTCACATGCTCTTTGATATTTTACTAACACTTGGTTTTGTTTTGTGAGGCTAGCTAGTTTTGCAAATTTGGGAAAAAATTAGGAAATTATTTACCCCAACTTGTTGGGGTCATAACTTTCCACTCGGTGCTCGAAAATTGAATTTGTTTCCACCGTTGAAAAGGTCTCCAAGAGTACTAATTCAGTCTATAAAAATAAATTCCTTCAACAACCAACTTTTAAGGACTGACACAATTTTCAACCCCAAATTCCACTCCGAAGGCCTCCAAAAATGCAATTTACTAGAACACAAAAAAAATGGAAAAAAATTGAACTTTTTTATTTTTTATTTTTCTTACTTCTAGTTATTAAAAAAGTGTTTTAACACTTATGGGACAATTATAACCCATCATATGTTGTTTTGCTTCATATTTTAGGACCACTAAATTTCCATTGGATTTTAAAACTTACAATCTTAGAACAACTATCCTTCCATTGGGCTTAAAATTCACTTTCAAATTTGGTTAAAATTGGACCCATACAACCTCATTTTGCAATATTGGATAAAATTGGACAAAACAAACAAACACTTCCATTGGTGCTTAAAATGAAGTTATTTTGCTATATTGGGTTAAAATGAATGAGTATTTGATGTGCTTGTTCTGCTTGTATACACTTGTAATACGTATCCACTCCCCTTGCGCTTCACGTGATCTTGAGTAAAGAGAAACACTCAAGTGTACTTTCTTGTTTTGAGTCACCCAACAAAATTTTTCTATGTATCCTCTCCACTTGCACTTCGTACGATCTTGGGAGACAAGAAATAACATTTTTCTTGTTAGGCAAGGGCCTACTATGAGATGCATCCCACAATGGAGAACTCACAAGAGACTCTCAATAACCAAATTTACCGATGTGCTATATAAATTGTTTCAAACATGAAAAGTAAGTAGCTTCAATATGGGGTGTATAACATACTGTACCTCATCCTACACCTTAAGTGGAAGGGAACTGTTAAAGAGTCTTAAGTGGTTGAGCAAGATGAAACAATATACATTTTGGTGTTCATGGTTTGTTATCACTAAAAACCTTTGTGTAGTAGCCAACCAAGTCTATTTCTTAAGCATTCTTTAAAGTGGTGCATTGGAATCTACTTCCAAGAAGTTACTTACCAAGTTTGATTTGTGGGTTAACTTGGCATAAAAGGCTTAAAGAGAATGGACTCTTTTGATTTTGAATCCTTCACAAGTTGCATGTAAAATCATCCCTTCGGGGCATGGGGTAGGCCCACCAAGAAGAATGTACCCACTTGAGCTAGGAATGTTATTGCTTGAGAGTCAATTTAACACATTGTTTGGTTCCAAAACAACTTAAACACACATCAACATGTTCATCAAATTTCAAACCCTTTGGATTAAGTGTGAATACCTTTGAAAATTCCTATATTGTTGCTTGTCCCTAAGGATTTTCTCCTTAGAGGCTTCTAAATATTTGGACTTATATCTTAATTCACACTTTCCAAAGTTAACATAGGGAACTATGGCCTTAGCTTCTTGATTTTCACATAATGGACTTTGTGGAATGAAGGTTGCTTAGACATAGACATCTTTTAGTTTGAACATTAATTAAGACTTTCTTGATGTCATAATGAAACAATCTCACTTAATCAAATATTAAAATCAAATGAACACCCCACACATTGGTCTTATGGTTGAGACAAATTGAGACAAGAAAAGTGTTGCAAACATTGAGTCCAAGTACTATTTTCAAAATCATTGGGTTCTATTATCAAAATCATTGAATTCTATTACAAAAATCATTGAGTTCTTAAGGTTTTATCACTTTAGAGGTATAACATGTTTTTTATTAACGAAAAATAGGTTTTGAAGAGACCAGAAACCCTGAACAAAAAAGGAATTGGTAGTAAAGATAACACATATGACTACCCACCTAGAAAAACCACAAAAAACCAGTTGATTAATAGACCATCAACCCACCATCAGAAGTTTACATCAGCCAAAAAATAAAACATAGAAAGACAAGCCAAATGACCATTAAAGTAATTATTTAAGCATTTTTGCAGCCCCCAGATCCTTTGCCACCAAGCTGTCATGCATTTCCATGATTTCTTCCACATCACGAACAACATCCTTCTTACCTTTCTTAGTTTTGCTCCTAGTTCGAACACTCGGGCCAACAACCAAATCAATTGAATGCACATCCATTCCAACTTCCTCCCCATGGTCTGAGTTTGCCTGGTCACCAAACAAGCCCTTCCCAATCAGCTCCATAGCCTTTTGATTAAGGAAAAACATCCCCTTGTCTGATGCCTCCAGCTTCTCCCTACTTATGTTGATGAGCGTATCCATGTCCCTTTGGAGTTGTCTGTTCTATCTCTCCAGCACTGCCACTCTCAGACCATCTTGATAACATGTTTCTCACCATCTTGATCTTGTAAAACAAATGTCCCTTTTAGGTTAACACATTTTGGGTCAAAACATTTCATCCATCTTCACACATTTTACATTCCTCTTCACAAACAACTTTATCTTGATAACATGTTTCTCACCATCTTGATCTTGTAAAACAAAGGTCTCTTTTAGGTTAACACATTTTGGGTCAAAAAATTCCATCTATCTTCACACATTTTACATTCCCCTTCACAAACAACTTTAGAAACTTTTGAACACATCAACGCTCTTTATATTTAGACAATTATCAAACCAATCCCCTAACTTAGCTATGTTGTGTATGAAATGGATCCTTTTCCATACACTTAGTTGATTTAGTTATCACATTTTGGACTAGTTTATCTTAAAGGTCACAATTCTACCTTAAAGATTTTCAAGTTCATTTATCACCTTTTATCCAAGACATCAAAACATCAAACCTGTTTATCTAAAAGTGTTGTCCAAAATTTTAGAAAGTTCATTCCCCATATCATTCACCCTTTTTCATCATCCACTCACATCATTGGTCCAAAACAACTTAGAGGGTCCCTTTTACCAAAATTTGAGTCAACTAGAGTGTTTCAACACTATAAAATCTCAACACTTCTTCTCCCATGACCCACAATTTATGGCTACAACAAGGTCACAACAAAAGAGAGACATGGAGAAAAAAAACCACATCCACCACAAGTGATCTAATCCCACAAGGATTTGATCCAAGGATCCATTCTACCCCCTCACAACAACCCCAAAATCCATTAAACCAAGGGTATGAGGTAGAAGATGTCACAAATAACCCCGTTGAGCTCACTGAGGAAGAAATCCTTGAATATCAAAAATATCCTAAGACAAGCCACATTATTAACACTTTGATGAAAGGGAACCCTTCCCAATACATGCTAGCCTTAGCAAAAGAAGGGGCTAAACTCCCTTCAACATTTGACTTTGATTCAATTAAAGAACAAACCTTGGGGAATGTGGCTTCAATTCCCCCAAATTTCACCACACAACCCTTGGCACAAGGCTTGACTCCATCTACAATTCATCCAACATCATCCCTTGCACCAAGTCAAACATTAACTCCTAGTCTTGCAACTAGAATTTTCGTCAATCTTGGTCACACTCTCCCTTTAGAAGGAAACACACTTTTGGGTACTTAAAACACCAATTTTCCTCAAAACAAAAGTTGGACACCAAAATTTGGTGCCCCATCTCATTCTTACATCACCATTCTAGAGCATCCTTTACATCCATATAAACCACTTACATTGCATAACACCACGATGACCTCAAAATTTTGACCACAACCATCTTCATCGATCACCACAAGTACCCAAAGTGTGCCCAATGTTAGACAAGGTAATGTGAACTAAGTACCTCAAATAGGACAACAAGGGAAAGTTAACACCATCACATAAGGGAAACCCTTAACAATTGGTTCCAACAACCCCATTAACACATTGAAACAAGTGGTTACCCAAAATACTCAAGTCAATCCACCATTGACATCAAACCCATCTATCGCCAATCCAAATCAAAGCAACACATGGGTCAAAAACCACATCAACCAAGGTAATACTTTTGTCCCAAATCAAATACAAGGGAACCCTTAGCACATTAATCAAGGGAACCCTTCTAATCAATTGATTCAAGGTCCAAATATACCATTGACATCGCAACACCAAATGAAACTCTCATCTTTACCATTGGTTCCCCAAGCCATGAAAAATGAAATGGGGCCCCAAACATACATTCCTCCATCCCAATAAACAATATTACAAGGAATGGTAGCATAAAACAACCCCCAAACACTCACCACATCACAACCATCTCAAATCAACCCAAAAACCACTCATACCATGATCAACCAAAACCCATACCACATATCCCAACACCAAAAATTTTCCACATTGTAGGCACAACAAGCTCATGCTCTAGTTTTGCAATAGGCACAATAGGCTTATCAACAACGTTGCAACATCAACAAGCTCAAGCCCAAGCTTTGCAAAAACAACATGCTTATCAACAAGCATTGCAACAACAATAGGCCCAAGAATAAGCCTTGCAAAAACAATAAGTGCAACAACAAGACTTAATCACACAACAATAACAACAAGCTCAACAACAAGCCCAACAACAAGCCTTGCTCACACAACAACAACAACAACAAGCCCAACAACAAGTGTTGCTAGCACAACAATATGCCCAACAACAACACATGCTTACACAACAACAATAGGGTTTGTATTATAATCCCCAATAAACAACATGAATCCAATTGCACAAGGAGCATATACACCTCCCCTACTATCATCACTACACACACAATACCAAACTCTAGTCTACACATTATATCAAAATCTCACTTACACTTCATCCACCATCCCACAGTATGCCACATATGCTCCTCTGCCAAATCTGAAAGAAAATGTGTCATCACAGATCAAAATGCTCACATGATAAATCCAGGAAATTCAAATAGGAAAAATGAAGAAGCCACATACACAAAAAAATGTGTGTCCATACACATTTGATAGGAACATCACAATGGTACCATTCCCACACGGTTTTGAGGTCTCTAAGTTTGATAAATACAAAGGGAAGGGAAATCCTATGGATCACATCAAAGAATTCCACATCATGTGTATGGAGGTTGCCTACAATGATTCCTACTTGATGTGACTTTTCCCACGTATTTATGTGGGCCTAGCAATCGATTGGTTCTCATAGTTGCCTCTGGGAATTCAAAACTTACAGATAATTGATAGGTTCATAGATCATTTCTCCTTCAATATTGACATGCATGTGAGCTTGGAAGAGCTATACAATTGGTGGACCTTATATGTTTCATGTTCCACTAGTCTAAAGATGCATTTTCTTTGGTCTCTATTTGGTCTAGTGTGACTAAGGTTTAGGGTTTTATGTGGGGAGTTGTTTTGCTTAGAATATTTTCTCCTTTATCTAAACCCTTAGTCTTTTGGTCTAATATTTTGTTGACCTATTGTCACCCATTTTCAATTAGTTTAAAACAACCTATGTTCTTGAGTCCATGAAATGATTGACCCCTTATGGTTAGGGTTTCCCGTTACCCATCGCTAAATCTTTCTCATGTGCCTTGCTTTGAGAAATTTCTTTTATTTTATAAGGTTGATAATTCGACCTTGTTTGGCATTTGCATCCTTTGCACAAAATGTTATTTTATTTTAAGGATTTATATTACATTGTCCTAGGTGGTCCCCTCTTTTAAAAAAACTTTGTGCAAGTGCATTTTTTCATCACTTAGGTCTATTTCTCATCACTAAAGTTGTTTCTATCATCGAGTTCATTACCATGATGAGCGATGAGCAGTTGGTTCTCTTTTTCAATGTGTGTCGCTAAAAGTATTTGATCTTCATAATTGATTACTATGATGAACGATAAGGAGGTTGATAATGGAGCAATATGATCATCCCACTCGTTGGTATTTGGTGCCATCACTAGTTTTTTTTGTCATCAAAAGAAATCTCAACTCCAAATCAATTAAAACGACAAGCAATGGACTAAGGTTATGTCTTGGTATCGCTGGGAGTTCCCACTCGCCGAAATACAAGTGCATCCTTGTGACATTTCTGTGACAAGTGATGGAGGATTTATTGAGGAATATTCCTTCCATTAGAGGAGTTGTCACTCATCATCAAAGTTTGGACATGACTTCAAGGCATTATTGTGATGAGTGATAAAGTCCAAAAGGTATTGTAAAAACAAGGATGACTACATGGAAATTCTCTAGGGTATGATTGTTGATTTAAAGCACATTTGTAAAAGAATGTGGGTGAAGGAGAGCCATAGAGGAAATTTTGAATCTGGAGGATCAACGGTCATGATTCAAATTTGAGTGGTTGCTTGTCAATTCGCTTGTGTGAGCTTTCTTTCAAACATTGATGGTGGAGACACTCTAGTTATTCATCATCAAGAGGGTTTTTGATCATTTTCTTGCACAATTGCAATCGTCGAGAGTTGAGGAATTGGTATAGAACTAGAGAAAGAAGGTGTGAAGAGCTCAGGTGAAGAGTTGCAGAGGCATTAAAGAAAATTTTTCTCAGGTAAGTAGGTATCCACACCTTTCTGTGTCAACTATGCATAAGTTAGTTGATTTGGGGAATTGTTGAAAGTTTTGCAAGCTTTAGGTGCTTAGGTTTTTCAAGGGTTTGGTTATTTGAAAATTCCATTGGGTTGGCAAGAATTGTACATTGTCTAGGATGGTTTTTGTTATGCAAGTTTGTTTATGAGAGCATAAACCAATAAGGTCTTTCTGTAAAATTAAAATTTGCAAACCCTAGTCCCATCATACCATGAAAATGAGTGAGCCTAGCGAGCCAAGCATTAGGCCAAAAATAAAACTCAAAAAAAGGAGGGTCAAGAGGCCTAAACCCAAGAATGACACCTCTAAAATTAAGCCAGATGTACCTAAGAAATTTGTGAAGCCAAAGGTAGAGAAGATAACTTTTTCCATATTCATGGAAGGTGAAGCCATAAATACTTACAACTTGAGAAGTAGGGTTGTTAATCATGATCAGGGTGAGCCTGGTAATATGTTCATGAAGAACAAAGTTCAAAATATCAAGGAACTAAATTAGGGGAATTAACCGAGTCTAAGAAGAAAAAGAAGGATAAGGGCCACAAGGCTTATGATTCTTATATGGGGGAACCTGATGTTGCCATGGAAGATGAGGCACAAGATGATCTAGAATATTCCAAATATCTTCTTACAATTTTAGGTCTAGAAGACTTTGATGATGGGGAGAAAAATTCTCTAGTTTCAACAAAATCATGAAGGAGACATGCATACTCTGATTTTGAAGATGGTGAACCATTGCAAAAATAGAGTCCCGATTTGGAGTTTTTGTCTTGGATGTTGATGTGGATGAGAGGTTTTGATGCTGCTACAACAGTGAAAGATGCCTTTTGGAAGGTAGGTAAATATTCTTCAAAAAATGAAAAGATTTTTTTGTCTTATTTGCTTTACCCCTTTCTGCAAGGTGCAATTGTAACTGCTCGGGGAATTTTGAAATTGAAATGAAAATGTATGTCAAATGTAAAATGTGACTAAAATTGTAATTTGTCTCGAAGCTTGTTGCTCCCATATTTATATAAATTGGAATTCAAGTCCAATTACATGGGTCTTTTGATGGTTAAGCATTCAAGCTCATGTGAAGAGCAATTTCTAAGTTCAAGCACAAAGAAATAGAATAGTTTAGAGTCTTAGGTATAGATTCTAGCTTGTAATAGGTATAATAGTTTTATAGCAGCAATGACATGTGAATGAGAATTGAAAATTATGGAAAATTTTCTCTCCCATGTATTATATTACACAAATTATGAATAAAATAATCAATGATCTTTTATCTATCTTCAATCTCTTCAGTTGAATGTATGGTTTTGTATCTACTTTAGTTCAAAGAACTAATTAAATGCTTTTATGAAATCATAGGTCTGTGTGATGGAGTATTAGGATTACTAGGTAGTTAATGTTCTAGATATCTTGAGTTGTTTATTGCAAAGCAATATAACAATAATCTTTGAATGTTGGGTGTAATTATTGATGTATTATAGTTTGTTACAAATATGAGTACCCATGGATAAAGCAATGTTCTATTAATTTGGTCATAAGTCAATTGATTTGGTCTTATCTGCCAGGGAACAAGTTCATATTGAAAATCACTCACACACTATGAATTACTATAAAGTTGTATGAGAATCACCCCATTCCTTGCTTTAGATAATAATTTGCTAAAGGATCAGCTAAATTCTTGTAGAATTATGTCTATTTGTAGTTGATAGGAATGCATATATTTGTCATAATGTTCATGATAAAATGGCACAAGAGTATCATCTAAACATTGCCAGGATTACCCTCCTAGGTCTCACAGAGCCCAAAGTGTAGAGGTAGTAGCCTAACAAGCCTCTACCTGTTCGTTGGCCAATCCTTACCTTTGTTGATCATTGAATTATGGAAAATTCATAGGCATCTAGAGAGATTAAGTTCAGTTCTTAAAAAATAACCAAAAAATTGGTGACTTTGTTGGGGACATTGCTAGTCCAAAGTCTCTAGGTTAGATCTGGTACAGTTAGAGTCAAGTATTTTATAGTTATTTACTATTTAGTGAACAATTTGCATAAAGTCTCATAAATAAGTCATATCCATTTTTTTATGCATAAAGCTCTAGTCCCATTTTCCATTTCATACTTGGTTATGTTCAAGGTCTTCTCTAAAATTGTGAGTGCATAATTTCCAAAGTGTAACCAAATTTTATTTCCTAACATTATGGGTGGCAACTCTAAAGTCTCTTGTGCTAGTACAATGTTTGAATTTCTAGAAGAAAAGGAGAAGAAGAATTGTGGGGAGAAATTTGAAAACATGCATGGAACTAGAAGCAAAATGAAGCACCCTGATGAGAAGCTATGATGATAATTTTAGAAGGCTCCAATATTGTTTGGAAAGAGTCAAGAATTTAGTGAATCTGAACATCTGATTCAGATATTGAAGTTTTAGACCTAGAAAGGGTTGTGCTGTAGAAAATATAAAGGGATGTATGTTTGAATTTGTTGTTTGAAAGGACCTAGAATGAAATTAATCTTTGAAATAATTTCATATTATTGAAGTTTAGTCCTCTGTGAAGAGAGGTGGCGACTCTATGGAAAGAACTTGGTGAAATTGTGAAGACAATCTTAGATCTACAAATATTTCCAATCAGGAAGGATAATTTACAACAGCTGCAACATATCTGGGTATTTTTTCATCATTTGGTTTTCAAGAAGCATAAAATTGTTATGAAAACCATATTTGATAGTCTTTTTTTTTTTGGTTCCTTATTGAGTGAAACTAAGCACTAAGAAAGGTAATGATAGTAATAATTTTGCATACTTCTAAGTTATAATTTGTAGCTTTTTTATTGTGTTGAAGAAGTATGCTTGTTCTTGAAATATGCCCATTAGAGAAATCTTGGATGTAGATGTACTTGAGTTATGCATTGTGATATTCTAAGGTCATGATGAAAGAAAGAAATAGGGAAATGATCAATTGTAGAGTTGATGTTTGAAGTTTGTAAAGGGGTGTAATAAAATGTATCATTCACCTATATATCCCTATGGGGTGTCAGATGTAAATATGCAAAGTGTGCAACCCCTATCATTTCATGAAAGAAACTTCTCTATTGCAAGGTATAGACCATTAAATTTTAATGGTATTCAAGGTTTGCCAAACCTTGTTCCTAATGAAGTTAGGGAACACTTTCCAAAATTCAAAGGGAAAAGATCAAAATTAGCATCTCAACATCTACAACAATTTTCTAATTTTATGGGAGATTATGAGGTAGGCTATGAAGATGTTGTCATGATGTTCTTTTTTCAATCTTTAAGATGTCAAAGATTGGCTTTCATAATTGCTGGTATGTTCTATTTCTTCATGGAATGAGTTCATGGAAACATTCATTGAACAATTTGGTGAAATAATTAATCCAAGTTTAGAAAAAAAAAACTTATGAACATTCAGAAGGAAGAAGATGAGTTGGTTCTTGCTTTCAATCTTAGATTTTCAAGACCAATAAGAGATATCCCAGAAAATATAAGACCAAATGATGTAGAGTGCTTGGTTGTACATTTGGGTGCATTTGATGAAGAATAAGTTATTTGTTAATAGATAAGGATCCTACAACACTTCATCATGCATATCAAATTGTCATGGATATTGAAAACAACTTGAAATATTCAATGATGAAGGGCTATATGGCTGCAAGTGTTGGTTATCCTAGCCCACCTCATGCAAATGGAATTCATGAATAAGACAATAGAAATGATTGTTAGGATGAAAATGCTTCAATTGTTCCAATTTTTCCATCATTAAAACACATAAATCATGTAGTGAGCTCCAAGTTGAACATCAACAAAATTTGAGCAGTGTTGATCCTATGTCGTTTGTTCAAGAGTTTTCTGACATGAAGAGGCACAAGGGAGAATCACGCTATGATTTTTTCTCAAGATTTTTGGATGAATTGTTGACGGTCCCCAAAAAATTTAGAATTAAGGATTCAATATGCATTGATTTGTTCTGAGAAATCTTCAAGCCAGGGCTGAGTACGTTGCAAAAAGAATTGAAACCTTATAGTTTTGATTAGGTATTTGATTAGATAAAGATTATAGAAGGAGCCAAGTGTGATTATGCATAAAATTTTATGTCTCAAAATGTTGATGGTAGTTGTCCTATTGAGGAAAATCAAAAAACAATGAAAACAAGTGAAAAGGGTATATCAAAAAATGACATCCATCTAGTTGTATGGGTGAAGGTAATGATTGTAATCAACCACAAGCAACATATATGCAGATCCATATATTAGTGATGAAGGTAATGATACAATTGCAAGTGTTGCTAAGATCTCATTTCAAATCACTGGTCATAATTTTGAAAATGAAACTGTAGGCATTCATCCTAAAATTTCTGAGGATAGTTTATGTGGTGATGAATTTTCTTGTAATGAGGATCATGATGATAGTGAACCCGATTATTTTTCTGAAGAGTATGAATTCTTCTATAATGATGATCTAGAGGCATTTTCTTCTTGTAAAGGATGCATTGATATGAATGTTGAGGAAGTCACTTGTTCACAAATAAATGAATAAGTTTCATTTGATGAATACCTGGAATGTAATTCAGGTTTTCCATCAATAGAGCATACTAATTTTGTGAATGATGATGAATTTGAGGGTAAAAATTTGTGTGTTTAGTATCCTGATCCTAAGCACAATGTTAGAAATGATACAAATGTTGATGGTGTTGACTATGATGCTAGTGAACATGATTACGTCTCTGCTACTTATGACTACTTATGTGATGTAGAGATGGAAATGTTTGTGTTGAATGAAGAGAATGTTGATGTGCATAACATTGGGAAATGTGTTGATTCAAATTTATATGTGAAGCCACAAGCTCATGAAATTAATGGTGAGATGAAATATGCTTGCTTCTTTATAGAAGTCAACATTTTTCATTCAATAAGGATTGCATTAATGTGGAAGAGAACAAAGATGCTTGATCAATTTCTAATGAATGGCATTTAGATTACAATGAATCCCCCACATTTTAGCCAACATGCCTATTAATTAATGATGCACATGAAGATACCTGTGCACATGGGTGCTTTTCCGTTGACCCTATTAATTCTAAATTTTTTGAGCCATCCTTTGAAATATTTTGCATTAAGCTAAATGATGACTTGAAAAATGAATCAAGATATGTTAATGAACCTGAGATGAGTGCATTTACCCAGTTCTGGAATATTGTTGATGCATTTGATCTTTATTTCCTTAATACCAAGAAGTATTCTAATGTTGCTCAATCAGAATGCTTGGATGTGTGATCGTGTTGTGGTGTCCAATTCAAAGAAGTTCCTGAATATGAACCTTTTCTTTTTGATGTACCTAGGGGTTATTTTCATAGTGTGCAACAAAGTGTATGAAATTTTTTAGTTTGATGTGCAAACTGAACTTGAAGTCAATATTTTATGATGTCCATGGTCAAGTGGACTATGAGTGTTTTCAATTTTCGGCCTAGATTGATGAACATTTAATGAAACATGAACATGAGTTGGATAAGGTGAAATGTTCCATTGATTATGGATTTTAGTTAGTGCTTGACTGCCAATATCAAATTGATAGAGTTAATGGTGGCCTTGGAAAGCATAGTGCTATGGTCAAACATGCGAGTGGTGATGTTAATTTTTAGCTTTTTAGTGGCAGTGTTGTCAGACTTGGCCTAGTACAAACAACATAAAGTAAAGTTTTTGACAGAGGTAAATACTAGTTCTACATTTTTGGGGGCCTGGGGCCACCAAATGAAATTGAAGAGTAGTTTCAATGTAGCATAAAGGAGAGATAATGTGAAATTGTAGATGTAGGTTAAAATCCTGTATGATAAAAAGGTTCTTGAGAGGAAATTTGAAGTGGGGAGTATGGTATTGGTATAGAATGCAAGGTCTAAGGAAAAGGGAAAGAATGGAAAATTTGATGCCTTGTGGTTAGGACTATTTTTCATATCTAATACTCATGGTGAAAATTCATACTATCTACAAAGCCTAGCTGGTCAACTTCTTGAATTTTGAGTACACAGAAGGTTCTTGAAGCCATATTTCTCTTGAAATATGATCTTTTCCATGTAGGTTGTATAGTCCTATAAATTTTGTATATATGTTGGTTTGCTTTGGTATGTTCTTCTTGCCTTGTCCAAGAAAGTCCTTGGTTTTTGGTGTCCCTGTGCTTGGTCTACTTCAACCATGAGATCTGAAATCTCACCATGCCTACGAGAGGCATGCACCCCTAGTCAGAGCCACTAGTGGAACCTTCTATGCTTCATGTTCCAATGGTTTGAAGATGCATTTTCTTTGGTGTCTTTTTGGTCATGTGACTAGGGTTTAGGGTTTTGTGTGGGGAGTTGTTTTACTTAGAATATTTTCTCCTTTATCTAAACCCTTAGTCATTTGGTCTAATCTTTTGTTGACTTACTGTCACCTATTTCTGGTCAGTTTAAAAAAACCTATGTTCTTGAGTCCATGAAATGACCTGCTGCTTGTGGTTAGGGTTTCCCATTACTTGTCGTTAAATCTTTCTTATGTGCCTTGGTCTGAGAAATTTCTTTTATTTTATAAGGTTGATAATTCAACCTTGTTTGGCCTTTACATCCCTTGCAAAAAATGTTATTAAGTCTTTTAAGGCTTTATCTTACATTGTCCTAGGTGGTCCCCTCTTTTAAAACAACTTTGTGCACAAGCATTTTTTCATTTGTTAGGTCTATCTCTCATCACTGAAGTTGTTTCTATCATCGGGTTCATTATAGCAATGAGTGATGAGTAGTTGGTTCTCTTTTTCATTACGTGTTGTTGAAAGTATTGGATCTTCATAATTGATTATTGTTGGCAACCAGGATTTCAACCTCAGTCAAGCTAGGCTTGGCCATTATGTTGCAACATGGAAACGCTCCCTGATTTGTGGGCCAATCAATTGGTGGGAGCAAATCTCTAGAGTGGGTTGGTTCCCTCTAGCTAATCACCTAACCTATGAACTTTTTTAGGGGAAAGGGATAGGAAGTAAACTAAAAAATGAAACCTACAGCTAATGGTGATCAACTAGATATCCAAGGATTCTGACAAAACTTAACTCACAATAATCTCTCTTGAAACATTAGCTCTCACAAATCACCTTAAGACATCTAGCTCAACAGTATTTTGCATAAAGATTCGTAGACCATTGAATACAATATGCAACCTGAACTAACTGCACTTCTTTCCTATAGCCCATAGTAATAAGACAAAAGAAGGATTCTCAACTTTTGAATCACAAACAATAATCCAAATTGTTACTATAAGAACATGATAAGAGAAAGTGAAAGGAAAAATTTGCTACTTTATTTGAAATTGAAGGAGCGAGACATCAAAATATGATTCAACAAGTTTACAAAACTCTCAGTAATGCATATGAGAGCAAGAAATAGAATTCTGAACCTTGAGAAATTCAAAATTTCTCCAACTTATAGGAATCAAGTGACCTCCATAGTGAAAAAATAGAAAAATCAGGCCCAAAAAGCAACTCATTCTACATTTTTGAGCTCAAAGAAAAAGCCTAAAAAGAAGGGGCTCAAACTACTCCAAACAGCTTCACCAAAATGGAAACTTCTCATCACCAACAAGCTGATCCAAAAACTCCACAAAATCAAGTTCAAAACTACCCAAAACTAAAAATAGAAAGTTTAAATTACCACCTCTTTTCCAAATCTGCCCAGGAACAAAACTCAAAATAGAAATTCTTGTTGTCAACTGAAGTGCATCATATAACTGCATTTAAATAACAACTAACTAAGTAATTTATAGAAACATTACTTAATCAATGTTTTATAGCTTGTAGTTTCAAAATTACAAAATAGAAAGTCTCCCTTGTTACATCAAATTTTTACAATTCACTACTAGATGTTCTGATTTTTCTTTACCTATCTCAAATATTTTGATTTTGCATCAATGTTTGTAAAAATCAAAATATTATACAAGGCTCTCTTATTTGATTTTCTACAAAAATCATAAAATAAAATAGGCCCCCCCATCACATATATTGATTCAAAATACAAGGGGAACCCTATAAAATTCAGGACTTAGGCAAAAATTGGAGGGCCTAAAGTCATTGTTCAATTTTTCTAAGGCAAGGCATGAGAAAAATGTTTCTAAGGCACTGAAAGGTAAGATTACCCTAATGTGATGGGCAATGTGCATGGTTTAGATTTGATTTTCTTTAAAAATCAAAGAAAATAAATGCCTAAGGAATTCAACCTAGGCAACACATGATGCAAGGTATTAACCAAGGAAAAGGTTTTGAAAAGAAATGTGATTAAAATTACATTCGAATTAAACCATAGGGGAAAACCCTAACAAAAAAATTGACTCAAAAGGACATTTTGATTGTCATTTTGCATTGTCCAAGTTAGGGAAAAATAGGGCTCTTCTAGGCGCTACCATGGGAGACTAGGGTTTGGAGCAAAAATCCACCATTCAAGCTCTTTTCTTCACCATTTTCAATGTCATTCCTATTTATTCTTCTCTACATTTGATGGTGAGTACTCTTATCTAAATTTTGATACATTTTTTACTCCATTCGATGAGAAAAAATGGCCTTTAGGCCACATATGTCTTTGTATATTTATGTATTTTATGTTTTACTGTGTTTGGACTCCTTTTTGTCATTCTTCGTCACTGCCAATGGAGGACTTGTCTAGCTATTGTAAGCTCTAGCCATGGGCTTTGTTGAGCTCATCCACATGAATATTGAAGTTAAGCTTCTATTTCTCCATTTTTCAACACATTTCCCTCTTAAATAAAGCTTTGTTCAAGCTTCTCCTTACATAAAACATGAAAAACTGTGAGTTTTTAATTTGGCAATGTACAAGCTGCGGCCACCACCATGTATTATCTTTATTTTCTGTAGAACACAATCTTCTTCTGGGTTCAGCCCATGATATGGAATGATTTCAATGTTAAATGATAATATTTTTAGATGAAAACATTTTAGATGAATGCTTTCCATTTACATGGGTTTCCAAAACCCTTCATGGCCGTGGGCCTATAGCTTTGATTCCACCATTTCTTGAAAGCTTCTATGTTGTTAAGGCTCGAACCCTTGTTGTTTCTCCTTGTATTTTCATTTTGAACACAAACCCTAGGTGGGTATTGTGATTTATGTAGAGAATTTTCCTTTACAGGACACAAGTATAAGAGCATGAACTAGGGTTTTCTCCATTCTTGACTAAGCTCGAACTATTTTTTATTTCTACATTTGAAAACTCACAACACTACCCATGAAAATTTCCATTGAAACACATGATAAAATTACTTCTTTTATCTCCATTTGATGTAAAATGTGTTTTATTTCCTCTGTTTACATAAGTGTCTCTTGTGTTGTGGCTAGCTTGATATCACTGCTTATTTTGCTTTGAAACCCTAGTTAATTTGACAAATGGCTCATTTTTCCTCATTCACCTTCTCACACACTATTTATCATGGTTGCCATGCTATTGCACACTCTTTCTTACACAAGAAACCTTCTTTTGTTTCTTCAAATGTATTGTAAATGAATGATTCAATTCACTTACTTGTCTCGCAAAGCTACATTTGGCCATCATGGTTCACTTGTAGGCTACTTTGCTATCCACTATCACACACTTTATGCATTTGAATGCTTCAGAGAAAACCATCTATCTTCTCTTCCACCACAACTTTATACTTTATGAGAACATAGAAGCTTACATTCATGGCATCAAAGTAATAAAACAACTTAAGCTCTACAAATTACTTTCATGAATAATGTTGTTTACTTCAACACTTGATGAATTGAGACATACTAAAATTCACTCTCAAATGCACTTTACCTTGATATGTTTTGACTTCTTGTTATGCAACATTTTCTTTCAGCCATTGTGGTATTTCTGTAGGTTACTTTGATGCTCATCATGTGCATTTGAATGCTTCAGAAATTGTACTTTCAGCTTGATATCTTAATGAAACAATGCAGATGATATTTTCCTTTATGCTTTGAAGCAAACCTTATTTCATTATGCAAATTACCTCATTGAATGATGTTGGTCCACACTCTACATTTAGTTCACACACTTAATGTGTTGCACCCACAGTCAACCATGCCATCTTTGCATTCATTCTCTGCTTCCAGTAGCTCACTTGCAGCCACTTGTCACATTTTCTATGCACTTCATGAATGATGTTGTTTACCATTGTGTTCACTCAAACCTTGGTGTATTGCATTTTAGTTCACCAATGCTTCTTTCTTTCACTCATTTGACTCTCATGCTTTACTTGTAGCCGCTTATCACTCTTTTATTGATGGATTGAACCTCTTTTATGTACTCTTCATGCATTTTTATCCCCTTGGGCAGCCACAGTAGATGTAACATTATCACTTGCATGGAAGATTTTGAAATAAGAGTACCTGATGTTGATGATTAGAAGCTTCTTCATTTGCTTCAGTTATCATTGCTTGACTTGTAAACACGGAATTATGTATGCCTGCTCACTATCACATTATGTGATGATGCACTTGATGTCAATTCACTTGAGCAATGGATCACCTATTATTTTCATTTGATTGTCCTAGATGGTCACTTGCTTGAGCTCTCATGGAACTTGATGCATATCTCTTTGAGCAATTTTGAGTTTTCTCTTTTCTAAAAACCCCTCTTTGGAATGTTGAGGGAAAGCATGCCTAGTCTCAACCCTTGTGGGAGCCCATTTTTCACCACATTCTTTATGATATTCAAAACAAAACAATGGGTATGTGTAGGATCATGATGGGCCAAAAAGTGGCAATATAATGGGTATGTGGCTGATGACTATTTTTTTACCCAAAATTGATGAAACGAAAAGGGTTTTTAAAGGAGATTCTTAGCTTTCCACCAATATAAATTATGCTTTACTTTGAATTTAATAAGTAATTATTATTCATTTTCTATTCAAATTACGACTAAAGTCCTGATTGATAGGTTGATTGAAAAACATCTATATGTTTCAAACGATATCACATTTTTTGAATCCAAAATATGCGTCACATTCTGTGCTTTGCATAATATAGGATTAAAAAAGAAAAAATGAATTTCATGAAGATTTGACCAAGTTAAGTTGGTCAAACATACGAGTTTTTATATTTTTTAAAAAGTTGTAATAAAAAAATCATAATTAATTATTTACTCGAAAAAATTACAAAAATGCATCACATCGGGCATGAGTCCTCTACTTATATCTAAAATATTATAAAAATATTATCATTTTATTGTGTTTAGGGTGGTCGGATAGACACCTACTTATTTTTCCCAGAAATTTAAGTACCCGCATTGAAATTTCAAATTTTCACCAAATAGATTTTATTTTAAACATACTTAGTAGTTTAGAAACTACATTCAATTTGCTATAGATTCTTTTCTTAGACATTTTTGAAATAATATAGATAACTTATTCAAATTTTTACGTCGAGTTGCCTAACTCTGATTTTTCTAAATTTTTTGCCACTTAAGGGCCTGTTTTTTCCATGATGATCCTGCACATACCCCAACAACATGAATTTTCCTATACCTACACATGGAAACAAAAAATGTTAGAGTAAACAATAAATTTAGAAGTTTCTTATGATGCTTTCTCCTTCGTATTCTCTTGTACTCCTCTTATTCTTGCTCAGTTGATTCAATGTATCATAGACAATATCCTACATTACTATTGATGGACCATGTAGGAATGTTCATAGTCTGAGCTCTAACAAAATTTCATCCACTTGTAGGTTCACTTGGAGCATGGAAGCAAAAATGAGATCTCAACTCTGGAGGCGGCTCGAAGACACCATCAGGCAATGATGTTTATGTTCTTTCTTACATGCTCTTTCTCCTTCTTTTAATCTTTAGTAGCATAGGATGTTCTTTATGATTCATTTTTCCAACTACTCCCACTACTTGTGTGGGACACTTAATTCTCCTTTTTACTCCAATGAATACAAAAATAACATTTGTGAAATACTTGTTCAATTATGTACTTTCTTTTCTTGCAAACAATGTATTGAACATTGTGAATGAACACAAAATGAAAGAAATTTTATTTCCTATACAATACTTAATGCTACAAATCATATAAAGCAAATGAAAACACATTGCATTTCTTAAAAATCAACAAATCACTTATTTGCAATGGTTAAAACATCTGCAAAAACAAACTGAAATTATTTACCTTAAAAATGAATTTGTATAACTAGATTTGTCAATTTGAGTTGTGTGAAAAATTGATAACAATTACCATGATGAGTGATAAGGATATTGAGAATGGAGTGGTATGATCATGCCACTTGTCAATATCTAATGTCATCGCTGTTTTTTCCCATCATCGAAAGCAATCTCAACTCCAAATCAATTACAATGATAAGTGATGGAGAAAGTTTATGTCTTAGTATTGCTTGGAGTTCCCCCTCGCCAAAATACAAGTGAAATCTCATGACATTTCCGTGACAAGTGATGGAGGATTTACTGGGGAATATTCATTCCATCAGAGGAGTTGTCACTCATCGCCAAAGTTTGGACATGAATTCAAGGCATTACTACGATGAGTGATCGAGTCCAAAAGGTATTGTGAACACATGGATGGCTACGCAAAAATTGTTTAGGGTATCATTGTTGTTTTAATGAACATTTGTAAAAGCATGTGGGTGAAGGAGAGCCACAAAGGAAATTTTGAACTTGGAGGATCAATGGTCAAGATTCCAATTTGAGTGGTTGGTTGTCAATTTTCTTGCACGAGCTTTCTTTCAAACATTGATGGCATAAATGCTCTAGTTATTCGCCATAAAGAGGGTTGTCAACCATTTTATTGCACAATTGTAATCATTAAGAGATAAGGAATTGGTCTAGAACTATAGAAGAAGGTGTGAAGAGCTTGATAAAATAGTTGTAGAGGCATTAAAGATAATTTTTCTTGGGTAATCAGGTATCCACACCTTTTTGTGTCAACTATGTATAAGTTAGTTGATTTGGGGAATTGTTGAAAGTTTTGTAAGATTTAGGTGCTTAAGGTTTGCAAGGTTTAGGTTATTTGTAAATTCCATTGGGTTGGTAAGAATTATGTGTTGTTTGGGAGGATTTTTGTTCTGCAAGTTTTTTTCTGAGAGCATAAACCAATAGGGTATTTTTATAAAATTAAAATTTGCAAACCCTAGTCCCATCATACTGTGAAAATCAATGAGCCTAGTGAGTCAAGCATTAGGCCAAAAAGAAAACTAAAAGAGATGAGGGTCAAGAGGCCAAAACCCCAGGATGATACCCCTAAAATTAAGCTAGATGTATCTAAGAAATCTGTGAAGACAAAGGCAGAGAAGAGAACTTTTGCCATATTCATGGAAGGTGAAGCCAAAAATACTTACAACTTGAGAAGTAGGGTTGTTAATCAAGATTAGGGTGAGCCTGGTAATATGTTCATGAAGGAATAGAGTACAAAAAAGTAGGGAACTAAATTAGTGGAATTGACCGAGTCTAAGAAGAAAATGAAGGATAAGGACCACAAGGCTTATGATTCTTATATGGGGTAGCTTGATGTTTCCATGGAAGATGAGGCACAAGATGATCTAGAATATTCCAAATATCTTCTTACAATTATAGGTCAAGAAGACTTTGATGATGGCAAGAAAAATTCTCCATTTTTTACAAAATCATGAAGGAGACATGCATACTCTGATTCTGAAGATGATGAACCATTGGAAAAATAGAGTCCCGGTTTGGAGTTTCTTTCTTGGATGCCGATGTGGATGAGAGGTTTTGATGCTACTACAATGATGAAAGATGCCTTTTGGAAGGCGAGTAAATCTTGTTCAGCAAATGAAAACAATTTTTTTCTTATGTACTTTCCCCCCTTTATGCAAGGTGCAAATGTAACTGCTTAGGGAATTTTGAAATTGAAATTTAAATGTATGATAAATGTAAAATGTGACTGAAATTGTAATTTGGACCAAA
The DNA here is from genome assembly GCA_007258455.2 of Sequoia sempervirens. NCBI lineage: Eukaryota > Viridiplantae > Streptophyta > Pinopsida > Cupressales > Cupressaceae > Sequoia > Sequoia sempervirens. The sequence continues at coordinate 348,805,104 of VDFB02270651.1, read as the reverse complement.
TATTTTTTCTCCCATGTTTCTATAAATGGGATTTCAAGGCCAATTATATGGTTCTTTTGATGGTTAAGCATTCAAGCTCCTGTGAAGATCAATTTTGTAAATTCAAACATAGAGAAATTGAATAATTCTGAGTCTTAGGTATAAATTCTAGCTTGTAATAGGCATAATAATTTTAGAAAAGAAACAACATATGAATGAGAATTTGTAAATTCTAGAACATTTTCTCTCCCATGTATTATGTTACATAAATTATGAATAAAACAATCAATGATCTTTTATCTATCTTTAATCTCTTCAATTGAATGTATGGATTTGTTTCTACTTTAGTTCAAAGAACTAATTAAATTCTTTGTTGAAATAAGAGGTTTGTGTGATGGAGTATTAGGATTACTAAGTAGTTTTTGTTCTAGATATCTAGAGTTGTTTATTGCAAAGCAATATAACAATAGTATTTAAATGTTGGGTGTAATTGCTAATGTATTATAGTTTGTTACAAATATGAGTTTGTCACTCATGGATAAAGCACTATTTTGTTAATTTGGCCATATTTGAAGTCAATTGAGTTGGTCTTATCTGTCAGGGAACAAAGTCATATTGAAAATTACTCACACACTATGAATTACTGTAAAGTTGTATGAGAATCACCCCATTCCTTGCTTTAGATAATAATTTGCTAAAAGATCAACAAAATTCTTGTAGAATTATGTCTATTTGCAGTTGATAGGAATGCATCTATTTGTCACAATTTTCATGATAAAATGACACAAGAGTATCATCTAAACATTTTTAGGATTACCCTCTTGGGTCTCACAAAGCTTGAAGTATAGAGGTAGTAGCCTAGCAAGCCTCTACCTGTTCGTTGGCCAATCCTTACCTTTGTTGATCATTGAATTATGGAAAATTCATATGCATCTGGCGAGATTAAGTTTGGTTCTTAAAATATAACCAACAATACTCCCAAACAAAACAAAGGAGAATGCTTTGAAAATTTTCTATAATGATGGAGGTAGCAAGCTAGTAAGAGCAAGTGGCCCATTCTTGAAGAGAAACAAGTCAAAATCATCATTACTAATGTCAACAAAGATTTATCCTTTCAGTTGAAGATGTAATGTGTCACGTCTTATGGTGAGCTTATCCCTAGGGTTGTCAACATTGAGAGAGCCCTAATCTCACAAGGAACCACACAAGTGTATAGATACAACCACCCATCCACTAGTTCAAACGACAAGCCCCATTTTTGGGCCAAGAACAAGAATGTTACTAGTGATGGTATTGTTGATGCAAAGGTTAGACAAGAAAACACCCAAACCATGAACACACAACAACCATCCATGCCACTGCCAAATAATCAACCAATGATCAATGCTACAAACACTCGGCATGGACCACAAAGAACAAACATTGCTCCTAAGTGACAATTCACTCCATTAGGGGAACCTATGGAGGATGTGTTGAAGAAATTGATATAATATAACCTTATCACACTCCTTGATTTCTCAAACTATCAAGCACCATAAGTGAAACCTCATAGCTATACAAAAGATCATTTTTATGAATTTCACCAATGCAAAGGTCATAACACACAAAATTGTTTTATACTTAAGCATCTAATCCAATATATTATTGAACAAGGAGACATTGAATTTGATAAAAAATATGGGAATGAAAATATAAAAATTTACACAAACCCTATGCTTGATCATACAAAAGAAAAAAGTTTGGGAAAGGCATCAACCTCAAATAACATAAACCATACCCATGATACTATGTTGGGACACATTCGTGTTATTCATTCATAACAACATGGGGAATCAGACATGTATCAAGATACTATTTTAAAACAAAGTCCAAACCAATCAACAGTGTCTAGAAATATTTCATACTGTAATGGCATCAAATATGTATTAGATTGTGATATCTATCCCACATATGACTCAATGATTGGGCATGTTGAAGAAGTCCCAAAGGAGAAAGAAAAATCCCTTATTGCACCCATACCTACAAAATGTTGCAAAGATTCTTTTACCATTGATGTATCATCCACCCAAAAATCATGTCAAGATGATACTCTTGAATATAATGGAAGTGGTTCCAAATCAAGTCAAGATCAAGAGATTATATCCTCAAAGTATTATCATAAATTAATGAACATTTTCCAATCCATTAAAAATTCCAAAGATATATCAGAGACTACCTATTGGATATTTTCCTATGAGGGGCATATAGACATTCTTCATCCACAACTAGAATCCTTTACTCTTCACATTAGCACACAAGAGCAAGAAAAATTCAAGATTATTGATTCTTACAGTGATGGTGCATCATCAACGTCATCTGAATGAATACCAAAATATTTTGAAGTATTATCAATAGATAACAATGTCATAGAATCATAGAAAATAGTTCATATTCTTGAACAACATGAACCCATAGCAGTATCATGTGTTCATGAAAATTCATATTCAGTGGCTATGGATTAGAGGATACACTATCAGGGAAAAGTATTAGGTGTTGTTAATACCTTCACAATGCCAAGGGAAATCTTGTCTAATACAAACATCAACATATGGGGCATGACGTATCCTTGTGATGAGAATGCTATCAACACTACAACTAGTCATATCATGAATTGACATCCACCCACCATGTCATACACAAACTGGGACCAACATAAAAGGAAATATTCCTATCAAAGCAAGGAGAAGATCATCAAAGAAAATGAAGCAGTAAAGCAAAAAGGGCATAGAAAATACAAATGGATACCGAATAACGCAAAAGAAAATCATCCCAATAATACTCCATCAGTCAAAGAAACTATGGGGAAAAGTCCAAAAGGGAAATGTATCCATCAAAAGTGTCCTCAAATACAAAAGCAAGCTTCTTAAGAAAGGAACAAAGTATATCTAGTGGTTGCTCCTAATTCTACGAAAACCTCCATTCCCACCCATCATTGCTCATCTTCCCAAGTTTGAAGAGTCAAAGGTTCCAAACCATAGACCAATCCATCTTATATTCCTCCCTGTGTAACACTATACACTCCATTCATGATATATAATTCTCGCATTAACCATGTGTTGACAAATACCCTTCATCATAAGGATTCTGAAGGAACTCTATCACGATGTGTGCACATAGTCAAGATTAATTCCAATACCGGTAAGGCATATCAAAGTTCTTCAAAGCTACATCCAAGTGCTCATATCTTAGAAAATAAAATTCTTCAAGTAGGATAACATTGAAATCTTATGGCAGTTGCCTCTACATTAGTACCACTAGGTGGTTCAACATGAGGGTAAAATTTTCAAAAAAAAAGAAGAAAAAGAAAGAAAATAGTAAAATAAAAATCATTCTCTAGTGAAAACCACTTTGGTGGCACTTTGGGCAAGTTCTATGATGAAAACCTGAAAAATAGGTGTCATGAACGTAGAATTGAGCATGTACGTGATCCTTCTTAGAAAAAATCATCTTATCCTTGTCATGATAAATCCAATATCCCCTCCATCCATCCAATCCAAATTTATCCAAATATTCTCATTAAATCTTGACCTTGACAAAGATTTGGCGTATACTTCTATAGAGAAGGAGGATTCACTACTCACAAGTTCTCTTCATTCAGAGAGCCTCACGGAGAAAACTTCCCTAGACTACCTCAAGGAATAATGCAAGAGTTCTAGAATCCAAAAGAGTAGGTCATGAAGATTCTTTGGAAAAATTGACAAGCTCTCGGCCAAAGGATAACAGTGCGGGATACAGATGATAGTGCAGCGCGTTGGCATCCCAAAGGCATGCTAGCATCTCGTATGGACTAGAGAGTGAATTTATCACAAAAAATAGCTAAATGACTACTTCTACTCTGATTGTTGAGAACTTCTAAAGCATAGGAAAATAAAAGAATAAGATAGAACTAAAGGAAAGTAAAGAATAAATGATAAAGTAAGAGAAGAAGAGAAATAAAAATGCTCATGAAAACCCAAGTAATGAAGCCTCCAACTAGTAGAGTGTTACAAAGGGTGTTGCTAAGAGAGCTTGAGAGTGTTTGAAGCTACTGTAACAAGTTGTGTGAAGTTATGCAAGCAAAAGTTGGAGAGTAGAAGGTTAGAGCCAAAGTTGGAGAGAAGTTAGAAACATAATGGAACTAGAGGTAGAGGAAGGCCAAAATGAATTGAAGAGAGAGAATTTAAGGAGAGACAAGAAGCAAAAAGAAGCTTCCTTAGTGGTTACAAGGAATCTCGAGCCATTACCACCAACCAAGGGAGATGACAAGTGGAAAACATGCATGAAAATAGTCATTTGAATTTTGAAACATTGTAGGACACTAGCATGGCACATGGATGTGTGACGCGCTAGTGTCCAAACACATCATGCTACAAAACAACACAAATGGGAAAAGTGCAAGGTTCGATGCAAAGCTGACATACGAGGGTAGTTGTTGAAAGAGAAGGGAAAGAGGATGATGTAGGGGCTAAAATGAGCCTACACAAATTCCAAGGGAGTGGACACTAAAGTAGATACAAGAATGTATGTGAAATTGCAAGGGGTGCAATTTTACAACATTACATTTTTCCCCCACTTTAGTGGGCATATGAATCTACACTAATATGCATGCTAAAAGGAAATCTACCAAACATAAATAACGTCATTATGCCAAAAGGATAATGTAGAGGAAGTAGATAACTCTTTGAACCACATAAGCATGCCCTCAGGCTAAAGACCTGCAAAAGAAATGCATTAGAAAAGAAAAAATGCACCACACAAAAATGTTATCACACAAAAAAATAAAGGATTTGAGTTAGCAAAGTGAAAGAGACCTCAATGTAGAAGGTTGTCTCAATATTATGCATCATCCCCAAATTAAAAACAATAGCACACATGGAAGAATTCTAAAATGAAGAGAGGAAGGGCACATACTTAGGATGAAGAAGATGCAAATCTTCGATCTAGTGTATTCAAAAGAGAAGAGAAGAGAAGAGAAGAGAAGTGAGAAGGCTCAAGAGAGAGCAAGAAGGAGGAATGGAAGAAAGAGAGATGGCTCCATAGGTACTCTCTCCTAAGGAGGTTTGAATGAAGAGCACTGAAGGTCCATAGACCAATGATGGAAAAATCCTATAGGATGAAAGCATCTCATAGGCCCACAGACCTTCAAGGAGACAACCCCCAAGATCTCTCTCATGAAGGAAGCCCCAAGAATTAAGCACCTTACACGCCCATGGACCTGCAAGGAAGGTATCCCCCAAGATATCTCACATGAAGGAAACCTAATGAAATAAGCACCTTACAAGCTTATAGACTTGCAAGGAGGGTATCCCCCAAGATCTCTCACATGAAAGAAACCTAATGAAATAAGTGCCTTATAGGCCCTCAAACCTGCAAGGAGGCATCCCCCAAGATATCTCACTTGAGGGAAACCTAGTGAAGGGGATTCCATAGAGTCGAAAAGTGGCTTCACAGGCGCACCTGTGAAGTGACATGTTAATCCACAGATAGAGCATGTCAAAAAAAAAGCAGCCACATAGGAAAATAAGTAGACAGTCACACACTCTTGAAAAATTGGAAGGCTTTCAAAGGGGTCCCTCAGGAACCCTTCAAAAGAAAAGGGGTCCACTTGAGGGACGCTCTATTTGAAAGTGTATAAAGAAGAGAGTGGGTCCTTAAGAAGGACACACATCTCTAGAACAAGTTATCACTGCCCCCAACATACAGGGGGGGACAACCATGAAAAGTACTTAGAACATGTAGGATAGAGGTAAACCTTGATATCAATTATTATTTGAAGAAGAGGTAGGTGCATCAACAAATAAATGAGTGATGCCACCTAAATTACGAAGTGATATTTTATCCTTCAAGTCCTTATATTCACTAGTGGAATGACAAGCACTTGATGGTATGCACATAAATAATTTTTAGCTTTATAATGCTTATGAGATCTCTTAGGAGGAGGAAGAGTAATCAAGTGGTATTTTAGAAGCCGCAAAAAAATACACTCTTTCTTAGATAAAGAATAAGGAGTAGGAAGAAACACTTTCTTTCATGGAGAAAAGTTTGACTTCTCACAAGAAGAAGGTGCAAATACAACATATAATGGAGGATCACACTTTTCTATGGGATCACCATCATCCTTCTTAATAGGACTCCCAACATTATCCTCTTTAATAGAATCATGATCATCTTCCTTAGAAGGAGGATCAACACTATGAACATTACAATTTGCATTTGCCTTATCCTCTGATGCATAAGAATGACCATCTTTGATAGCAGGTTTGGATGATGTTATTAGAATGTCTAAGTGGATCAGGTTGACTTTATATTCCCCAGAGAAGGATTCTATAAAGTCTAAGGAACCCCAATCATCACCAAGACATGTATTCTCTTGAGAATAAGAAGGAGTAGACTTAATATTCCTTCCTTTAGAAGGATCTTCTTCAGGGACATCTATCTCAAGAGTATCCTTTGTAGTAAGTACTGTTGGAGTAAACTTCAAAACATCGGAAGACACTGAAGGAATAAGATTAGGCACAACTGAAACCTGACCAATAGCTACCATCTCGCATAAGTGCATAGCCTCAAGGTCAGCCTTAACTATGACTACTTTATTATTGCAAGTGAACTTAATAGATTTATGCAAGGTAGACGGGGCTGCACCCATGGCGTGAATCCAGGGTCTACCAAGAAGGTTATACAGTATTTTTTTTGACATAACATATACAAGGGTGGGTACAATAATAGGTCCAAGATGTAGAGGTAATACTATTATACCTAGGGCTTGTTTCCTAACATTACTGAACCCACAAATGTCAATAGAAGAAGCATTAAGAGAAGATGAATCAATATTAATTTTAGACAATAGACTAATGATACATACATTGAGTGTCAAACTAGCGTTAATGAGAGTACATATAATGTGAATATTATTAACGTTAACTATAATCATTAGAGGATCTTCTTGCTTCTGTACTTTTGAAGGAAGAAGTTCTAAAGGATAGAATGCAATATTCAGTGAATCTGCATGAATATGAGCTATCAATGCATCATCATTTTCCAGCCTAGTGGAAGAAGGCAAGAGGGTCTCTTGCAAGGCTTCTTGAAGCATACCTTGGAAAACCAGAGTAGACCGAAGCATGTCCCACAGTGAGATCTTAGCCAGAGTAACTCAGAGTTGCTCAACAAGATCATAGTCACTAGGTGCTTTAGTTGTAGGTTTAGGTGCTTGAGTAATGCTTGGTTTTTTATTAATTATATTCTCATAAGTATAGGCTACCGCTCTATAAGAGGGAACCTTAGAAAGATCAATAGAATTGCTATCAACTAGAACACTATTAATAGAAAAAATCCTTTTAGGAGAAGGACTAGATAGGGTTAGATAAATAACATGTCTCTTAGGCCTTTGAGGGGAAGCAAAGACATAAATTATATTTACAGAATCATCAAAACTAGTAGTATAATTATTTGAAGAAGTATTCTGCACATCGATCAAGGGAGGATCAGATGTGGAAGGAGGTTCACCACTCACTAATACATGATCTCTACAAGATAGTGTATTGGAATAGAGAAGAGATTTATCATTCACTAATGCATGATCCCTAGAAGAGAGCACATTGGAATGAAGATAGGGTAGAGTAACAATAAGAAATGTATCAATGATTCCATCTTCTTGCAACAAAATATCCTCTGAATCTAGAGGATTTTCATGAGAAGGATCAAAGATATCAAGTGGCATAGGAAAGGACAAGTCACCATCACATGAATGAAATGGAATATCATTAACACTTTGAATAAAATTAGATACTAAATTAATAAAATGAGATATTAAATTCATTTTGGTGAAAAAACTAAGAAAAACTAAAAATCTAGATTTTCTAATTTTTTTGGTATTTTCTAGGTTCTAGTAATTTGCATTTTTAGAGGTCTTTGGAGTGGAATTTGAGGTCAGAACTTGTGTCAGTACCTAAAATTTGATAGCCAAAGGAAAATTATTTTAGGAACTGAACTAGTTCTCTTGGAGACATTTCCAATGGTGCAAATGGTTCTGAATTTTGAGCACTAAGTCAAAATTTATGACCCCACCAAGTAGGGGTAAATAATTTCCTAGTTTTTGAAAAATACCCCTATTCATGTTGGGTTCACCAAAATGTAGAGAAGGGGGATTCACTAGTCATGAGTTCTCTTCATTCAGAGAGCCTCACAAGGAAAATTTCCCTAAACGACCTCAAGGAACAATGCGAGAGTTCTAGAATCCAAAAGAGTAGGTCATGAAGATTCTCTAGACAAACTGACAAACTCTCAGCCAAAGGAAAACAACGTGAGATACAGATGACAATGCGGTGCACTCACATCCTAGAGGCACACTGGCATCTCGTATGGACCAAAGAGTGAATTTATCATAGAAAATAGCTAAATGACTACTTCTACTCTGATTGCTAAGAACTTCTAAAGCATAGGAAAATAACAAAATGAGATAGAACTAAAGAAAAGTAAAGAATAAATGATAAATTAAGAGAATAAGAGATAGAAAAATGCTCACAAAAATCCAAGAAAATAAGCCTCTAGCTAGTAGATATCTTCAATACCTAGAAGCATAAGATCTAGAGAAATTGTTGGGGATGTATAGGGGTTTGCCTCAATCAAACCCCAATTTTGGTGTTCCCACCTCCACAGACAACCAAAAAGATAAAGAGAAATGAGAAGTAAAAAAAAGTGATGTGACAAAAGCAAACCCCGCTCGAGGAGGAGAACCTATATCACAAAATGTAGGTGATAAAAGCAATCCTTGCTCGAGAAGGAGAACCTATATCACGAAGTAAGGATGCAATAGATAGGGGATATGGATTCCTAGGATGCTCACAAGCATGAAGTGAAGGAGATATCACTACAAGATCCAAAGGATCTGCATAGAGGGAGAGTAAGATAGCTACAAGAGCCAAGAGTGTTACAAAGGGTGTTGCCAAGAGAGCTTGAGAGTGTTTGAAGCTACTCTAACAATCTATGTGAAGCTGCACAAGCAAAAGTTGGAGAGTAGAAGGCTAGAGCCAAAGTTGGAGAGAAGTTAGAAGAAAAATGGAACTAGAGGTAGAGGAAGGCCAAAATGAATTGAAGAGAGAGCATTTAAGGAGAAAAGAGAAGCAAAAAGAAGCTTCCCGGGTAGTTACAAGGCATCTCGAGCTGTTACCACTGACCAAGGGAGATGACAAGTGGAAAAAATGCATGAAAACAATCATTTGAATTTTGAGACATCACATGATGCTAGCATGGTGCACAAATGTTTGTGTGACATGCTAGTGTCTAGACACGTCACGCTACAAAACAACAAAAATGAGAAAAGTGCAAGGTTTGATGCAAAGCTAATGTGTGAGGGTAGTTGTTGAAAAGAGGTGCTGGAGCATCCTGAGAAGGGAAAAAGGCTGATGCAGGGGCTAAAATGAGGCTACACAAATTCCAAGGGAGTGGACACTAAAGTGGATACAAGAATGTATGTGAAATTGCAAGGGGTGCAATTTTACGACATTACAACTTCAACTCTACTGATGGAAATTTTTTGAAAGACTCTTTACCATTTTATCTTATGAAGTCTCATAGCCCATATCTAGCATGATAAAACTCTCTTGAACTCTTCACATATACATTACCTATCTTGGTTTGTTCATTAAACTATGAAGCATTGCTAGACACTAGGGTAGGTTCTTACACTCTTTTCTTCAAATAACTCTCGATCCATGTCTTATATCTCACAATGTGACATCGACATCGTGATCTAGATATCATTTATCTCAAAATAATCAAAAATCCCAAAAACATTTGAAAACCTCACCAAAAATCTATAAAATAAAAAAAACATCAAAATATTGTATATCCAAAATCCAAAAGCATTCAAAAAATTCTAAAGTCAAAATCCAAAACATCCAAAACATCTAAAACACATCAAAATCCCTAAACAGGTGAAAACATTGAATATCAAAAAAATAAAAAACAATACCAAGTGTTGAACTACATTGTCTCTGAGCTTGAATGTAGGAAAGGCCATCATTGAGGTGCCTCTAAGACACTTTAGATTAAGAGTCCATCATAATAAACATGAAGTATTCATATCTCATCAATAAAAAATTACTAGTCAAAGTCAGTTGAACTATGTTGTTTCTATGTGTATAACGTAGGCAAGGCTCATCTTTGATAAGCCCCCAAGGCCCTAGGTCAGTCCCTTTTAGGTCTTGGTCAAAACTCAAAAAACAAAAAAAACATTTGAAAACTTAGCAAAACAAAAAAATATTGGAAAATTTGAAAATACCCAAAACATTGGAAAACATTCAAAAAAGCCCTAAACAACCTCAAATAATCGAAAAAACTATAAACATTCACATAAAATTTCAAAAAAATAAAAAAAACAACCTCAAAACATTGAAATATTCTAGAAAATTCCAAAACCATCCATCCCATTTTGCTTTTACCCACAATAAACCTTCATCCATAATACATCACTTGCCATCTTCAAACTTTGGTAAAACAAGTAGAAAAGCAAGTGTCACAAGTCATAAAGTGAGAACCTAAATGTCAAAATCTAAAGTTTGGATCATAGGTAAATGAGTCAGTAGCAGTTGTATCAATGACCTATCAAACACTTAGTCTTAAGTCAAAACATCTGGTAAACATGTCCTAGGATGCATCCTTCCTACAGTGGACATCAACATCAAAAATTACCTTAGCTATGTTATGTTGGAAAAAGATATATATAACAATGACTATTTGTTTTTTATATTTTCTTATGATTTATCTTGTTGACTCATTCTAAGGACCTCTCGATGATGTCTGAAATGATTTAGAGAGAAATAAATGGGGTAACTAATCATTATCTTTCATTTTTTGTGTTTTTTGAGTATTCTTGTAAAATAATATTGGTGCATACTTGCTTATTTATGTGTAGGGAGGTCATTTGGAGTAGATTTTTGACTATTGCATATGATTTGGTTTGAAATATTCTACACTTCTAAATTGAATTCCAATGAGGGTTTCGTATGTCAATGTGTGAGCAAGAATTACCCTATATATTTGCAAAGCAAAGTCCATCACACTAGATACAATGCCATCCTGGTTATCAATACCATGATGCATCGTGTCTATGTGTTATATCAAAAATAAGGAATGACAAAGAGTCCTAATCCTAAAAATGAGAAAATCATCAATGTCATCACCATAATCTAATAATGTCTCAATGATTCATGGACTTGTTGGACTTCTAAATCAATCTAAAAATCAATGGTCAAATTCATTCATCTTATTCTCTTATCTTCTTTTCCACACTAACATGGTATCATGATAGTCAACAAAAATCACAAATGCATCCATCCTACATCCACAACCATTAGCATACATACATCCTGTATATCATAAAGAATTGCATAATCAAATGGGAAACAAAAAAAAAGGTATATCCATCTCATCGTGTGTCATAGAAAGACACTAAGAAAGAAGAGAAAAACATCCATTGCATTGCATCCATATCATACATCACATTGCATAAACATCGCATCACAGTTCATCTCATATCACATAAACATAAATAAAGAAGTGCATCCATAACATAAATATTTTCATCTATTGGATCCATAAATAATCATAACACATACAATAACTACATCACATCATATATTGAATTAGACCATCTCATATATCTCAAAAATGAATGTCATGATACAAATATCAGAATCAAAGTGTAACTATCATCAAAAATACATATACAAGAGGCTATAAAAAATGAGCTAATAAATGTGTATACATGTATTAATTAGGCTGCATCTCACAAAAATGTCTATGCAAGGAGCCTATCCCCTACTATCTCAGTCCCCATGATATGACTGGTCCTATCTGTGGTTTTGATTTCATGACTGTCTAATGGATATGGAACTATTTGAAGCTCTTAGCACTGCCCCACTCCTCTGCGAGTAATCCGACTACTGCATCTCTCAAGGAAAATATCGGTGATACAATGTCTTGTAATACAATTCCTCTGACACAAATTCTCTATAAATCTAAGATGACACCACCTATCCCTATGTCGCTAATATCACAATCTCTAGCTACTATCATCTCCTAGTCTCCTAGGACAATTGTAGGTATAGTTGTTATTGCAACTATACCTCATGGTCACTCTCAACTATCATAGCTTGCAACTGCTATTATAGCTGGTCCCTCTAAGCTATGAAGACCTATATCTACCTATCCTTAGGATCTAGCCTCGGTGATTGTTCTAGCTACTGCTTTGGCTGCTAATCCTGATGCACCTGGTCTTGGTGCCCCTAATATTACCTAAGTTTCTCTCCATTCCCATGATCTTGTGGAGGTTGTTGATCAGGCTACTATCCCCCTCTTCTTGGACCTATGCCTTGACCCCTACCTCTACCTCAAGGGTATTCTCCCCACTGGTTCTGTCAATCACATAGGAGGTTTCCACCATGCATCATAAGATGGGGTGGTCCCCACATCTAGTGGCCTTTGGTCATATGCCCATGGTCGGGCAACCAACTGCCTAAAATTATCTATCACCACCTATTGTAGAATCTCCAGCCCCTAGTCTACCTCTCGCTATGATCGAGCAAAAACTTTTGTATAGTCACCTAGGGGTGCATCTTGTATCTCCCCAAATTATTGTGGCACACAATCTAGAAGGTATAGCTTGTTCATCGTATGCTCTCGACCTTGTAGATATCAGGTCTACCTAGCATATAAAAGATTCTAGTGATCATCGTACCATGATGTGACCTATAGCTATGGTCTCCATCTAAAACTGGTCATGTCATCTATGACCCTCCTCTAATAAGGGTCCATATTGGCCCCATGTGCTTAATGTCATAGCCACTCAATATCGGTTAAAAATGGGATCCTACTGATCTATGTCTACTAAGACCACAATAGGTCTTAGCACTGCAATATGCTCATATGCCCAGATGTGCAAAAGAGTAATACCAACTCCAATGCCTCTCCCCTAGTAGTATACTGCCTTGAGTATATCATGATATAATGAGGACATGACGAGACACCATGCATACTATGGCATGCTTCAAATCATGTCATACCATACTAGTCCCTAACCTAAACTGAAGCCTCTTCCTTGTAAGTCTGGGGCAATCACACTGACAATTAGAGCAACTACCACTAATCTAAAAATTAGAACCTATCTGTGGTACAGATCCAAGTCGATCTGAGAGCTCACTAGAATGATCTTGTTTGACCACAAGAGCTCGCAACATGCATCCCTCCCAGTGTCTGTGTTGTATATGACTCACTCCACATGAATTGAAAGCCACAAGATCTACAAGATGTCCTCGAGTGTCACTATAGCCTCGCTCATGGGAAGGTGGAAGGATGATTTCTCATTGCACCAATTCTCTACCAATGTTGTCATCATTGCTAAGTGAGTGCAGATCTCAAGCATATATGCAATGAATCCTAATCCAAGTACTCCTAGGTACTCCTGCTACTCCACATCGAAATCGCGTGCTGCTGATAAAAGGTTAGATCAATGCTCCCAAGATATAAGAGGTTGAATATCTTCCTACACACATCTTGCAAACAATATCAATTTTTCTAAAAATTGGAAATTGCTTATATTCTAAGTGTCTAAATCCTAAAACATAAATAGCATTGCTCTTTTTATGTTTTTTCACTATATTATTTTTAGGGGTGTGTCACTTTTTTGCAACGTGCATCGCTATACTCAATAGCATGTCATTATTTTGATGTGTCACTATACCAAAATTGCCAGGCACATTGTTGTTTAGTAAGTGCATCACCATTTCTCACTAGCATCACTGAACCAAAAACCCTTGATGCAATGCTACTCACAATGTGCATCACCCTAGACTAAGTGCATCACTAAACAAAAGTTGATCAACGCATCACTAAACAAAAATTGCGTCATTATGCAAATCAATAGTGATGTTGATCGTTCAAAATGTATCACAATAAAGTGATGCCCTAAAAGACCTAATTTCAAACCCTAATAAATGCACAAAAAATGCATAAATTGAGAAATGTTTTGAGGTACATACCTGGGGTCTTGTGTTTGCTCGATGCAAGAACTCTCAAACTCAGTTGGAAAGGTGTGTAGGGAGCACACATCGTGCCATCTCGCTAAGGTGTCAGATCTCAAGAGTAGTATTTCGCTAGAAGTCAAGACTGCAAATGAATTGAAAGTGACCCTTTAGAACCTATTTATGCCTAAAAATTAGGGGTATTTTCCCTAATTTGAGGAAAAAGATAGGGTTTTGATCTTGTTTATTCATTTTTTGAGCTATGAAGCTTCTTTTGAGCCACTTTTTGCATTTTTGAGCTTGTTTTCACATCTTACAGCCTTTTTTGACACCTCAATCAATGTTAAATATTTTTTGAGAGATCGACCCAAAATTCCAAATTTCTTCCCACTCTCTTGAGAGGGTAGGGTACCAGCTTAATTCCTTTCATTGGGACAATAGTGGGGCATCCAAAAAAATTAGGAATTTTTAATTTTTTTGATCTGAGCAGTAGTCTAAATCCAAAAAGTGTCAATCTTTGAACCAATGTAATAGGTACCTCGCTTCAAAAAGGGGAAAAATGTACACACTTAAAATTGTCCTGAATGATATTACACACTTGAAACCGATATATTAACATCGTTACATCTTAAAATTCATCCTCATTTTTCCTATTTGATTAAATAAGAATATATATTTAATTAAATGCATCATTTTCATCTATTAATCTAATTAGGTCAATTCCTACCCTCTCACACTAACATTTCATCTAGTTTAATTGAATAATGAAATTTTTTTAATTTAAACCTCCATTTATCTCCTCTCATTTAATTAATTAATCTAAATCATTTAATTAAATTCCATTTGCATCCCTTTTTCATTAAATAAACTAATTATTTAATTAGAAGTCATTTCCCCTCAACTTGCACAATTAAAACTTAGTTTTAATTAGAAAATTACTAATTTTACTCACCGATCCACTTGCATAGGGAATATTTGAAAGGAATATACTCTTATTTGACTCTAGAACATGAAATATTATTTCTTAACAAACTTTCAAATTTGTTACAAGTGTGTTTGTTTGAATCATTATGAGCCATTGATGCTTTCTTTGATCCATGTGATCTTTGATTCTCATCCATTGATGTGAATCCTTGATCCATGCCTTCACCCTTGATTCCATCTTAACCACTGATTGATCATTTTCATCTTTACCATTGATTCTTCATTTAATCTCTTATAAATACATCACCATTTGAGAGAGATGGACCCACTTCCATTAAAGAAAAGTTATGTTGCCTATTTGAATACTATCTCTATTCATTCTTGCACCATTATCAAGCTTTTTCATCCTTTTCATCCACCATAACATCATTTTATCAATTTTAGCTTAGTTTTTCAACAATGGATTTTGGTTAAATGCTCATTTTATCCAAGGGATTGGGAAAGGGTCATTATTCCACATTAATACGACACCACTCCCCTAATGGGATAAGGTTTGGAGTTATAGATTAGGTTTCTTTCAAGATTTTATGTTTATGTCATGCTTTGTTTAATGGTTTGTTAGTTTTTGAAGCTTTTTAACATCTCATTGGGATTATAGCTTAGGGGGTTAAATAATGCTTAAATTCATTAGGATATAGTTTATTTAACCTATACTATGATTACAATCATAGGATTAGGTAACAATACAAGTAATTGCAAAACTAGTACAAGGGCTCACTGCCATAGAAAGAACACAAGAAGATAGAAGAGAAATGTTACATAGAGAAAGGATTTTCAATACAACAAGGATTCCACCACAATTTCTCCAACACTTTCGTATCCTTGCATGAAAGATTTTGGACACCTTCAGCTCACTTCCTTTAGGAATCTAACACATGAAATTCACACTACTCTTCTCAAATTCACATCACACTTATCACTCACATCGATCTCGCATCTATCTTTTCTCTCTCTTGATTCTCTCTTGCATCTCACAACAACACCACACTTATTTATATCAACCTTAACCTCAAAAACTTTCTCGAAGGTCAAAAACTAGCCATTATACATACAAATTCAATATATGTTGACACCTAAACATTCCCATGATGGATAGGAATGAAGGTGACCCATATAAATCTTTAATTAGGACCCAAATAGATCTCAACACATCTCAACACACTTTCTTAATCCTAGCATTTAGTGTTAACACAAGTTTAGCTAATACTCATATTAAACACCATAAACATTAAATATATGCTTCCTTAAATCAGTTCGTAACTTCCAAACAAGAAAATCCATTTGAACATGATCTAGAGTAATCTTCAAACTACCTGATATTTATCAAATACTTCATTCGAGCTCACATCATGCACATATTTCAACTTAGAACATCTGGTAAACCTTGTTCACACACTTATGCATGAAACACACATTGTACTATACCAAATCAAGTGAAACCTTGAAATTTGAAAGATACAAAAAATATAAGCAACTTCCCAAATTTGCACAACCTAAAGCCAAATAGCAGAGAAATGCAAGGAAAATACATTTCTCCTAGGCCATAGCAAACATCACTGAAATACTAGTTCACACATTGGTGAAAATATCTCTCTTTACAACGATCGAAAAACCCAAATTTTGAATATAACAACCTCTAAAAACCTTGAACAACATTTCAGATCTAAACATGCATAGCATCTACACAAAAGAAACCTGAAGAACATCCCAAATCACATTTTGAACACTTGCACAACACTTGCTTACTCTATTTATCAAATTTCTCAAAAGCACTCAGAAACCAAGTATGAGAGACATCATCTCAACTCATTACTTCATTCTAACTGATCTTCAGACATTGTAACAAAAAGATAGCTCCATGTACTCACAACATTTCCTCAATATCTCAACTACACATGCACAACCTACAACATCTTGTTTTCCTCTTTTACATAATTTTCTCAATATCCTCAACATCTTCATGATGCAAAAAACTTCCTGGACACATAGTCAACATCAATGATAACACTAACTAGTAGACATGCCTATTGACATCAATGAAAACACCTTCATACTTGCAAAAATATCCCCTTTTTTCATTGATGGAAACACATGATATAAAAAACCATTGAAGACAATATACACACTCTCCTTGTTTTAGATTAGATAGACTACACAACATTCTTGCACACTCTCCCCCTTACAAGATTATCTCTCCCTTTGACAATGATAGTTAGACAATATACATAAGTTTCTTCCCCTGATACCTTGCACTTTTTCACATTATTCTCTCTCCCCCTTTGATATCAATGGTAAAGGAAAAAAATGTTTTCCATTGTTCTCCTCCTTCGACACTGAACCAAGATACTTACTTTGAATACTCCTCCTTAGGAGTATACCCAATCAACTTAGCAACTCTGCAACAATGACAACACATGACACTACCTACTCCCCTTGAGAGGTAGCCACTAAAATCAATCCAAAAACAAGAGATAGATCCATAGATCCACTAGATTGATGCATCTCCATATGCATTTAGTTTATAAAGGAGGGGAAATAACCCACAACTTCTTTCCAAGATACTCAAAAGTATCCTTAGGAATACCCCTAGTAAATATGTCAGAAATCTGATCCTTTGTAGGTACATACTCAAGTTTCACTTCTTCTCTATAACCTTCTCTCTTAGAAAGTGATACATAATTGATATATGCTTTGTCCTTGAAAGCATCATTGGAGTCTTTGAAATGTTAATTGCACGTGTATTATCACAAAAGATAGATATAGGCTCATCATATACAACTTTGATATCCTTTATTGTTTGTCTTGGTGGAGCCCTAATTTTCATTGTCCCACTAGTTCCATGATCAAGCCTATGATTTTTTTCCTCGTTGTAATTAGGGTTTATGGTTTTTATTTGTTTCATTCACTTACACCCTTGATCTTTCTATCGACTTATGTTCACTCATTGACCAATTACATAAGGTCACTAGTTCATTAATCGACATTCTATGGCCTTCACTATCATCATTTTAACTAGCCCCATCATTCAGGTCACCTGCCAAGCTTAGGAGGGCCCTCTTTTAAGATTTTTTTTTTCCCACGTGCCTTTAAGCACCACTTAAGTCTATCCCTGGCATTTCATCACTTATCGTGCGTTCTTTTCAAACTACCCTTGTCCATCCTGTGATGGGCGATACACTGTTCTTCATACCGCTCTAGGATCATTGATCATTGTGTGTTGTATCTTCAACATTGGAAGGTAACAAGCGATGATTGATGTGGTTAAGTATTTAACCCATCACTCACCTTAGCTCTATCACCGGTTATCTTGGGTCGGTTAAGGATAAACCTGCGACTGCCGGCAGGTGAGTTTCTCCCCATCATGTGGGATCAAGGCATCACCGGTTGGAGCCATCTACAGGGAATTGAATAAGAGATGAGCAATATGAGTAAGGATTTCTGGTTAGGATCCATCTTTTATTGAAATCAAAGGTTGATACCTCATCGTTGGCTTCTAAGCCATCGCTTGATGGGGTCCAAGAGTAGAATTTGAAGGGCTAATTAGCAATGTGATTTGATTTATGGCCAAGATCATCTTTCGATCATTAGGATCAATGAAAAGAAAGTTGAGGATGATGGAGTAAGGATATGGACAGGTATGTGGTAGCTTTAAAGTACTTTCTCACTATTTCTAAGTATGATCAATAAAGTAAGTGGCGATCCTTAATGGGCCTTGTTGATCAAGTTTTAAATCTTGGATGATTGACGACTAAGATTCAAGATGTAGTGATTGATTTTTGCTCATGCGAGCAAGCTATGATGGCCATTAATTGCAACTAACATCCAATTCCTCTATTTAATGAGGATTCTCTATAGCTTGTTTGATCATTTGTAAATTATTAAGGTACATAATTGATTGTTGTGGATACTGGAGGAACAACTTTAGAGTATTGAATGAAGTATTGTAGAGGTGGCCGAGAGGTATCTTCTAGTACGTAAGTGTGAATGCATGCATATTGTATTGTTGCTACAATTCAGTAGTATTTTGTGTATGGTGATTTTGGGGTTTTTTATTTTTGGTTCTTGGGAATTCTTTGAGAGTTGTGGTTACTGTCTTTTCCTACACAATTGACTCCAGTTAGTATTGTATTCTAGAAATATGAGTGAGTCGAGTACTTCCATTACACTGGTCTGAATGTATAGAAGGTTAAATAAGCAAGAACCAATTGCATATGTGTTTAAGGAAAAACCTATTGAGGTAGAAACACCAATTGTCCCAAAAGGAAAGAGAAGTGTACGTAGGAAGGTTGATAAAATTATTGTCAAAAGTACCTACAACCTTAGAAATAGGACTGGTTCAAAAGAATTAGTCCAGTCTGGAGGAAAAGGGCTTGTTGAGTTTGTGAAAGAATTAATGAGGTTGAGTATAGGTCCTAGGGTTTTTTCAAAGAAGCCTAGTACCCCTATTATAATTTCTAATAATTCTTCAAGCGAGGAGGGAGGAGCCGGCCCCGACTCTGGTCATTTCCCTTTTTCTCTTGTGCCCTATGATGACTTAGTCGATGAGATAATTGTTGCAACTCCACTCTTTGTCAAAAATCTTGATGAGTGTGTTTACTCGGCGGCTGGCAAGGTCAGGTAACACCCGTGTTCTCTTTTCAATGGTTTTTAGTTTTTTGAGTGTTGTGGTGGGTTGACTTCCATGTGGCTAGTCCATTGGTTTGTGTTGTTGATAGTGATGGTGGTTTCTTTGGTATTGGTGAATGTGCAAATTTTGATGATTCCTTTTGGAAGGCTTGTGTGGCTTCATCAACCAATGACTTGGTGCTCTTTTTGCCTTTTTGTTTTGCAATGGTGAAGGAATGATTGAAATATAACAATTCAAGAACTAACCCTAGAAAAATGAAATTAATTGTGAAATTATTATGAAATGTAACTGTAATAAGCCCAATGTTTATTGCTCCATTAAATTATAAAATGGAATTTGAAGCTCATTACAAGGGGTCAAAATTTTGAGTCCAGTATGGTCTAGGTAGAATTTGAGTACAAAAAGAAACTGTAAATGCAAAAATCCTGATGAATTTCTTGGGAAATTGTCTTGGGTATACGTTGTATATGTAATAGTCTTAAATAGTTTTACATAGATTACTGATATAGAAACAAATATAAATTCCAAAGCATGTACTCTCCTTTTGTAAATTTTTTAGATCATAAATGAAATTATCAAAGAACTTTTCATTTGTCATCAATGGTTTAACTGAATGTATGGCTTTATTTCTTTGTTTTAACTCAAAGGGTTAATTAGAATGCTTGAGGAGAGCCATAGATCTATAATAATTTACAAGGATCTAATAATAAGTAATGTTTTGGATGTTGTGAGTTTTTGTACTGCAAGGCATTACAAGGATATTCCATCTATTACATAATTAAGAAATTTGTGTATTACTGGTTGTTTCATATTTGACTCCATTTACCCAATTGATGAGGCACTAGCTTGTTTATCAAGAATTCATGTAGTCAAATGAATAAGTAGTATGCCTGTTATGAAATAACTTGCACAATAGAAGAATATGATATGAATTATGCTGCAATTACTTGATAATAATTGAGAATAACAAGCCACTTCGAGGGGGAAATCCTCCAAATATCTCTAATGAGAACACACTTCACAAATTGATGATGAAATAAAACTCACAACCTCCTATATATACCTATTTATGCCTAGGATATCACCTAGGCCAACCTAGACACACCTATATAAGTCTTAGGCTGACCTAAACAACTAAATAATAATATACTAATGATAATATGACTTAATTAAGAGTTAAGATAGCCACAAGTCGACTATTCATAACCCAATGTACACCAATATTAAGGGCATAGCATTTCCCCTTCTTCAAAGAAGCATTGTCCTCAATGTTAATCAAGATTGGATTCTTTTGAATGAACTCCTCATCCTCCCATGTGGCATCTTCAACTGGTAAATTCTTCCATTGGATGAGATACTCAATGAGAGTTCTATTCCTCAACTTGTTTGTGTGTGTTTGACAAATGCACTTTGGTTCCAAAACGATTCTTCCTTCTTCATTGAGCTCTGGTAGTGTTTTTTGAGTGGGAATATTATGCCCAATTAACTTCTTCAAATAGGAAACACAAAAAATTGGATGTATCTTTGTTGTTGGTGGAAAATCTAGCTTGTAGGAAACACTACCAATCTTTTGCATGACTTGGTATGGACCATAATGCCTTGGAGACAACTTATTATTCTTTTTTTGTTGCTTTAGTGAGATTTTCTTATAAGGCTACAATCTCAAGAAGACCCAATCCCCAACTTCAAAACTTCTTTCACTATGATGTTGGTCTACCTATTGTTTAATTTGATTTTATGCCATGACTAAATTCTCCTTGAGTCCTGAAAGTACTTGTTGTTGATGAATCAAGTGGTCTTATATTTCCTAGACTCTTGGTGACACCTTTATTGATGATGTGATGGAAGGAGGATGATATCCATAAAGTGCCAAAAATGGAGACATTTTTGATGAGCTATGAAAAGAAGTGTTATACCACCATTCTGCAAGTGGTAGCCAATCTACCCATTGAGACTATTTCTCTGAAGTGAAACAACATAGATATCCTTCCAAACAATTATTAACAACTTCGTTTTCCCATTTGATTGAGGGTGGTATGAAGAGCTATAAGCCAATTGAGTACCCAAACATGAGAATAAATCTTTCCAAAAGTGACTAGTGAAGATAGGATCATGATCACTAACAATAACCTTAGGTGTACCATGTAACTTTTTGATATTCTCCAAAAAAGCTTTTTCCACTACACTTGCTATAAAAGGATGTGATAATGCAATGAAATGTGCATATTTAGTGAGGCGATCAACTACTACCATGATGAAATTATGACCTTTAGATTTGGAAGCCTTGTGATGAGGTCCATGGATACCTCTTCCCAACACTAGTTAGGAATAGATAAGGGTTGCATGAGACCTGGTGTCTTAATTGTCTCCCCTTTATTCCTTTGACAAACCAAACATTCAACTACAAATTTTTGAACATCACCTTTTAGCCCTTCCCCAAAAAAATCTTGCTTGACTCAATGATATGTCTTCAAAAATCCTGAATGACCACCCACTAGAGACTCATGCAACTTTGTGAGAATCTTGTGTTTAAGAATGGAATTGTTGTAGAGATACAAATGCTCTTTATACCAAAGAGTATCTCCCTTCCAACAAAACTTATCTGAACTATGACAATCACTTTTTAATTGTTCAATGAGATTACTTGTTGTAACATCATTTTTCCACTCTGCTTTGGCTTCCTCCACCCAATTTTCTTGTAGTATTGAGAGGGAACACAATAAGGCTTCATCTTTCTCATCCTTCCTTGAAAGTGCATCTGCTACAATATTTTATTTCCCTTTCTTATATACAATCTCAAAGTCATATCCTAACATCTTAGTGACCCATTTTTGTTGCTCTTCAAAAGATAGTCTTTGTTCCAAAAAATATTTTAGGCTATCATGGTCTATATTAACCTTGAATTTTCTACACAATAGATAAGGTCTCCATTGTTTAACTGCATGGAGGATTGCTAGCATTTCCTTCTAATAAATAGGTTTTAGTTGATTCTTACCCTTTAATTGACAACTCTCAAAAGCAATTGGTTGACCTTCTTGCATGAGAACTGCTCCTATCCCATTTCTAGAAGCATCACATTGCACAATTAATTCCTTGGTGAAGTCAGGAGTGGCAAGCACTGGAGTTGTACACATAGCCTCCTTCAATCTCTAAAATGCTATATTGGCAGACTCGTTCCAATGAAAAGAATCCTTCAATAGAGTGGTGAGAGGTATTGCTATACGACCATAATTCTTTAAAAATATTCTAGAGTACCCTGTCAATCCCAAGAAACCCCTCAGTTTCTTAATGGTTTTTGTTATAGGCCATTCCATGATAGCCTTAATTTTGTTAGGGTCCACCTTTACTCCTTCATGTGAAACTATGTGTCCCAAATACACCACCTCTGTAAGACCAAAAGCACAATTGAATGGCTTAGCATAGAGTTTATGATCTTCAAGTATTTGTAATGCTTGATCCACATGTTTCAAATGTTCTTCCCAAGTCTTGCTATAAATCGATATATCATTAAAGAATACTAACACAAAATTTCTCAAGAACTTCTTAAAAATGGAATTCATCAAACTTTGGATTGTATATGGTGCATTGGTAAGACCAAATGGAATCACCAAAAATTAATAATGATCCTTAAGAGTCTAAAATTCTATCTTAAAAATATTTTCCTCCTTATTCTAAATTTGGTGATAACTAGATCTAAGATCTAACTTGGTAAAATACATAGCTCCATTCAATTCATCTAGCAAATCATCAATGACTGGAATAGGAAACCTATATTTAATGGTGTACATGTTGAGAACTCTATAATCTAGACACATGTGCCAAGTATCATCCTTCTTGTGTACCATCACAACATGTGAGGAGTAAGCACTTTGGCTATGCCTGATAATTCCTACCTCTAGCATCTCCTCAACAATTTTTTCTATCTCACTCTTTTGTATGTGTGGATACCTATAAAGACTGATGTTTGGTGGTTGGATCATTGGAACTAACTGTATGGCATGATCATGATCCCTCTTAGGAGGAAGTCTTTTAGGCATATCTCCAAGAAAAACTGAGTGATGATCAATTATAGCTTGCAAATCTGGATGAGTAGGAGCATTAGATTGAGAGACTTCTAATGAACATAGCTGGGCCACAAATCCATCCACTCCTTTCTTGAGAAAATTTTTCATTTGATGAGAGCTTACCATTTGTGGGGATTTTATGTTTAACCCCCTTAGCTCTACTACCCTTCCTTCTGATTGAAATCTCATGAATAGTTGTTGGAAGTTCATCTCAATTGTTCCCAATGTAGTAAGCCATTGTACTCCCAAAACAATATCTGTTGTACCCATGGATATCACATACATTGGTGTATCAAGTTGATAATCTCCCATTGATAATGTAATGCTATGAAACTTACCTAAACAACTAATTGTACCACCATCTGCAATCAAAACCTGAAACTCTGGAGTTGGATATATAAAACAATTTAGACGAGTAGCTAACTTTTTTTTGATGAAATTATGATTACTATCTGAATCGATCAACACTGTTACATTTTGCTTCTTTAAGAACCCCACAACCTTGAGAGTTTGTGGAGCACTAAAACCTAAGAGTGAATGACAAGAAATGATTGGTTGAGAATCATGTAATTCCTCATTTGACTCCCTTTCATCCTCTAGTATGGGTTCCTCCTCTTCTTCCTCAATTGGACCTTCAATATAGAACATTTTATTTTCACTGCATTTATGTCCTCGACTTTATTTTCTATCACAATTGAAACACAACCCTTTTGCTCTTTTATCCTCAATTTGTTGTGGATTCAACCTAGTAGGTTGTGTTGAATATCCTTTCTCTCTTGTCACATTAGCTCCTTGCTTCTTAGGAATCAAATACTTCTCCTCTACCCTACGTGCTAAGATAAAAGACTCATTTATGGAGCTAGGGCTAAACATGTGTACCTCATGTTGAATGTGATCCATGAGACCCCCCAAGAATAAATCATTCAATTTTTCCTCCATAATTGTATCCACTCTTAAGGATAGATTTTGGAATTGCTTAATATAATCCTAAATTGATATGATTTGTTGAAGTTTAGCCAGCTGGTTGAAGAAGTTGTTTGTCATGCTATTGCTATATTGTGCTTGGAGTTCCTCCGTAAAAATTGACCATGAGATGGTGAGCCCCTTTTTCCTTCGATGAGTGCAAAGCCAATGATACCCAATGAATTTATTTGGTTCTAGATATAGGGAAGCCATTGTGACCTTTTGTCCATTTGGGATTTGGTGTACTTCAAAAAAATTCTCCATTTGGTTTATCCATGTTAGAGGATCCTTACCATTGAACTTGCACATATCCACCTTTGGAAATAAATTCCTAGATTCCATAGGAGTACTAAAGCTTGTGTCAATGGTAGCTGACCTAGAATTTTCACCTTGGTCACTTGAGAACTCCTTTCTTGGTTAAGCCATGTAGGTGCTTAACATGCTTCGTATGTCTGATATATCTCCTCTTAGGTCACACATATCCATATTCATTCAGGAAATGTCTTCCTTGACCTTATTGATTTCCTCATTAGGAGTAATATCCACTATTGTTACCCCATCCTTATCAAGAGTCTTCCCTGGAGTGACAACATTCTTTTTGCCCCTTGTTGCAGGCCTCGTCATGATGTGAACCACTAATTTTGAAATAAATCACACAAATGAAACTTAAATTATCTAAAAATTTCACTATAACTTATTAGGGACAAAATAACTCTCACCTAGAAAAATCTCTAAGAAATAAGCAGGTTTGCAGCATGGAGAGTGATAATTGTGAAAAATTTAATTTTTCAATAACTTGCTTATTTCTACTCTAATTCCTCCAAATGTTTTACTGTAATATCCTTTAGTATTTCTTCAAAAACCCAATAAAAATAAGACTCCAATTCAACAATATGTACAAGATATGCAGATTCTAAAAAAATTGTGTAGAAACACTAATTCTACAATAATACGCTTAATTCTGCTCCAATTCTTCTAAAATATGGACTGTAGCTTCTTTAATATGTTCTTAAAAAAATTTAAAATTTAGAAAAAAAATCACCAAAATCTGAAAGATATGCTCTTCCCGAAATCGCCTCCAAAATTGAGAAAAAACCTTGCCTCTATGGTGCCAAGATCATTTGATACCACTTGTTATGAAATAACTTGCACAATAGAAGAATATGATATGAAATATGCCACAAATAAATGATAATAATTGAGAATAACAAGACACTTTCCTTGCTCTTGGGTTGCTTTTGAATTCTGCCTGGGTTTCTCTTTTGGTTTTGTTAACTTTGGTTCTATTTCAGCTTAATTTGGTTCCCTTCTTGCTAAGTGTTCAATAAAGTAATCACAAGTTAAAGTGTATCTTATGATAAGGTATCTTATGTCCTTTTGATGACTAATGGAAGCATCTATTTTGTAGGAATAGGCCACACACATGATGATATTTCTCAAGTGAGTCCGCTTGGAAGGCTATCCTCAATCTAGTTGGTTATGAAAATTAGTTAAGGAAAAAGTCGACAAGAATTTTCTAGACTCTTACCGACTGGTGGCTCGGCTTTGACTGTTTGAATTACAAAGAATCAAAACACTCCCCATTGTGCATGTTATCGGTGTAGGATTATCATGGTCTCCCTGACCTATGGTTCGTTTGGTTCAGATCTACATTTATGTTGCCTATCGGCAAGACCCCAGAGATGTCACAGTGATTAGAAGCCATATGTAGGATCCATCGACAAGAGAAGGGTCAGCGTCCCGACGACATGAGTTTCATATCAGCATGAGGGGTTTCCTTCAGAGAGATGTCTCGGCGAGATCTTCGGGTCTCACCGACCGGCAGCAAAAGGCATGCACTATCAGCAGATATTCTCTCTTTGCCGAGCCGAGATGTCTCAGTGAATCCCTAAGGTCCCAACAACTACCCCACCACCAGCTAACACTTCGGCATGAGTTGTTCCCTTTGCTATGTGCTCTCATCGAACGCCAGGAGTCTTGCTGATAGGAAAGGGGGCCACATATCAGCAAAGCAGGATAGCCTCGCCAAGAAGTCTCGGCGAACGAGAAAGGTCTTGGCGACACAAGGGGACCCCACCAAAAGAGAAATAAAGCTCGACGAAGGATCATGCCTTCACCAAAAGGTCTTAGCAAGGAAGGAAAGTCACACCGACATAGCGCTAGGGGATTCGAATGGTTGTCTTCGGCGAGAAAAACTGGTATGTCACAACGATAACATGATTAACTAGTAAAGCTTTCGCCGAGACATAGGGTTTTCTATAGGATGTCTCCCTGACAAAGGGATGTTACAGAAAAGTGCATGCAACACAAGAATTCACTTTGGTGTGACTACATCATTGTCTCCCCAAAATGGAAAATCTCTAGAGGATGATGTCCACACCAAGAGGTTTGGCCGACATTTGATCTCTTTCCAATAACAGAGGGGAAGGGTCCCACCAAAGCTCTGAGCCCGGTGACATTTTTCCTTCGGTAGGATGTCAGCCTAAAATGAAAGGGTCTTACTGAAGGGTCAGTCTTTAGTATGACATAAGGGACTTGATCAGAGGTTTCAGCGAAGCGTAGGAGTCTCAGCGATACATGTGGAATGAAAGAGAGCATGTCGGAATCACTACAGGAAGGTCTCCCCGAAACAGAAAGGAACTAGCATAAGGTGGTGATGTCGCCATAAGGTCCTGGAAAAGAGGAAGAGGTTATGCTGACAAGATGTCCCTTTGTGAAGAGGAAAGGTATGCGCTAAGAGGTCTTGCCAATGTGGCTAGGTCCTACTGATAGAAGAGGGGTCTCATCACAAGAAGCAGAGCTCAGCAAAGGATCATGTCTTCGATAAAGGGTTTTAGCGAAGAAAGGAAGTCACATCGAAACAGAAAGACTGAAGCCCCAGGAGGAGAGGAAGGGGTCGGGAGGACTCCGAGCGAATGATAGACTTCACTGTAAGGTCACAGTGATGGGTGATGGTCTCACTGACAACAAGGAGGGCTCAGTAAGAGAAGAGAGATTAGGGTAATGTCTCCCCAATTCTGATAAGTCTCAGTGAAACAGAGTGAGTTCATAGAGAGGAAAGATGTGCGCCCAGAGGTCTCAGCGAAATGACGTAGTCTTGCCTATTGGTTTTGTGAGCTGGGTAAGACTTCTCTTGCTTGCTGAGGCATCTTGCCGACTGTCCAATATCCTGCCAATAGCCGCTGGGGGATGAAATCGCATCGGGGAGACACCAGGGGTGCCTCACCGACATGCGATGCTAAGCAAACTACTTTTGACCGCTGAAGAATCCTGTGTGGCCTGTGATTGTCCAATCAAAGAGAACTAAGATTGAGCCATTACCTGATTGACCACCCCTGTGGAAAGACTAACAAAGTGGGACCAAATGGGTTCTTTTTGAGAATAGTTGACGTCGAGTCTGCTTGGGTGACGGTGCAAAGATCTAAGGAGGCCCAATGGTGTTTTCAGAAGACAGTCAATGTGCAGAAAAGTCCACAATAGATAGGGAGGCCGAAGAATGAAGAAGCCATGACTCAGGGGGACAGCTGTGGTGACTACTGGCAAGGAGGTAGATCAATATTAATGAGGATATTCTGAGCATTCAATCCAACCCTTAACAGAGCTCAAAGATAGACACGGTGATAGGGGAGTAAAGGATATAGTTGCAAAAGATCTAAGGTCATCCCCAGAACAACTTTTTAGTGTGGACAGCAGGGCTTCTCATTGAATGTGGTTTTGACTTTCCTTAGAAGGATCTGAGAGCTGACTCTCCTATAGTCTATAGATATTTTGTAAACCCTAGTGTAGGGGACAACACATTCTCTTTGTAACATTCTGTATATAAGGCATTCTTGCCTCTTTGTAAAGGTTAGAACTTTTACTGTGAGAACTTTTAGTGTAAGCATTTCTATGTTAGACAATAAGGGATTAGGACTTCTAGAGATTTAAAGAACTTTTAGACTGATAACTGTTAAGAGTTAGAACTGTTAAGAGTTAGTTAGTTAATAGAAGGAGAGAGTTGCATCTTGATTCTGAGTGATAAGAGCTTCTCTTTGTCTTCTTGGTTAGCAGTAAGATTTTAGTATAGACTGTAATGCATTTTCCAAGTTCTCTTAGTGTAGTTGGAAACAATCTAGAGATTCAAATTCTCTGTACACTGGCGATTGTGCCAGCTTTGTAACTATTGTTTATCTATTTTAATAACAGTAGAAGAAATCAAAGTTTAATCTACTTCATGTTGTGTTCTTGAATGATATTTGTCTTAATTGATCATTTGATTTGTGAAGCCTTCAAGGAATGAAATGTTATTTGTGTTTTATTTAAATGGTAATTAAAAAAATCTGTCATGCGAATTAGCACTATGAATGAAAGAGGTTGTGTCAATCAAAAGTTTACTTTGTTCTACAGTTTTGGTTTACAAATTCCTTGAAGTTAACAAGTCTGGTTAAGGTTGGATGAACTATTGTTCTTTTTTCTGTTTCAAAACCCTAATCTATCTTTTGTTGTTTCTTTAAAAAACCCCTGTTAGATTAGGTTTTATTTCATGTTTGATCTTAGAACAATCCAAAATCTCACACTAGTAGGCCCCTTGAATATTACTACTGCATTGACCACTAAGTAACATTAGCACAGTTGAGACCCAACTACAAAGACCTTGGGAGCTAAGGCATCCATGTGTTGCCTTTCTCTTTTAGGAGAAGCAGAGTACCAATATTCTACTTGCATTGTTGTGGTGCCAAAATTGCCATCAACAAGTTTGAATCAACAATCAGACATTTGCAAGAGTTTGGGGATATAATGGGGGATTATGAAGTAAATTATGAGGATGTTATAGTGAAGCTATTTGTTCAATCTTTGAAGGATGATGCCAAATATTGGTTCTCATAATTTCCAACATGCTCTATAGTTTCATGGAGTCAGTTTAAGATAGCCTTTATAGGACAATTTGGTGAGAGGGTAAATCCAAGTATGGTAAGAAAAAACTTTATGGAAATCCATAAAAATTAAGATGAGTTGATTCTTGCTTTTAATCTTAGATTTAAAAGGCAATAAGGGAAATTCTAGAAAATATAAGACCAAATGATTTTGAATGTTTGGTTGTATATCTTGGTGCATTTTATAGCAACATGAGTTACCTGTTAAGGGATAAGGAGGTTGTAACATTACATCAGGCATATCAAAATGCCATGGATATTGAGAAAATTTTGAAATACTCAATAATGAAAGGATATATGGCTGCAAGTCCCAGACATCCTAAGGCACCTCATGCAAATGGAATTCATGGATTAGACAATAGAAATGATTGTCAAGATGGAAATGCTTCTACTACTATGATTTCTACATCATCACAATATATAGTTCGTTGAGAGCTCCAAGTTGAATGTCAACAAAATTTGAGCAATGTTGATCAAAAGTCTCTTGTTCAAGAATTGTATGAAATGAAGAGACACAAGGGGGAATCACCATATGAAGTATTTTTGAGATTTTTGGATTCTTTGATAGAAGTCCCCAAAAATTTCAGACCTGAAGATTTAGTTTGCATTGATTTGTTTTGTGAAATATATGAATTTGGGATGAGTACTTTGCCTAAAGAATTGGAGCCTCACATCTTTGACCAAGTACCTAACTAGATAAGGATTATGGAATTAACCAAATGTGATCATTCAAAATATATGGATTCCCATGGTAGAGACACCAATTTTTCTCTTGAAGAGGATCAAAGGACAGGGAAACATAACAGTGATGAAGAAAAAGATACATGGGATGATAATAAAGTAAATATGTATGAATTGTTTTCTCAAGATATCTCAGATGGAGGAGAAGAAAAAGAGATACAAGGTGATGTTCTGTGTCATGTGATTAGTGAAAACAATGCATGTGTCGATGATATTTCATCATAGACCAATGATCATGATCTTGAAAGTGTAGCCTTAAGTATGCACTTTGAAAATTTTGAATATGGTTTAGAGAGTGATGAATCTTCTTGTGATGAAGATCATGATGAAGTTGGGATTTCAGATTTCTTTTTTGAGGATTGTGATTTCCTTTTTGAGGATGATTTAGAAGTATATCCCTTACATGAAGGATGCAATAACATAAATACTGATGATGTCACTTGTCCACAAGTGAAGGAACAAACTATAGAAGATGCTTACTTGGAATGTAACTCGGGTTTGCTATTAGTGGATCATGTTCATTTTGTGAATGATGAAGAATTTGAAGATAAAAATGTATGTATTCATTATGCTGACACTGAGTATAAGGCTAAATATGATTAACATGATTATGAACCTATTGCTGATGACTGCTCATATGAAGTAGATATGGAAGGGTTAGCTACGCATGAGGAGGATAATGATGTACTTAGGGATGACAGAAAGGTTTCATTATTGAATGATCAAAGTGCACATTATGAAAATACATGGATCTTGGATCAACATAATTACCTTTTGATAATATGGAAAAGCTTGTTGATTTATTTGACAATGAATTTTTAGAATGTGAGTTAAAGATGTTAACCATTAATGGTGTGAATGAAATTGAGAATCTATCTGTGTACTCTTCTAGTGATTATAATGATTTTGAATATAATGGTGATATGGAAGATTTAGACCTTCATGTTGAGGAGGTAGAGTATTTTATAACAACAATGAAGTTATGGGAGATCCCTTTATATGATGAAACCCCATCAGTATGTGAGATGAAAAATGATGATTACTAATGGTGTAGAAATAATCACTCTTTGTTGAAAACCCTGATGAATGCTTGGCAAGTATTTCTTGTGAATGTGAGGAAAGTGGTATAGATGAAACATCAATGAATGAAGATCATCTTGAAATTAAGTTTTTTGACTCTACTCTTGAGGAAGGAAAATTTGGTTCGACAGTTATCTGGTCATATTAAAGATGTGGTGGTACAAGTATTGGTGAGCTGGCTTGTTCACAGCTAGATGAGCATATTGCATCTAATGATAATCAAGAGTGTAGTTCAAATGTGTTGATAGTTGAATATGATAGTTTCTCACATGGTAAAGAATTTGAAGAAAAATATGTGATTGTCCATGATGACAATCCTAAATGTGGTGCTAGTGAAATAGATGAATATACTCTTTTTCCTATGGTACACGGTAGTGTGATTGAAATAGAGGATGAATTGTTAGCCATACATGATAATATGGATGACATACATATGGGTGAAAGAGGATGTCCCTCTTTGAATAATCAATTAGTACACCTAGAAGGGTACACTAATTTTGAGTCATCATTGTTATATATTGATGAAGAGAAACAATTTGATGAACCCTTAGGTTATGTTAATATTGCAGGACTGTTTGACTTATATGGGGAGTTTAAGGGTGCAAATAGTATCAAGCATGAGGTAAATTAATATGCATGTGCACTTGAATTATTTGTAGAGGTTCCACAACTTATGGACCTTATCATAAAACTATTTTCATCTAATGAGGTTAACATTTATGTAGATCAGAATGAAGATCCTCTTGAATTTGTATTTTTTTTCTCTAATACCTTAGGAGAAATTGGGTATGGCATAGAACACTATGTATATGAAACATTTCAACCTAATGAATAAATTGAATGTGATGTCACATTCTATGATTAAGTGGAATATGAATGTTTTATTTTTATAGTTCACTTGGATGAACCTATGGTGCAATAGGTTGATGAACATGGCAATTTCATGGCAAGTGAAATCAATTATATTGATCATGGTGATGTTGATTGCTCAAAAATGCATAATACATGTGTTGACCCAGTACAAGTGGAACAGGATAAGGTATTTGACAGTGGAAAGAACTGCTTTTAGCTTTTGGGGGTCCATTAGGCCTCAAATTTGGAGAATGAAGCCAATGAAAATATAAAGGCTTCTGGGATTAGAAATGAGAGTGCATTTTATCCCTAGAAATTGGTCATCTTGGTTTGTTGTTCTTGTTCCTAGTTTTTGTGCTTTTTCTGCTGGTCTACTTCTACCAGAAAATATGGATTCTTGTTATGCCTGTGAGGGGTATATATCCCCAATTGGAGCCACTGGTGAATCCCTAATTTTCATTGTCCCACTAGTTCCATGATCATGCCTATGATTTTTTTTCCTCATTGTAATTAGGGTTTAGAGTTTTTTATTTCTTTCATTCAGTTAAACCCTTGATCCTTCTATCGGCTTATGTTCACTCATTGAGTAGTTGTATCAGGTCACTAATTAATTAATTAGAATTCTATGGACTTCACTATCATGATTTTAACTAGTTGCATAATTCAGGTCACTTGCCAAGCTTAGGAGGGCCCTCTTTTAAGAGCAAATTTTTCCTACATGCCTTTAAGTGCCACTTAAGTCTATCACTGGCAGTTCATCACTCATCATGAATTATTTTCAAACTGCCCCTGTCTGTCTCGTGGTGAGAGTGATACACTATTCTTCATACCACTCTAGGTTCATCACCCATTGTGTGTTGTATCCTCACCATTGGAAGGTAACAAGCGATGAGTGATGCAGTTAAGTATTTCACCCATTGCTTACCTTAGCTCTATCGTCGGTTGTCTTGTTCTGGCTAAGGATAAACCCACAACCATCAACTAGTGAGTTTCTCCCGATCGTATGCAATCAAGGCATCACCGGTTGGAGTTTCCTGAAGGGAATTGAATGAGCGATGAGCGATGTGAGTGAGGATCTCTTGCTAGGATCCTTTTGCAATTGAAATCAAAGGTCGATATCTCATTGCTGGCTTCTAAGTCATCACTTGATGGGGTCCTATAGCAAAATTTGAAGGTGCAATTAGTGATGTGATTTGGTTTATGGCCAAGATGATCTTGCGATCATCAAGATCAACGACAAGCAGGTTGAGGATGATGGAGTAAGGATATGGATGGGTATGTGGCAACTTTAAAGCACTTCCTCATTATTTCAAAGTACGATCAGTAAAGCAAGTGGTGATCCTTAATGGGCCTAATTGATCAAGTTTTAAATCTTGGATGATTGACAACTGAAATTCAACATATAGTGATTGATTTTTTCTCATGTGAGCAAGCCAGGATGGCCATTACTTTCAACTAGCATCCAATTCCTCTATTTAATGAGGATTCTCTACAGCTTGTTTGATCATTCATAAATTATCAAGGCACATAATTGATTCCTGCAGGTACCAGAGGAACAATTTTAGAGTATTGAATGAAGTATTGTAGAGGTGGTCAAGAGGTACCTTTTTGTATGTAAGTGTGAATGCATGCATATTTTATTTTTTTTGCAATTATGTAGTATTTTGTGTCTAGTGATTTTGGGGTTTTTTATTTTTTTGCTTGGGAATTCTCTAAGAGTTGTGGTTAGTGTCTTTTCCTACACAATTGGCTCTGGTTAGTATTATATTCTAGAAATATAAGTGAGCAAAGTACTCCCACTATACCAGTCTGAAGGTTCAAAAGGTTAAATATATAGGAACCAATTGTATATGTGCCTGAGGAAAAAATTGAGGCAGAAACACCAATTGTCCCAAAAGGAAAGAGGAGTGTACGTAGGAAGGTTGATAAAATTATTTCCAAAAGTACCTACAATCTTAGAAATAGAACTAGTTTAGAAGAATTAGTCAAGTCTGCAGGAAAAGGGCTTGTTGAGTTTGTGAAAAAATTGACGAGGTCGAGTACAGGTCCTAGGGTTTGTTCAAAGAAGCCCAGTGTTCCTATTATAATTTCTGATAATTCTTCAAGCGAGGAGGGAGGAACCGGCCCTGACTTTGGCCATTGCCCTATTTCTCTTATGACTTATGATGACTCAGAGGATGAGATAATTATTACAACTCCACTCTCTATCAAAAATCCTGGTGAGGGTGTTTACTTGGTGGCTCGAAAGGTTGGGTAACACCCGTGTTCTCTTTTCAATGGTGTTTGGTTTTTTAGGTGTTGTGGTGACACGACTTCCATGTGGTTGGTTTGTTGTTTCATGTCGTTGATAATGATGGTGGTTTCTTTGGTGTTGGTGAATGTGCAAATTTTGATGATGCCTTTTGGAAGGCTTACATGGCTTCATCGACTAATGAATTGGTGCTCTTTTTTCCTTTTTGTTTTCCCATGGTGAAGGAATGATTAAAATATAATAATTCAAGAACTAACCCTAGTGAAATGAAATTAATTGTGAAATGTAACTATAATGAGCCTGATGCTTGTTGCTCCCTTAAATTATAAAAGGGAATTCAAAGCTCATTACAAGGGGTCAAAATTTTGAGTCCAATACGGTCTAGGTAGAATTTGAGTACAAAAAGCAAATGTAAATGCAGAAAGCTTGATGAATCTGTTGGGAAATTGTCTTGGGTATAGTTTGTATATGTAATAGTCTTAAATAGTTTTACATATATTACTGATATAGAAACAAATATAAATTCCAAAGCATGTACTCTCCTTTTATACATTTTTGCAGATCATAAATGAAATTATCAAAGAACTTCTCATTTTTCATCAATGGTTTAACTAATTGTATGGCTTTATTTCTTTGCTTCAACTCAAGGGGTTAATTAGAATGCTTGAGGAGAGCCTTAGGTCTATAAGAATTTACAAGGATTTGATAATAAGTAATGTTTTGGATGTTGTAAGTTTTTGTACTGCAAGGCATTATAAGGATAGTCCATCTATTTTAGAATTAAGAAATCTATGTATTACTGGTTGTTTTGTATTTGACTCCATTTACCCAATTGATGAGGCATTGGCCTATTTATCAAGAACTCATGCAATCAAATGAATAAGTAGTATGCCTAGCCATGGATTCAAAATAAGAACAATGCTTATTAAAATCTTATCAATTTTGAAATGTAAGTTTGAATTATTCCCACATTCCTACAAAATAGACACTGATTTACTCAAAGACTTTCCAAATCCTTGGTGAATTTTGTGTATTTTTCTATAGTAGAAATGAATCTATGTTGAAGTGTTCTTGAGGAATTGAAATATCAAATGAACACAATAAGGGACACCCTCCTTGGTCTCATAGATCCTAAATTGTGGTAGTAGAGACCTCATAATTCTTTACTCATTGTGTTGGCCACTAGCCTTAGGTAATTCTTGAACATAAGGGTTGGCTACCCTTTAGAGAGTTCTAGGGTTCAACTTGAAAAAACACCAACATGCCTCATCCACAAAACTTGTATACAACATGATGTTGTTGAAATATACTCAACCGCTATAATAGAGAAGGAAACTAAATTCCACTTCTTACTCAACCATGGCACCAATCTACATCCAAAAAATAATGCACCACTTGTAATTTTTCTATCATCAACACAACCATCCCAATTTGTGTACGTATAAGCATTTGATGTGAAATCAGTATCCCTAGGATACCACAAGCTATAATCTAGAGTGCCTCTTAAATATTTGAATATCCTCTTCACAACTACAATGTATGTGTTTCTTTAGGATCTTAAAATCTAGCCACAATATAAACTGTATGAATGATATCTAGTCTAGTAGTAGTTAGATATAGGAGTCCACCAATCATAGATTTATATTTTCTCTTATCAGCCTTAAGTGAAGCATCATCTTTTCTCAATTTACAACTAGTCACCATAGGAGCACATAATAGTGTGAAGTCTCCCATTCCAAAATTCTTCAAGATATTTTTGACATACTTTTACTGTGAAATGAAAATGCCTTTATTTGTTTGATTAATTTGTAGCCAAAGGAAGAAAATTCATCTCCCCAAACATTGACATTTCAAACTCTTTTTGAATCTCTTCAGTAAATTTCTTACACAACTTCATTTCCACCAAAGATAATATCATCCACATATACAACCACTATCAAGATTTTTTCTTCCTCAATTTTGAAGTAAAGATTACTATCTGTGGTGCCTTTACTAAATCCTTGATGTATCAAATATTTGTCCAATCTTGCATACCAAGCTCTAAGAGCATGCTTCAATCCATATAATGTCTTCTTCAATATACAAACCATGTCTAATTTATTTGACAATTGAAATTCTTCTAGTTTTTCCATGTAAACCTCTTCTTCCAATTTTCCATTCAAAAAAGCAGACTTCGCATCCATCTGATAAGCTTTAAAGTCCTTATACGCTGAAAATTCCAAAAAAATCTAATAGCTTCCATACTAGCCACATGATTAAATGTCTCCTCAAAGTATATTCCTTCCACTTGTAACCCTCACACACAAGTTTTGCCTTGTTTCTCACCAATTCTCCATTTTTATTTAGCGTGTTTCTAAATACCCACTTAGTTTCAATTATATTCTTCTTTGCCAATCTAGGAACCAATTCCCAAATCTGATTTTTCTCTATCTGCATAAGTTCTTCCATTGGCTTCATTCAATGTTCATCTTTGCATGCCTCGCTCACTATTTTAGGTTCAACCTTAGAAAGTAAACACAAATTTACCTCAACTTCAACATCTTTCCTTCTTGCCAATACTCCTTTCCTCTTGTCTTCAATGATTTGATCTTCCAAATGATTCTTTTTCACATACTTAGGGGTATTAGGGGTCTTCTCGACAGCTTCTTCCTCTTCATTTTGTACTTATTTTTCATCAAATTTTTCTTCTTCTACTTCTCTATAATCAGGTTCATCTGACAAATATCCATCTACTGTAATTGAATTCTGCAATTTTTGATCAACCTTAACATTTTTCACTTTTAGCAATCTTTCTTAGCCTTTTGTTGTAACATTTGTAAGCTTTTGTTTAGTAGAATATCCAAGGAAGATACCTTCATCATACCTTCCATCAAACTTTCGTAAGTTTTCTTCATCTCTCTTGATATAACATTTTCTTCCAAATACTCTAAAGTACTTCACAATAGGAATCTTTCCATACCATATCTCATAGGGAGTCTTTGTGATGTTAGCTTTAGCTTGAACTTTGTTAAGTATGAAAACAACAATATGAATTGCTTCTCTCTAGTATACTTCTGACATCATAGTCCTAGAAACTTCTTGAATCATCTGATTTTTCCTTCCAACCACTCTATTTTGCTGAGGAGTTCTAGGGGAAAATAAGTTCCTCTTTATTTCGTGAACTTCACAAAACATGGTAAACTCATTCAACACCTCTATCAGACCTCAAACATTTGATTTTCACATTCATTTTATTCTCAACCACAACTTTAAATGCCTTGAATTTATCTAATGCATCATATTTCTCTCTAAGCAAAGTAACCCATGTCATTCTAGAGTAATCATCAATCAAAATCATAAAATACATGTTACCTTGTAGACTTATCACCCTTATAGGACCACATAGATCTGTATGAATTAATTCTAGTATTTTAATAGTATATTGTTCATTTCCTTTGAAACTAATTAACTTTTTTCCAAACTAACAATCTCTGCAAACAACATTGATAGGCTTTTATGATTCTTGGTAAATCTCTCACTACATGAATTGAAATGATTCTAGCCAAATTATCAAAATTCATGTGACACATCCTCTAGTGCCATAACCAACTATCATTAATTTGAGACATAAAGCAATAACCATCAACACCATTAAGTTGATAGATGTTTCCATTAGTCCTTTTACTAGCAACAATCATTGTTTTGGACCCTTTTTTGATCTCACATGTTTCATCCTTAAAAAAAAATTATATCATTTTCTACACATTTTTCCAACACTCAAAATATTATTCCTTAAACCCTTAACATAGTAAACATTGTAAGTATTATGCTTTCCATCAAAACTAATTGAACATATTCCACAAATCTTAGCTCTTGAATCACCTCCAAATTTAACTAATCCACCATCATATTTCTCAAGTTTAAGAAATTTACTTTTATCTCCAATCATGTGATTAGAACAACCATTGTTAGAAACCTAGTAATTCTTATCTTTTTTAACATGAAAAGTAGATAACAAATTACCTTCAACTATATCCTTCTACTCTAGAGTACTTTCCTTCACACAAATTTTAGAGTTATCTAAACAAGATTCTTCTTTTATATCCAAGAACAAGCATTCATTGTCATCAAAATATCCATAATCATATTCATCATTAGAAATACCAACATCTTCTTTTACATAGTAATCTCTTTTAGCCATCTTTCCTTTATTCTCCTTACTCTTATTGTTCACAAATTTTTAGGACATCTTGAAGCATAATGACCTATTTCACCATAGCTAAAAAATTAGAAAGGTAGTTTACCTTTGTACTTATTGGTGCCCTTTTCATTCTTCTTACAAAGTTAGCTTCCACATCATCAAGATCATCTTCATCTGAATCTTCAATCTTTTCTGATTTTCTAGCCTTAAAAGTAGTCTTCACTTTTGTACCATTCTTTAAACCAAGCTTTCTCATTTCAAATGAAGTTAGTGTGCCAATAAATTGGTCTCTATAATAAGTATTAAAGTTTGTAACTTCCTCAATAGCATATACCTTTTCACTATATGAATTAGGAAGAGTTCTAAGAACTTTCTTTACGACCCTAGGTTCTTTAACTTGTGCACCAATACCTCTCATAGCACTTACCAGTTCATCATCCCTCTGCATGTAGGTTGAAATTATTTCACCTTCAAACATGCACATAATCTCAAACTATTCCTTTAAATTCTACAAATTAGCTTGTTTGACCTTGTCATCTCCTTCATAAATACTTTCAAGCATATCACAAACTTCTTTAGCAGTCTTAAGATTCATAACTTTAACCAATTCTAAATTTGAAAGACTATTTTTTAGTATAAATTTTGTTTTAGCATTTACCTCATGTGCCTTGATCTCATCACTTGTGCTCAGACCATTTGTAGGTAGAACATACCGATTCTTTATTTCCTTCTCAATTTCAAATTCATGAGTTGATATATATCCTTCCATCTTTGTCTTCTAGAATGCATAGTTTATTCCATCAAATCTAGCACAATCAATTTTATTCACCATCTTGGATCTACCTTAAGCGATTAAGCCCTTCTCCAAGGAACCTCACTCAGATACCAATTATTGAATGAAAAAGACAACTGAGAGGAGGGTGAATTAGTTGTAGAAAATTAAAACATCAAAAACCCTCAACAATAATTAGATCCACATGCATTCAATAAAATCTTATTTTGTTAAAGTGATTAAGCATGAAATGCAGATAACAAAAACTAAAATAAAAACACCATATACAAGAGAACACCAAATTTACATGTAAAACCCAATGAGGAAAAAACCACATTGGGGATTAGCTCATAGTACAAGTAATTGCAAAATCAGTACAAGGGCTCACTGCCAGAATAGGACTCACTATCATAGAAAGAACATAAGAAGATAGAAGAGAAATGATACATAGAGAAAAAATTCTCAATGCAACAAGGAGTCCACTACAATTGCTCCAACACTTTTGTAGTCTTGCATGAAAGATTTCAGACACCTTTAGCTCACTGCCTTTAGAAATCCAACACTTGAAATTTGCACCACTCTTCTCAAATTCACATCACACACATCACTCGCATCGATCTCACATCTATCTTATATATCTCTTGATTCTCTCTTGCATCTGAAAAAAACACCACACTTATTTATATCAACCTTAACCTCAAAAAATTTCTCCAAGGTCGACAACTAACCATTATACTTACAAATTCAAAATAGGTCAGCACCTAAACATTCTTGTAGTGTATAGGAATGAAGGTGACCCATATAAATCCTTAACTAGGACCCAAGTAGATCTCAACACATGTCAACATGTTTTCTTAAGCCTCACTTGTAGTGTTAACATAAGGTCAGCCAATACCCATGCTAAACACCATAAACATGAAGTATACACTTCCTTAAATAAATCTGTAACTTCCAAAAAACAAAATTCACTTGAAAACTATTTAGAATAATCTTTGAACTACCTGAGATTCATCAAATACTTCATTTGAGCTTGCATCATACAAATATTTCAACTCAAAACTTTTGATAAACCTTTTTTTGCACAATGATGCATGAAACACAAACTGTACTATACCAAATCAAGTGAAACCTTGAAATATGAAAGATACAAACAATATAAGAAAATTACCAAATATGTACAACATGAAGCTAAATAGCAGAGAAACACGAAGGAAATACATTTCTCCTAGGCCATAAAAAACATCACTAAAAGGCTTGTTCACACACTAGTGAAGATATCTCCCTGTACAATGATCTAGAAACCTAAATTATGAATATAGAAACCTCTAACAACCTTGAAAATATATCAAATCCACACAAGAATAACATCAACATAGAAGAAACATGGAGCACATCTGAAAGAAAATTTTGAACACTTGCACAACACTTGTTTACTACATTTATCAAATTTTCATAAAAGCACTTGGAATCCAAGTACTAAAGACATCATCTTAGCTCCTTACTTCATTACAACTCATCTGTGGACACTACAAGAAAAAGATATCTCCATGTACTCACACTTTCTCAATATCTCAACTACACATGCACGACCTGCAAGAACTTGTTTTCCTCTTTTACATATTTTTTTCAATATCCTTGACATCTTCATCATGCAACAAACTTCCTTAACACATAATTGACATCAATGAAAAAACCATCCAAAAAACATGCATGTTGACATCAATGAAAACACCTTCATACTTGGAACACAAAAATCATGGAAATAATACCCTAACAAGCTGTAAGAAAATTCCTAAATACACCTATCATGATACATCTAACCCCACATAGCAATACCATAGTGCATTCCTAGGTACTATTTTTCTCAAGAAGTGATTAAAATTGATGTGACCTCTGATTCAATTTATCATACTAGTATCACTTGTTAGGCCCCCTTCCATGCAAGGACAATAGTCCATCAAACATTCCCTTTCCAAACTAGATTTTTCTAGGAGAGTTGGAATAGTTTGACCAACACCATTAGCAAGCATAAATCACATGTTCTATTTCCACTTAATATATTTTTTGGAAAGTCAATTTATAATACCACAAGAAAATAAAATGATGCATAATAGAAATGGAAAAATATAAATATATATTAATAAAGACTCAAACATTTTTAATTCCTCAACCAACTTTGTGACGATAAACTCCTCCCAAAAATTCATACTCATCCCAATCATCTATGGAATTGTCTCCTTAATGTATCAAGCTAAATCATCATTATTATGTGCATAGTAGATCCTTCTAAAAATATTTTATGGAGAGGATCAAGTGTTTATTTTATCTCTTTACCAATTTTTCTTGTTTTGTTGGAGGTGGTTTTGTTGCAAGCATGAAGGTGTTGTCATTGATATCAACAAGCCTATGTTGCCATTGATGATAGTAGTGCAGTGGTTGAAAAGAGATTGTTTCTTTGATTAGTTGCATTATGTTTTCATCAGCTAAGTTGTTGATGTTAATCTCTTGTGCTACTTTGATAAGCTGCTATTTATGGTTTAGATGTTGAGGATGTTGAGAAAATTGATAAAATAAGGAAACAAGAGGTGTTTTGGTTTTGATTTGCATTTATTTTGGGTTGAAGATCTACTTTTGTGGTTTGGATATGTTGTTTAGAGATGTTCAAAGATTCTATATCCAAAATTTTGCATTTTGGATTGATGGTTAGAGGAAGTTATGTTCACTAGTGTGTGAATTGGTTTCGTAGTGTTGTGTATAGAGGTGTATGGGAGAAATGTATTTTGTCCACATTTCTCCATAGTTTTTTTTAGGACTTGCAATTATGAAGAAAATTTGATGGTTTATTTTATTTCATGTGCAATAATTGTGGTTTGGTACTCAGGAAGTTGGATTGTAGAGTTGTAGTGTTTGGCAGTGTAGTTTGAGTGTACTAGCTATGTACATTCTAAAGGAGTGATTTTTTGTTGGGAAATTGTGTCTCAACCTTTCAATTACATAAGGTATCATTGATACATAAGGTATTTTTCATCCGATGATGACAGGGGACATGGGGGGTCCCCCTCATGAGAGGTCCAAGGGGATCATCCACTCGGCTAGGGGTACAAGGGGTGACATACCCCTAGTAGGGGATCAGGGGTAGTGCCCCTGAAAGCTAAATTTTATTTATATTTTACTATTGCAAATCTAGACCATTCATCATTATGTCTCATATTTGACAATCAATATTTTATTAGCTTGAGTTTCTGTGGAAAGAAAACCTATTTTATAAGGGCATTGTAGTATGACTAAGCATTGTGATGTATTCTAAGAGTCTAATAGTGACCATGTAGCCTTTAGATATTTGAGGGGTGATACTCTTGTGAGAATCTTTCTTTGCAAGCATATTGTAATATTTGAGAATTTTTACTAATATATTGGGTGGCTTTTGGAGTGTGGGTTTTTTTTCTCCTGAAAGGGTTTTCTCCACATAAATCACTATGTTGTGGTATTCTTGATATTTATGCCTATTTATGTTTAATTTTTTGTAACTATTGAAATATTTATAAATTTATTGCATTATTCTCCTCTCAAGATTAGTGTAGGAAGTTGTTTGGCTACCTTAGCTTCCTTCCAAGTGGTATCATAGCCTAATCACCTTTGGTTTTAGTTGTGGGTTGCTAGGTATTTTTGAAGTAATCCATATTTGAGTGGGATCTTGTGCAGAAGACACTTTGTGGTCTTGTTGCAAGAATTTTCAAATGGAAAGTTCATCAGGGACAATAGAGGTGGATGCATTTTTTAGAAATAATTTTGAAATGTGGAAGTTGAAGATCGAGGATCTAT
Organism: Sequoia sempervirens; assembly: GCA_007258455.2. Lineage (NCBI taxonomy): Eukaryota > Viridiplantae > Streptophyta > Pinopsida > Cupressales > Cupressaceae > Sequoia > Sequoia sempervirens. The sequence continues at coordinate 348,761,840 of VDFB02270651.1, read as the reverse complement.
TGATAGATCAAAATCTATGGGATGTTGTTGATGAGAATGTTTCAAGGCTTGTAGATCCTACTTAGGATACTCAATATGATGTTATGGATTGTAAAGCAAAGGGTCTAATCAGATTGTGTTTCGTAGACTCTATTTTAATTAATTTTTATGAAGAGACCTCTACACATAAACTATGGAAGAAGCTTGGTGAGATGTATCAAGCCAAATATTTAGTGCACAAGATTTTCTTGAGGAAGAATTTGTATTCCTAGAGAATGGAAGAGGGTGGATGAATTATAGACCACTTGAAAGCATTCAATATAATAGTGGATCAATTGACATCAGTTGGGGTCAAAATGGATGAGGAAGAGAAATGTTAGATCCTACTTTGTTCTATGCCTAATTCATGGGATTCTCTTGTTATGGATATTGGGAGTACTTATGTTATATTGAAGACTGAAGATGTGGTGGATTCTTTTCTTTCTAAAGAGATGAGGAGGAAGGTATCCATCAATGTCAGGGAGGCCCTCAATCTTCATGGAAGACCTAAGGGAAAAGGCAAGAAGAATTAGAAGCGCGACAAATCCAAGTCCAATGGGAGATCTAAGTCTCATAGAAAGTTAAAAGTTATTTGCTTGAACTGTGATAAGCCTAGACATGCTCGTAAGGAGTGCAAAGAAGAAAAGAAGAAGAAAAAGAAGAAATTTTATTCTGATTCTTATTTTGAGAAGGAAGATGGTGACACATTCATTGCAACTTTGGCAACTTGTGTAGGTAATGATATATGGTTAATTGACTAAGGTGCATCTTTCCATATGAATTTTAATAGAGACTTGTTTTTGAATATGAAGAATTTGATGGAGGTAAGGTGTACTTGGGTGATAATTATCATTTAGACATTATTGGCCATGGTAAAGTTAAAATCAGGTTTCCAGATGGTAGAATAAAAAGGATTAATGGTGTATTGCATATCCTTGGTTCAACAAAAAATTTGTTATCTGTGAGCAAACTAATAGATGTAGGTGTAGGTAGTATTTTTTGATGGAGGATGCAAGATGGTTAGAGGTGTTATGGTGATTACTAGAGGTGCTAGATATGATACATTGTATAAGCTTGATGCATGCACTATTGAGTGCAATAGCACTTTTTTGAAAAGCATGTTTGTGGAAGAAGTGAGGGTTTCAACTTTAGTAGATGGTCATGGCTTTTGGGTACCCAAGGGTGCTCTTTCTTTTGAATCAAAGTTACCTGTAGATAAAACTATGTTATGGCACTAGAGACTTGGCCACATTAGAGAAAAGGGTCTAAGGACTTTTAAAAATAAAAAACTCTTTGAAGGTCTATTTGATTGTAATCCTGAATTTTATTTCTATGAGTATTGCATTTATGGCAAACAAAACCATGTTTAGTTTTACTCGAGTTTTCATAAATCTTGTGGTCTATCAAATCTTGATGTGTTTGGTCCTATTGATTTTCCTTCAATTGGAAATCCACATATTATGTTTCATTTATTGATGATTATAGTAGAAGGACATGGGTATTTTCTAAAGAGTAAATTTGAAGTTTTTAATTGATTTAAATAATTTAAAGTGATGGTTGAGTTGCATACTAGAAAGAAAATAAATTTTTTGAGAACTGATAATGGTGGTCATTTTTTCTCTAATGATTTTGAAAAATTCTATACAAAATGTGGTATTCATAGACATAAGAAAACTCCATATTCTCCACAACAAAATGGAGTTGTAGAAATAATGAACAAGACAATGATGGAGAAGGCTAGGAGTATGTTGAGTGGTGCTAGTCTAGAAAAAAAGTTTTGGGATGAAGTTGTTTCTACTGTGTGTTACCTAATTAACAAGTCTCCTACATCAAATCTTATTGATAAGACACCTATAGAGGCATGGTTAGGTCACAAACCTTCATTAACACATCATAGAGCTTTTGTTTGCTAGGCATATGCACATATGCCAAAGGAGAAGCAAAAAAAGTTGTAGAATAAGGCTATGAAACATATCTTCATTGGATATAATTATAATGTGAAAGGATATAAGATTGGGATCCCATTGAATAGAAGGTAATACATAGTAGAAGTGTTATTTTTAGATAAACTAAGCCTTCTTCTATTACATTAGAGCTAGAACAAAGTAAACATGAAGATGCAATTCAATTTCCTTCCACACTTGAGAAAGTTAAATCGAGGTCCATGGATAGACAAGAAGTTGAGGAGAGCTCATCTAGCTCTGAATCTTCAGAAGTGGATGAAGAACCTCGCACTTAGATTTTTTGTAGGTCTAAAAGGCATAGAAAACCACCTCAAAGGTATTTACTTGGTGATTGGAGATGTATTTTTTCTTTGAATACTAACATGGATGAACCCATATCAGTAGAAGAGGCATTACACATGAATGATGCTGAATCCTAGAATATTGCTATGGATGAAGAGATGGAAGCTTTGAAAAAGAATGATACCTGGGATCTTGTACCATTTCCTAAAGGGAGAAAACTTGTTGGTTGCAAATGGGTGTTCAAGAGAAATATTGGTTCAGATGGAAGTATAGAGAAGTAAAAAGCCAAGTTGGTTGCAAAAGGTGTGTTTATTATGGTGATATTTTTTCTCCTATTGCAACAATGAAATCCAATAGTTTTTTGCTTTATATTGTTGCTTCTTATGATTTAGAGGTTGAGAAAATGGATGTGAAAACTTCTTTCCTTCATGGTGACTAAGAGGAGGATATTTATATGACTATATGGTGAAAGGTAAAAGTAAATTGGTTTGCAAATTGAACAAAACTTTGCATGGTTTAAAACAAAGACGTCCTAGGATGTGGTACCAAAAATTTGATACATATGTGTTTAGTTTGGGATTTGAGTATTCTAAATCAGATCATTGTGTTTATTATAAAACTAATGGTGATCATTTCATGTTTATTACATTATATGTTGATGATATGTTATTTATTGGTAGATGGAAATGTATGATTGCAGAACTGAAATCTCAGCTTGCCACTAAATTTGAAATTGAAGACCTTTGTGCAACTAGACACATTTTAGGGATGTAAATTCGAAGAGATGGAGTGAACATAAAGCTATGGCTTGGACAACATAAGTATGCCAATTAAATTTCACAAAGATTTGATATGTCGGATTGTAGACCATTATGTGTTCCTATTTCAGTTGGAGCAAAGTTATCTATTTCAGATTGTCCAACAACTCCATCAGAGATGGAAGACATGAGTAGAGTGCCTTACTAGAGTACAGTTGGAAGTTTGATGTATGATATGATTTTTACAAGACCAAACATTGCCCAAGCAATGAGAGTTATTTCTAGATATTTATCTAATCTCGACAGAGTTCATTGGGATGCAGTTAAAAGAGTCTTCAACTATTTGTGTGGTACCTTATATTATTCCTTGTGTTATCATAGTAATATGACTAAATATGATATTCCCCTTGATATTCATGGTTATGTGGATTCAATTTGGGTAGGTGATATTGATAGTAGATGATCCACGAGTGTTTACTTTATTTGGTGGTGCAATTAGTTAGATAAGTAAGCAATAGGCTATGGTTGCTTTTTCTACTACTAAAGTAGAGTATATGGAAGCTACTCATGCTTATAAAGAATCCATTTGGCTTACAAGATTGTGTTTAGATATTGGAATAAAACAAGGTGAAGTGACAATTTATTGTGACAGTTAGAGTTTGATATTTCTAGCCAAGAACCTAAAATTTCATGCCAAGACTAAGCACATTGATGTATGGTATCATTTTTTAGAGATATGAGTAAAGATGGTAGGATGAAATTGGTTAAGGTAGAGACATTGATAATTTTTGTTGATTCTTTAACTAAGCCTGTGAACATAGAGAAGTTTAGATGGTGTGTAGAGACTATGGGCCTTTCGAATCCTAGAAATTGATAAATGATGTTTATACCCCTCCTGATGCTTTTGTAAGGTGTTCAAAAAGTGGGAGATTTGTTGGGAAAATGTGTCTCAACCTTGCAATTACATAAGGTATTGTTCATATGACAATGAATGAGGGGTGTGAGGGGTCCCCACCCATGAGGAGTCTGAGGGGATTATCCACCGATAGGGGGTATAGGGGTAGCGTGCCCTTGGCGGGGGCTTAGGCACAATGCCCTCAAAAGATATTTTTTATATTTTATTATTATAAATCTAGACCATTGATCATTATGTCTCATATCTAACGGTCAATATTTTATTAGCTTGAATTTCCCTTGAAGGAAATCCTATTTTATGAGGGCATTGTATTACGACTAAGTATTGTGATGTATTTTGAGAGTCTGATAGTGGTCGTGTCCTTTGGATCTATGATTGGTGATACTCCTGTAAGAATCTTGCTCTGTAAGTATGTTGTAATCTTCATGATTTCTGAATAATATATGGGGTGGATTTTGGAGTGTGGGGTTTTTGTCCCAAAAGGGTCTTCCACACATAAATCACTATCTTATGGTATGTTTGATATTTATTTCTATTTTTGTTTAAGTTTCTATAACTGTAGAAAGATTTGTAATTTTTTTTGCATTATTCTCCTCTCAAGCTTAGTGTAGGATTTTTTTCCACTACCTTAGCTTCCTTGCATTTTTTATGAAGTAGTTTATTGGTTTCCAAGATGTTTTTGGACCATGTTCAAGTGAATTTTTTTTGTCTAGAAGTTTCAGATTGTTCAAAAGAAGTGCATAATTCAAAGTTTAATGTGTTTGCATGGGTAATGGCCAACCTAGTGTTTACACTACATTAAATGATGTTCAAGTGTTAATGAAGGCATAGCATGGTGTGTGAGTTGAAGGTATTCACAATCATTCAAACAAGACTATGAATGTTTTGGAGCTATTGTGGTGAATTCTCTATTGCATTGAGAAGTTATTCTCTATGTAACATTTCTCTTCTATCTTCTTTTTGTCTATGTGCTAGTGAGCCCTGGCTGTGATCCATTGTAGACAGTGCATCCTATTCTAGAAATGAGTCTTTGTACCAGTTTTACAATTACCTATATTGTGAGCTAATCCTCATCGTGGTTTTTCCCTCATTGTGTTTTTCACGTAAATCTGGTGTTTTCTTGTGTATAGTGTTCATTGTTTCAATTTCTATTATATGATTTTCATGCTTAAACATTATAATAGATTAAGGGTTTAATAAATGCATGTGGATCTGATTACTATTGAGGGTTTTGATGTTTTAATTTGGTACAACTGATTCACCCCCCTCTCAATTGTCTTGTTCATTTAATAATTGATATCAGAGCAAGGTTCCTTGGAGAAAAGCTTAACCACTTGAGGTAGATCTAGGATGGCGAACAAGATAGAGAGCCCTAAGTTTGATAGCATAGACTATGCATTTTGGAAGACAAAGATGGAAGGATATTTGGCATCCTTTGGATATGAGATTGAAAAGGAAATAAAGACTCAATATGTTGCACCTCTGAATGGTCTGAGCATAAGTGATGAGATCAAGGTACATGAATTAAATGGTAAGGAAAGGTTTATTCTTGTGAATAGTCTTTCAAATTTTTAATTAGTAAAAGTTATGAATCTCAAGACTACTAAGAAGTTTGGGATAAGCTAGAAAGCATTTATGAAGGAGATGATAAGGTTAACCAAGTAAAATTATAAAATTTGAAGGCACAATTTGAAACCCTGTGAAAGATGAAATCATTACAAGTTATATGCAGAGGGTTGATGAGTTGGTAAGTGCAATGAGAAGTCTTGGTGCTCAAGTCAAAGAACCTAGAGTGGTAAAGAAATTTCTTAGATCTTTTCCTGATTCTTATAGTGAAAAGGTATTTTCTATTGAGGATGTTGCAAATTTCAATACTTTAGACATTAGTTTTTGAGGACACTATATTCATTCAAAATGAGAAAAAATGGTTGGAAAAATGGAGAAAAAGTGGAGACTTCTTTCAAGGCTAGAAAATAAAAAAAGTTTAAAGATTCAGATGGAGAATATCTTGATGATGTGGAAGATAACTTTGTAAGAAGGATGAAAAAGGGAAACAATAAGTACAAAGGTAAAATTCCTTTCAAAATTTTTAGCTATGGAAATATAGGTCACTATGCTTCAATATGTCCAAATAGAGCTGTGAATAATAAAAGGAGAACAAAGGAAAGATGATTAAGAGAAGTTACTATGTTAGAGAAGATGTTGGTAATCTAATGATGAATCTGATTATGGAGATGATGATGAATGCTTGTTCTTGGCTTTAAAATTTGAATCTACAATTGCTAACTCTAAAAGTTTTGTGAAGGAAAGTGTTCTAGAAAAGAAGGATAAGATTAAAGGTACTTTAATATCTAATTTTTATGCTAGACAGGATAAGAACTGTTGGGTTGTTGATAGTGGTTTCTCTCATCACATGAATAGAGACAATAGTAAGTTTGTTAAACTTGAAAATTATGATTGAGGCTTAGTTAAATTTAGAGATGATTTAAGAGCTAAGATTTTTGAAATATGTTAAATTAGTTTTGATGAAAAGCATAATACTAAAGATATTTACTATGTTAAAGGCTTAATGCATAATATTTTGAGTGTTGGAAAAATGTGTATCAAATGATATAATCTTGTGTTTTAGGATGATGGATGTGAGATTAGAAAAGTATTTGGAACTGTGATTGATGTTGGTAAAATGACAGATGCAAATATCTATCACCTAAAGGGTGTTCATGGTCATTGCTTTATGACTCAGATTAAGGATAGCTAGTTATGGAACCAAAGAATATGCCACATGAATTATAAAAATATGGTTAGAATTAGTTTAGTTCATGCAGTAAGAGGCATATCAATGTTGTTTGCAAAGATTGTCAATTTAGAAAACAAACAAGGAGTTGTTTCGAAGGAAAAAAGTAATCTGCTATCAAACTACTAGAATTAATACATATAGACCTTTGTGGTCCTATAAGGGTGAGAAGTCCTTAAGGTGGCAAGTATTTCATGCTTTTGATTTATGATTATTCTAGAATGACATGGGTTACTTTTCTTAGAGAAAAATTTGAAGCTCTAGATAGATTTATAGCATTTAAAGCTATGGTTGAGAATGAGATGGATTTGAAGATCAAATGTTTGAGGTCTGATAGAGGTGGAGAATTCACCTCCAATGAGTTTAAATTTTTTTGTGAAGATCACAGAATAAAGAGGAACTTGTATGCCCCTAGAACTCCTCAAAAGAATGGAGTTGTTGAAAGGAAAAACAACACTATTCAAGAAGCTGCAAGGACTCTGATGAAAGAAGATAAACTACCAAAAGTCTAGTAAAGAGAATCAATTCATGATTTTTTTTAAATAATTAATATATTTCAAGCCAAAGCTAACAACATAAAGACTCCTTGTGAGTTTTGGTATGGAAGGATTCCTACTATCAAGTACTTTAGAGTGTTTGGAAGCAAATGTTGTCAAAAGAGATGAAGAAAACTTGGGAAAATTTGATGCAAGGTCTAATGAAGGTATCTTCCTTGTATATTATATTAAAAAAAAAGCTTACAAATGTTACAACAAAAGGAAAACAAGGATTGTTGAGAGTGAAAATGTCAAGGTTGATGAAGATTTACAAAATTTAGTTGTTATAGATGAATATGTGTTAGATGAACCTACTTGTGGAGAAGAAGAAGAAGAAAAAGCTAAGGAAAAAGAAATATAGAATGAAGAGGAAGAAGATCTAGAAAATACCCCTAATAAGCCCAAGTGTGTGCAAAGAAATCATTTCAAAGAATATATTATTGAAGAAAAAAGAAAAGGTGTATTGACAAGAAGAAAAGCTACTAAAAAAGAGGTAAATCTTTCTTTACTTTCCAAAATTGAACTAATAATAGTGAGTGAGGCATGCAAAGATGAATATTGGAAGAAGGGAATGGAAGAAGAGCTACAAAAAATTGAGAAAAACCAGACTTGGGAACTAGTCCCTAGACCTGAAAATAGCAATATAACTAGAACTAAGTGTGTATTTAGAAATAAGCTAAATGAGAAGGGAGAAGTGGTAAGAAATAAAGAAAGGATTGTGTGTAATGGTTACTCACAAGTAGAAGGAATAAAATTTGAAGAAATTTTTTCCCTAGTGGATAGAATGGAAGCAATTAGAATGTTTTTGGAATTTGCAGCACATAAAGAATTTAAAGTTTATCAGATGGATGTGAAGTCTCCTTTCCTAATTGGAGAATTGGACAAAAAAGTTTATATGGGACAACTGGAAGGGTTTCAGTTGTTAGATAAATGAAATATGGTTTACAAATTGAAAAAGGAATTGTATGGATTAAAGAAAGCTCCCAAAGCTTGGTATGCAAGATTGGACAAATATTTGATACAACAAGGATTCAATAAGGGTAACACACATTGTAATCTTTACTTTAAATTTGAGGAAGATTGAATCTTGATAGTGGTTGTGTATGTAGATGACATTATCTTTGGAGGAAATGAAGATATGTGTAAGAAATTTGTATAAGAGATGCAAAAAGAGTTTGAGATTTCTATTTTTGGGGAGATGAATTTCTTCCTTGGGCTACAAATCAGTAAGATAGATAAATGAATTTTCATTTCACAATCAAAATATGTTAAAGATATGTTGAATTTTTTTGGAATTAATGACTCCAAACTGGTATGTACTCCTATGGTTACTAGTTAAAAAATGAGCAGGGATGATGAATCACCTAAGGTTGATCATAGCACGTGCAAATCTATAGTTGGTGGACTATTATATCTAATTATTACTAGATTGGATTTCATGCATGCAACTTGTCTTGTGGCTAGATTTCAAGATACTAAAGAGTCACATGTCATAATAAAAAGGGTATTTAGATATTTGAAAGACACTTTGCATTATGGCCTATGATATCCAAAAGATATTGATTTCACATTGAGTGCATACATAGATGTAGATTGGGATGGATGTGTTGATTATAGGAAAAGCACAAGTGGTGGTGCATTCTTTCCTGGATACAGATTGGTGGCATGGCTAAGCAAGAAACAAGATTTTGTTTCTTTATCTAATACAGAGGTTGAGTATATTGTAGCAACATCTTGTTGCACACAAGTATTATGGATGAGACATACATTGAAGGATATCAGAGTAGTTGATGATGAGCCTATTCCTATCATTTTTGATAATACAAGTGCAATTAACATTTCAAAGAATCTAGTAATACATTTAGGAACAAAGCATATATCAATTAGGTATCACTTTTGGAGAAAGAAAGTTGTGGAGAACAAAGTGAAGCTTGAATATGCACCTACAAAGGATCATATTGTTGATATATTTACTAAGGCCCTTCCTCAAGATACTTTTGAGTATCTCTGAAAGAATTTGGGGGTTATTTCCCCTCCTTATTTGAATTAGATTTATATGGAGATGCATCAGTCTAGTGGATCTATGGATTCATTTCTTGTCTAGACTAGTGTTGGTGGCTACCTCTTAGGTGGAGTAGGTAGTTTCATTGTTGCAGTAAGGAATGTATGTTTTCATTGTGTAGAGTTGCTAATTTGGTTGAGTGTACTCCTAAGGGGGGGCATTTAGAGAAATTGTAAGTATCTTGGATCTATGTAAAAGGGGGAGAAAAATGTAAAATACCTTATCCTTTTGCATTGATGTAAAAGGGGGAGAGAAAGAAGTTATGTAAAAAAGGAAAATGAAGTCATATGAGAGAGAGAAGTCAAATGAAATAAGGAGAGAGAGCATAGTGAGATAGTTGTGCAAGGGGGAGAAAAGAGAAAATGAAATACACATGTCTAGATTTGTGTCTTTGATGGTTTTTCACATCTTGTGTTGCCATCAATGACAAAGGGGGAGATTGTTGACAGTATGAAGGAATTGTCACTAATGTCAACAAGCCTATGTTGCCATTGATAATAGTAGTGCAGTGGTTGAGAAGAGATTGTAGCTTTGATTAGTTTTATTATGTTTTCATCAATTAAGTTTCTAATGTTAACCTTAGGTGTTTCTTTAATAAGCTTCTATTTATGGTTCAAATGTCAAAGATATTGAGAAAATTGATAAAATAAGGAAACAGGGTGTTTTGCAGAGTTGTTCTAGTTTGAAGAGGTTTTTTGGTTTTGTTTTACATTTACTCTGGGTTGAAGATCTATTTTTTTGGTTTGGATATGTTGGTTAGGGATGTTCAAAGTTTATATATCCAGAATTTTGGCTTCTGGATCAATGATTAGAGGAAGTTGTGCTCACTAGTGTGTGAATTGATTTGTAGTGTTGTGTACAAAGGTGTCTAGGAGAAATTTATTTTCTCTACATTTCTCCATAATTGCTTTCAAGACATGTGGTTCTGAAGGAGATTTAATGGTTTTGTTTTCTTGCATGTGTCAAGAATATTTGTGGTTTGGTACTTAGGAAGTTAGATTGTAGAGTTGTAGTGTTTGGTAGTGTAGTTTGAGTGTACTAGTTGTGAACATTCTAAAGGAGTGATTTGTTGGAAAGGAGTTTTTTGGTTTTGTAGACACGTAAAATGTACTAATTGAAATTGTGCATCTGATCCTTGCCACTAACATGGTTTTTTCCTGAATCATCCTTCAGTCTAACCATTTAATCAAATATCTTTATCTTATTAAAATTATCAATATTCTTCTCTTAATTAAATAATTAATTTTATTTGATTAAATCTATTAAGTTTATCTATTAAATTAAATAAATTAAAACCTTATTTGGTTTAATCTAACATCATCTCTTTTAATTAAATAAATAAAAAATCTTTATTTAATTAATCCCTTATCACATTCTTCTCATATTTGATTTAAATAAATCCACAAATTTAAGTCAAATAGGTCACATCATTTAATCCTTTCATTAACTTAATCAACTTGGATTAATTTAATCTCTCCTCATGTCCCATCCTCTAGCTTTTACCACTTGCACATGAAAATAGACTTATTTGATTGATTAAATTTCTATTTTCCTTCAACAAGGCATCTTTTAAGGAATATTCCCCTAATTTGAATTCAAAATCCAAGTGGGATAAGTCCTTCCAACAAGGCATTTAATCTCTCTTACATGTCCTTTGCCTTGAGCCAAGTGGCATTCAATGCATTCTTCCTTCCCTCTAGCATGTCATTTCAACAATTTCAAAATTCAAATATATGCATTTATTGGCACAATCCTCAAAACTTGCACATCTTCCATCCATTCACAAGTTGACAAGTGGCACTTTGCCATTGGCTAATTCTTAGTCCCACATTGCTCTATTTTGAACATTCATCCATCTTAGCATTCTATAGATAAGAGGCTAATCTCCTCATTTCATCATCCACAATTTGAGTAAACTTACTATGCTCAAATCATTAGCAATTTTCATCTATTATCATTGAGTTCATAGCTAGGTTATGTAAATTTTTCTATTGGAGCACTCATCAAGCATCAACAAAGTGGATCAAATTTCTTCGTCAAATCAACATTGCATCATTGGAGTTGGGAAAGGGCCAATTTTTACATCAAATTAGCACCAATTCCCTCAAGAGATTAGGAGTTTGTTGGATTTAGAATAGGATTTGATATGCTTTGAAATCTCATTGTGTTCTTCATTTCATATTCTATCTCTTTTGCTATTCAAATGAATTTCTTAAGGAATCCTTGTTCTTGCTTGCATTTCATCTTCTAATGTATTTGTTCATGTTGTTTTGTATGTATTGGGATAGGGGTTCACACATTTGGCACCAGAAGGAGGGAAATCTCACCTTTCAATCAAGTTTTTTATCAAAATTACACATTTTTCTTTGTTTACAGGCTTAGCGTCACTATTCAGCATCACTGGTTCTCCAGCGTCGCTATATAGGATTGCTAAAAAACCAAACTATGCTACTGAAGTCTTCCTGCCCAGAAATTTGAATCCCAAACTACGCCGCTGGACCAATTAGGCCCATGAGAATTTTCAAAAATATCAAACTCCACCGCTGAGCAAAAGGGCAACGCATTCACGCTCACTGCCCTGACTACAGAGTGAAGTTGACTGGCAAGCGATGCTATACAACACTGCTGGAGAAATCAAAGTGTGATGCCTTCATGGATTGTACTTTTGGATGGGAGTATGAAGTGAAATTTAATTTACAACACATGGTTTTTTTCAAATTATGATTATTCTATCTATTTTCTATCCTTTTGACCTCTTTTTTGCAGAATCTAACTGATTTTTCTTGTAGGTTGGATCAATCAAAGATGAAAAGGAGGAGAAGCATGATGATGTCATTTCACAAAAACAAGTTTTTTTAAACACTATAGTGTTTGTTTAACACTTTTTGAGGATTCATTATTCCTCTTAAGGAAAAGTTGTCATCCTTTTTATGCTTAGGATCTACTAATTTCATTTGGGCTTTAAAAAGAACTTTTGAATTCTTGTTGCAAAAAGGTCTAAAAAGAACATTAGGATTCAAAATCTACTAGAGTTTGTTTTGGGATTAAAAAATTGAACAAGGAAAATTATCATACTTACTTTAGTGCTTTTAAAACAAACTCACTTTTTTCTTTGAAAATTGAACAAGGAAAATTATCACACTTACTTTGGTGCTTTTAAAACAAACTCACTTTTTGCTTTGAGGATTTAAAATAAACAAGTGTTTGCTTTGTTTTGCAATTACATACACAAAGTAATATCATCAAAAGATATATGTGCTTCTCTCGTGCCTCCTGGTGATCTTGAGAATCAAAAGGATTTTGGTGACATTAAGTTGCGTAAATAATTGCCCATACACACTTCAATTTGGGTTTAAAATTGAACAAAACATTGTGCGAGTGTGAATAAACTTATTGCGTGTGTTCTCCCTTTGTTTCTACACAAAGGTTGATCGAACTATGAATATGTTTATTCACTTTTTTTTATCATAGAGGGCCTTGCTTAAGGAAAAAGTACTCACCCAAGGGATCGACTCAACCGGTAACACTCTAAAGCCAAGAGTATTTCCAACCAGGATATAAATGTGGGTATTGGAGTAAACACCAGTATCTCGCAGTTGACTCCGACAAGATGGATTTGAAAAGGGACTCTCGCCGTATGGGTCAATCTCCACGAATGGAAAGTCCTAATTAAAACCCATGTTTTAGAATTGCCAAAATCCTTGATCTATTTGTTTGTGTAAGAACGATTATTTTGAAGCCACCCCACAATTTTACGGTCTTTTAGTAGAAATGGAAAGCATGCCATGGGAGTTTCATGGGTGTTGATGCTTGGATTCCCCGTATAAGTGAGTGTCATGGAGGGGAGCTAGTGGGGTCAAGCATCTAACCATTCACTAAAGATAAGCGTAGCTGGACTTGTCCAAGTGGGGACTCAACAAGTATTTTCTTTCATATCCATAGGGTTGTACTTATTCTTGGTTACAAAATGCTTTGCTTGCTCGAAAACATTGGGAAACAAACACTTAACATCATCATTCAAATTTCAAACCCTTTAGGAGGTAAATACAATTGACCAAGTCATGTGTTATTGTTTTCCCTTGGGATTCACATCCTTAGAGGTTTCTAAACACTTGAACTTACATCTCAATTTTCCTACTAAAGATCAACAATAGGTAACCCTTGCCTTGAATTCATAAAATTTCCACATAACATACTTTGTGGGATTTGAAAAAAATTAAGACATTGGACATCTAGTTTGGAAAAAATAATCAAAAGAAGTGTTTGTGGTAAAATAAAGTCACTAAGCAAAGATAACAAAGTTGACTCTCACATGTGTTAAGACCTCATGATTTCCAAGAAAGTCAAAATCCCAAAATGAAAGTCCTCAAGTCAAAGTTCAAAAATTTAGGAGTCACACTCAAAATATCATCAAGAGACAAAATAGAAAGTGCAATAAAAAACAACACATCGAGATAAGAAAAAAGTTCACAAGGTTCTATAGACTCATCCCTTTGAACAATCTAGAAATGTATGCTCAATTTGAACCACTTCTTAGTTATAGAGGTCCTTAGAAGCATTGCATGTTCTTCAATACCATGGTCTAGGTAAAAAAAGTGTCTTTTTAGGTACATCTTAGGATCAAAATCAAAAATATTTTTCATCCATCCTTCAAACATCAAACCAAAGATCATCTCACCATCATTTTTTGAGAAATCTTGAAATTATCCCTCATGCTAGACTTTTTGGCAAAAATAAAAATCATCAAATCCTTGAGACAAAATCCTTGAAATCTTTATCAAATCATCTTTGGCTAGGTATGTGTAGATGTATCCTTTTGTATATACTTAGTCAAATTTATCAAACCATCTTATTTAGCCAAGTATATGTAGATGCATCCTTCTTCATATGCTTGGTTGTACATTATCATCTTGTTTTAATAGGTGTGGGTAGATGCGTCCTTCTCTCTACACATATTCAAATTATCATCCTTTGGGAAAATCTACCCCTTAGATAAACATCCAACATCTTAGGGTCTATTCATTCAAAATGAAAGCAAACCAAAATCAATCAAGTCAAGGACAATCCGAAAAATCAAAAAAAAAAAAAACATATCCAAAAGTCCTAAAAGTCTAGCATTCCCCTCAAGTTTTTTCAAAAGATCAAACATCCACATCATCCATCTCTTGCATCATCATATCACCTTTTGATCCTCAAGATATCCTAAAAATTTCTCTTTTGTGCTTAAGAAAAGATCAATCCAAAGAACTAGAGATTCATCTCCCATATTCTTGAAAATTGATCCTTGTTTTATGGTTCAAACTATATCTCAATACAAGAAGAACATGGAAGCCGACAGAGAAACACCCGCTTCAAGTGACCTAAGCCAAATGAACGTCGAAATGAATCTAGTCGAATCAAGCAATCCTTTGACTATCTCATCATCACAAAACCCACAAGAGGAAATTCAAGAAAATCTTACCTTTGGGATGTCGCATGAAGAAATAACTAAAATGCTCCAAAATCCAGAAAACCATAAGATCATCAACATCATGATGAGGCTTAACCTTTCACTATACATGCTTGAACTAGCAAAACAAGGGGCCAAATTACCTTCTGATTTTGACGTGAGCTCTATAGTGGAACCATCTTTGGAGGTTATGCATCTAATTTCATCCACACTCCCCATCTCATCTACACCCCTATCCCAAAACATCACTCAAAACATTCCACAAATCACATCTTTTTCTCCAACTCAGCCTAATGTCAATAAGGGAAATGTATTTCTTAATGCTATTCAAACACACCCCCTTGTTAATAATCAAGACTTGGATGCAAACACCATTTTGAAACAAAACATACCCCAAAATCCATTACATAAGTATGTCCCTCTCACTTTCCATAATCCTAATGATCCATCATCACCATCCTTCCACGCAACACCCCAAACCTCTCTCCTCATAACATCACAAGGAGAAGGTGACATGTTCGGACTAGGGGGCTTTTTTGACACCACATCATTTTCTCAAGAACTGACACCCCTCACATTTTCACCTCTTCCACCATTACCACCATTATCCACACCTCTACTTGGATTGGGACTTCCACCCTTACCAAATTTCAATCAAACCAAAATTCCAAACACCAATCAAAGCATCACGCCAAACTCTCAAAACTTGTCATCAATATCGCAACAACAGATGACAACTACACAAGCAATCCCAACAACATCAACCACCCCCCTAACATCTCAAAGCATGGGCTCTCAAGGACTAACCACATTGATCGTACCATTCACCACTCAAACCACTAATACGACATCACCACTCACCACTATCACAAGCACCATTGTGAATCCAACACCACCCCCACCCCCACCAAACTCCAATTTATCAAACCAATACAACATGGAATTGCAAGATGCTCAGCAAGCTGCTTACCAAAAAGCATTCTTGCAAGTGCAAAAACAAAAATATGCACAAATAGCTACTCAACAAGCTGCACAAGTAGCACAAAACGCTCAAGCCACCCAAATTGCAAAGAAAGCCCAACAAACCACACAAGCCCAAGACCTATTGCAAGAACAACAAAAAAAATCCGCTCAAGCTGCACAAGTTGATATAGTAGTCCAAGCTGCATTACAAGTACAAAAGGCTGCTCAAGCCCAAATTCTATTGCAACAACAAGTGGCACAAGAACAAGCCTAAGCACAAGCAGCGCAAGCACAAGCTTAAGCTTAGGTGCATGCCCAATATCAAGCACAACAAGCACAGGCACATGCATAGTTTCTTGCACAAAAATAAGCATCACAACTATAAGCATATCAGCAAGCAATAAAACAATATCAAGAGCAGCAAGAAGCAGCCCAATTGGCAGCCCAACAACAAGCATTGTTGGAACAACAATAAGTACAACAACAGACTCAACAACAAGAAATCTTAGCATAGCAACAACAAGAACAAGAACAAGTGTTGTTTATACAATAGCAAGTGCAAGAATACCTGGCTCGACAAAATGTCCAAATACCATCAAACAACCCACCCATCCAACCCATAATTGAAACACCCCAAAACACCTTCATCCCATCACCTGATCCACAAAATGACATAATGACACAAATCAGGTTACTCTCACAACAAGTGCTCGATATGCAATCAGGGTGAACCACAAAAACACCAAGCAACTTGTGCCCCTATCCATTTGACATGAGCCTTGTGATGAAACCATTCCCAAAGGGATTTGAGATCCCCAAATTTGACAAATGTCGAGGGACGAGAAACCCTGAAGATCACATCAGGGAATTCCAGGTTCATTGCATGGAAGTCGCATACGATTCAATACCTATCTGATGCGGCTATTTCCTAGAAGTTTGGCTGGCCATGTTATGGAATGATTCACTCGCCTACCCACATGAATCAAAACATTCCAAGAAATTATAATTGCATTCATTAAAAACTACACATGCAATATCGCAATGGATGTTAGTCTAGAAGAACTCTCAGCTCTGAAATAAGGTAAGAATGAATAATTCGTTTGATTCCTACAATGATGGCAATCTAAGGCCAATCGAAGCAAATGGACCATGCCAGAGGAACAACAAGTTTGCACCATCATATCCAACCTTGATGACCTCTTGGCATTCCATCTCAAGGTACAAGGGATCACCACATATGACTAGTTGATCTCCAGGGTGCTCAACATTGAACGAGCCCTTATGACACAACCCCCAGGATCAACTTCATACCTCGAACAACAAAACAATTTCCCACCTGCCAATTATAATGACAAACCTCGCATGTGGGAAAGGAACAAAAATGTTACCAATGATGGTGTCATCGACGCCAAAGTGGTCATCAGTGCCCCTCGGGAAAATACGCCTGCACCACAAATCCAAATCCAACACCAAAACAATCATCAAGCAACACAACAACCAAACACCAATCAAGCAATTCATAATGTCAATGATCAAAGGGGACCACCCCAATGGAGCAAGAATTACCCCAAGCGAAAGTACACTGCTCTTGGGGAACCACTTGAAGTCATCATGAAGAAGCTAATAAACACAAAACTCATCAAGGCATCCACCTATGAGAATTGCCAAGAACCAGATGTGAAACCTCCTTGGTGTAATGAGAATCAACTCTTTGACTTCTATAAAATCAAAGGGCATACCACGAATAGTTGTATGAGGTTTAAAAACATAGTTCAAGATCTCATCAATCAAAGAATTATAAACGTGGAACAACCAACAGAAAACCAAAACCTTAAGATATACACGAATCCAATGCCCAACCATGGAAATAAAGGGAATAATAACATGAATAAGGGGAAAGAAACCTTCATGAATGTAAATCATGTGTATGACCACGTCGTTGCATCTCTAGATGACTATTGTGCTACCATCACCATCAAAGGAGCCCATGCTAATTATGCAGTCACCACAAAAGGCAGCAAAGTTACCATCGTAAGATCATCCCAGCCAAACAGAGTCCTTGCACCTAGATATGTCCCCAATGGATATAACATCCTTGATCAAATCAAAAGAATGCCAACACAAATTTCCATTATGGAGCTACTAAAAATCTCATCTACCCATAAGAAAATCCTTGAGGAAGCATTGGCTTCATCCACTATCCCCACAGATCTTGATGCAGAGCAATTTCAAGCTATAGTCAGAAATATAATTACACCAAATCTCCTCACATTCTCCAACCAGGATTTTCTTGCACAACCATCTCATAACCGTTCACTCCACTTAGAAGTCCTAGTACAAAAAATAAATGTCAAAAGGGTCTTGGTGGATGGAGGTGCGGGCCTAAATATTTGTTCTCTCAAGCTCATCAAACAATTAAAAATCTCAGAGGATTCTATCGACAAAGGAAAGGGTATCACAATAAGAGCATATGATGATCAAGAAAGAGTGTCTCAAGGAAAAATTAGAATCCCTATTCAAGTAGGGCCAGCCATCATGGAAACCACTTGTCAGGTTCTGGACCTCGACTTGTCATATAACATCCTCCTAGGACGTCCATGGATTCATGCAATGCAAGCAGTACCATCAACTTTCCATCAATGTGTCAAATTCACATATGAAGGACAAGAAGTCACCATCCATGGAGATCCCAAACCATTCTCCTACTGCAAAAGCCTTGAGGAACAGTACTATAAAATCCCCCAAGTACCAAAAAATAATGAAGGCCCATCTACACCATACATTGATCCTGCCACTCTTGCTTCCACTTCTGCGACAAAGACACCCATCACTCTCGCCATCCCCACCATCTCCGATATAAAAATCATCATCCAAGACAATGGTTGTGGAAACTACATGCTCCCTAAAATTTCTTTTGTGGTAGGAGAGTTACCACAATTTGCTAGATCACGGGGATGTCCGTAAGTAAATGAAGCCTCCACATCTCAAATGTCTCTTGAAGACTATCCCAACTTTACAAGTTGGGGAGATCTTGGCCAAGAAGTAATCGACACAAATCCATCCCATCTCCTATACCAAGATAAGAGACCAGCAACTGATTTACTAATGGATGACAGAAGCAAGGGTCTGCAAATGATGCTCGCAATGGGCTATGATAGAAACTAGAAACTTGGGGAAAATGATAATGGGCTTATAATACCTATTATTCTAGAGATGTGAATGAGAAATATTGTTCTTGGATGTACCCCTCTGAGTATAACCATATGTGGCCGAAGTCCTCTAGTTAGAAAGGTCAATAATCCTCCTTAGCTATCCGTAGCTGAACTTTGCTTACCCATATCTATAGGTTGAGTCTTAGACAACTTCAAATTTGACATAACCGATATCTGTAGTAGTAGCGATGATGAGGATCCCATAACCAACCTACCTAGGATTTTTGAGGATACCACTCTTTTCATGATTAGCACCTTATCCTTTGAATCAGACCACCAAAATAAGGAAATCTTCCTAGTATACCCCCAAATCATCGACTATGACTAATGAGGAGCACCAATTCTTGATACATTCAAAAACGATGAGGTGCTCTCAGAATTCATGGGACTGTAGGATAACATTCCATGTGGGGATCACAAAGCAAGGTTCATCATCGAGCTAGATATGCATGCCTATTGTGGGGAAACAATTGAATCCCTCAGTCGCAAAAGTAAAAAAGTAAGAATAATATCCAATTCCTTGAGTGAAAACCACATTGTGGCACTCTCTGACCAAAAAAAAGTAAAAAGAAAGGACACATCCAATGGTGAAAACCTCTCCAAGGCACCTGAGGATAAGGGATTCAATCTTCCTTTCAAAACTCTTCATCAAGAAAAATCAGCAGTCCTAGCAGAAAAATGCAATCTGGTCAATCTAGGAACAGAGGAAAACTTGCACATCACATTCTATGCAGAATCATTACTATTAGAAGAACAAGAGCTCCTAGCAGCCTTCTTAAGAGAGAGACATGTTAACTTTGCATGGAGCTATGCTGACATGCCCGAGCTCGATCCAGAAATCGTGGTTCACCATCTAGCAGTACACTTTGAAGCAAAGCCTGTTAGGCAAAAGGTCAGGAAAATGAACCCTTAAATCGCCTTGCTAGTAAAAATGGAACTAAAAAATCTATTAGATGTAGGATTCATTCGAATGATAGATTATCCAAAATGGGTGTCAAACCTGGTGCCTATCTCAAAACCTGATGGGGGCATCAAAATCTGCACAGACTTCAGAGACTTGAACAAAGCATGTCCGAAAGATGATTTCCCGTTGCCCAATATTGACATGATCGTAGACATGATGGGGGGACATGAAATTCTTTCCTTGATGGATGGTTTCTTAGGTTATAACTAGATAATGATTGCCAAAGAAGACCAACACAAAACAACCTTCACTTGTCCATGGGGGACTTACTGTTGGAATATGATGCCATTCGGCTTAAAGAATGTAGGAGCAACATACCAAAGAGCCATGATGTTAATCTTCCACGACATGATCCATAAGACTGTCAAAGATTATGTTGATGGAATTCTAGCCAAATCCAAAAGGAGAAAGGATCACATAGCAACTCTAAGTGCCATTTTTGACCAAGGATCCCTAATGTTTCAAGCCAAGGAGTTTCATTAACTTCCTAATAAATTGATCCAATAGGGAAACACTGGCTATCCCAACAAACATGTTGAGAACACCAAATATGGTGTCTTCTTCCACTACATTTCCAAGAGCACAACCCTTGAATATGGAGTAAGTAACCATGAAATCACAAGTATATGGTAGGACAAGGTCAAGATCCCAATAGGTAGTTACTATGTTTACTTCCCCACCATTTGTGAGTACAACAATAATGAAACAAACCATAGGAGAAGTACATTTAGTCTTAGAGGGAGAACCTAAAATAACTATGGATTATGGTCTAAAAGAGGCAGAGAAGTGGCCTACCCTAATACAAGAACTAAAGGAGAAGCAGTAGTCTAGGGAAGCTTCAATGATGCAACCTTCCAATGAGGAAATGCCTAACATAGAGGTATGTCTAGATGTTGAAGAGGAGACATATTTTATAGTAGGAAACCTTACTTAGGAAGTGGGAAACCTTGAAGGAGAAACTAATACAATGGGAATGGTGTCATCTCAAAGAGAGTAGGTGGGAACTACATCTCAAATTCCCATTTTGATAATAAATGAATATGAAGTGCATAATAAAAACACTTGACACCAGCATATATGAGGATTGGCCTCAACAAGTGGAAACTGAAACTGTTTCTAAAGAGCCTCAAGGTCAAGGAAAAGGTCCAGATGTAGTTAAAGCTATGGGGTCTTCTAATAAACTAAATGAAGAATAAGGGAATAGTGGTAACCTAGATACCTCAAAGAAACATGTGTAGTTTTCTCAAGAGGGTGACATTAATAGGGAAAAGAAAGGGGGAGAGGATTAAAGGCTTGACAAGGAAGAACTAAAAGAATATGACCAGGTGAATCTAGTATTCTTTTCACTGTAAGGTAATGTGACAAAAGATTCAAAGATAGAAATAAATGAAATTGAAGTGTTGAGGAAGGATGTTCCTAAACAACTTGATCAGTAGGAACAAAGAATAGATATGGAAAAGTTGAATGAAGATGTACCTAATTGGCTAGTTTAGCAATTAGCTCAGCCATTGGAGGTAGAGTTGGGGCTTCTAGATTTCAAGATTATAATAGAAGATATGGAATATCTTAAGCCTAATAATAGAGCAAGATTTATACATGTTAAGCAGAATTCAAGTGGAGGGAGGACACTTCAGATAACTAATCCTATAGGAGAAAAGGATAAGCATGAAATAATGACTTAGATGAATTATAAAGTTACTACAATCAACCTAGGACACTCCTCATAGGAGAAGGAGTTATAAGAAATGAGAAAGAACCTCGAAACAACTACTACCCAAATGGGAAAACATAAAAAAAAAGAGAGAACTGAAAGAGAGTATTACTCGCTTGGAGAATTTTATCAAGTCCATAGCCCAACCAAGTCAGTCATTGATTGAGCTGCCACCAAATCTAGTATTGATGTCAAAAGAGCAAGTGGATGTGATTGAAGGATTAAAACATAAGATAAATGTGTTTGAGGATTGGATAAAACATTTTGTGTAATAGGGTGAAGAAATGATGAGGAACATAATTGGTAAATATAAGGAAGCATTATGTTCACTTGATAAGTCTAAAATAATTTTAGCTAAATGTAAGGACCACATGGAGTAAACTGATGTGGAATTATGACTATTAGATACATTTATCAAAATGGAGGTCCAAGTGTTGATAGAAGAGAAAGCGGTTGTGGAACAAGATGTTTTGATGTTAAGGAAGTGGAAATTGTAGCTAAATTGGGAAAGCGATGCTTTGATGTAATGTATAATTGGGTTAGAAAAGATCACCCTAAGGAGTGAAAGGATGGTGAATAAGGACTTAGATTTTATAGAGATGTTAGAACACCAGAATTTTAATCTTGAAGGAATAGGGTGAGAGGATGTGGAGGTAAAAGCCTTCAGAAGCTAGATTAAGAAGATAAATAAAGACCTTATCCAGTCACTAAGTTGGGTAGTCCTTGATGAGGTGATTAAGTGCAGGAATCACATAAATAGGTATGACATATAAATTTTGCAAAGGAATGAGGAAATAAAGAAGGTAGTTGAAGAATTATCCCATCATAAATATAGTTGGGGGATGACACAAAATGTTTTAAGGAAAAATATGAATTGCGTGCTTATTGCATTCTAAGAGTACAAGCAAAGAAAAGGAGACGAGTCCACAAAGGAAGTATCCCGTGAAAAGGTATTGGTGATCAGGTAATGGAAACCCAAAGTTTTGATGTATGGATGTGGTGATGAGTTTCCTAAAATGAATTCTACAAAGTTATTTCTAGACTTGATACTCGTTGACTGTACATGGGACTTTGAGGGAAAGTGTTGATAGTGCTACATGTTGTTTTAGGATACCTTTGCCCTGAAGTCAAAGTTTTCAAAGATTTTCAACCTTGAGGAGAAAGTCAAAATATCTTTCACTTGTTTGGGAATATTCCAATGCCAATTGTCACTTGCCACATGCTACCTAATGATTTGTACTTTTGAGTTCTAGCATGTGTTTTCCTTAAACTCTTTGATTTCCTTGTGTTGTATAAAAGGCAAATATTTTTTCTTTTTAAGGAGGTTTAGAATGTGTGAAATTATAGAGACTTAAAATTAGATTTCACGAGTTTTATTTCATTTTCCTATTTTTTTACTATTCTAGTATTAAAACTTGTGTTTTTCACTAAAGTTTACTAATATCAAAGTTGTTTTCAAAGCTATTTCCTGATAAGAAAAATTACTTAGCTAACGGCTTATTCCTATCGAAGAAGCAAATATTTTTTGCTAGATTTGGGTGTACATTAAGACTATTATGTGATAAATGGTTATATTTCTCTAAACTCTTTAAATCATTCTATTCATAGCTATGAAGCATTGTAGTTAAGTGTGGAATAGTTTTCTTTGTTTTAGTTTATTTTATGAGATACATGTGAATAATAACTAGGAGAAAATTTAAATTTTAGGATCTTTAATATTTTTTATTTAGAATAGATGTTAAATATTTTTAGAAAATGCCTTAAAAATGATGAAGTTCATGAAATATTCTTATAAATATTTCGTATTCATGAAATTGTGGAGCAATATATGTTAAGTCTACTAGATCTTTATAAATATTTTAATTCATGAAGTATTTCTTGTGAATCATTTATGTTCCTGAGGAGTGATACATGTTTAATTGGAAAATATTGCTATATTTTGTTTGATACTTTTACCTGTAAGTTGGAAACACCATAGACCCCTTGTGATAAATAGTCAATTTAGCATAATTATCCTTGAGCAAACCTAGTGTGTAAGACTTATCATTCTTGAGCCTTGGGATAACCAAGATTGAATTTTATTTTAGGAAATTTTGGTAAATATTTCAAGAAAGGTAGGTTCTTCCATTGTTTGAGTGAGAATTTATCTACATGTTGGTGTGAGTGTGCAATATACATATCAACATAAGTGGTGCTAGAAGGAGGGCCTCTTTAGGGTTAAAGAAAACTAGAGTTCCTGAGGTCTCAATCTAATGATCCTCATGTAGAATTTGTGGATCTTGGTAAGTGAACGAAAATTAGAGTGTGAAGGCCAAATTCTATAGGTGCAACTCCTAGGAACCAACTACCTACAACACCTCCTCCATTTATAGCAATGAATTTCTTTAATGTAGAATCTCCTATCCATTTCATTGTGTATCATGATCTTTCAAAGAATCCAAAGAATTTTTGTATAAACTATTATTTCCATAAATACGTGGAACATCTAAGCATATTCAAAGATACATGCTTTGGAGAAAGAATACAACATGAGGATGTCATGTGTAGGTTGTTTCCTAACACATTGAGTGATAAATTTCACCAATGGTGCATCAACTAACCATGTACTTTTGTTAGATAATGGTAATACATGGAGGACCAATTCTTAGCTAGTTTTAGGATGCCCATAGATCCTACTTTGTTGTATCATCAATTTTCTGAAATTAAATGATTTGATGGAGAACCTATAACAACTTTTAATGATAGGCTCCAAAATGGCCATTGTATATTGTAAGATCCTTATGTTGTATATGTTTTGTTTGTTCTCATTGTTTACTACACTGTAATATATCCTTTAACAATGATGTTCATGAGAAGAAAAGTAAATCCTCCTACAACTTTAATTGAAGCTTATGTTGGAGCAATAAGTATAAATCAAGAAATAAAACAAGTTGGAAGTGGACAACCTTTAACTGCCAAGAACACCCTAAATAATTATCCTATGCTAGTAATGAGTAAAATTCCACATAACAATACTTTGATCCCTAACCCTTTTCCTTTAGTGGTTCAAAACATAACTTATCCTCAAAATAGTTTCTTCCAACAAGGGAATTGTCAAGTGTTGGTCCTACACCCTGGCCTTGTGATCACTAAGATACATCCTAAAGATAATTCTTCCTTTATACATGCCCAAGATATCCAACGATTAAAATCTTAAGAAGAATAAGAGGAGATCAAATAGATAACTTCTCAACTTAAAAGGATGTTGAGGGAAGTCAATCAGATGAAGAATTAGAATTTATATTCATAAAATGATAATCTAAATCAACAAGGTAAAATGTATAATGCTTCTAGACTGCCTAGACCTTGGAACACATGGCCAAATAATGAAGGGATATCCACACCTTTGGATAATGCCAATTCTCTTGACAACAAGCTGACATCCAAAGTAAATTTAGCTAAAATCATGATGAATAATTAGTGTAGGATTCACAACACCAATTCTCATGCCAAGATGGATTGTCCACAATTTAAAATTACATCTAATATTTTATAGTTTAAGCTTACCATAATGATCAGTGTGATTCTCATTTGCTGCAAGGAAATGACAAATTTCCCATTGGATACAATTCAACACTCATTTTGGACAATTATACATGTTCAAAATCACCTATTTCCTTTAAGAGTAACACTTATTGTAGTGAAGATAGTTCAACAATGAATTTGGAGACTTATACTTTTCCCTATCAAGATGGGAATGAGTCTTAAGATGAAATGGATGAGGTATAGGATTTCCAATAGTACAAAAGGGGACATGGTAATAATTTGAGAAATAACACTACTGGTGGAAGTAGATTTAAAAGGTCACTAAACAACTCAATTCTTCCTAATAATTTTAATACACCACCAGATGATATGTCTAATAATAATCTAGGGTTGCCAAGGGTTACTCCATAGTATAACAATACTCTGGATCTACCTAAAGGTAACAAGATAAAAGTAATTGAACAAAGAAATTTGGCTACTTACCTGGCATAAGAGATTAGGAAGGTAAAGATTAGCCTATCTCTATCTGAGTTGCTTAAAACACCTGTGATTAGAAAATCTTTCTTGGACACACTAGAAGAACTTCCTAGGGAGAGATCAATTAGTAAAGAAGTGCAAACCAAAGGTGCATCTACCAAAGAAAAAGATAAAAAAAACTATTCCTATGGTGGACACTCATGTAGGTTTGTACAAAGGTAAAATAGAATCACCATTGTTTTTGTTGACATTGAGGATTTTTGGAAAGAATATACATAATTTCTTAGTAGACTTAGGAGCTTCAATGAATTTGATTTCCTTTTCCATATGCTAAACGTTGGGGTTAAATCCAACAAATTCCACGAAGAGAGTCACTCAATTAGATATTACTGAGGTAAATGTAGTGGGAGAATCAACCAATATTCACATGTAGTTGGCATCTGATCCTAGACTTTAACATTTTATTGACATTCAAGTAGTCAAGATCTCAGACACATACATAATTTTACTGAGTGGAGACTAGTCAAAGACTCTAAATGGATACATGGATAATAACTTTTCACATATGTGGTTACCTTGGAAAGGAATTCCAAACCAGATTAGGATAGAGAGGGAACTATGTATGAAGCATATGATTAAAAATTACAACAAACAAAATGACTTTCTTTATATTGATCTAGATCCTATTGTATATAGCATCAAGAACCCTAGGGTCAAGATAGAAGAGGTTTTTATGTGTAATACAAAAATTCATGACTAGTTGAATCCAAGAAATGACATGCTTGTTGAGTTTGATTATGATTCTTCTAAGGGAGAAGAGAGATTCTTGGATAAATTTTGTAAGATTATTGCTAAAGAAGTTCATAAAGGTCAAGCAATTGAATTCCAGTTGGAAAATTTACTATTATAGGGATGGTGCACGTTACATAATTCAACACATTTAGAAGTTAGTTGTGTGATGTGCTTAGAAGTTGTAAATACATTTGAAAGTCAATACCACCATAGAAATTTAGTCAATAGCATTTCCTAAATTATAAATTGTTGGTGAGAGGGCATACACAGTGTTGACTGGGTGATCAAATAAAGGTCTTCATGAAAACCACAATGGAGTGGATAAAAGTAATTAGTGGTGTGGTAGGTGACCACAAGATTTGAAGATGGGGATGAATTTTTCAACTTCAAGGAATGTTAAGTTCAAAATCATTGAGTAGCAAGAATGGATCATCAGATTTGATGGATCAAAGTCCAAATAGGGGATTGGAGTAGGAGTTGAATTAATCAATCCTCAAGGTAAGTCATTCCTTGCTTCTTACAGATTGCAATTCCAATGCACTAATAACATGGTTAAATAAGAAGCTCTTATCCATGGTTTTATACTTACTATCAAGAAAAAATTTATTGTACTCAAAGTATATGGAGATTCAGAGTTAGTTATCAAGCATGTTAGGAAACAATAATTTTGTCACTAAAAATGTTTATTGAATTATAGACACCATGTGTGGGATTTAATTGAAAGTTCTGATGCCTTTAACATTACACACATCTCATAGAAATCCAATCATAAGGTAGATGCACTATCCAGAATTGCTAGTACTTTAGAACCATTAAATATCATAGATTTAAGGAGATTTACTATCGAATTTGTGTAGTTTCCCTCAGTCTTGTATAATGTTACTAATTTTCAAGTATTTGAGGATGATAGGCATATTCTATATTTTTTCTCCAATTCAAGTATTTCCAAATCTTGGATAATTGAGGTGGATCACCCTGATTGTGAGCTCCAAGATGATGATACAGTCTAGTTGAAGGAAAATAATATTCCAAAAGGGATCATCAATCCAAAAAGGTTGTTTGACTTAGACTAGATAAATCAACATAAGTATTTTCCTAAGATTAATGGAGGACATTTTTAGCCATACAACTTGAACATTGAGGATGACCCTAAAATTGTGCTTATAGGTAAAGTGTGCACTGACAAGGAACACAAAAACATTTCTCAGGCACTTAGAGACTATTAGAAGGTCATAGCATGTACCTATGAAGACTTTAAGACATATGATACTTCCATCATAATACAAAATATTCCACTAAATTCTGATGCTAAGACTTTTCGCTAGACATAGTAGCCAATGAATGCGCTTCTAGAACCTCTAATTCAAAAAGAAGTACATAAACTCTTGTCCACTAGGATTAATTTTCTCATAAGGCACTCCACCTCGGTGGCTAACTTGGTACCTATTAGAAAGAAAATTGGGGATATTCACTTATTTGTGGATTTTCAAAACCTCAATAAGGCATTTGAGAAAGATAATTACCCTCTACCTTCTCTAGATGAACTACAAATTGTCAATGGGTTGTAGATGATGTCTTTCTTAGATACATTTTAAGGATATAATCAGGTGATGGTTGATAGGGAAGATAGGATGAAAATTGCATTCACTACAAAGTGGGGTACTTTTGCTTACAGGTGTATCCCATTTGGGTTAATAAATTCTAGAGCCACATTTCAAAGGGTGATGGATTATGCTTTTAAGGATTTGGTTGGAAAATACATCATATTATATGGATGATCTCATAGTATTTTCCAAAAGCAGAGGAAATCACATCAATGATCTTAGAATAGTACTACAAAAATGTGATACATATGGAATATCTCTAAACTCAAAGAAGTGTATCTTTAGGGTAACTGAAGGAAAAAAATTTGGACACATTTTGTCCAAGAGAGGTATCTCAATTGATCTTGATTGAGTGAGTTCCTTGATAAAGTTGCAACCTCCTAGAAGCAAAAAGGAGCTGAATTCTTACTTTTGCGAGATCAAATTCATTTGAAAGTTCATTACTAGATTCACTGATATAGTAAGACCCCTTAATGACATGTTAAAGAAGGATGCCAAGATTGAATGGACTAATGAATCTAGAGTTGTTTTGGAGAAGACTAAGTTGCAATTTCCAAGGCACTAGTCTTGATAATCCTTGAGTACACTAAGCCATTTTATATCTATTATTTTTCTTCGAGTCACATATGTACAACTATGTTAATGTAGATATGCGAGAATAAGGAAGAGAGATCAATTTCATTCATGATCAATCCCTTTAAGGAGGCTAAATTAAGATATATGGACATTGAGAATCAAGCTTTTGTATTGGTTAAGGCTATGAGGAAATTCAAACATTACATCCTCAGAAGCCTAGTTAAGGTACTTGTGCCTAATGCAGTAGTTAAGATGTTGCTTACACAAAGTCAGATTAGAGAGAAAAGAGCTAAATGGGTTACTATAATTTTGGATGCTTATAATTAAAATGTTATAGAACTTCAAGATACAATTATCATTTCCAGAATCAATTTTCTATTGTTTTGTTTGGTTTTGTTGGTTTCTAGTTGTGTGGTCTTACAACACACCCCATTTCATTCTTGGAAAAATGTGGAACCCCTCTTTTCTTTCCTTTTTGGCTTGCTATTTTTTACTTGTTTGGGATGGTAAAATGACAATCTTTTGTTCTAAGGCACTTGGATTTTGATTGAATCAATGGTCTTCCCAAGTTAGAATCTTCAAAGTGATATTTCTTTGAAATCTTGTTGTTTATCTAGATTCACAAGTTTTTGTGCATTGGGTGTTGTTAAGTAAAATGTAGAGTGAGTTGTGCAAGTCTCATAGTTTTCTTGGTGGGAAGTTTTCCCGATGAGTAGTTTTACTTGGTGAGTGGTTCACGCACTCAACCTTTACTAAGGGAATTTTTTTCCTGAGTTTGCATGTGTTGGTTTTCTAGTTGTTAAACTTGTTAACAATTTTATTTAATTTAAGAAGTGGAAACAATATTTTTTACATAAAATATTGTTTGATCCATATGGTTTCAACTTTACACCCACACCTAAGCTTCCTTTTGTTTAAACCCAATGATTACGCAACCTTTAAAAACTAATAAGCAAAGATCTAGCATCATTTTTTCTTGAAGTTATCTATCATATGCTTCAATCCCAATTGCTAATTAATCTTTTTCCACTAAAGTTTATGTGCTCACTCAACTACTTTTGTCTGATGTGGATAGAGGGAATACATGAGTGTGCCATGTCAACTTCCAATGCCACCATCTTCTTAAATTGAGTCAGGTTACATAAATCAAGAGTTTCATAATGTGAACCTTAAGCTGCCATGATTATACCCTTTCTAGTGTAGTTAATGTGAAATTATTAAGGAATTAAAGGAAGGTGGCGAAAGCACGTACTTGGAACCACCTAAAGCATGTGATTTAACTCTATGATACACTACCACACATAAAGTAAGAAATCTATAAACCTACTAAGGAATTAAGGTGACATTCAAAGTGCTTCAAGAAGGTAAAATACTAGAATGTGATATGGTCATAATTACTAGAATTTAATTTTGCACCAACTCAGCTTCACCATTAATGGAACTAGGTATTTCTCTTTTAATTAAACTTGGTGAATTCGTTTATATGCACTTGGATCTGATAAATTGGCGTTTCATTTGGTAAATTCCTAAGTGAACTATTATGTAATCTGATTAAATTTAAAATAGGTGAAACATTGTTGGGAAATTTAGTCATAGAAGGTACATTGTTAGAATTTTCTCTAGTTCATATGTAGAATATAAATACACTAATCAAGTAGGAAAATGGAGAAGACATGAGTACATTGCAAAGGAAATAACCAAAATATAGGAGTTTGAATTTCCTCTCTTGTAGGTAGTCCCTACTTATGGAATGATAACAAATATCCATCTAGGAACTTTCAATGATTATGAGTTGATGTGGAGGACTCAACAATCAGATGCTATTCAATGCACCAAGAATATGGTTTCCAATGGAATGCATTTAGCGATAGGGTTCCTAGTGGCAATGGAAGCCCCAAAATTAATTCTAGAATGTATGAGATGGTATGATACTGAAAAAAGGGTTGTTATAAAATAAGGGAGAGCTTATAGAGACTTATTTTTTGATGCTATTGCTTACACCTTTGGACTCCTAGTGTTCACAAGGATTAACATATTGCAAATGAAATATTTAATGCACACATAATGAGTGTGGAAGAAAATAATAGAGAGGTCATGATTTCGACCTGGTTTCAAGAAAGAGTCTCAAGAATTCCAAAGAATATATTGAGGTCCCTAATCATTTAAGAGATATAGGATATGATAACCCTAATTAGTAGAATGGATGGTTGTAAAGACACTAGTAAATTTGATCAATGGATTCCTAAGGTTATTAGAAGAATGAGGGAAGATCTTTTTTGTATTCATTGTGCAAGATTTATTAGCAGCAAATTGCAAGAGCACATTCAGACATTCTTAGTTTCCCAATGCTTCACTATGTCCTCATACATTATTTATTCTTATGCCCTAAGGTCCAATATTCAAGGACTAAATAGATTAGGAGGTTTAGGCAGAAAGCTAGGGAACAAATTGGTTTACCAACATTTTCCACATAGTACTACTAATCAATATAGAGAGCATTACCATAGGGTAAATGATGTTTTCTCCATGAATTTGGTAAGGTTAATGGATGGAAATAAATCAAAGAGGATATCTCTCAAAGAATAGGGTGTTATACATTCTATTGGGTGTTGGTTTATTCAATTCCCTACATTCACTTATAGCAAAGTAGAAACATTTATAGGTTATCCTTACATGCTGCCAAAATATCCTATAGACAAGATAGTGTTTCTAGAATTTGCAAGGCAGGTACATAAAATGGGGCCTGTAAAGTTTCCTATCACCATAGGGAATTATGAATGCATATTAGTTAAGAGTGATAAATTGTATGAGTATAAATGAAAATATTATGGGCTATAACTATTCATGTTTAATAGGAATAATTATGAAGTAGCTAAAATATTAGAAAAATAGATCAATAAGAGATATGATCATGTCTCTCATTTGGAGGATTTCTGGTCCAATTGTGAGGATGATCATGAAGTCAAAAAATGATCTTGTTAGATAGCTAGATATAGTTAGCATGAATGATATTTATACAAAAATTATTAGTTACACTCAATCATAGATAGACGAGTACACCAAATTACTAAAAAAAAGTTGGAATAACACCCACATACCCTCATGGGAGAAAAAGGCAACAAAATATGATAAGTGAGCTAGAGTATGATGATTTTTTGGGATAGAAGAGAAAATATTATATAGGCTAAGGCCACTAAATATGGTAGAGAAAGGATTATTTATGTTTCAAGCCAAGGAGTTCTAGTGGCTTCCCAATCAGATGATCCAAATAGCGAAACCTTTGCTATTCCAACAAAGATGTTGAGAACACCAAATTTGACATACTCTTCCACTGCATTTCCAAGAGAACAACCATTGAATCTAGAGGAATTAACCATGAAATCACAAGTATATTCTAGGAAAAAATCAACATACCAATAGATAGCTACTATGTTTACTTCCCCACCATCTATGAGTACAACAACAATGAAACAAACCTTAGGGGAAGTACATTTAGTATCAAAGGGAGAACCCACAATAACTATGGATAATTCCCTAAAAGAGGTAGAGAAATGGTCTACCCTAATATAAAAAATGAAGGAGAAGCAATAGTCTAGGGAAGCTTCAATGGTGCAACATGTCATGGAGGAAATGCCTAAAATAGAATTTTGTCCAGATGTTGAAGATAAGACATAATTTATAGTAGGAAAACTTACTAAGGAAGTGGGAAACCCAAAAGGAGAAATTAATACAATGGGAATGGTGTCATCTAAAGGATATTAGGTGGGAACTACATCTCAAATTCCCAATTTGATAATAGATGAAGATGAAGTGCATAAGAAAAAACTTGACACCACACAGCTAAGGATCAACCTCAATAAGTGGAAACTGAAACTGTTATTGAAGTGCCTCAAGGTCCAGGAAAGGTCCAAATGTAGGTAAAGATATGGAGTCTTCTAAGACCCTAAATGAAGAAAAAATATATAGTGGGAACCTAGATGCCTTAGAGCAACATGAGAAATTTTCTACAGAGGGTGATACTAATAAGGAAAAGAAAGGGGAAGAGGATACAAGGATTGACAAGGAAGAACTAAAAGAATAGGACTAGGTGAATCCAAAATCCTTGCCACTGGAAGATGATGTGAGAAAAGATTCAGAGATAGCAAAAAATGATAGTGAAGTATTGAAGGATTTTCCTAAACTTTATTAGTAGGAACAATGAATAGATGAGGCAAGGCCAAATAAAGATGTACCTCATTGGCTAGTTTAGCAATTAGCTCCACCATTCAAGGTAGAATTGGCACCTCTAGATTTCAAGAGTATAATAAAAAATATGGGAGCCCCCAATCCTAAGACTAGAGTAAGAGTTAGACATGTTAAGCGAAATTTAATTGGAGGGAGGACTCTTCAGATAGCTACTCCTATAGGAGAAAAGGATAACCATGAAATAATGGATAGGAATTATCAAGTTACTAAAATCAACCTAGGATGCTCCTCACTAGAGAAAGAGTTAGAAGAAATAAGAATGAAGCTAGAAGCAACTAATTCCTAGTTGAGAAAAGATAAGAAAAATAAGAGAGAATTGAAAGAGTGTACTTCTCGCTTGGAGAATTTTATCAAGGCCATAGCCTAACCAAGTCAGTCATTGAATAAGATGCCACAAAATATAGTATTGATGTCCAAAGAGAAAATTAATGTGATTGAAGGATTAAAAAATAAGATAAATGTGTTTGAGGACTAGATAGAACATTTGGTGCAGCAGGGTGAAGAAATGATGAGAGATGTAATTGGTAAATGCAAAGAAGCATTCCACTGGCTTGAAAAGTCTAAATGGCTTTTAGATGAGTGTAAGGATAACATAGAGAAAAATGGTATGGAAGTATTACTATTAGATCTGGTTCTCAAAATGGAGTTCCAAGTGTTGATAGAGGAGAAAGTGGCTGCAAAACAAGATGTTTCGATGTTAAAGAAGTGGAAATTGCAACTAAATTGGGAAATTGATGCTTTGCTACAATTTATAACTAGTTTAGGAAAGATCACCATGAGGAGTGAAAGGATGGTGAATAAGGACTTAGATTTTATAGAGATTTTAGAATAGAAGAATTGTAATCCCAAAGGAATAAGGTAGGATGATGTGGAAGTAAAATGCTTTAGAAGGTAGATTGAGAAGATAAATAGAGACATTTTCCAATTGCTAAGTTAGGTAGCCCTTGATGATGTGACTAAGTGTAGGAATGACATGAACAAGTATGAGATATAAATTTTGTAAAGGAATGATGCAATAAAGAAGGTAATTGAAGAATACGTGTGGCATAAAAATAGTTGGAGGATGACACAATGTTTTAAGGGCAAATATGAACTAGATGTTGATTGCATTCTCATAGTACAAGAAGAGAAAAGGAGAAGATGAGTCTATAGAAGAATTATTTGGTGAAGAGATACTTATGAACATGTAATGGAAATGCAGAGTTTTTGATGTGTGGATGTGGCAATGAGTTTCTTGAAATGCATTTTGTAAAGTCATTTATGAACCCAATACTCATTGAATGGACCTAGGGATTTTGAGGAAAAGTGTTGATATTGCTACATGTTGTTCTAGGATACACATGCCCTAAAGTTTTATTTTTCAAAGATTTTCAACCCCACAGATAAAGTCAAAATATCTTTGACTTGTTCTAGAATATTCCAGTGCCAACTATCATTGCCACATGTTTCCTTATGGTTTGTACTTTTGGATTCTTTCATGTGTTTTATTGAAACTCTATGATCGCCTTGTGTTCTATAAAAGGAAGAGAGTTTTTTTTTATAGAGGTTTAAAACTTGTGGAATTATAGAGAATTAAAATTGTCTTTTAGTAGTTTTATTTATTTTTTCTATTTTTTGTACTGTTCATGTATAAAAACTTGTGTATTTCACTAAAGTTTTCTTATATCAAAGCTTTTCTCAAAGCTATTTCTTGATACGAAATCACACATAGCTAACTGTTTATTCTCATGAAAGAAGCTAATGTGTTGTGTTGGATTTGGGTTGTTGTGTGGTCTCACAACACGCCCCAAGATTGAAAATACTTGGGGACCTAAGTAAAAATATGACTTCTATGGCAAGAGCTAATGAATTGGATGATCACCAAAAGTGAAAAGGAAAAGAAGAAATCTTCAGTTCAAAGAAAGAGCTTCATATAGTGAGTGTTTCATATATCGGGTATCGGGTATCAGAAACACAAAAAAGGAAAAAGAGAAATTTAAATTTAAAATGAATGGCTCTGGTAAGTTGGAGTATGGTAAATTGGAATTCTGGTATAATCGAGGTCCGAGAAAGTAAGTGGGTAAAGCTGAAATCGGGTACCAGGTACCAGATTGAAATGTGAAGTAAAATACTAATTTTTTTTGTATGGTCCCAGTGATCCAGTATACACTCAAGGATTTGTGATATGTATTTGAAAGTGAAATTTTTGTGGATTTCTTGTGTTAATATTTGAATGATGGTTTTATTTATATGGTAGCATATTTTTTTTAAAAGGGGTTTAATATTTGAAATTTTGTGATTGTAGTAGATATTGATTGTGATGCAAAGCTTGGGTATGAACAGTCAGGAAAATTATACTGGCGAACAAATTTTACTTTATTACCAAACTTAATGATGCACTTAAGGGGTTCATGCTGGAACAGAGTTTGCTACAAAGAAGTTCCAGTTACCGAGATACCAGGATGCTAGAATACAAGCATGAAATAGCAAAGCGTATCCATTCCAGGGATATCTTATTCCTGGAATGTTCAAATTAGGAAACCTGAGATATAGGGGTTTGAATTCCACTTGATCACTTTGTTATCATGGAAGACTCCTATATATCTTTGTTTGGGTAAATTTGTTCAATTTCAGAAGGAATCTTGACAAAGATGAAAAAGTAGAACCCAAAGAGCTTCAACGAGTAATTGGAGTTGACTTCCATTGACTTCAATTGTTATTCTCCTATTGGTCACAATATTCCACATGCCTTGATGAGATTGGTCCCTTAGATTTCCTCTCATGTATTTTTCTTATCCTATCTGACCCTCATGTTCTATAAAAGGCCAGAGGATGTTTAATTTTATTTTTAAGTTCAAAATTTGTGGATGTTGAAGGAGAAAAAACTTCTTTTAAGTTTTGTTCTTTTTTCCTATTTTTTGAACTATTTCGGTGTAAAACTTTGTATGCACGTAGACATTAATTGATATTAGAGCTTTAAGGATAGCTACCTATGTAAGTATCTTTGTAGTTGGTTTTGTAAGTTCGGCTAAACAAGACTATATGTTGCGTCGTTTAAGGGTGCATACAGAACCTATTTGGTGTCCAAACGAAAGCTCGAATAAGCCAAAAACACCATAGACCCCTTGTGATTAATAGTAAATTTAACACAACGAACACAAAGAAAACCTAGTGTGTCAAGACCTGAAATTCTCAAGCCTTGGGTTAACCAAGATTGCCTTTGATTTTAGGGAGTTTTGGTGAATCTTTCAAGAAAGGTGGGTACTCCCATTCTTTGACCAAGAATTTATCTTCCTATTGGTGTGTATGTGCAATATTCATGTCAATAGATTATTTTTCAAACTTCACATCGGTGAGGTTCATTACTGTTAGTGTAATTAATTAATTAATTATTACACTAGCATAAGTTAACTTAGGTCATGCATCATTTAGTCCTAGGTTAGATTTTAATAAATCATTTAATAAATAGGGTAATATTCCCTTCCTTGTTTGTAGGGATAAGATTCCTTTTAGAAGATGAGTTGTCCTTCTAGAACTTATCTCAACATTTAATAATCATCTAGATAGGGATCACATGTTGTTAGATCAAGACACATGGAAAAATCTCTTGCATCTTAGGTTTTCCTTCTTGCCTATATAATCAGGTAACTTGTTCATTTGTAAGATATCAATTAATCATATCAATAGAATCTCGATTGTGCATGCCTAGTTGTAACACTTTCTTTGTGGTTGATCATATTTCTTGGCTCAAAGATCCTCCATTGAAGACTATAGCTTCAAGGACCCTGTGCATCCATAATCTCAACATGGTATTAGAGCATGTTGAATTCTAACATGGTATCAGAGCTTGCCCAGTGAAGCTTCAACCCTTGATCAAGAAAGTTAGTGTACGAGATTCTTTACAGGCTTGAAGGTTTCCATTGAAGGCTACTTGATTCCACCCAGGGACGAAGTTGATTTCTGAAGTATATAGAGTCAGATCCAAGCTCGCCATTTTCCTCAAAAGGCCTTGAAACCCTAGGATCGCTTGCCCATTCATAAAAATTGGATACATCAACCCGAGAGCCATTAGAGGTTGTAGTACAGTCAGGTTTGTTTGTCGACTTGTCCCATCTCTTATCGTTGGCTATACACCAGTCACATCATTGGGCTCCACTTTATAACTGCCAACTATTGGAGCTCTGTTCATCGCTAGTTTTGCATCGGTGGTCTCTTCTGGTCGGCCTACTTCTCACCATTGGTCTGTTCATTTCACACCACTAGTACTCAAGTTCTTCAGTCACCGCTACATCGACAATCTCCCTTGACTGATTCAAGCTCATTCTTCGGTCACCGCTACACTGACAATCTCCCTCAACTGATTCAATCTACCTTGACAATCATAGGCTATCACATCATCAACCTGATACAAGTTCTTTTAAAGTGGCTATGGTAGAGTTTTTTTTCAGACTTTATATTATCAAAAGTTTGTTATTTGTAGGCCAATGGCTACCTATTTTTTGGCCATTGTTTTTTAAAACTTTTGTAAAGTTTGTAAGACTGACATTTGTATAGCCCATGGGTAAAGTGCAATGACTAGGTCATATGTATGACAGAGTGTTTGTTCCTGAAGTGACATTTTTTTTTTCCTATGCACGGATCATGGTCACATCAATGACCAAGTGCCAGCCCGAAGGGGCTAATCTTTTGCTCCTTGTTAGCTTGCATAGTGCCTCATATAGGGATTTTTTTTGTTTTATCATAACTTTCACCCACGGTGTCAAAATTCAGCAAACGAGATACCATCAGAAAGTGAATTTAGTCTACTTTCTAGTGTTGACATCTGTTATGTGAAATTTTTCTTGCAGAAATTTCTATAGTCAACTAACTTCAATCCTCCATTTTGGACTCAATGGCCAATATATTTGCATTAGATTCTCAAAATCTAGAAATTCCAGTGACATTTGAGAGATATTTTAGTGATTTTTTCATCAGTCCAGTCACCTTCTTTGGTTTCAGCTCCAGGAATCTTTTATTGGTTTTTGCAATTTGGTGCTTTTTCCTGATTCCTCAGACATCTTGAAACTTGAAGAAAAATTTCTTGATCTCAGAGGCATATTTTTAGTTGCATATCTATTTGGAAGTCTTTATTTTCTATTGAAGGATAGTGATTTTTTCTTTTTTTGGAGAAAGTTCATTATGGGGCTTGCATATACTCCTTCTTTGGTTATGTTGCACAAGGGAAAATATAAGCAATGGCAAGATGGGATCAGCCACCATATCCAATCACTTGATTTGTTGCCACATCTGTTTGGTATAGTCCCCCATCTGAGTGAAGGTATTCATGAACTTTCTTGGAGTTGCAATAGATACACTCTTTTGGAGATCATTGAAATGCAAGTTGATTTTGATGTTTTGAATTCTATTGATCATTGTGACTTTCCTCACATCCTTTAGATTAAGTTTTGGGAGATTTATGGAGATTCAGACCCTCCACCATTCCCTGATGGTCATGATTCAGAATGTCATTCCTTAGATCAGGTACCCCACGATGATATTGTTGTATAGGAGGTTCATTGCCTTGAATCTTCCAAAGAGGTTGACAAGGTTCCTTCAGGTGCTTCTTCTCCATCAAAGATAGTTGGTATCCCTTCACATTCAGTGATTCTTTGTCCAGAGTCATTGATTGAGGCTTCCACTATCATTCATCAGGGCACATTCAATTTTCCAGACTTGACATCACATGATGACTTCATTTCAGGCATCACTGACTTGGCTACTTCTATAGGTTTAGAGGACATTCTTGAGGGGATATCACTCCTCTATTCAGAGATTTCATATCTGAGACTTCTTCCTTGTCATTCCATTCGGGACTTGAGGTTTCTTCAACATCTACCATTGGATTGGATTCATAATTCTTTTAGTGGTTTTTAGGACACTTCATTCAGGGGGGCTATCAAGTCTCCATCATATTCTTTTCATCACTATCTTTGGATATTGTTTAGCATCAGTTTTCACATAGTCCTTGTTTGTCACCCTCTTCATTGATTGTGGCATCTTCATCTTCAGGAAAGGAGACATTTGAGCAGAGTTCAGAGACATCATCGACATCCACATTCATCCTTCCTTCCTTTAATTCCTATCTGGAATGGGAAGCATCTTTGTACTTGCACTTGGTTTTATTTCTTCCGAAAGGGAGACAATTTGTTTGTCAACATTGGATCATGTTATGTCTTCAGACACTTACCATTTTTGTAGGTGATCACATCTTCTGGGGGGATATATTGTCTCTCTCTTTCCTCCCTATGGGGGGGCATTGGTTGTATTGTATCCATGTGATAGATGGTGTACTTGGGGGGTATCGGGGAGTCCTCCATCCTTCCCATCCTATCTCACATTTTTTCTTTTTCATCTCCTCTTTGGAGAGGGGTTTTGTTCCCACTGGGTTTTCCCCTTTTCTTCGATTGTGGGAGATTTTCTGCATCTTCATGTACATGGGTACCTAAAATGGCTTCGTAGCTGGGACCCATCATCATTATCATCTCTGCATAATCATTGCATTTTCATCCCTAAGTTGAACTTATGGAGGGGTGTTAGTGTAATTAATTAATAAATTATTACACTAGCATAAGTTAACTTAGGTCATGCATCATTTAGTCCTAGGTTAGATTTTAATAAATCATTTAATAAATAGGGTAATATTCCCTGCCTTGTTTGTAGGGATAATATTCCTTCTAGAAGATGAGTTGTCCTTCTAGAACTTATCTCAACATTTAATAATCATATAGATAGGGATCACATGTTGTCACATGTTGTTAGATCATGACACATGGCAACATCTCTTGCATCTTAGGTTTTCCTTCTTGCCTATATAATCAAGCAACTTGTTCATTTGTAACATATAAATAGAATCTCTATTATGCATGCCTAGTTGCAACACTTTCTTTGTGGTTGATCATATTTCTTGTCTCAAAGGTCCTCCATTGAAGACTATAGCTTCAAGAACCCTATGCATCCATAATCTCAACATGGTATTAGAGCATGTTGAATTCTAATGATTACCACATCATTCTTCATCGCCTTCATTGTTGAAATATGTTCATTTGAGCACAACCCTTTAACAACCCTAATTGCTTCCTTGTTTATCATGTGCAACATATCCAACCACATGAATTTTTCATGAATTTGGCTTAGCACATATTTAACCCACTCATCCTCATAACAAAAATTGGAAAATTTATTCCACACATCCAATTTCTTCTTCGTTAAGCTCTCATATTTGGGTTTTAGTTCAAAATCATCCTTAGTCAACACTGTTGATGAGTCCAAATATTATTTATTTTTTATATCTTTTATGGATGCTTATAGACATTACCAAGAGATTTATCCTATGCATGTTCATTCATTATGCTATCTTTGATACCTATTATGCAAACCTTGAGCCTAGTTTAAGTATATGAAAATATGATTATGATGTGGTGATTAATGCATGATTTATGTGAGAATATGTATGAATTGTGATTGGATCTCTATTATTAGTCATGGTTGTTAGTATTACATACATGTTTTGTGAACTAAACCATTATAGCTAGAGGAGGTATTGTAGCCCATAGGAACTGCAGGATGTAGGTCGTAGCCAAAGGAGTTCTTGGACATTGAAACCAAGGATGTACTAGAATAAATTGAACGTGATGACTACAACATGGAGACATTTGAAGGAGATATTGCATTATTATGATGTTTAGTAAAGACACTAGAGAAGGAATAACCTTGTTGCAATTGTAATTCTACTATAACTCATTTTGAGCATTCCATGTTCCAGTCTATTACAATAAAGTCACAATCCAACTTGGGCTTTTCTTCTTTTCTAGTTGCATTCAGAGCGAAATAAATATTTGTCACCCTTTGAAATCTAAGGATTAGTCACTAAAGGTTTTAATTTAGAGCCCTATTTTAGATAAGCTCCCTTGTCCCTATATGTACAACACATTGGTTAAGTCTTAAGTTAGCTAGTTAACTAGTTTTTAGCAGTTATTAGATACTCTTTCAGTTTTCAGTTGTTATACAAACTATGTTTATTATGCAATTATGGTTTCATGAATAAGATCTTTCATCAGAATCTTATGTGATTCTAGATTTGTAAAATGAATGAATTTGAGTTACTATGACTGTGTTGGATTTGAGGAGTTAGATTAATGGAGATAACTACTTGAGCATGGGCCACTCAAAGTAACTTTACTTCACTCTTTTCTTTTTAGTTATTTCATTTATGTTTTTAGTTGTTACTTTATAAATGTAATTTGTGTTAAATAAATTCTTTTTGTTTCAATCATTTATGAATGCATGAACAATTACTATTTCATAATTATACTGTAATTGTAATTACTGTTTCAAGCAAGACATTATAAATAATCTAGCTACTCAGCTGGATACACTTTAGGCCAAAAAGAAGCAAGAGGAGGCAGAGGCAACATTGGTAGAGTATTTCCCCCATTGTAGACAAAAGAAGAAGGATTGTAGATGTAGAATGATAGCTAATATTGAAAGTAAGTAGATTCCACCTGAGTTCAAGCCAATCTAGTTTGAAGAAGATCAAGTTTATTATGTTGCACAAAGGAGGCTCCTTCCACACCCATTATCACTAAGCTTCCCATGGAAGAAGAGGAGCCTCTAAATACCCCCATTCAGCCCAGTGCACCTAAGAATCCTGAACTAGTTCTAGTCAAGTAGACATCAAAAACACCCCCATTTCCTCAAAGATTGGAAACTATGAAAGAAAAGGAAGAAAAGGAGGACACAAATTTTGACATTTTAGATCAGTTGAAGCATATATGTGTATAGATACCTCTATTTCAGGACATAAAAGATGTTCCAATCTATGGAAAGGCAATTAAGGAAGCATGCCTTAAGAAGCTAGGTAGGAGGAAGAAAGACTACACTATAGTTCATGTGGTGGGACAACTAGTTGACATCATGCTTGGGAGAGTGACTGTTCCAAATATAATGATCCAAGGAGTCCTATGGTAGGAGTTGTCATAAATGGGATCCAGATAAAGAATGCTCTGATTGACTTAGGAGCAGTAATAAATGTAATGACCAAGGATGTCCTACAACAACTAAATGTTGCAAGCATGAGACCTACTCCTACTATCATGTAGCTTACTGATAGTTCAACTGTTAAACCTAATGGTGTAGTAGAGGACCTTGTGGTAACTCTAGACTCATGGGGGTACCCAGCAGATTTCATGATTCTTTTTCCTAAAGCCACACTAAGCGGGTACCCTATCATTCTTGGAAGGACATGGTTAGCAATAGCAGATGCATATATTGGATGTAGGATAGGAGACATGACCATTTCTGATGGAAAGATCACAAATTTTTTTGTTCTCTACCCCCTTGCCGAGCCATCCTATGACATGGATAATCTTGTATGGCCACATGTTGGTGAAGAAACTGAGGAAGCTAATTTTGTGGCACAACTCATGATGTTAGGAAGAAGCTCTTTCATGAAACTTCAATATGAAGATGAAGTATTGTCTAACATAATTAAGAATCATTATGAACTAGAGGAAGCATCATCCTCTCATTTTGCTACTCCTATCAAGACACTTATGTCTACTCTTCTTATATCCACTCTTCCTGCAGCCAAACTTCCTACAACAATGGGTATGTCTCATACATTTATACCACATGAACTCAAGGTACCTAGCATTTTTGAAACAACTATGGTAGAGATAACTAAAAAAGTGCAAGTGATAGAAGGGAAATATCTGCACATCAATAGTAAATTGAGTGAAGAACAATAGTTGGTATTGAAAAACTTACTAAGAACCCACCAGCATGCATTTGCATGGGACTATCATGATATGAAGGGATTAGAACCTAAGGTTCACACTCATAGAATTTACATCATATATGATTGTACACTAGTGAGGCAACCACAAAGAAGGATTAACCCTGCATTAAGAGAAATTATAAAAGGAGAACTGCAGAAATTGCTAGATTCAGGATTTATCTACCCCATCTCAAATAGCCATTTAGTGTTTCCATTGGTGATTGTGCCTAGAAAAGGAGGGAAATGGAAAGTTTGTGTTGATTATATAAAAATCAATGCTACCACCAAAAAATACCATTTTTCCTTACCATTCATAGATCAAGTTTTGGACTCACTTGCAGGAAAGTAATACTTTTGTTTTCTAGATGGATTAAGTGGGTATAACTAGATCCAAATTGCACCTGAGGACTAGGAGAAGACAAAATTTACTTGTCCATGGGGGACCTATTCCTACTCAGTACTTCCATTTGGCTTATGCAATGCACCTATAACCTTTAAGAGGGCAACCATTATCATATTTTTCAGACATCTCTCATGATTGCATGTAAATTTATATGGACGATTTTACCACCTATGGTACTAATATTAATGAAGCATTGGAGAATCTT
Organism: Sequoia sempervirens; assembly: GCA_007258455.2. Classification (NCBI taxonomy): domain Eukaryota; kingdom Viridiplantae; phylum Streptophyta; class Pinopsida; order Cupressales; family Cupressaceae; genus Sequoia; species Sequoia sempervirens. The sequence goes on along the minus strand of VDFB02270651.1, from coordinate 348,718,591 downwards.
AGGAGAGTCCTACAGAGATGTGAAGAACACAATCTATCTCTAAATAGTGAAAAGTGCTTCATGATGATGCAGGAAGGTGTAGTCCTTGGCCACTACATCTCTCACAAAGGAATTCAAGTAGATCCTGCAAAGATTGAGGTGATCACTAACCTTCCTACACCTGCAAAGCAAAAGGATGTTAGGAGTATCTTGGGCCATGCAGGCTACTATATGAATTTCATCAAGGATTTCAGCAAAATAGCAACACCATTGTATACTCTTCTCACTAAAGACACTGATTTTTAGTGAACTGAAGACTGTAACAAGGCATTTTATGATTTGAAGGCAACTTTGACTCATGCTTCTGTACTCAAAGGTCCTAATTGGGAGCTTCCTTTCCACATCCATATAGATGCATCAAACTATTCCATAGGAGAAGTCTTAGGATAGAAATAAGGATCTATTAAAAATGCTATTTATTTTGTCAGCAAAAACTTGCAAGGAGTTGAATTCAATTATACAGTGATAGAAAAAGAAATGCTGGCAGTAATCTATGCCCTCAACAAATTCAGGAACTACATAATAGGCTATCAAATCTTTGTGCACACAAATAATGTAGCCATTAGGTATCTCATGAATAAACCTTTGATATCAGGTAGACTAGCAAGATGGTTATAGCTAATACAAGAGTTTGACATAACCATTGTAGATAAACCAAGGAGGGCCAATGTTGTTGCATATTTTCTTTCACAACTCTATCAAAGGATAATTAGGTCATAGATGACTCTTTCCCTAATGGGAAATTTTTTTCTATTAGTGTGCAAACACCCTGGTATGCTGACATAGCTAACTATATGGTCACAGGGAGAGTTAATCCTCACTTCTCTCCAAAAGAGAGAACGGTGCTCATTAAAATATCATTTCCTTTTTCATGGATTACAGGATGTTTTTTTTATACTATACTAGACCATGTCATGAGGGGATGTGTGAGGGAAGATGAGACATGATATTTTTCATGCATGCCACAATGAACCATGTGGAGGACATTTTGCAGCCAAGAGGACAACAATGAAGATTCTAAATACAAGATACTACTGGCCAACACTCCATAAGGATGCAAGGAGATATACAAGAAAGTTTGATAGATGTTAAAGGATGGGAAGACCAACCAAATTTGATGAGATTCCCCTTTACCCTCAACTAGTAATCACTCCATTTGACAAGTGGGGACTAGACTTTGTAGGACCCATTGATCCTCCATCCAATGGTAAGTCCTATATCTTAGTATGCACTGATTATGTAATCAAATGGGTAGAACTTAAGGCCATGAAGCATGCAAGAGATAATAAGGTTACTACATTTCTCTATGAGGATATTTTCACATGGTATGGGGTTCCAAGAGAAATAGTGACTCATCAAGGGGATCAATTTATACCAACCCTTGTTGTAGCACTAGTCAATGAGTACAACATAAGGCACATGAAGTCCACTCCTTATCACCCCCAGGCCAATGGCTAAGTTGAGGTGACGAACAGAGAAATTAAAGCAATTCTAACCAAGACAGTGGTTGTTCATAAGAAGGATTGGGAAAAAAGGCTGCCAGAAGATATCTACGCCTATAGGTAAACCTTGAAAACAACTATAGGCTTCACACCATTTGAGTTTCTATATGGAAAGACAACTATGATGGCCATTGAATTTGAGCATAAAACTCTTAGGATTTCAATAGAAATTGGGATGGACATCTCTAAAGCACAAAGATACTGAATCATGCAACTCAATGCATTGGATGAAATGAGGAAGGAAACTTTGCATCATACAAAGGTAGTACAAAATCAAAGAATCAAGTGGCATGACAAATTCATTAAGGACAAGAAATTCCAACTAGGAGATTGGGCCCTGCTTTACAACTCAAGGTATCAGGATAATGCAGGAAAATTGTAGACAAGGTGGCTAGGACCATATGAGGTTGCTGAAGTATTCCCCAATGGTGCTATTCAGCTCACTACTATTGACCTAGTCAGATTTAAGCTGCTTGTCAATGGTCATCACCTCAGATTATATCACAAGCTAACTTCCAAGGAGGAATTCCTACAACAATTCACTTAGCATGCAACACTCAAACTTCCTATAGCCAAAGGAAGTAGACCTAGTGTCCCTCCTTCTGACTAACTAAGGTACATAATTTGTCATAATAAAGACTTCCACTTCTTCACCCATCTACCCATCCATATCCACCTTTCACTCTCTTTCATCACGCCTTCATAATTTCACTTCATTCCATCATCATTTCACTCCATTCCACTCCACTTTCATTAATTTCTCAACTAACCTTTCAAAGGGTGACTGGTACTTTCTCCATAATCTTTGTAGCATATTTTCCAAGAATGTAGGTATGTGCACATCAAGTTGTTATCTCTGAATTGTATTTTAGTACATTCATTTAATTGTTGAAAATTAATATAGATGTTCTCCATAACATGTCATTATTTGCTACCCTATCAAATTGTCATAACTCTTGCACATGTGAGACACATGCTCAAATTTAGGTTGGGGGGGAAGTGTGAATGCTATGTCCACGTGTTTGTCCACGCTGGCTTACATCAAGAAGTTTAAATTGAGTCGATTCAAATTTTGAGTGAGATTATGACTCGCATGTGAAATAATATCATCCGCCACCATTTTTCTTGGTCATGAGCCTTCATTGATTACTGATTTATTTCCTTTATTACTCTTGCCATAATCTTAAGACAAAAAGGTAAAATTCAGATGATACTAGCATTTGAAATTTAGCAGTGTTGCAAGAAAAAGTAGTTTTCAGTCGAGCATTGTAGGAAGGGAAAATTTGTAGAGTGATTGTTTGATTGTAGATAACTGAACAATGAGGTTGGGTTAATTAGGAATGAACCCATGGTTCATGATGCATTATTGTAGGATGCACCTAGCCAGGCCAAGTTCAGAAATTGTGGGTCGTTAGATTATTTCTTGAAGCTAATTGATTTTAATGAAGATGTTGCATTGGAATTTTCTCAGACATTTTCTGAAGGAAAAGCCTTAGTAAAAGGGTTGGAGGTATTGGCTACTGAAGAAAGAATTACAGAAGTTATAGGGTTGCTTGCTGACGGTTAAAATTACCCTACTTCTAGAGATGCCAAGTCAGCTAGGGCTGAATTTACAAAACCTGGTGACCTTCCATTGAGTGTGGACAAAAAAGGTACAAAAAGAACCTCTCTATCTGAGCCATGGAAGCAAGTAGTTGTTCATGTTGTGAAGTACATTACTTGCAAAGGTCGCTAGTCGAATCTACACTCTGTGTATTTCAAAATTTTGAATCATATGAGGCATAGGAGAAGAATGAATGTGCAAAATGTGTTATACCACCTTCTCTCAATCATGGTGTCCAAGACCCAAAATGGTAGGGGTATTTTTGTTTCCCACCATTGTCTGATCAAATTGTTAGTTGAGAAGTCTCTGCATGATTTTTTTGACATAACTTGGGAAGAATTCCTAAATGTTGATCAAATTGGACTTGAGCATTTGCAACCTAGGGCTTTGTCTCAACCTCATAGGGCTAGTAGAAGATTGAGCATGGCTGAAGTTACTCCTAGTGCCTCAACTTATGGCATGGTGCCTAGTGCAAACTATCCTATAGCTAAACAAACCATAAAGATTAGCTCTTCTGAGGCAGAGCATTCAGACAAAGAAAGTGTAAGATTTGATGAAAAACAAATCTATTAAGCCCAAGAAACCTGCATGCAAAAAACTATCACAAGGAAGAAATCTGTAGGAAACAAAACAAGGGTTTTGCTCTGACAATATGAAGAGTTTATTATCAGAGAAAAAATGAATCAAGAAGTAAAAATAATACAAGAGATCAATCCTTATAAAGGAGATCAACACCAAAAGGAAAACCTAACCCTAAGGTGAGTTCATTTAATAATTAATAATAATTATTAAATGACTAATATATGTGCATAAAGTGAAATCTTAAGAGGAGAGTAAAGTTAATTAATTACTTTACTCTAACACCCCCTTAAGATGAGCTACAATGTAGCTACAAACAATGCAGAAGAAAGAAAAGGAACTACAATGCAACAAAGGGTCCTGACAACATGGCCAGATCAGGTACCTGAATACAACAAAATCTCTATAAAGCAGAGTAAAGGAGAAAACCTAGTGGGAAAAAACTCCTCTCCAAAAAGAGATGAAGAAACATGTTGAAAAGAAAACATGAAGGAAGGCCTCACTGAGACCCCTCAAGGACAACTTCCTTCACCCCAAGCATGGAGTGCAATAAAAGATAGTGCAAAGATGCCAAAGGTTTAGTGAAGATGTCTGCAACCTGCTCCTCTGTAGGAATGTACTCCAAGATAAGAGAACCATCCTGAATCAACTACCTGATGAAGTGCATGTGGATTTCAATGTGCTTTGTCTGCTGATGTTCCACTGGGTTGCGAGAAATGTGAATGGCACTCTGATTATCACACCAAAGAATAGTGGGACTATCTGGAGGAAACCCAAACTCTGTCATCAACTGTCAAAGCCATAAAACCTCCTGACTGGCTAACACTGTAGCACGGTACTCAGCCTCTATAGATGATAATGCAATAGTAGACTGCTTCTTGCAAGACCATGTGATAGGACCAAAACCAAGGTAAAAAACAAAGCCAGAAGTAGACTTTCGATCATTGACATCACCAACCCAATCAGAGTTAGTGAAGCCAATGATGTGAGGGGATCCTGAAGTGTAGTGAATGCCATAATGAGTGGTGCCCCGAATGTACCTCAAAATACGTTTGGCTGCTTGCTAATGAATCTCATGAGGATCATGGGAAAATCGAGAGACAAGGCCAACTACAAAGGAAAGATCAAGATGAGAATGTGTCAGGTACAACAAACTGCCAACCAACTGTCTATATAAAGTGGGATCTACCAAAGGAGTAGAGCAAGTGGAAGAAAAAACAACACCTAACTGAAATGGAGTGGGGGAAGACTTGCAATCAAGCATGCCAAATCGTTGAAGCATATCAAGAGCATACTTCTCCTGAAATATAATCCCATCTGAAGACTGAATAACTTGAAGACCCAGAAAGAAGTGTAGGAGACCAAGATCTGTCATCTAAAACTGCTCCATCAAAGCTCTTTGAACACTCTGAATCATGGAGGATGAGCTACCTGTAAGGATGAGATCATCTACATATAGCACAAGAATCAAAAGATCACCCTCCTGACCCTGAATATACACTATGTGATCAGAATGACAGCGTGTGAAGTGAGAGGAAAGCAAGAAAGAGTCCATCTTCTCATACCAAGCCCGAGGGGCTTGTTTGAGACCATACAATGAACGTCGAAGTCTACAAACCAAAGAAGTGTCCTGCACAAATCCCTGAGGCTGCTCCATATAGATCTCCTCATGTAGGTATCCTTTCAAGAAGGCACTCTTCACATCCATCTGAAACACTGTCCATCCCTGTGAAGCTGCAAGTGAAAGTACAAGGCGTATAGAGTTCATCTTGGTGACAGGAGCAAAGGTCTCAGAGTAGTCAATACCCTCTACCTGAGAAAACCCCTTCGCAACAAGACGTGCCTTATACTTATCAATAGAACCATATGCAACATACTTGGTATGGTACACCCACTTGCATTGAACCAACTTTCTTCCCTTAGGAAGAGGACAAAGATCCCAAGTATGATTCTTCATAAAAGAAGAATACTCCTCATCCATGGCCCTATCCCACTCAAGGTGACTTGTCACCTCTAAAAACTTTTGAGGATCATCTGAAATGGCATGACTCAAAAGACTAGAACCAAATGTCTGAGCACGAGTACGATGAGTATCTGAAGGATCACCTGCCAAAGAACCAGCTGCATCAATAGTGAAACAGGCCCACCTAGGAAAAGATGAAGCAACTAGTGGTGGTGGAGATGGTGGATCATCATCTACATCATCCTCAAGAGATAAGTAATCCTCAAGAGATGAAGAGGGAGGAGTAGGCAATGAGGGAGAAGCTGGTGATGGAAAATCCATCTGAGGATGGCGCTCATCAAATTGGACATCCCGCTGAAACAAGACCTCTCTGGAATCAGGATCAAACAACTTGTACACCTTAACATCCTCACAGTAGCCAACAAATATGATTGGTCGGATCTTCCTCTCCATGGCTTTCCGTTGAGCATCAAGAATAAATGCCCAAGCCTCACTACCAAAAACTCAGAATGTAGAAACATCAGGCTTGACATGGGTCCAAGCCTCCTCAGGAGTCATATGTCGCAATGCCTTATGAGGCATCCGATTCTAAATATAATTGGCACAATTGACTACCTCAACCCAAAATGAAGAACTCATAGCTCGAGACTGTATCATACAATTTTCCATCTCCCGTAAGGTTCTGTTCTTTCTCTCAACAACACCATTTTGCTAAGGGGTGTAAGGGACTGTAAACTGATGCTGTAAACCATTCTCAGTGCAAAATTTTTTAAAATCTTGATTAACATATTCCCCCCCATTATCTGTGCGTATCCTCCTAATAGAAAGTCCAGATTGCTTCTCCACAAATGTCTTAAAAGTCCTGAATGAGGCAAAGACATTGGACTTGTACTGATGGTGTATGTCGTGGATGAGTCCTTGGCAAACATCATCGCGATCCTTTCCTAAGGGTCGAGCCACTTGTGCTAGGGCAGCCCTAGAGTTGGTACACAGTGATCTTATGTCCTTTTTGACTCCTTCCTTTTTAGGGGCATGCTATGTGCTCACTTTTATTTTAACTTTTCCACAACCCTGCAAGATAGATCTTTGCTGTTTGAGCTTCATCAGAAAGTCCTCAATGGAGGGAAATGAATCAGGTACCAAAGAAGTTAACTCGGCCTCAAGTTGCAAAGCTCTGAACTAATTGACAGTACCAAAAATTCCATCAAACTTGGTCCAAATGGCTCGAGGAGTGAGACAACCCTCAAGATGAAACATGAGACTGTCGGAAATGTGTAAAGCCATCAATCCCATAGCCTGATCCATATTGTTCCTGTGCTGCATAACCTCAAAGGCGCAAGTCAACTGAGGCTGAACCTCATCCAAACAAGACCATAACCCTCGAGACTAGAGTAGAGTCATCATGCGATCCTTCCAAGTGTGATAATTATGCGGTGTGAGAGGTTCAATAGATCTGTTGGCCATCCTGTGAACTGTGCCTCAACTACTCTGAATTTTTTTATTATTATTTAGTGGTCTTTCAGAACTAGACAAAAGATGCAGAAGGGGTTTGTTTGTTTTGTTTTGATGTTTGTAGATTTTGGTTTTCTGATGTAAATGACATAAAGCAAGAAAAAACACCCCCCCACAATGCAAAAATCTAATCCCTAGTACAAACTGAAAGCCAGAAAATAATAGAAAGCAGTAGATGATTGAGAAAAATCTTTGTGTACTAGAAGAATTTAATGATGAAATAGACTGCAGATCTAGATAGCAATCGCAAGTAAAAAAACTTTCAAGTCAAAGTACGGTGTCCGTGGGGGTTTGAAGTTCTGCCTTTTCAGATCTGCCAATGCAGACATCAGCTCATGCACGACATTTAGAGGAATAAGGTGCAAGACTGGTAAATGATACTAGGAAGGACACCACTGTGAACAACATAGACGACACCAAAAAATATCGTTGGGCAAGGAATACCAGATCTGAAAACTACACCTAGAACCTCTCAAATTAGCTGAAGAATCCCAAATTTCTTTTGTCAAACCCTTGCTCCCTTTTTTCTTCAAACATGAACAAGATACAATAGATCCAGCTCTGATACCATGTAAGATTTGATGAAAAACAAATCTATTAAGCCCAAGAAACCTGCATGCAAAAAATTGTCACAAGGAAGAAATCTGTAGGAAACAAAACAAGGGTTTTTCTCTGACAATATGAAGAGTTTATTATCAGAGAAAAAATGAATCAAGAATTAAAAAAAATACAAGAGATCAATCCTTATAAAGGAGATCAACACCAAAAGGAAAACCTAACCCTAAGGTGGGTGCATTTAATAATTAATATTAATTATTAAATGACTAATATATGTGCATAAAGTGTAATCTTAAGAGGAGAGTAAAGTTAATTAATTACTTTACTCTAACAGAAAGTTCCTCTTTAGATTATGATGATGTTATTCCTCTTAGAATCTTAATGAGAACTAGGGTACAAAAGAAACAGACAAAAATAAAGAGAGGAAAAGTTAAAAAGAAAACAATAGGAAAGAAAGTGCCAAGCTCTAAGAAATGGAAGGTTGACACTGTTCTTCCTATAGCCAAAGAAGAACATGAGAGCCCTCTTAGGAAATCAAGACTAGCTGGGCCAACCTTTGGTGTGTCTTCGCAGGGAATCCCTAGGACTAGAGAAACATCACAAGAGGATACAGAGGCCCCAATGGGGCAGGTAAATGTCGAGGAAAAGGACATATTTGAGGAAGTAGCGAATGTAACGTTGGAAGACCTTGCTGCCATCACTGGATAAGTTGAAAGCCAAGAGTTTGAGGAAAATTAGGAGCTCCTACAGTAAGAGTAGAAGCAAGTGTTCCTACAACAAGAGCAAGAGCCAGAGAAAGAGTTAGAACAAGTGGCCCTATGACTAGAATTGGTTGAACATTTAGAATTCCTACAGCCAGTGCTATAGGAAGAACAAGCATCTATGCCAATAATTTTTTTGGTAGGAATACATAAGCCCTCTAATTTTTTAATGCACATGGTAGCTATGATTTTATGGAAAGAGATGCAAAGAAGAGAAGAAGAATGGAAAGAGGAGAAACATAGGATAAAGAAAGAAATTCAAAAGAGAGATGAGGAGGTTGAAGATAAGAATGCAAAAATTGTTGTTTTAAAGGAGAAAGTGGATAATATGGCAGCTCTAGAACCTCAAATATTAGAATGCAGGACTCCTCCAAGAGTCTATGCCCTATATTTGAGGGAGAAGCATCTTTCTTTCAAACTGGCAAGGATTGTTTCAGGTTTGAACCCTTCCATTGAGACTCCTCTTGAATTTTTCAATGCTTATATGATTTCTCTTCTTGAAATGAAGAATTTGTTGTGTGAATTCTACTTACATAATTATGCCATGACCCAAAACCATGATTGGAATCCACTATTATATGTTGGGGATGTCCAATTAAGGGAAATCATGTCTTGGATATAGAATGAGATTAGTTGGGGAAATCAATTCAGGGCTTATAGGAAAATTGAATTAGACACTCCCTTATCTATCACGGCTGAATCTAGAAATCCAAGGGACATTTTCATGGATTGGCACAAAATTCTTTATAGACCAAGCTATGGAAATAGGATCATGTATGATAGAGAGGAAGTTTATAAATAATATGATGTAGAAAAAATCAAAGGAGAATCTATGATGGGATACCTATCACAAAGGTGGAACAACCTAGCTAATGAGTTAAAATAAGTTGAGCCTCACTCTATGTAGAACTTAAGAGAGTTGAAAGATATATACAAAATGGAAGGGAAAAGAATCAATTTTGGCTCCCACTAAATTTTTGGACACCTATTCTATTGTGGCATGTGCCAAATTTTAGGTTTTACCAGTATGATATAGTTACAGAGAGACAAAGATGGAGTAAATTGGACATATAACAAGGGTTCTATTGGGACCATAATTCAAAGACTATAGAAACTGATGTATGACAGTTGGCAGTTGCAAACTTTAGGGCATTAACAAAGCAAAGGAACAACCCTTATTTTGCTGGAGGACCAACAAAGTATTAGGTTGGGGGTAGTGACGAGTCTAGTTTATGACTCAATTTTGATAGATTTTTATTATCTATTTTCCATAGTTGTCATAGATTTTGATGTTTGGATGTTGATATTTTTATAATATTTCCTCAAAACCATAAACATTGGACATAAGCTTATTTTTTCAATCTTTAATGACATCAACATGCTATATGAACTATCTGTGTTGATTTTACATGTGGATTAATGAATGCTACTTTAAGATAGTTATGGATATGCAATTTTTGTGCATACTAATATTGTTTTATAGATATAATTAGATGCCTACACAATTAAAGGATATTCTCCCAGTTGGTAATTCAACATAACAACCAACAAGGTGGTCATTCAAAGTTCAACAAGGGAATACTATTGATAGTAGGAGATTCCTCATTCAAATCGAAATTGCAACTACCTTGTATATGGTCTTATTTGTCTATTGAGTGAATATAAGTGTTACTGTTGTGCTAAATCTTCATGGAGGCAAGCATGTCTGACCAGATTTTGTGCATGCGTAACTGTCTCTCAAATTTTCATGCTTTCCCTAAGTGGCATCCTCCTAATTTGTTGGAGTTGAACGCCTTGCTAGGTGATTAGTTAGTAGCTTTTCTCTCTATAAATAAGACTCAGATGCTCCTTCAAAAGGAGGTTGCTTAATCTGATGGTGTACTCACATTCTTAGTTTTTCAAGCAATACAGTTATGATGCTCCATTGTACTATTGTTTTTTAATGAATAAACTAAAATTATAAGTTCATGCATTTGAGTTTACATTTTTCTTAAGGAATACTCATCCAAGGGGTCCTACTTGGTGAGCATTCCATCCTTTAGCTTAGTTGTTACTTTTGTTCAATAATTAGTTAAAAATTTGGCACTGGATATTCTTGTAGCCACTAGAATTCCATTTTGTGACTATTCCTGTAGCTAAAGCAAACAAAGTAGTTTCCTATTTGTTTGCTTAGATTTTCATTTCTATCATGAATTTTAGCTTAGTTTAGTTGTTGGTTGATGCACAACACTTATGTTATCTCTTTCCAAGTAATTTACCTTTAGCATTATGTTTTTCTTAGTTGTAGAATTAATATGGCTACTTTGGATCCTTAGTGCACATATTCTGCCAACCCATTTCAAGTTCACATCCTTGGGTTGACAAGTTAAATTAACCTTCATGATGATTGAAATAGCTATTAAAATTAGATGTCCAATCTCTGAATCACAACTGTAAGGGCTTAGTTATTAGATCATTGTAGGAGGCCAACACCAATATTTGATACCAATTGTTGAACACCCAAAATATTGAGATGGGGGGGTGAATTAGTATTCATTGAAACTCATTAAGTTCATTAATTTAAACATCCATTAAAAGCATCACATTAAACTTGTAGTAATAGAAAGGAACATGTAAATCATGCATCACATCAAGGAACACAAGAACACAAGATTTATGTGGAAAATCTTAGAAAGTGAAAGACTAACATGATGAATAGCTCACAATATATTATAACCGGTTGCAAAGGAGATTAGAGAATGAAGAACTAACTATCTAAAAAGGAAGAATATATCACTTCCAATGGCTCATTTCCAAGTGCTCACTACCCATAATATAAAAAAATAGAGGAAAGGGAGGCTCACTACCAAAATGAACTACTAATAATGCATTTGAAACATGTCAAAGATAAAATTCAAATTAAGCTCTAAAAGCTAACTTAACACACTTCATAATTCACCACTACACCTTTTGCACTTCACACTACATTATATTTCACACACACGCTTTTCTCTTTCATCCACATCTTTTTTTTCACAATGAATTAACCTTATATATATTGCAACTAATGAAAACATCAATTAGGTCGACCTAATTGCATGAATTGTGTACCACATAACATATTGGCTTAAAAATTTAACACACACACCTTGTACAATAAACCAAAAAATGTACACATTCAAAATATGTCAACATGACCTATAATCACTCCCATAAATCCACTCCTTACATAATTCGACTCTGCACGACCCCAAAATCCTTAGGTCGGCACCACATGGAAAAACTGGTGAAGCAATAACTAAAAAAACCAACTTTTCATTCACAACTGAACACACAAACCATAAAAACACTTTCCACCTGAATTAAACATACTTCCAACATCTACGAACACTTCCTCAAAACCAAATAGCATAATATTCATTCATGATGGAATGTGGATCATTCCAATATGCACTATGTTACCAGTAACATTGTCATTACATAGCCGATACTCTATCAACATTATCTTCAACCATGGAAGACATATAACCTTCAAATTTTGGATATGAAAACCTTAAATATAGATCATAAACACCTAAAAACTACATGACAAGCTATTTCATAGCAAATCAATGCATACCAAAAAACTGGTTCACTATAACACTGAAATTGCACTTTGAGACTTTATCCAAATATCCACATCATTTGGTCTTCTCTAGACCAACACTTCTGAATTTATACCATGGTTTGAAATAAATTAAAACACCATATACCATCCATGAAACATCATTCTCATGTTTCCAACACACACAACAAGTATTTTATGGGGGATGAAACTAGACTAATTTAAAGTTTGAATTCAAAAAAGGAAAAGGTTAATTTTCACATCATGAAATCAAACCATGTCAGTGAACATATAAATTTTAGAGTTGAAACTAGTTCCTAGGGATATGCAGATGAACCAATATACTAGGATTGGGGAATGTGCCAAATTTTAGTGTATACATATTCCACTTTTATTTTATTCATTGAATATAATTTAACTTGATCAAAATGGGTCCAAAACTAATGGGAAAAGTGTAGGGTTTATAACTTTCACCATTATATACATACTTTAATAATGATCTTAATTCAAGTTAAATTTAAATAAATAATGTCTTGGAACACAAAATTTTAGCTCTAAAATATTGAAGCTAACACAAAAACCTAAGGGCAAGGGATATCATCAAAGGTTAAGGTGTTGAGATAATTATTATAAAATGACATATATGGGTTGAGTAATAAGGATGGATATCCCCTTCTACTTTGGTCTTTTCTAGGCCAGGGGGGATTTTATTTGAGGTATTAAATATATGATAAATGATAATAAATTAAGGCACACACTCAAGGCCCTCATAACCATACTTAATATACTAAAACTAAAAATTATGTCACTAATTTTCATATCATTCCTACTTATAGCTAGACCTCCAAATTATTAGATGAGAAAAGTCTTACGCATGTTCCCAATAATAGTAATTATACTATTTATCATTAATTGGATTCATTTAATTTTTCATACACTTGTAATAAAAACAAATACTTGCATGATCCATGAAAATATTTCTTAGTTTAGGATAGTATATTGTGAGGTATACTTTAAGATCATGAAAACATGGTAGGAATTAACTCTTCCACTAAAATAATAAGGATTAATATTGTATTACTAGGATTTTGTTTGATCATTCACCTCCATAACTATTTCCTACTCCAATGGGAAACATATCATAACTTATAATGAGGAAGATAGTGTTGGTATATGAAGTCATTTTTCTTTATCCAACATTGATTAAGTAGTTGATGAAAAGTACCATAGTAGTGAGTCATATGTGTTAGGCTCAACCAAAGGCATAATAGTTTAGGTGAAGCAATATTGAGCAACAACCAGTGATACCAAGAATAACTCTGATACCTGGGTCCCTAACCTACCAGTGTGGGCTAGGTGGAGGAGCAACACTAGGTCATGTTCCTCCTACACTAAATTTTGTTGTTGTTGTTGTGATGATGAATAATAAAAAATGGAATATTCTTAATATGTATGCCCCTAATTCCAAGTTAGCCAAAAAAAATTTGTGGGAGAGCCTCTCTAATTTGATTATGGGGAAATCGAGAGAGCATTTGATACTAGGGGGTGAATTTAACATTGTTTTTCCCCCTAAAAAATATAAGGGGATTGGATGAGTAATCTAAAACTATGGTCAAATTTGCTAACTTCCTCTCTTGCACCTATCTAATTGATATTGAGCTTCGAGGTACCTCCTTTAATTGGTCTAATAAAATGTAGGGAAGTAATCTAATTTAAGTGAAATTGGATAGATTTCTAATTTCCAATGGATAAATTTTTTTTCCTAACTTATCTTTTCAGGCTCTTCCAAGGGCGAGATCTTATCATAATGCTTTAATTTTACAATGAGAGGATAATGATAGTAAAGTCTCATTTCCCTTAAGGTATTAGATTATGTGGGTTTCCCACCTAGATTTTAGGGATTTGGTTGAAAGGTGGCAGGAAACACATTTTTTAGGGAACTCACATGTTCTTTTTGGCTCAAAAAATAAAGTTGGTAAAATAAGAATTGAAAAGGTGAAATATATTGTCCTTTGGTAATATATTTAAAAAAAAGAGAACATTTTCAAGGATCTTAAATAAATTTAGGATATAATGAAGAATGGTGATAAAAAATTAGATACCTACACTAAAGAGAAATAAATAAGAGTTGAATGACATGATTAATGAGAAGTGAGGGAATATTTTGAAAATAAAAACTCAAGGATTCAATGGCCCATGGAAAGAGATAAAAATTTAAAAAATTTCCATCAATCCACCTTAAAATATAGGAGGAATGTTATTAGAAGTCTAACTCAACATGATGAATCAATTTTAATAAAAGAGGAATAAATTATTGAGGCTCCTATTTCCTTTTTTAATAGAAACCTTTGTTGATAATAATAAAGATCTTGGGAGACTTAAAATTTTTCTCGAAGTTATTCCTCATATTCTTGAAGAAAGGGAAAATATTAAAATGGAAAATTTTGTGTCAATGGAGGAGGTAAAGGTTGTTGTCTTCTCATTTGGATTTTTTAAATCCTCAAAACCATATGGTTTTTCCCCTTCTTTCTTCTAGGAATTTTTTGGAGATTATTTCTCAATATCTCTTTTTGGCAGCTAGATGCTTCTTTACTCACTATAAAGGAAGAAGCTACCACCATGATGAATTATAGGTCTACTAGCCTTTGAAATATGGTTTATAAGATATTGTCTAAGATAATTGTCAATAGGATCTAACCTATCCTCCATAGACTGATGTATACCAATAAAAATTATTTGTTGAAGAGAGGAAAATCCTTGATGTTTTTCTTACTACTCATAAATTTATCCACTCTATGGAGAATTATAAAAACACAAGTATTATTCTTAAGCTTGATATTTCTAGGGCCTATAAAAGCGTGTCTTGGTCATTCCTCTTGGCTATCCTTCAAATTTTTTTTTTCAAATAATAATTCTAAACCTTATTAATGTTTTTGTGACTACCCCTAAAAGTTGTGTTTTGATGAATTATCCATAGGGTGTTTTTTTGTGATAGAGGTTTAAGGAAAGGGGATCCTTTTTCCCCATTTTTTATAATTATTGTTGATCTCTTGGTAGGAATTTTGAGAATTTTATTGATTCAAAAACTTTAATTGGGGTTGAAGATGCTTCTTTTTCCCATCCTCTCACCAATAGTTTGTAAATGGTATTATCCTATTTGGGGATGCTTCTATTTTTGGAGATAAACATTAGAATAATATTGTTATTATACTATATTAATTATAACAAGAGTATGTTGTACTTTTTTAATACAAAAGCTACTCTCCAACATAGGATCATGAGAATTATGGGTTGTCAATAGGGTATTCTCCTTGCTACGTATCTAGGGCTCCCTTTATCTAATAAGAAATTATCTAAAAAATATTGAAATAATATTATGGACAGGGTACAAAAGAAATTGGATGGTTGGAAAAGGAAGTTATCAGGTCACCTACCTATAAAATATTATTTATTGAAAGCCTATTTGTAGAATATATCAACTTACTATTTTTCCATATTTCATATTTAATATTTTATGCCTTAAAGGATAGAAAAAACTTAGAAAATTTCCTTTAAACTAGTGTTAAGGAAAAAAAGATAATTGTTTTGGTTAATTGGGTAATATTTACAAAATTAAAAATAAAGAAGGTCTTGGCATAAGGATACTGCAATAGTTTAATAAATATTTGATGAAAAAAATTCCTATAACCTTCTTGAAGGTAATAAGGATTGGATTCATGTGCTCAAAGCTAAATACCTAGATAATAGAGACAAATGCTTATATTTATTTTTCCCCAATACTTATTCATATGGAAAAGCTTGCTAAAAGTTAGAAATGTAATAAAATAAGGTATCTTGTGGAGGGTGGGGGATGGTAAGAAATTTAATTTTTGGAGTGACCCTTGGAGAGAAGGATCTCTATTGTCCTCAATTAAGAGTCTCTCAAAAAAGATAAATTTTAGTGATAATTAATGGAGGAAAACCAGATGGATATATTGATTGGAATGGTGAAACTAAGAAAGAATACTTTGGTGGGAAATTTATGGGAGAAATACAATTTAGGGGAGGAAGACATGAAATTTTGTAACTTAAGATTAAGAAATTATTTTTATGTATTGGTGATTTATTATTTTTTGTTTAGACATGAATGATGAATGTATTTGGTCTCTAAATCCTTTTAGATACTTTTCTATTAGCTCTAATTATATCCTTATTGATGCCGAAAATTGCAATTCTTCTATTGATTGGAATCAAATTTGGAATAACAAGGTTATCCATAGAATTAACTACTTTTGGTGGGATCTTCTCCATAATAAGATTGCTATTACTAATAATTTAAACAAAATAGGGTTTTAGTTTGTTAATAGGTGCAATTTGTGCTACAAGGAGGAAGAAACAATGGATTACTTATTATTTCATTGTGACTTTGCTAGAGCAATTTAGGAGGAGGTGGTAAGAAGCCTTAAGGTCAACTAGATCTTTCCTTTGGGTCTTAAGGACTTAATAAATATTTGGAAAAAAAAAGATCTTACTTTTTTCATCCAGTTATTATGGAGATTTAGAAATCAGCCCCCCTTTTTGTTACCTAGTGTTTATAGAAAGAGAGAAATAAAAATATCTTTAGAGATCATACTATAAATAACATAGAAGTTCGGAAATGTAAGAAAAATTCCTTGCTTTATTAAGTTAAGGGTGAAGCAGAATTGGGGTGTTACTCAGCATATTGCTAAGGTTATTTAGGATAATAACCTTCTAAGAGGTAGTGTGAATTGGAAAAATCCTAGTATAGGTTTGGATAAAATTAATTTTGATGGTTTCCCCAAGGGTATCCTTGGTATTGCTACTATTGGGGGGTGATATGAAATAACAAAGGATGGATGATTGAAGGATATTTGAAAAATATATGATGGAAATATAATAATGAAGTTGAAGTTATGGAAGTCTAATGGGGGGTTAAAATATTAAAGAGGTTATAGTTTAGAAAAGTGGAGGTTGAAGGGGATTCTAAAATTGTTATTGATTTGATTTTGAATAATCTTTCCCCCCTTTTGAAGACTAGAAATATGGTCAAGGAGTGTAGGTCCATCTTGCAAATTTTTTCTCATTTGTAGATTAGACATATCTATACAGAGGGTAATAGATTTGTAGATGTTTCTTCTAATATAGGGTTGAATTTTTCAAAAACTATAGCACTAGAAATTCTCTGATCTCCCTTTCAAAATAAAGGAAGCAATTAATAAGGATGTATTAATATATCAAAAGAGGTTTTTATATGTTTTTTTTAGAATTTGTTAACCATTACAAAAGGTTGTATGTGTCATGTGGAGTTTAGTTGTTGAAGTTATCGTTTTGATATGGTTGATGTGGATATTTCTCTTGTTTTAGTTTTCAATGATAATAGCAATTATACTCTTTCCCAATAGATGAAAAGAGAGATTATAATGTTATATACCTCTTCTATGTAGGTTTATATTATCATGAATGAGAAATAATATACTAATGAATAGAATTTTATATACAATATTTGGTTTGTTCTTCTGGTTTGAAGAGGTGTTCATGATAATAATGGCAAGGAAAGTATGTGCTATTCTTGTTTTGGAAAATAGATGATGAAAAGAAATAAATGTGTCCTTAAACTAGGAAAAAAAGGTCATAAGTTGTTATCAATTATTGTGCATGCAATTATCTCATTTTTATTGGTGTTCACAATTGGGGTTGGTTTCATAATAACATTGTAATCTAGGGGTTGTTTTATGTTGTCACTTTGTGATACCCTCTCTTTTCTTGCTTAATCCACTAGTTATAACTGATTTGAGAGATCCTATATGGGTTATCATACTCAAAAAAGGCCTCTAGTAGTTTCATTTCCCATTTTCCAACCTGCACTAAAAAACCCATTTTGTAAAGGTGTTCAAAGGATGGTTTTTCTTCCTTATTTTTCCTTCTTAGAGTCCCTTCGAATTTTTGGGCCTCAAACATAAATTTAGACAAAGTCCAAATGTTCATGTTATTCTTGATTTCCCCTTCTTTCTTCCTTTTGATCCTTTCAGGACTTCAAGCCTCGATCGAACATTCATAGTAATGTACAAGTCCAACCCAATTTCCTGATTTCTTCTTCCCTCCAAATCTTGACCTTTTAGAACTTTGGGTCTTGAACAGACTTATGAATCAAGTCAAAAAGTTTGTTTTCCTTTAGGTTCCTTCTTTCTTCTTTGGTCCCATCAAAATTTTAGAACCCAATTATACATTTGCACCTTTCATCTAAGTTTCATTTCCTTTTTCTAAGTTTGATTCTTTTATTTCAAGACTTTAGATTTATTTCAAACTTTTAGAACTTTTATCCAAAATTCAAAATACATTTAAGATCTCTAATCTCAACATCCACCCCAGTTTTTCTTCCTTCATTCTTTTTGGACCTTTGAGTTTCATTTGAACTTTTAGACCTTTCATCCAAAGGTCCAAATCTTTTTTGGTTCCATGCGCCTAACTTCTTCCTTCTTTGGAGTTTCAAGCTCTTTTTTTGAAATTTTGGACCTTTGATTCAAAATTACATGTCTAGTTTCCATCCCACTCTCGCCATCCTTTGTCTCTTTGAAATTTTATTGGTTTTCACATCCCTATAGGATTTTTTTATTAGAGAAAATTCAAGGCACTAGATCACAGAAAGTGTGACACTTGTCATGAGCTTTGCATGTCCATGTGATCAATTTCACTTAGGAAAGACTTAATTATGGAGGTGTGGAAAGTTTAGCATGTGGAAGTATTTTTTTAATTCTACTCGCCCACAAGATTTTTTGAAGAGAAATCAATTTTATTGCAAAAGCTTGAAAGGGTGACACATGTCATGAATTCCATAAGCTTGCAAAATTATTGAGAAATTTTCTTTTCTAAGAAAAAAATAACATGATGGTGATGTGTGGTAGCATCTCATTGTTGTCACTTGTGTACAAACCTTTTAAAGAATTCCTAGTTTCAAGCATGGAAGTGCAAATAGCTTGACACCTATTAGGAATTTTTTCGTGAGCTCATAAGCTTTTCAAAGAACACCATATTTTAGGTATGGAAGCATGAAATCGTTACACATGGTATGATTTCTATGAGCCTACATAATTCTTGAGGTGGGTCCCATTTGAATATGTGGGATTGTGGAAATTGTGACATTTGTCAACCTCTCTTTGGCTTTTGCATGTCCATGAGCTCTTTGTGGTGGTTCTAGTTTATAATGGTAGAATTGCTAAAAGAAAATAGTGGAATGCTCTAATTGTTTTTTTCTATCACATAAGATCTTCATGGTGGGTCTCATTTTAGACCATGAAGGGGCAAAAAATATGGCATGTATCCTCTGGTAACATTAGCAACCTCTTCAATGAATTTTATCCGTGGGCCCATCTTCATGACTTGGAAAGGAAAGTTAACATGACATGCTATGATTGGATGACTTTTCAAACTTATTCAAACCTATTCAATGCATTTAGATTGTCAATTGGTGTCTCTTCTTGATAGATCTATGACTTGAATTCAAAATTTTCAATAGCTATCATCACTATCTTTGTGGGAAATCTTGCAGTAATGTTCAAGTGATATCCTAGCTACCAGATCAAATCCATGAGGTTGTAGAGAGTTTTTATATGTATATTTCCATGCCATATTCAATGCAAAATAAGTGCCATACTTCCTTGCATATTGCAGAACTCCTATTTTAGTTTTAGACCATTCTACATCGTATTTCATGGTTAATTTTGTGAGGTTTTTCTAGCTCTACACTTATATAATTAATTAATGCAGAGGCATGCCAAGGACATCTAGGCTATCCTAACAATCTTTCAATGTGGAATTTGAGGAGGTAGACATATACATGTGCAATCTGATAGATCTCTCATCTACTAACCCTAGTCAAGTGAGGGTTTGTGCTAGATCATTTAGTTATTCTTGAACTATAAAGGAAAATATTGTATTCTTTATAAGGGATTTTATTTTTCCATGGGATTCTCATGGGTTTTATTTAGCTAACTTATGCAATTATTGCATTATACCATAATAAAATTGGATTTTTAAGCCTTTATGTTAATGAAAATAGTCATATTTACCTCTTCTCTCTCTAAATGTGTCGTGCAAACATTTATTACCTTCATGTGTAAGTATTCTCTTGTTAACTTTTTATTCATATATGTTATGCTATTTATGTTTGTAGTTATTTTGTGAATGTTCTTCCTTTTTAGCATTTGAACAATCCCTAACATTCATATTATCTTAAAATTTGACAAAAGAGAGAGTTATGTAAACCTTTTGGCCCCTTTCATTGATGTATTGTGTTTTCTAAAGTGGTAAGAAACAATACTTATCTTGGTGTATCACCTCCCCTTTCCCATTTTATGAATTCCTTCTATCCCTTTTTCCTTTGTGTATTGATAAGAGTAGAGTAGTGCTAGGATTTTATGTGTTGGTTGGATCAACACATCTGCACTTAGATCAAAAGAGGAAGTTGGTCTTCTCTAGAGACTTGATCTCACTTTGCAAGGTCCAAACCTTGAGGTTATTTCCATTATGTCATTTGAATTCTGAACCCATATTTTGTAGGGTGTAATTTCATGTGATAATAGTCTTTTGGCATGCCCAATAGGACTAATTTTGTTGATATCTATCCCATTTTGTTGAGAAAGTGCTGCTAATTTCAACACTTTTAGCCTTGAAGAGGCATTTGACAAGTGCTTAGAAACTCTGCATTCAAGTGAAAGACTCTGCAATTAGTTTGGTGATCTTGTTTCAATTGAAAAGTATTGCTTCTAGATCAGACCTACAAATTCATGCTATGGATTTAGATAAGAGAATATTCTAGAGGTATTTTACAATATACTAAGCTATCATTTTATACATATAGAGGAAGAAACAGACATTCCTTATCACCAATAAGGAGAAGTAGAGCTTAGTCTACTCCTCCATTTGGTAGATTGCTTCAAAATAGGACACCTTTTGCTCAGATAAATAGACCCTAGTTCCATATGGTCTCCCCTAGAAATCAAGGTTTTGTATCTTTTAATGGTAGTAGTCCTCTTGTATTATCATAAAGAGATGATATACCTATAAATTCCTTGAAAATTATTCCCCATTTCACTAGTGAAACATCCACTACTCCAATAGAACACATCCTTGATGTGGAAAAAATTTGATCCATGCACAATTTTGTAGAAGCCTTACCCACCTCCTTGAAAGGAAAATAATTGTAGTGGTACAAAGGTCTACAACCTAATTGCATTCACAATTGGAATGTATTAGGTGAAAAACTATGTAATGATTTGAAGACAAGGGTGATCATTTGTCTCTCATAGAATAGCTGACCACAATCAAGAGGGCACCCCTTGAATTCATTGGAGATTTTAACTACATGTTTAAAATATATTCGGGATAGAATCCCTACCTTGATGAAACCCTCTTCCAACTATGGCTTCCTATATTATCTAAGAGCTCTTAACATTGATATAGTTTTTATGATTTAGTCTATGGGTTGGGTAGCTTTTGTAGATGCATTGACATTATCATTGGGGCATAAAATTTTCTCAATACAAGATAGGAAAATAGATCCAATGCCACCAATGCCTCTATTTCTAGAGATTCCTCCTTAGTATCCCACATTGGCTCCTTTTCTAATGGCTTCTACCAATCAATAATCTACTCATATTTCTCTTCCAGATCAATGGAATGCTATAAAATTTTCAATTTAGGATTTGAATAATGATTTGGTAATAATAAAGAGAAAAACCAAAAATAATAAACCTTATCAACCTAAAAATTTAAATTATTAGTAAGATAGGAAACCCTATCAAGGGAAAAATCAATGGAATATGCCAAACCCTTGAATTGTGTAAATATAGCTACTACTAGCTATTCAAAGGCCCTAGTTCTAGTCCAAAATAAACTAGTTTAGAATGAAACCTCAACTTTAAGACAATAATTTGATGCAAACTAGGCAACTGCCAGTAGACAAGACCATATGAAGGGAGATTCCCCATTGTTCAATTGGCATTAGGAGGATTTTTTGGTATAAATCATTTGAATGCTAATGCGATAGCTAAAAATATAAGGTCAAAGAAAAGAGAAATTAAGGGTGGTGCATCTTCTATTGCTAGTTAGGCATCAACCCTCAAACCATCTCAAGAGGCTATAATTGCTAGAACAATAGGTAGGAAAATTATCTTACAATTATATTAGCCTACTAGTAGGAATACCAAGGAATTGGAACAACCTCTGATCATACAATTATCAAAGCTATGTCTTACAACTTCAAAGTTTTCCTCTAAGATTAGTCATCCTCCTTTCAATATAGCTGATCAAATGAAGAAGTAACTTGAAAGAAATATGTGAGAGTCTTTTTCTATCCCATCTCAAAGAGATTTTTTGTAACAAGACTTAGGGGAATTCAAGAAATTAAAAGATGTGATAGATAAAGAGCTAGCTACACCAATCAACCTAGTACAATCTAAGGAAGAAGGTAATTCAAGAAAAAAATATTAATCCACTTCCCTTCTATTTATCTTTTGTCATTGACATCATATAGTGTACAATTGTATGATAGATTCAAGGGATAGCAATTTTGTTTTTCCCAAGAAGGTGGCTGATATGCTTAGCATCAAGTATGAGCCTATGAAAAAAGGAGTTGTGAAATTGGATGACACCATTTCCAAGATAGGAGTGATTAAAGACCTAATATTGAATTTTCATGCATGCCCTAGCTACATTATTTTGCAATAAATTTCAATCAAATACCTCCTTACTATCTTTTCCATATATTTTTCCATAGAGTTCACTACTAAGATAGGAAAATACCTATCTTCTGATTGATCCCATATGTTATTCAAGACAAGGTATGGTACCAAAGTGACCATCAAAGCTGAACCAATTTCAAATGATCATATTGAATCTTAAACTCCTAGTCCCATAAATATGAATTGCATATTGCATAATCAAGATGATGAATGTTTTGTTCTTGAGCCTACTACTCTTTCAAAGGAAGTCACTAATTGCTTATTGGATGAATGGGGTAATGCATTTAAATTTAACCTAATGTTTGAAGAAAATGAGACTAGTCTTAGAGCCTACTACATTCATGAGGAAAATACTCTTATCCTTAATCTCATGAAAGTTCAAGAAGACCTAGAGGGGTTATGGCAATTTTTTTTATGGCTCCAAAAACAAGAATGGTGTAGGTGTAATTTTTTTATCTCCAAATAAGGAGAAATATTATTTCTCTTCCATGCTTCAATTTATTTGCAATAATAATGTAGATAAGTATGAAGCACTAGTCCAAGGTCTCCACCTTGCCCAAAGAAAAAACATCAAGTTGTTGTAGGTCTTTGGGGACAGTGAGCTAGTTGTCCACCAAGTATGAACTTGGAGAATAACCAATAATAACTTGCTAAAATCCCACAAACATAGATTTTGGGATTTGATTGATGGTTTTGAGGGTTTTGACATCTAGACTATCCCTAGAAAATAGAAAAAGTATGTTGATAGACTTATAACAATCGATACCCAATTTCATATCCCATTCCATATGGAAAAAAAAAATGAGCAACATATCAAACTAGTGGTAAGGCCTACTATTCCAGATAACCTATCCAATTGGAGATTTTATGATACTGATCAGAAAATTATCAAATTTTTGTAAGAAGAGGTATATTTTTTTATAAAAAATTTAGTCTAATCTACAAAATCAATATGGTGATCAGATCATGTAGCTAAGAAACAAGTTACCAAAGGGTCGCATTACCCTTGATGTTAATTTCAATCCAGATGACCAACTAAAGTAGAAGAAGATGAATGTAGCTACAAAGAAGGGTAACTACAAACTAGTTACAATTATATAGCGAAGATATTTGAAATTGGGAAAGGTATGCTCTACATCTGAACATGAAATTTTTATTGAGATTTGCAATAAATATAGTGATTTAGTTGAATGGACTTGTGAATATTTAAAGGGTTTTGACCCAAATTTTGTGCAACACACCATTGATTTGGACCCAAATTCAAAACTGGTAAGGAAAAGCAAAAGTCTTGGAAATCCCAAAATTGAGCCCCTAATGAGGAAAGAGCTAACCAAGCTTATAGAAGCTAATATCATCTTCCCTATCAAGCATTCCTCATGGGTAACAAATCTTGTCCCTATTAGAAAGAAGTATGTGGAAATAAGGATTTGTGTTGATTTTAGAAACCTAAATTAGGCCTCCATAAAGGATCACCACCTCTTCCCCTCCATGGAAAAAATTATATAAAAGGTTAGTGGTTAAAAAATATTTTCTTTCCTAGATGGCTACTCAAGTTACAATCAAATTCTAGTTCAAGAATTTGATCAATATAAGACAACATTCACAACTAAGTGGGGTACTTATGCTTATCATAAAATTCCTTTTGTGTTAACCAATGCTAGAGATACCTTTTAGAGGGTTATAGACATGGAATTTCAAGTTTTCTTCATATAGTTTATATTGGTCTACTTGGATGACATAACTATTTTTTCAAAACATGCAAGTGATTATTTAAACGACCTTGAGCAAGTCTTCCAAAAATGAAAGGAATATGGTATTCCCCTTAATCCAAGAAAATGTTTCTTTGTCACTAACCAATGAAAACTTCTTGGGAACGTTGTCTCTAAAGATGGTCTAGCTATTAATCCAACAAGAGTGGAGTCCATCCTAGCAATCCCACTCTCCATCCACACAAAATTTTGAAAAGCTTCTTGGGTACAATTAATTTTGTAAGAAGGTTCATCCCAAACCTTGATGCTTTGGTAAAGCCTTTTACCTCAATGCTTAAGAAAAATATAGTCTTGAAATGGACCAAAGAAGGTAAGGATATATTTGACGCTGGCATCACAAGAAATTTCTTAGGCTTTCACCCTTGTGAATCCCAATTATGATAAGGATTTCATTATCTACACTTTGTGAGGAAAAAACTATATTAGTTGTCCTAACAAAGCTAAACAATGAAAAATTTGGAGCAGCCAATGGCCTTCTTCAATGAAGGCCTCAAGCTTTATGAGACAAAATTTAACTATGTTGAGAAGCAAAATCTTGTTGTTGTCATGTCATTGAAAAAATGTAGACATATTATCTAATAATATAATCTAGTTGTAAGGGGAGAAATAAGCATAAGGAAACAACAATGAATCGAACCAAATTAATTCAAAACAAGATCAAAATCCCAAACCAAACTAATGAAATGAAACTACAAAACTAAGAATTTGAAGAACAAATGCAATCATAAAGAAAACATAAAATGAATTCTAGCATTACAATGTTACCATCCCATGGAAAAGTGTAATTCATATTTATGTTGGATTACTTGGATCAATATGAAGTTTCCATTGTTGTCGCAAAAGCTTCAAAAGTGTATTAATGGTGATCAAAGATGTAAGTGTGTTAAATTTTCTTCATTGGCTATTTTGACATAACCTCTCCACAAATTCTATAGATTCTTTGATTGCTTTTTAGAAGAAAGAAGGTTGTTATGTATATTTCATGTTTTTAGATGAATGATCAAGATTCAGTAGTAAAAGATCATGATCAACGGTTGAGAACTATTGAGAGGAAATAGATTGGAATGATTAGTGGGATTGAGAAAATTAGGTTGAGTGGTTAGTGGGATTGGGAAATAGATGGGTTAGTCAACCAATTAGAGTGAGAAATTAGTGGTAATTATTTTCTCAATCACAAGAGGGTGAGTATAGTTAATTAATGGAATAATTAATTAATATTGGAGATGAATGTGCAAGTTGGCATTTGACTTTAACAAATAAAGATGTATTTATTTGTTGACTATGTTGAATGATTTCAAATAATTGATTTAATTATTCAAGTTTAGAGAAGAGAAAGTGATTTAAATTAAATTATTAATGATAATAATTTAATTGATTTAGACGAATAGGTTATATGAAAGGAAAGAAAAGGTGCGGAAACACCTTCCTAATGCAAAATCCTTAGGAGAGAAGTGCAGGAAAAAAATCATTTAACATATTACATTCATTTGAGATGCACATTCAAAAAACAAAAGAATAGAAAAAGTCATCACACATAGAGATAACACCATATTTACATGGGAAAACCCTTATGGGAGAAAACACCACACACCAAGTAAAGCCACTTTGTATTACAGTAAAAAGATTACATATAGAGTTACAAAATTTACTCTTAGGTGTTAACTCACAGTAGCAATACAATCCCTTGGTCGACTTGACTCACAAATTACATTTCACCTCACACTCACATTGTTACAATGCAAAAAATGCATACATTGTCTTGAGCCCACTCAACCTCAGTTAGGTTTTCATTCTTTCACTATCTTCACCAATAAGCTTCCTTCATCTCGAGCCACACACACTACCATATAGCACACATGAAGCCTCCCAACAACTGATTCAATTACAAAGAATACTACCATGTTTTCTCTTTGTCAACCCCTGATCATATCATGCATTTAATGCAAATATATTGCTATCCGAAAATACAACTTTTAGTCCAATGATTGTTGATTCACAATAGTGATGTAGAATCAATGAATTAATTTTTTTCATGTGTTGAAACATCACTCATCCATCACTTTTGACTATCATACTATTTGAGTTCACCAATACAACCATCGCCATATCAGAGGGACACCAATTCATCTCCCACTGATGTAGACTTTACAGCTTCATGTCTATAAGCTCATCGATGAGACAACGCTAAGGGTCCTACCAAATTCCATGAGTCTTGTTAGTGCCTATTTTAGTTGTCTCTCATTTTCCAGTTGTTTGCCTTTGATTTTCCTGACAAATCTTTAGCTTGGGAATTTTCTATCATTTTGGCACGTGGGGTAAATGGGCTCCCACCAGGGTTGAGCTTAGCGTGCCAAGTCTTCATGTCTCAGGTGGCCAGATTTTCCTTTTCTTCCTTGCCTTGTGTTTTTCCTTGTCTGGCAGGGGCGGGATCAGAGTGGAAACCGGTTTTGGAACCTGTCTCATGCTTAAGGTTTCGGGTTTTGCTCCGACCCCGACTCTGCTCACTTTATTTTCCTTTTGCTTTTGGCGGGGGCAGAACCGGAACGAGAATCTTTTTTGGAACCTTTTTCAAGTTTCCTGTTTTGGGTTTTGTCCCGCTCCTGGCCTTGTGGCTTCTCTGTCTCGTATCAGTTCTGGCTCCGCCTCCGCGATCTTTTGCAGAGGTGGGAGTGGGATGGTTTTTGGTCCCGATCTCTTTTGTTCCTTTTTGTCCCCCACTCCGGCTCCGACTCCGTGTCTTTCCTATCTCTGATTCTGACTCCCTCTCTTTCTTGGTTCCGGCTCTGCCTCAGTTTGGTCCCCTCGAGCCCAATTTTTGTTCGTTACCGGCCCTGCTTCTACTTCGGCATGACCTTTGGCTCTTGAGGTGACATCTTCCTGACTTTGTGATGTCTCCCCAAGACCCCTTCCTATCGGCCAGTATTCTTTGTGTCGGGGAGATGTCTCCCCGACTCTTGCTTGTCTCATCGACTTTGGTGGCCCCTTTGATGCTCAGTGTGACTTCCCTCCATTGCGGGTACTTCGCCATGATGTATGGCCGACCTGGCCATCTCTCCCCGACTTTATGGTGCTTTTGGTGCAATATGCAGATTTCAGCTGGAGGTCTCCCCGACTTCCTTATGTCTGGCCAATATGCTCGGTGACTTCGCTGGGATGTTTCACCGACTTGGTGGCCTCTTACTGACTATGATGAGCACTCGATGTAACATACGATTCTCACCCTGTGGTCTCCTCGACCTCTTTATGTCTTGCCGATGGTGGAACCCATGTTCCTCCCAACATAGATCAACGGCCCGTGGGAAACCACTATTATGATCTGACCGCCAGCGCCTGGGCGCTCATGTGACTTTCCTGATCTTTATGCTTTGAGAGGAGAGCGTCCGCCCACCACGTGTCACATGGACCCCACCTCCAAACTCGTTCCACAGTGTGTACATTTAAATGGAGATTGACGATCCCTAGTTGACTGGCATCTGATCAACGGTGGGCGAAAGAGTCACATGTGGTAGCCAGGTTCAACGGCTAATGAAGATTTAAAAGATAGCCACCTGATCACTGTTGATCGACGGTTGATATTCATTTTCGTGCGATCAGGGTTTCAAAGGTGTTTGTGTGCAAAGACCGGAGAACTGTGACTTGATGGCAGTAGATAGAGGGTCGCTGGATCCACCGAATTTGCATTCATGGTGACTCTATGGCAGGATGGCATGTTCAAAGGTATGGGCACGCAGATTCTTGGGCTGATTTGATGTTGGCTGACAGACTTGTTCTGGTCGCCATGGTCGCCCATGTCTGTCCTGCCTGATTTCACCTGATCAGATTTGCATCGAGCTTTCTCATGGATTCACTTGACGTGAACATTCAATGTAGTTCTAATGTTGTTGGTGGATTGGTGACTCAACCTGCGTGTTGTTTAGGGTTTGTTCAGTTAACTGCTGATGTGTAATGTCACCCTGGCCAGTTGCTTGTTGCTCTCCCTATTCCTATAAAGGGATATTTCATGGCTAGTGTGAGGGGTTCTGAACCTTGGTGTTCTGGTTCCACATTTTTCTGAGTCTGGGATTAGTCTGAGATAGGTTAGGGTTTAGTCTTGAGTCAATATTGAGTCTGTAAACTGTAATGTTGAATTCCTCTGTAAATGCAATCAGTTAAGCAGGAATACATGAAGATGCTTATCTTTCATGCATATCATCAGATTGTCTCCACATTTGTAAGCTTTTAATCATTTGAATAAATGCATAAGGTGTTTTTTTTCATCTTCTCATACTTCATGGGATTGTGTTATTTGTTGATAGGTCTGCTTCAAGGAAGCAGTTAAATCCTTTGAATAGATAGCAGTGATTATTTGTTTGCAGGTTGGATTTGGTAAGAAGAGTCTAGTTGATACAAGAGTCTGGATTTTCAGTGTAAGGAATTGACAGTTGATGCAAGGCATCAACAAAATAGGATCCACTGATTGAGCTTTGTTTACAGATGAATTCCATCTTTTGTGTGTGACTCCATGACCCTGGATTAGGCACTAATCTGTCTTGCGGCCTTGTTCCTCTCAGAAACCTTTTAATCTACAAATCATTGAATATCTTTTGTTTAGTATGTGTCATGCCTCCTCATTGCTTCAAGGTTGAGCTATTGAGAATCTAGCCCCATTTGAGGTCCTCAATGCTTGACATCAGGAGTTATCTACTATAAAAAGCAATGTCTGGTCTTCTTTGAGGCATTGTGTGGGTATACCTGCCCTGGTTCTGCAAAGCCTAAAGTGCAGAAGATCTCAGTCTTTGACTGAATCTTGTCAGTTGGTCTAGGTCCTCTGAGCTGCCCTTGATTGG
The DNA here is from genome assembly GCA_007258455.2 of Sequoia sempervirens. NCBI lineage: Eukaryota > Viridiplantae > Streptophyta > Pinopsida > Cupressales > Cupressaceae > Sequoia > Sequoia sempervirens. The sequence goes on along the minus strand of VDFB02270651.1, from coordinate 348,689,157 downwards.
AGATGGCTACTCCATAGGTAAAATAGGAGACCAACCTGGTTTATAGGAAAAATCACCAACAAGTCCCATCGATGAGAGTCATTGATCCATCAGGGGGATAGACTTTAGATTCTTTCTGATAAAGCCATGTCCCACTGATAAGATTCATCGGTCCATTGGGGAGATGACCTTTAGATTCCTACTGATGAAGTCATATCCAACTAATATGTCGATCTTTGATGTCGCCAAATCGAGAGAAACATGAACTTCATAACCTCTAGTCAGAGGTTAGGAATTTTACAAAACCAACGACAACAAGGAGATCACCATTTTGGGAGGTTATGAAACTCACAAACCCCATGACATAGGTTCCATAGTTCAAAAATCCAGTGATTCCACGACAAGGTCAATGTCACCAAGTTATGAACTTTTAGAACCCTACAACTTAGGTTTCAAGGTTCTTGATTTTGGCGATAGTTTGACAATGAAGGCCAATAAAAGGAAAACCACCAAGTCTTAAGAGAGGTTCAAGCTAGCAAGTTGAGGTATATTTTCCAACAAGCTCCCACTTGACAAAGACTTACTAGCTTCCTCTAAACTCAAAGTTATTGAAAGTTATAGGCCCCAAGGCCCATCAAATTGGCACACAATGTATACTTGTTTGTGCTCATGGGATTTTTCAATGCATCAATGACATTCTCCAGAGTATCCACCTTTTCAAGATTAACCTTTTCATCCTCCACAATATCATAGATGAAATGATATTAAACATCAATATGCTTCGTGCCTGCATGGAAAGTGGGATTTTTCACCAAAAAAATAGCACTCTAACTGTCATAGAAAATCATAATCTACCCTACATTAAACCCAACATAAAAAAAAAAAATTTATCTAAGACAAACAACTTATTTGTAGGCATGTGTTTCTACCATATACTCTACCTCGGTAGTAGATAAAGCAACTACAACCTGTTTCTTGCTCATCCAACTCACTGCACCACCAAATAACATGAAGATGTATCCACTGGTGGATCTTCTACTTTCAATTACCCCTACCCAATTAGAATCCACATACCCACGAATGCTAAGAGATATCTATGATCCAACTAAGTTGCCATGATAACACAAAGCATACTCTAAAGTACCCTTCAAATATCTGAAAACTCTCTTCATAGCATCCCAATGTAGTCTTCCTAGATTATCCATAAACTAAGTACTCCCATTGCTTGTGAAATGTCTAGCCTTGTACAGACCATTGCATACATTAAACTGCCAACAACACTTGCATAAGACACTTTGGTCATGTCCTCCATCTTGGTAGGATATTTTGGACAATCTTCAATAGATAGCTTCATTCCCTACAACACTGGAACAACTAGCTACTTGAAATCTGTCATATCAAATCTCTCAAGGATAGTACTAATATACTTTCTTTGGTTAAGCCAAAGCTTTCTACTTCCCCTATCCCTTTTTATTACCATCCCCAGAATATACCTTACTACACCTAAATATTTCACTTCAAAATGTGCTGACAACTGGTATTTAAAGTAGAAATCATACCCTTACTATTCCCAAAGAATAACATGTCATCAACATATAGGGAAATAATAAGCAATCGATCATTTTCAGTTTTGTAATAAACACAATGATCTAATTTTGATCTCACAAATCCCAATGACAACACAAAGGTGTCAAACTTTTGGTACCACATTCTAGGTGATTTCTTCAAACCATACAGAGATTTCTTTAACTTTAAAACCATACTTTCTTTACCTTTTTTAACAAAGTGCTCAGGTTGGGACATACAAATTTCTTTTTCTAGCTCTCCATGAAGAAATGTTGTCTTCACATCCATGTACTTGATCTCTAATTCATACACTGCTACAAGTGACAAAAGAAATCTGATAGATGTCAGCTTAGTTGCAAGAGAAAATATTTCTCCATAATCAATTCCCTCCACCTGGGAATAACCTTTCATGACCAACCAGGCTTTATACTTCTCTCCAGACATATTTTCTTTTTAAATACCCATTTACAACCAACAAGCTTTTTCCCTTTAGGTAGGGGTACCAAATCCCAAGTTTCATTCTTTTTCAAAGATGCCATTTCCTCATTCATGGCTTCCAATCGGGAATTTGATTCTGACATATTAATTGCCTCTTTCACATTCCTAGGCTCATCAGTGCTAGTAATTAAAGCATAGGTATAGTTTGAATCCAACATGGAAAATCCATACCTTTTAGGTTGACAATTTTCACGTGTGGACCTTCGCACAGGATAAGGCTAAGGTTGTGGTTCTTCTTCTTCAAAACTCTCAGAGCTAATAGAACTCTCCTCAATTTTAGGTACACTTTTTATTCTTTATTTGGAGTTCGAGGAATTTTGACTACATCATTCTTCTTTTCCTTTTTATCTATCTCTAACTGTGGACCAGCTACTGAAGGCTTCAACTCATGAAATATTACACTTCTATTGTACAAAAACTTCTCAGTAACAGGATTCTAAAGCTTGTATCCTTTCACACCAATGCCATAGCAAATGAAGATATATTTGACAACCTTGTTCTCCAACTTTTTATCTTTTCTCATTCAACACATATGCATATGCCTCACAACCAAAGACACAAATATGTCTTAGACATGGATTCTTACCAGACCATGCTTCTAAAGGATTTTTGTCAATAAGAACTAAACTATGTGAACAATTTATCAAGTAACATGTTGTAGCCACAGTCTCAACCTAGAACTTCTGCTCCAGACCAACATTGCTCAACATACTTCTCGCTCTTTCCATCAGTGTCCTATTTAACCTTTCAACAACTCCATTTTGTTGTAGAGTATAAGGCATAGTTTTATGCATTTTAATCCCATGGTCTTTACAGTACCTTTTGAAACATGCACAATAGAACTCACAACCATTATCTATCCTCAAGTATTTAATTTTTCTTCTAGTCTTATTTTCTACCAAGTTTTTAAACAATTTAAACTGACAAAACATTTTTGTTTTACTCTTTAGAAAATACAAAAATTCCCTTCTCGAATAGTCATCAATAAAAGAAACATAATATCTAGATTTCGAGAATGAAGGAACATTCACTTGACCAAATACATCATAATGAACATAATCTAGTATGCTAGAAGATTTATGAGGACTCAAATAAAATGAAACATGGTGTTGCTTTCCATAAATGCAATGTTCACAAAATCAAACTCAAGGTTACAATCGACAATCCCTTCAACTATATTTTTATTTTTCAAGGCTTTTAAGCCTTTCTCTCTTATGTGACTGAGTCTATGATGGCACACCATGGTTTTCTCTAATGGAAGTTTCACCTCCAAAGAGTTTGCACCCAGAGGAGCTTCATTCTCCTTCTCTACATGAGCAGTTTTTCTTGACTTTGTAGAGACGTTGTAACATTGGATAGGATGTGCATCTAGCTTGTAAAGAGTGCCTATGCATGCACCCTTAGCCAACACCATTGAGCCTCTATTCATCTTATAGACTCCACTCAAGAAAGAAACTTGAACACCAACATCATTCGACTTACTAACAATAAGTAGATTATGAGCCAAACCTAGTATGTGGAGTATGCCATCAATCCCTTTGATTATTATTTCAAGGAATTAGATTCTGACTCTTCCACGACCAACAATTTCTAGAGTTGAATCACTTTCCAGGTACACCTTTCCACCAACATAATTTTCATACTTAGTGAACCAATCTCTATGAGATGTCATGTGAAAATATGCACCTAAGTCAATTAGCCATCTGAAATCATCTAATTCTTGAGTCGCCAAGGAAATAATGAAGGAATCTGCATCACTCTAAGAAGAGTCATTGTCCGAAGAGTTGTTGTTGTTCTTATTTTTCTCCTCCTTACAATCCTTTTGGATATGACCAGTCTGCTGATAGTTCTAGCATTTCACCTTGGACTTCTTACCAGGAGACTTTGATCTCCCTTCAGACTTGGATTTAGACTTCTTGTCTTTCTTCTTTCCTCTCTCCTTTGATCTACCCCAAACAACAAGAGACTCCTTGGCCATTTTAGAAGAATTCTTTCTCATTTCTTCTGACAACAACTAGACAACCACATCTTCCATCCTGAAAGTAGTCATTGTACTTCCAATAGCCATTACTAGATGATCCCAAGTGTCAGGTAAGGAACATAATAGAAGCATACAATGATCCTCTTCTATCTTCACACCCACAAATTCCAATTGAGCAACAATTATATTAAATGAATTCAGATGGTCTACTACAGATGCACCTTCTTCCATCTTCAAGGAGTACAACTTCTTCCTTAGGAATAACTTATTCACCAGAGACTTCCTCTGATAAATTTCACCAAGTTTCTTCCATAAAGAATGTTCAGTTTTCTCCTCATGGATGTTCAGGAGTACAAAATTGACTAAAAAAAGTCTTATCACCCCTCTAGCATTTTTATCTACAAGGTCCCAGTCTTCTTGCTTCATACCTTGTGGCATCGTTCTAGAAACAACAATCTAGAGGTCTCTATCCACCAACAGGTCTTCCATTTTGAGTTTCCACAACTCAAAATTTCTGCCATTGAACTTTTCAATTTCTACTCTATCTGATGTACTTGCCATCTCAAACTATAAACAAGGCACTCAGTTTTTCTTTTGCAAGACTCCCACTGAACAAAATTAGCACAAAAAACCAACCCTACTCACTAGGATAACACAACTAGCCAGGCTCTAATACCACTTGAAAGGAAAGTAGAGGTGCGAAAATTCCTTCCTAATGAAAAATCCTCAAGAGAGAAGTGTAGAAAAAATAATTATTTAATAGATTACATTTGTTTGAGATGCACATTCATAGAACAAAAGAATAGAAAAATTCATCACACACAGAGATAACACTAGATTTATGTGGGAAAACCCTTAAGGGAGAAAAACCCACACACTAAGTAAAGCCACTTTGTATTATAGTAAAAAGATTACATACATAGTTACAAACTTCACTCTCAGGTGTTAACTCATAGTAGCAATACAATCCCTTGGTCAGCCTCACTCACAGATTATAGTTCACCTCACACTCACACAGTTACAATACAGAAAACCCATATAGTATCTTAAGCCCACTCAACCTCAGTTAGGTTTCCATTCTTTCACTATCTTCACCGACAAGCTTCCTTCATCTTGAGCCACACACATCACCATCTATCATGCATCAAGCCACCTAACAATTAATTCAGTTATAGAGATTATTACCATGTTTTCTCTCCATCAACCCCCAATCAGATCATGCATTTAATGATAATATATTTTTATCAGGAAATATAGCTTTCGGTCCAATGATTGTTGATTTGCAATAGTGATGTAGAATCAATGAATGAATTCATGCCACATGTCGACACATCGCTCGTCCACTGATTTTGACTATTATACCATTCGAGTTCACCAATACAACCATTGCCATATCATAGGGACACCAATTTGTCTCCCATCAATTAAAGAAAGTCCCACTGATGTAGACTTTCCAGCGTCATGTCTATTGACTCATCGATGAGACAAGGTTGAGGGTCCCATTGAATTCCACGAGTCCCACCGATAAGAGTCATTGGTCCATCGAGGAGATAGACTTTAGAGTCCTATCGATGAAGCCATGTCCCATCAATAAGAGTCATTGGTCCATCGAGGAGACCACCTTTAGAGTCCTACCGATGAATCCACATTCCATTGATATTTCATTCTCTGATGTCACCAAGTTAGGAGAAACCAGAAGTTAAGAACCTCCAGTCGGAGATTAGGAATTTTCCAAAACCCATGACAAGGAGATCACCATGTTGGTAGGTTATGAAACTTTTGAACCCCACGACATAGGTTCCATAGTTCAAAAATCTAGTGATCACGCAACAAGCTCAATGTCACCAAGTTATGAACTTTTAGAACCCTGCGACTTAGGTTTCAAGGTTCTAGATTTCGGCGAAAGTCTGACAATGAAGGCCAACAAAAGGAAAAATGCCAAGTTTTAAGAGAGGTTCAAGCTAGCAAGTTGAGGAATATTTTCCAACAGTATATTAGTGACATAATTAAATAATTGATGTTTATTTAATTAATCAAGATAGAATAAAGTTAGATCAGGGGATGATATATTGAATTAATTAAATAATTAAATATTATTCAATAAATAGAGGAAAATAGGGTTAATGATGTAAGTAATGTTAGAAATGGGATTAATGATGTTAATGAGATGAAATGAAATAGTGATAATGAAAGTGATCTTGATAATGGAAAAATGCATTTTAGGATATGTGATATGTGTTAGGTCATTTTTACATGTGTACATTTTTCCCCTCTTTTAGACAAAGTATTGGTTACATTGTTTCAAAGAATTTGATGTTTAGATCAAGATTTGAAAATTTTTATATGCCCCACTATTCCCTGATGGTCAATGAAAAGATAATATGATGCTAGGCTTCCCCCTCGAGAGATTGATCAAAAAAATTAAGTTTCTAGTCAGGCTCACGATAAGGTTCTATTATAGTTTAGATGCATAGAGGACAAAAAAATATGCTATACGGCCCATGTTTATGGTTTGAGATGTTCCAAGGTGCTCAAAATTTTAACCTAGGAAGGTTTCCAAGGTAAAAAATTAGGGTTTGGGGGGTAAAAATAGGATTTTAGGGTTCATTTTTCCTCATTTTTCACTTTGAGCCTTAGTAAATTCTTTCCTTTGGAGATCCTATTGCTACAATTGTTGATTTGTGATGGTGAGGATCCCAAGTTCCCCACACCATGTAGATGTAATTCATTCCTTTAGGAGGCCATCTGGCACATGCATCGTAATACATACCTCTTCCTTTCTTATTTTTGGATTTTTTTGCATAATTAATGCTAAAAATTGAATTTGACAATAGCAGTAATCTCACATTTTTACCGGTATTGTTTATATTTTTCCACTACTGTATTTTTTAGTTTTACTACTTTTTAAAAAAGTGAACGCTAGTGTACAATTTTTTCACTATTGTAAAATTCATCCACTATTGTTTATCGCTTTTATAAAAATTTCACGCTATTGTTTTTCTTTTAGGAAAGCAACTGCTAATGCAAAAACCAACCACTAATGTATTAACTAGTCGCTTGCATAAAAAGTAGCCACTATCTTAAAATCTAGCTACTAGCGTAAAAACTAACTGCTATCATAGTAAATAGGGACACTTTTGTAAAAACATGCCACTATCAGCCAAAAAGGTTTGCTATTGTCAAAATTAAATGGTTCAGCTAGTTTCTTTGCAGTTTTAAGTTTGTGATTTGAATTTATAGAAAATTCTTGACATTGTGGGTTGAATGTTTGTAGGTGGTTCCCAAACCACTATATTCCAAGGAACATCAGCCACAATAGTTGTTTGATTTGATTTTCATGTTCCAGGAGGTTTTGCAAGACTTCCTCAATGTTGTGGGTGTGTGACACATATGTTATATGCCTGACATATGATGCCATAGGGTAATGATGGCCACACTTGTAGAGAGATGGCATTTTGAGACATCGTCCTTCCATCTACCTACTGGTGAGGAAGTGACCACACTAGAGGATTTTTGGAGGATTCTGTGGAACCCCATCCATGATGAGTTAGTCACTTATTATGTTAGACAGAGTACCTTTTCCATGAAACGAGTACTTGGTGTGTGATGGCTATAGTTGGTGGATTTAGAGATAGACCTATCTCCATTCATCGACGATGTTGATCCTTTATTGATGGTTCTAGCTGGATTGATTATCAAGCCTCTAATGATAATAATAGAGGTAGGCTATTTCCTATTGGCTGGGGTATCTGCATAGAGTAGATGATGGAGCACGAGACCAGATATGCATAGTGATTTTGTGTTTTGGCACATTTGTACAAAGACATGCATGAGGCCATATATCATGGTGATAGTGCCATTTTAGCAAGGATGACACTTCTACATGTATGGATTTTGGAGAGGATCCTAGTGACCAAACACAATGATATACTTTTCTGGGATCCTGATGATCCATTTTCTTATAGGCATTCTATTTTTTTGCATTATGCTTGGCCCAAAATATGACACTATTGGAGAGGTATTTTTGATGATATGATCAAGTTTATTTGGACGACTTGGATAGCCTATGAGACCTTGCACGATGATATGGAGTACCTCCCTTTTTGCAATCATACATGGTGGCTCATAGGCCGTGTTGATACCATTCTTGAGAGGTACCTACTTGATCGAGTTATCCTACATTTTAAAGATAGATAGACTCGATTTTCTGATGACTACCATGCATGGTTTGGGAAGACAACCCAAGAGGTTAGGGTGTAGGGGTTGATAGCCTCCTCTACTAGTGTTGTTAGGGAGTTTAGAGCACTTTCCCCATTTGGATGGGGATGGGTAGTGGGTCCTACAAATCCAAGAACTACATGATATTTTGATCAATGGTGGGCATGTCATGTTCCATTATGATTTACAAATCCTATTGTTGTTGGGATAGTCATGGGGTAGGTTCAAAGGGTTGTTGGTGTTACTGGGAGGAGAGGTGATAAAAAAAGGTTGCATATCATAGATGGGTAGCTTGATGGAGATCGGGGTTAGTAGGATGATGGGTAGGATGGTCAGAAACATCAAGACCAACAACCTCAAGACCAATATGCAGCACTAGGTCCTCCCCCATGGGGGGATATAGCATTGCAAATAACATAGTTGACCACAGACAGGGATGCCTGAGTCATTGAGAGGGATGTCGATATTTCTCAGTGGCAAGTAGCAGAGGGACATGTTGCTATCATTACTATAGATCAAGATGGTCTCCATTAAGAGAGAGGCTCTTTGAGGTAGGATTTGGCCATAGAGAGGCAACAAAGACTAGCAACTGGGATTTCACTAACCTCCTCCATTTTGCTATCTCAATATTAGGCTAAGCAAGACCATCTTATGATGCAAAGTACTTATTGACAAACTTTGTATGAGGATTTCATTCCTAGTTCTTAGAGACTTCCTTGTTTCATAGAGATGAGTGTTCAGATAGGTACAGAGTCTGGTGGACAATTAGTGAGATAGATACAACCATCTTCTACTCATAGTTAGCAATAGAATGGTTCCCCACCTCAGGACAACCAAAAAGGTTGATTTTTTAATGGTATTTATTTATTGTATCAGAGACTTTGTAGACATGTTATTTTGTATATACATTCATCGGTCCAACTAACACCTCATATATATTTTTGTATATTTTGATATCACATATGATGCTTGATGATGTATATGACATTCCCATTTTCGATGATAGATACGATATACCATGTTTTTATTCAACTTAATGTGTTATGAGATGCTTATGGATGATTATGGATGCTTATATGTGTTGATGATTTATATATTCTCATGTTTTTTGTACTTTTTTTTATACATTTATATGGTATGGATGGATGTATGATTTATATATGTTCATTATTTTGTACTTTTTTGATGCATTTATATGATATGGATGGATGTTTGATTTATATATGCATATTATTAATGATGATATATGATGTATGCGATGGATGATGATATATGATGTATGTGATGGATAATGATATATGATGGTCATGATATGCATAGACGAGTTTTTTGGTGCATGATGCATGTGGTACTAATGATATTGTGATGCAAGATGGAGCTATTAGTTAGAAGAAGTGTTAGTATGATTAGATATGGATACAAAATTGATGTAGTTAGTTATTGATGGTTTTTATTTTTCTTTCATAGAGGCTTTGTAGTTTTAGCAATCCATATTGATGTAGCAAATAAACACGATGCACCAGGGTATTGATGACCAAGGTGGAATTGTATCCATTGCATGGACTTTGAATTTGCAAATAAAGAGTGTTTTTTCTCATAATAGACATACAAAAACATTGTTAGATTGTATGGGTGAGAAGTTTCAAAACATTTCAGACCAGTTACACAAAGAGGTATGGAGTACCTAACATGTAACTACTACAAAAATTTCCCCAAAATGAATCAAACACAAAAGAAAGAAAGTATTCACCATGGTAGTATCACAAAAATATTTAACAAATAGAACAAACAAAAATTGATGATCAATGCATCATTCCTTCCTCTCTAAATCCTTAATGGACATCCTCGAGAGATCTTAGGAATGAGACAATAAGATAAATCAAAAAGATATAAGGTCATAAAAAGATAAACAATGTTGTAGTATCACTTGCCATAGTTGTTTGATGTTTTACAATGTTATCCATTAGTGATGTCTATTTTAGGAATGTTTTATCTATTAAGACATATGCTAGGATGATGATTAATTATCGATAGGTAGGTAGTTAATATTTAGGCATTATTATAGTCTGATAATGATCCAATCGTTTCAATCTTTACCTAAAAATTTTCAACTTGATGTTTGTTTTTCTTGTTGATTACTTTGTCAAAGGTTGAAGGTGATGATTGTTTATTATGAATGGAAAGTTTGTTGTAGATAGGTGAAAATGGGGATAAGACTTTTGAGATTTTCTAATTTTTTTTTTATGTTGTTTTTGTTGTTTTTGAGAGATTTAGAGACAAATGTGGGGACCTAAATGGACTAACCTAGTGCCTTGGGGGATGATCAAAGATTAACCTTGCCTATGTGATGAGCATAAAGACATCATAGTTCAACTATATTAACACTGTTTTTAGAGTTTTCTAACTTTTTGTGAATGCTTTTGGATTTTTATAAGATGTTTGAATGTTTTTGTTTTGGGGGACTAACCTAGGGCCTCAAGGGTTCATCAATGATGAAATTTCCTATGTTATACACATAGAGGCTTGTAGTTCACTTATTTTGAGTCTATTGCAGCTCATCTAGAGATGACCTACAATGTTTCTAGGTTCTTGTGTTTTACAACTTTGTTTTGATTTTTTTTTTCTGGATGTTTTTGATTTTGATAGTTTTCAACACTAATGGGATGAACAAGGATTCAATCCACTACCAATTTCATGAAGTTTCCCTTAGTTTGGAAAATATTATGTTTATTAGGGCAGATGGATTTTGATGGTGCAACAAGGTTCAACACTTGATCAGTCATCAAGCCATGGTTTGTTGCATGTTTAATTATGAGACGAATGGGATGGATGTGATAGATAGTGCTGATAGATAGAGATTACGTATTATTCAAACATAGCACCTATTTAGTAGGTATTTACTAGGGTACTTGTCCTAGAAGTGCCACAAGGTGGTTTTCACTTAAAGGATGTTTTATTTCTCTCTACTATTTTTCTTGGGATATTCTGATGTGTCCAAGTGTAAAACCTTTTGAGATGGCCACTATTCAGAGGTTCAACTAGAGGTTTTCCTTTAGGATTAGTCAACTAATATTCTCTAAAGCCATAGTTTGTTGTTATGATAAAATGACCTAACCAATTTGGTTCAAATTTACCCTTCCCATCCTAATTTAGCTAGACCTTATTTTTTTTTAGTACCAAGTCACCAAATCAAAATTTTATGTTCTTCATCTTCTTTTTATTTCTTCACTTGAGTTGATTCTGATAAACTTGGAGATGCTTTAACATGCTCAACCATTTTTCATCTAGAAGCTCTAGCTCATTAAGTCTAGACACCTAATATTCCTCATTGTTGATCAAGCCTTTTAGGGATACTCACAATGATGGGATCTCAACTTCAATTGGTAGGATTTATTCAGATCTATAGACCAAGAAAAAAGGTGTGGCACCCGTGGGTGTGCGAATGTTGGTTTGGTAAGCCTATAAGGTAGGATTTAGTTGTAAATTCCAATTACAACTGGTGTCATTAACAGTCTTTTTCAATATTTTAAAAATGGTTTTATTGGATGCTTCAACCTGACCATATCATACATCATGCTACCAACAACACTTGCATAAGGAACTCTAGTCATGTCCTCCATCTCAATAGGATATTTTGGACAATCCTCCACAAAAACCTTTGTCTCAGGTTGTATAATAGAAACAACTAATTAGCTGCAAGTAGTCATACTGAATCTCTCCAACATAGAGTTCACATACTTGCTTTGGATTAACCAAATATTTTTGTTAGATCTATCTCTTTTGATCTAAATCCCAGAATATACCTCACTACACCTAGATCTTTCATCTCAAATTATAATAAAAATTGAGACTTCAAATCTGAAATCATGCTTTTTCCATTCCCAATGAACAACATATCATCCACATACAAGATACTAATGACAATGTGACCATTATCAGCCTTATAATAGAAAACATGGTCAAATTTGGATCTCAAAAATCCCAAGGATAGCACATAGGTATTGAACTTATGGTACCACATCTTAGGAGATTACTTTAGACCATACAAATATTTTCTCAACTTGCATACCAGATTCTCTTTATCTTTCACAACGAAATGCTTTGGCTATGAAATAAATTTCCTCCTCCAAATCATCATGAAGGAAAGGTATCTTCACATCCATTTTCTTGACTTTGAAGTCATAAGCTATTGCAAGTGATAATAAGAAATGAATGGATGTCATCTTGGCCACAAGAGAGAAAATCTCCCCATAATCAATTCGCTCCACATAGGAATTTTCCTTCACAACCAACCTTTCCTTATGCTTCTCAACACTACCATTAGGACCCACTTTCTTCTTGAACACCCATTTTCATCCAACAAGTTTCCATCCATTAGGAAAAGGTACTAGATCCCATGTAGCATTCTTTTTCAATGCCACCATCTCTTCATTCATGGCTTATATCCAAGAATTTGCATCATGCATACATATAGCCTCTCTAATAGTCCAAGGCTCATTAGTGTTAGTAATCAAACAAAATATGCAATTGGAGTCTAACATAGAATATCAAAATCTATCTAGTTTCCACCTTTCTTGTGTAGACCTCCTCAAAGGCTGAGGTTGAGGTTCTTGCTCTTATTCAAAGCTGTAAGAGTTACTAGAGTTCTCCACATCATCAATTACACTAGGAACTCATATGTAGTTTATCTCTCTTAGGAGTAGGTGGAATTTGAACTACCTCCTTTTGTTTCTCCTCCTTCTCTAGCTATAGATTTATTGTGGAAGGTTTTAGCTCATGGAAGATTATACTCCTACTATAGAGAATCTTCACTGAAACTAAATGCTAAAGCTTGTACCCCTTCACATCGACACCATAGTCGATGAAGATACACTTCACTATCATATTCTCTAACTTATATCTCTTCACATCAAGCACATGAGAATATGCCTCGCAATCAAAGACTTCCAGATGTCTCATAAAGGGCTTCTTGCTAGACCATGTTGTTGGCTTTCAGTTGTTTATGTTAGTTCTTCCTTGATGCCAAAACTATTTTATGGGGTTCATGACATCACTAGTTCTATTCTTTGGTTTCTTAGTCTAATGAATGCATGATATGCAAATTCACATGATTGGTTCAAAAGAAAGAGTGTTTCAAGTATATGTGGTGGCATTGTCAATACACATGTTTCATTGTTTTCTATTGGTATCTTATGTGGTAATGAGATCCTTGGTTTACCATATGGTTTATAATGCATAAGTTGTGGCATTGCTATTTCTGTTAGCATGGCATATTGTCTTGACAATTCTTATGAGAAGTTGGTTGACTCTTGTGGCTTTGCCATTGGTACTTGGTATGATTTCAAGAAATTTGGTTCATTGTTTATATATTTCATTGCTAGTAATTACCTTGAAAAAGATATCAAGCATTATGGTTATTGAATTACATTGTTTTAAAATTCCAAGGTGATTGACATTCTATGAATCTTGGTTTATTACAAAGGAATTTTTTTTGAATGTCACATGCTAGTGACAAGATATTTGGCAATCATCATTTTTTGGTTCAATCATTATCTATGTCAGCATTTTAAAGTCTATTATTTGGAATAATTTTTACAAGGTAATGATATTTTGGGCATTATGAGGTATTGGGTATTGTTGCTTAATTTTTCGATTGCTATTTGTAAGTGGTGACTTGGAATCAATAGCCATCAATAATAATGCACATGTGGCAATTATTTAATTCCATTCTTCTTGGACAACGGATTCTAAAGGTAGTATGAGTTTTGTTTTATCAACTGGATTTCAAATGATTATCTTTTTTTATGAAGTCTTCGAAAGACTTGAAGGAAAGGAAAGCTAGGGAAAAGTTATTTTTGGTTTCAATGTACAAACTTATGGAATCCTAGCTACCGCCATGGATAGTTTTTGTTTGCAGATTTCTGGCAAAAGTTTCTTTGTCAAGTGTTGCAGATCTTGAGATTCTTTCTCAACTGACACTAGAGGAGTTTTGGATAGCGGGTTGTAAGATAGAAGGCAGTGAGGATGTCTTGAACGTTGACTGTAAGTTTTTTCGAGCTTGAATGTGGAAGCTACAATGGAGATTCGATGGTAGTTTTTGTATGGGTGGTTTTTGTTTTTGACTATGGAAGTTAGAGGAGTTTCTTCTAGCTAGGTCATTATGAGTTTAATTGACAGGTTATGGTGGTTTATTTTCCTTCATCCTCCATGATCAGGGAAAATGATCTTGTGGTTTTTTTTTTTAAAGATTCTTATGGGATATTCAATTTGGTGCTTAAGGCATAAGCATTTTTTAATTCAAGTCTTTTGAGATTCCATTGGAGAATTTTGTTTTTGTTAAAGATAGAAATCTGTTAGGGTTTACTTTGAAAGTGAGATTATTTAGGGTTTCTCATTCAAACCCTAGCCTGAGTTGATTTACAGTTACATAAACTATATAGAAAGGATATCCTGCACCTATAAAAGATGGGTTTTTGGTGTGTCTTGAGTGGATCTACAAGAAAGAAAAAGAAAAAAATGATATGAGATTTTAGACATTGTATTACATTGAAAATATTTTTAACAGTGATTTTCAGATCATTATTTTAAGGAAGATGTTGTCAATTATATACAACATTCTTCAATGTTCTTATTGAGGGTATTCTTAGTCTTCTATTGTAATTCTAGAGTTGCAAAAATTGCACTTCTAGGTTTCTGATAGAATACTATAATTTTTTTCTTTGTAAATGGGTTGGTGCTCCTAGAGTTGGTGCTCTAAATTAGTGAGGGGTTGGTGCTCCTAGAGTTGGTGCTCTAAATCATTGAGGCGTTGGTGCTCCTTGGAGTGGGTGCTTCTGAACTTTGTAGAGTTGGTGCTCTATCTGAATAAAGTGATATATTTTTTGAGTGGTTTTTATTCCCCAAGAGGGTTTTCCACTCAGGACAAAATATTGTGTTATTTGATGATTTTGTGTGTGATCTTATTTGTTTGATCTCAATATGTCATCAGTTGCATGAAATGTTGTTAATTTTTAGTCTTGCATCTTTGTCGATGTTTAAGTCAACATGTCATGCATAGAAGGTTCTTTTGTGGGATCTGATACATGTGAATATGTAAAACATCTTGACTTCAGTCTTTATTGATGATATGTCTATTTGATTCATGGTTAATGCAAATGCAATGTTGTTTAGCACTAGTAAACTCTTCTCTATAAGCAGTCATTTGGTATTTTGACCTTTCTTTGCTTATAGAAATGTTTATATCAAAATGTCATTCTCAAATGTTTTGTTATTGTTATGAACTCGGAAACAAGAGAAAGTATAAAAGTATTCATTTTGTTCCATCTTTGTCTCAATTCATGTCAATGTTTTATTCATTTTCCTAATACATGTTTAATGCACAATTCAAATTTGCTTCACAAACTGTCATTTGTTCTCTTGGTTCAAAAGAAAACATAAATTCTTTTTTTTTAAAAGATTTTGACTATTAAAAATCACTGATTCACCCTCCCTATGAGTTGATTTAGTCTTCCAACAATTGGTATTAGAGCATAGGGTCTTTTCATAGGCCTAATTCACCTAGGATAGATTCTAGCTTTTGGAATTTTGTCAGTAATGTCACAAGTTCAAGAAGGTACTTTTGTGTCTATTGTTTGATGGTACAGACTATGTGTTTTATGGAAACATATCTAATTTCGTTTGATGTTGATGTAAAGAGCTAGACCCTTGCATAAGCCTAATTGACTTAAGGGATTTTTGGTAATGAAGTACTATGGATATGTGCAAAAGAAACAAAAGTCAAAAGAAAACCACTAGTGTCAAATCTAGTGAATTATTTTCTCAAGCAAAGTATTTTCTAGTTGACTCTATAAGTGTTAATAAGGAAAATATTGTAGAAGAAAATATGTCTAATATAGAACTTGATGAATCTATGGTGGACATGAATGATTTAGATATTGAGGGGGAAATTGATCATAAGGTAGAACTTATTGCTACACTTAATGAGATTAAGAGTCGTAGAAAGGTGAACAAGGAAGCAAGATCTTAGTTAGAGAAAAATGAAGAAGATTGCAAATAGTTAGAAACTGAAATTGTCTCTTTGAAAGAAAAACTTGAAAAATCAAATGAGTCAGTTATTTGTTTGAAAGTTGAAAATGAAGAAAGTAAGAGAATAGCCCAAGTGACTAGATCCAATTTAGAAGCTAGAGTAGTTGAATGCCAAAAGTTAGAAATAGAAATAGTTGTTCTAAGGAAAGATCTTGAAAGTGTAAAGATACAATTACAATTTTTTATTTTTTTTTATCAAAGTACCAACAAGATAAATGAGATACTAGATAAGAAAAAACATCACAAAGACATTTATGGTTTAGGGTATGAAATAGGACAAAATTCTAAAGTTCAAGATGAATTAAAACATGAATTAGTGTTTGTAACAAAAAATGGAAAGAGTTTCAAAGTAAGGAAAAATCCAAGAAAGAAGACAGACTTGAATTATCATACTACTGCTTCTAAAACAAAAACCAATAGAAGACAACACAAAGGAACCAACAAAGTTAGAAGAAGAAACAACTGGTCCACAAGAATTTCATCTACCGAACAACATTACTTAATGAGGTATAACTATTCTAAGTTTCAGGGTTATTGCTATGTTTGTCACAAATATGGTCATAGAGCTAATGAATGTGGTTATACAGATTGTCAAATAAGAACTAGAAAGTTGCATGTTTTAACTACAATAAGCTTGGAAAAATGAAAATAGATTGTTGATTGCTAAAAGTACATCAAGGTTTGGATTTTTGTGGTTTTTCAAGAAGTAATCATGGTTACCCCACTGCTCATCATATTATATGTTCTAGATGTAATAATGTTGGGCATAAAGTACAACAGTGCAAGTATAACAAAAGAACAGATACTTTAAACAAGCAACAGAAGGAGCCTATGATGATTTGGAAAAGAAAACAAGAGACTTCACAAAGTGCTTGAAAAACCAACATGAGGTAAAGGGAAGTAGGTTAATGTTTTACCCTACAACCCCTAAGACAATGAAGCTATGTGTAAGACTGTGCATTGTGTAGTTGTTTTTTTTTAATTGATTCAAGAGCTGAACTGCTATACATTTTTTTAGCTATATTCAAAGTGAAAAGTATTGGTGCACTTGTAGAATATCAAGGGTATTATCAAGGGAATTGATGTCAAGTAGTAAGGAGAAAATTTTTTGCAAAGGATCTTTGTCTCAGACTTATAATCATCAATAATGATATTGTCACTAATCATTGTGGAATATTTGTTGAGTCTTTGATAGGGCTAGCAGTGTGTATGATAAAATGATCTTGCAGGTTTTTGGTCATGGCATTCCCTCTATACTTCTTCATTGTTTGAAGACGATATCTTTTTTATATGACAGTCTTGTTTCACATGATTGTATTTTCTTATCACTTGTTCATCATCATGGTGTTTTTGATTCAATGACATAACATAAGTAGTACCAAATAGTATTTGTGGTTGATATTGTTTTAGACTAAAGGTTTGTCACTAGAAATTTAGTGGAAGTGATTTCCATGGTAGTGTATCCTACAGAGGTAAATCAGTTGTTCATGTTGATGCTTTGGTTACTTCATGGAATTGATGTAATCATGAAGAATAATGTAGGGTACTTGTAGGAGTATGGTAGCAATACTAGTGTTTTGACAGTAAATATACAAAAGATAAAGTGACAATATTGCATAGCACAAGTGTTGGTGATTGTTGCAGGAACATAATGACAGTGATTTGTGTATTTCCTATCTATTACAGTTCTTTTTGTATGCTGATAGTATGGTATGCATGATGATAGTTATTTTTCTTATCCCTTGCACAACTTTCACAAAAGACAATACTTTGACAATGGAATAGTTGCTTTGGTCTAACAGTGCTTTGCTGTTACTTGGCAATTCATGGTCTTTAGCTTGTAGGTGATAATACTTTGTTGGTTCACATAGTTGATCATTATTTTGTTGACATGGTTTAGGACAATTGGTAAGATAAGTGATAGTGTGGTAATATTTATTGATAGTATCTTTATGCTTCCTTGATTCATGCTTGATACTAAGTTGGTTGATATCTCAATTCTTGCTTGAGACATTGGTTCTTTGACAAAGATTTGTTGCTATACAAAAGGAAGTTGGTTCTGGAATGATATGATGTTTAAAGAAGTATGATGTTTGTCATCTTATGAGATTTAGTTGACAATGTTCAAATCCTTTATGGTATTCAAAAATTTATGCTTATAATGCACATAGTGTGGAGCTGTTTAATCAAGGCTTCATCTCGAACTGCTTGAATAGTTATGTTTCTTTGATGTCATGATTTCATGATATTGTTGTGATTTAGGAGATGCAGTTATGTGATCATCTATATCATTTCAAAATGTGGATAATCTAAGGTACATTGGAGGCAGAGGATAATGTTCTTGAAGAATCTAATATAGTAATAATAAAAAGATAATGTGATTGAAGTTTGATTGGAAATGTGCACTTTATGAAGATTTGTATGACACTGGTTAGAGTGATAATGTTAGTCAACAACTGTTTGATGTTTTTGATAGATGGTAAGCTGGTGTTTAATGAACTCCTGATAATGATGCTTTTCATGTGTGAATTATCTCTATCCTTGTCCAAATGTGGTACTCAAAGAGGAGTAATGATATCATTTATGATATATCTTTGTATAGAGCTTCTTTGTAGGGGGAGCTTGTTTCTACATGTTTTCATTCCTAGCTCTCTTATATATTTTCATTTGCTGATCTATTGTTCTACTTGCAGCTATTTTTTGTTGGATAGTTGGTTGGCTACTCAGTTGTTTATATTCATGGAATCTCACATTCTCTTCTTTCAGTCTTTGTCATTGAGGAAAAAATGGGGAGAGATGATATGTGTTTTTCCATCAAGGACAAAGGGGGAGTTTGTTGGCTTTCAGTTGTTTATGTTAGTTTGTCCTTGATGCCAAAAATATTTTATGGGGTTCATGAAATCACTAATTCTATTCTTTGGATTCTTAGTCTGATGAATGCATGATATGCAAATTCACATGATTGGTTCAAAAGAAAGAGTGTTTCAGGTATATGTGGTGGCATTGTCAATACACACATTTCATTGTTTTCTATTGGTATCTTATGTGGTAATGAGATCCTTGGTTTACCATATGGTTTATAATCCATAAGTTGTGGCATTGCTATTTCCTTCAGCGTGACATATTGTCTTGAAAATTCTTATGAGAAGTTGGTTGACTCTTGTGGCTTTGCCATTGGTACTTGGTATTATTTCAAGAAATTTGGTTCATTGTTTTTATATTGTATTGCTAGTAATTACCTTGAAAAAGATATTAGGCATTATGGTTAATGAATTACATTGTTTTAAAATTCCAAGGTCATCGACATTCTATGAATCTTGGTTTATTACAAAGGGTTTTCTTTTGAATGTCACATGGTAGTGACAAGATATTTGGCAATCATCATTTTTTGGTTCAATCATTATCTATGTCGGCATTTTAAAGTCTTTGATTTGGAATAGTTTTTACAAGGTAATGATATTTTGGGCATTATGAGGTATCAGGTATTGTTGTTTAAGTTTTCAATTGCTATTTGTAAGTGGTGACTTGGCATCGACAACCATCATTGATAATGCAGATGTGGCAATGATTTAATTCCATTCTTCTTGGACAGTTGATTATAAAGGCATTATGAGTTTTGTTTTATCAACTGAATTTCAAATGATTATCATTTTTAATGAAGTATTTGAAAGACTTGAAGGAAAAGAAATCTAGGCCAAAGTTTATTTTGGTTTCAATGTATAAACTTATGGAAGCCTAGCCACCACCATGGATAATTTGTGTTTGCATATTTTTGGTAAAAGTTTCTTTCTCGAGTGTTGCAAATCTTGAGATTCTTTCTCAACCAACACTAGAGGAGTTTTGGATAGTGGGTTGTAAGCTAGAAGATAGTGAGGATGTCTTGAACATTGACTGTAAGTTTTTGAGAGCTTGAATGTGGAAGTTATAGTGGATATTCGATGGAAATTTTTTTATGGGTGGTTTTTGTTTCTGACTATGGAAGTTAGAGGAGTTTCTTCCAACTGGATCATTATAAGTTTAATTGACAGGTTATGGTGGTTTCTTTGCCTTCATCCTCTATGATCAGGTAAATGATCTTGTGGTTTTGTTTTTAAAAGATTCTTTTGGTTTATTCAGTTTGGTGCTTAAGGCATAAGCATTTTTCAATTCAAGTCTTTTGAGATTCTAGTAGAGAATATTTTTTTTGTTAAAGATAGAAATCCATTAGGGTTTCTGGATAATAGGATTCAACTGTAACTGAATAATCTCTTGGTGGTGATATTTGTCTTGTTGAAAGGGTTTACTTTGAAAGTGAGATTATTTAGGGTTTCTCATTTGAACCCTAACCCGAGTTGATTTATAGTTACATAAACTGTATACAAAGTATATCTTGCATCTATAAAAGATGGGTTTTTGGTATGTCTTGAGTGGATCTGCAAGAAAGAAAAAGAAAAAATGAGTTGAGATTTCAGACATTGGATTACATTGATAATAGTTTTAACAGTGATTTTCATATCATTATTTTAAGGAAGATGTCAATTATATACAACATTCTTCAATGTGCTTAATGAGGATATTCTTAGTCTTCTATTGTAATTCTAGAGTTTCAAAAATTGCACTTCTAGGGTTTTGATAGAATGCTATAATTTGTTGCTTTGTAAAGGGGTTGGTGCTCTAAATTAGTGAGGGGTTGGTGCTCCTAGAGTTGGTGCTCTAAATCAGTGAGGGGTTGGTGCTCTAAATCAGTGCGGGGTTGGTGCTCTATCTAAATAAAGTGATATATTTTTTGAGTGGTTTTTATTCCCCAAGAGGGTTTTCCACTCAGGAAAAAACATTGTGTTATGTGATGATTTTGTGCATGATTGTTCTTATTTGTTTGATCTCAATATGTCATCAATTGCATTAAATTTTGTTATGTTTTAGTCTTGCATCTCTTTCAATGTTTAACTCAACATATCATGCATAGAAGATTCTATTGTGGGATCTGATACATGTGAATATGTAAAACATCTTGACTTCAATATTTATTGATGATATGTCTATTTGATTCATGGTTAATGAAAATACAATGTTGTTTAGCACTAGTAAAATCTGCTCTATAACTAGTCATTTGGTCTTTTGACCTTTCTTTGCTTATGCAAATTTTTATATCAAAATGTCATGCTCAAATGTTCTGTCATTGTTATGAACTCTGATACAAGAGAAAGTATAAAAGTATTCATTTGGTTTGGTCTTTGTGTCAATTCATGTCAATGTTTTATTCGTATGCCTAATACATGTTTAATGCACAAGTCAAGTTTGCTTCACAAACTGTCATTTGTTCTCTTCGTTAAAAAATAAACATAAATTTTTTGTTTTAAAAAGATTGTGACTTTTATAAATCACTAATTCACCCCCCCTCTCAATGATTTCAGTCTTCCAACACATGCCTCAATAGATTTCTTTTCAACAAGAGATAAAGTAGGAGATCTATTAATCAAATAACAAGAAGTGGCTACAACTTCAACCCATAACTTTTGTTCAAGGCCAGAACCACTTAGCATAATCCTCTTCCTCTCCATCAACATTTTGTTCATCCTCTCCACAACTCCATTTTGTTGTGGGGTGTATAAAGATGTCTTGTGTCTCTCAATCCCATGGTCCTTACAAAACTAATTGAATTCTATGGAACAAAACTCACCACCATTATCCATCCTCAAGTGTTTTATTTTTCTGCCAGTTTGGTTTTTAACCAAGGATTTGAACTCCTTAAACTGATTGAAAACTTTAGATTTAATTCTATGGAAATACACAAATGTCCTTCTAGAATAGTCATGTATGAATGAGACAATGTACACAAATCTAGGCAATGAAGGAACATTAACTAGACCAAATACATTAGAATGCACATAATAAAAAACCCCAAAAGATTTATGAGAACTGAAATAAAAAGAAACATGGTGGTTTTTTTCATATGTGCAAAGTTCATAAAAATTGAACTTGAGATTACAATCATCAAGGCCTTCAACAAGGATCTTACTTTTTAGGGCTCTAAGACCCTTCTCACCAATATGGCCAAGCCTTTGGTGCCACAACATTGTGTTTTATTGGGCGCTTCTTCTCCAAAGTATTTATGCCCTTAGGTACCTAAAAATCATGTCTATTAGATGTAGACACCATATTATTCTTCTCTTCTCAATTTGATGGTGAGGATGAAGAATCCAAAGGCTATTTCTTGGACTTCATAGAAGCACTATTACATTGAACTATGCATCCACCCAACTTATATAGATTTCCAATTTGAACAACCTTAGCAAGCATCATAACACCTCTAGTCATCTTGTATCCATACTTGAGAAAATAACTTGCACTCCCATATCACCCAACTTACTCACTTAGAGTAGGTTTCAAGCGAAACCAGGGATGTGCAAAACACCATCAATGCGTCCCCTCACTCTACCATTAGGGAATCAAATCTTGACTCTTCTATGGCCAACAATCTCAACTTGGTGAGATTCATCACCCATATACACCTTCCCACCATCATACTCTTCATACTTTGAGAACCAACCTCTATGAGAGGTCATGCATAAAGAGGCACCTAAGTCAATCAACCACACATCTTTTGATGCATGTATTTCCAAGGGTCCAAAAAATTCATTTGCATTTTCATAGGAGGATTCAAACTTAGATTTATCACTTTTCTTCTTTTTATTCTCTTTGTAGTCTTTCTAGAAATATCTGAATTTCCCATAGTTCCAACATTTAGCCTTGTAATTTTTACTAGGAGACTTAGATCTCCTCACAGAGTTGGACTTAGAATTCTCTTCCTTTCTCTTGTCTTTCTCCTTCGATCTTCCATGAATTGACAAGGCCTCCTTGGCCATCTTATAAGAATTCCTCCAAATCTCATTAGACAACAGTGAAGCAACCACATCTTCCATCTTGAAGGTGGTGGTTGTGCTTCCAATAGCCATAAAGAGGTGGTCCCACGAGTCTAGAAAAGAACATAGAAAAAGAATGCAACGATCCTTGTCATCAATCTTCACACCAACAAAATCCAACATTACCACTAGCATATTGAATGCATTCAAGTGATCAACAACTAATCCTCCTTTCTCCATACTTAGAGAATACAACTTCTTTCTCAGGAAAAGCTTATTTATTAAGGATTTCCCTTGATAAATGTCACCAAGCTTCTTCCAAAGACTAGTTGTAGTCTTCTCCTCATGGACATTTAGGAGCATAGAATCAGCCAAACAATCTCATCAAATCCTTAGCTTTACAATCTTGTAGATCCCAATCCTCTTGTGAGATTGCTGCTAGTTTTGTACTAGATATTATAGCCCATAAATGTCTATCTATGATCATATCCTCCATTTTGTGTTTCCACAACTCAAAGTTGCTGCCATTGAATTTCTCCATCTCTATTCTTCTAGATGTTCTTGCCATCTTAAAACTGCAAGAAGATTACACAGCTTTCCTTGCAAGAACTCCCACTAATTCTAGATATGCGCAAAAACCCTTCTAACCCACCAAATAAAAGGAAAGTTGAGTGTGGAAATGCTCCCCTAATGTAAATCAATCAAAGAAGAGGTTGCAATTTTTTTTTTCAAATCTTTAACATTCATAGTTTCACTTAAGATTTCACATGCATTAATTTGAACCATTAAAACACATAACACAAAATTTATGGGAAAACCATTTCGAGGAAAAACCCACACACCGAAGCATAGATCAATTGTATTTCTAGTAAAAATAAATTTCAAATTTGAACGATTAAAACACATAACACAAAATTTATGGGAAAACCATTTCGGGGAAAAACCAACACATCGAAGCAAAGATCAATTGTATTTCTAGTAAAAATAAATTTATAATACAATGTGCAGAGTCTATTCTCTTGCATGTGTTATTTTACTATGATACAAATCTAGAGTGAATCTGGTAGAATAATGGCATCTCAAAAAATTACAACCAAGCTCTCAATGCAAATACATTAAGGAATCAATAAATACATCTCATAAGTGGGCGCTAATTTCCACATGTCAATGTCCTAGTCTCTACATGCATGCAAAATAAAACCAACAACATGCACGAGTCCCAAGTGACCCAGTTAGCAACTTGTCAAACATGCACGTACATGCACCAACATGCAACAACATGTAAGAACATGCAATGCTTACAGCTCCAAAAATTAAGCATCCTCACATGCTAGGCATCCCATAGAGAAAATTATCATTATTTCCAAAATAGAACTCACCCACAACTCCTAGTCACTCCAAGTGAGAACTCAATCTTTGTTAAACAAGTTTCCCTTCAAAGCTTCAGCCAACAAGTCAAAAAAATGACACATGGCATAAGGTCACTCATCCAAGAGGATTTTTATAATTCTCTAAGCTCAATTGGGCACCCAAGTGACAAGTGTCACTTTACTTTCCACTTTTTTGAAGAGATAAAATCTCACACAAGTGGACCATGCCAATACTTTCCTCCAAAAATAACTACCACATGTCAAGAAGGAATTCATTTTTTTATGTAGAAACAATTTACTTTCCCGAAAGGAGCAACAATGTGACATTTGTCACAATTTTTCATTTTCACACCTTGCATGTAGGATGCCAACTTCTCGTTGGGTCCCTAAAAGTGACTTAGCAATCTGGAAAAAATATTATTGCATTTAATAAATTAAATCAGAAAATTAGGGGAAAATAATTAATAAATTAATCTTGGGACTCACTAAGGTTGAGAAAATCTAATCCCAACAGATTTCCTTACAAGTAGAAACACTTGAGCTTCACAAGATGCAAAATTTTATCTGTAATACTATTCGAGCTTCATGTGTGGAGGTTCCAATTAAGGATTATCAAACCATGCATCCAAGTATGTAACACACATAAGGAAAATCAATTGATACTTGAAAAATATCATAAGCATATCTTATTGATTCATAGTTATGAGTTACATCATAATTTACCATAATGTTATTAAACAACATGAGACCCTGGCCTTTAAAGATACATGAGAATAATCATGTGAATAACATGATTCTCATATGATATTAGAACACAAAAATCTTTTTCTACTACCAAAATATTTAATTAGTATGTGAATTGGAAAAATCTAACTCAGAGTTACTTGATCAATAATAACTTCCTTCAAATTATCATGAGTAGTGTTTGCATAGTTATTCTCATACTTTAGAGTGATATTTATCATCCACAAGGTGGAAAAATAATTGATTCTAGATGAAATGTATATCTCACAATAATGTGTAGAATGGACCTTTTTGAATGAATTCACTTAAAATATACTATATATTTTGATACAATTCTTAACATAAACCTCCTTAAGTTGAATGATCTTAGAAATGTAACTATTTACCACAAATCTTGTATAGTTTCCACATAACTAAATAGTGATTTTAAATTACACTCTTATATTCCTATGATTGAGTTTAGAATTTTATAAGCCTTTGTAGTGATAACCACAAGTTGTGGTGCAATATGGTGACTATAACATCACTATAAGCCTACAAAAAATGGTGTATTTTTTTTTTAGTAATGCAATATTACTCTTACACCTTAGATAATCCTATGTCATAGCTCTAAAGAAAGAGGGGACTTAGTCAATGTGTATAAAATATATCGAGGGTTGAATATTATTATTATGAAGAATCAATATAACCTACCTTAAATTGATGATCTATTAGATTAATTTATAGCATGCTAGATATTTTAAAAAATTAAAATTGATGTTTAGGTACCATCATGTAAAGATTAGGGAAGAGGGTGTGTGGAAGACAATGTATAGGACATGTTTTTGATAAGGAAAAATAGGTTTTGAAGGGGACTCGAAGCCCTTTACAAAGACGACAAGCTGCAAGAAAAACTAATCAACTAAAACTAGTAGCCTAAAAAACCAAAAAGCTAACAAAAGATAAAACAATAGCAATCTGTCAGCACACCAGCAGCAAAAAACATTAGCACCTAGGCTAAACAAGTAAAAGAGTCAGCAACAACTACAAAAAATTTTCCAAGAAATTCATCGAGGCCATATTCTTCTCAATGACCTCCTCATGCATCTCCACAACATCTTTGAGCTTATCAAAAGAAACAACCCTCTTCTTAGTCTTACTCCTCGTCCTGAGACATGGTTTGACATGCACATCCTTTTCCAATGCTAGAGAAAAATCCACATTTTTCTTCACCTGGTTCGAGAAATTAACATTTTCAATTACTTTCTCCATTTCCCCTAGCTCCAGAGATTTACTTGTCTTCAAAGAATCATTGCTGATGTTAACCACAGTTTTCAAATCCTCCAACAACTTACCAATTTTGTTCTCAATACTAACAAATCTATCCTCTAAAATATTATTGACCATCATTTCCAAAGAGGAAATTCTCTCCTCATGAGAAACCCCTAGGCAATCAACATCAACAACTAATTTATCCAGCATTACATTCATAGTTTACACCTTACCTTTTGTTTCCCATTCCTTTTGATTGCTTCAAATCAATGCCACAAAGATATCCTGCCAATTTTGAACCTGGATATTGAGCTCCTTCACCTCTGAAAACAACCATTTCACCAAAGAAAGCAAATTACATGTTCCGTCCTCAACCATCTTGCAGAGCATACCCATATTGACCTCATCTAGGTAATTGATAGGAGGTGCATCATTCGGCTCCATCTTATGACTAGGGGCATTTCTACGCTCCTCTTTCTACTCCTCATCCTCTTCAACAAGGGATTCCTCAACCTTGACCACATCCACCTTAATCCTCTCCTTGTCAGGAAAATTAGCCAAATCAAAAAACACTAACAACCGCTCCATCTTCACAGCCCTCTCAACCGCAGATACAGGATAATACGAGATAGGGTCAAAATCCTGAGTGTGCTTGACCATCTCAATTCCTAAAACCTCCATAGGCATGGACCTAGGAAATAACTCACCCAAACCAGGACTAATATCCCCAACAGGCGCACCCTTAAGCACTCCCACATCTTCAGGAACCTTGACACCAATCACAGGGTAGTTCTTCACCACACCGACCTTCCTAGGACTAAAGTCCCCAATAGGGGAATTCTTCACAATGTCCATAGCTGAAGGAACCTCAACACCAGTCACAGGTGAGCTATCCACCACACCACCCTTCCTAGGATACAAAGAGGGCTTCACACTCAAACTAGGAGCATCCACCTCTTTCACCAACTTAATATTTCTCTTAGTAGAAGATTTATCTTTCCTGGGGCCTTTAGATTTCCCCTTAGAATTATTCCTTATAGACTTTAGCATGGCTTCCCTCAATTCCACATCTGTCTCGTACCCCTTGGTCCACTCTTCAGAATCATCAACCCCTTCCTTGGACACACCTTCATCCATAGACATATCATCATAATCTGAGTCTTCTTCCTTAGAACTACCTTCCCATTCCGCAATAGAGTCCCTAGTATCATAACCAAAATTCTTAAACCCCTTCTTACCAAGGGTTTTAGGGGAAACATGGATTAATTTGATCTTAATATGAGCAAACAACAGACTCATCAGATCTTCCTGCAAAATTACCTTCTTAGGGTTTTTATGGTGATCTTCAATACTTTTTTCCATTGACAGTAAAAGGTAAAAAGGAAAGGAGACCAACACCTTATGACATAAGTGATTCAAAAGCATGAAATGGTAACTGTTCACAACAACAAATCTACCTTTGAGTGTCAAATAATGCATTAAGGCCAATACGAGATCCCTCCATAATGGTTTCAGAGACTTGCAAGGATAGCCACCACTCCCCACTTCGTAGAGATTTTTCTTCTCATCGAATTTGAAAAACTTCACAAAGGATTTCTTGGTATTAGCCCTATCTATATAGAATTTCCTCCCAAAAACCAAAATTCTAGTGACCTCCACTATAAAATCATCATCAATGTTAAACTCCACTCCCTTATAACAGAGTTATTCCATTCCAACCTTTCACAAAAAACTTCAAAGCATCAGGATTAGGGCCTTGAATTCCTTGCATGTACTGTGTAACCCCACCTCGCTCCAAGTGCTCCCACACAACCACATTACTCTAGAACTCCTCGCACGAGCTCCGTTCAATTCTACAATGATCTCCACCCATGGTGGCATGAAAAGAGCAAGAACCCAATAGCACTAGAAAGTTCTTTAAAAACAAAATGAACCTGGCTCTCCTAATCAAAACACACAAATAACACCCACAATACGTGTGGAATTGTCCTTCAAAGTACTTCCTAGCCTACATAGCCATGCCATCATTTTACAGAAACCAAAGATGTAATGATGAGATAGATAGGGCGAAGGTTCAACATGCATAAACCAACTTAAAAACATAATAAAGAGCCTTTCCCCAATATCAACCACCTTAGAAGCAAGCCACCTGGTCATCATTGGAAATATATTTAAGATTGAGTGGTAAAGATTCAAAAGAATCCCAATCATATTTAGCCACCACTCCCAAGTTGGCAAAACTGTCAACCAACATATTAGCTTCTCTACAAACATGAGAGATTCTAATCTCCTCAAAAGAATTAATGATGGAGATTGAATCATTAATAAGATGAGCGATAGACCACGATGATGAGCATTTATTTAAAAGACAATTAATAACATTAATTGATTCCCCCTCCAACCAAAGTTTAGAGACCCCTTGCTTCTTATCCAAAACAAGGCCATGATAGGCTGTAGCTGCACAATGTATAGAACATGTTAATCACTCTTTTAATGACTAGTTTTACCATTTGATATATTTAATGTACATTCAAACTTGATGCACCTCATGAAAAGGTATTGATGCCACTCGTTGACTCTTGTATTATTGTATACATAGACTCAATATTTTACTTTTTAGTAAGACATATCAATAACATTTAATTTTCTTTAGAAAAAGTGTTTAATATTTTAAAGGAGAATAAGTTGTTGAATGGTAATAATTGTAAGTATTCAAAATCTTAATTGGTGTACCTTGGTCATGTGACAAATGATGAATATATCATTACTAATACATCCAAGGCTTTGATGATTATAAATTGGATGAAGCACACTAGCATGAGTGATGCATGGACCTTTTTATTTGTAGCTCTGAAATACCTTCAAATGTTAAATTACTTTTCTTATATAATTTTTACCTAATCACATTATGTTTTCAAAGAGGTACAAAAGTTTCAATAGAGTAATTACAAATAATGTTACTTTGAAGAGTTGAAGAAGAAAATTAGTACAATTCCAATTAATTTTTTACCCTTCTTGTAGAATACAATTGAGGTAGAGACAAAAATGAGTGATAATGCTATGGGTGCAATGCTACTACAAGGATGTTGTCATTTTTAGTATCATTCAAAGACATTAATGGGGTAAATTTTTAATTATAACATGTATGATAGGATTATTCTATTGTTTTGATTAAGATACAAATATGGGAAGGGCTTTTACCCATTACAAATCATCCATAGAGGCAGAAGAGAGGAGTCTCACGAAAAAGTGAGACTATAAAAAAATAGATCAAAGGATGGAAATCAACATTGAGGATGAAGAAAAAGCTTTTGACCAAAGAAAGGAACCAAAAAAAGGTTTTAGAAAGACCCAAAACGGTTAGTGCAAGATTATGGGGGTCCAAACTAGGCCCTTAAGTGATAATGAAAGTTTAGAAAAAAAGTATTAGGAAACTTGACATAAACATTTGAATAGGTTATTAACATAATTTGAAAAATATGTAAGAACAAACTTTGTTGCAAATTGAACGTAGTTTTTAAGATAATAGTCCTTTTTTGGAAAAATGTAAATCTATTTAGTGAAAATTTGAAATTTCAATGCAATGGTACTAAATTTTTAGGAAAAAAATAAAAAGTAGGTGTGTGTCTGACCAACCTAAGTCCAAGAAAATAAATTTTTTTTTAACTTTTAATATAAGTAAAGGACACATGCATAACCATGTGCCACATTTATTTTGTATTTTTTGCAAGTAAATAATTAGTTATGAATTTTCTATTAATTTTTTAAAAAATTATTAAAACTTGTTCATCTGACCACCATAACTTGGTCAAAAATTTATGAAATTCAATTTTATTTTATTTTATCCTATAGTATGAGAAGCATATAATGTGTTACATCTTTTGAATTTGAAAAATCTAAAATTGTTTGAGAATTATAGATAATTTTCAATCAGCTTATCAATCAAAACTTTAGTCATAATGCATGTAGAAAATCAATAATAATTATCAATTAAATTCAAAATAAGGCATATCTTTTATTTTTAGAAAGATGATAATTTTCTCAATAAATCCTTTTCATTTCATCAAATTCGGATAAAAAAATTCATCAACCCCTTTTTGGCCATATCACCACTATTTGGACCCCCATGATCCTACACTCACCCAAAACCAACAAAGGACCATCAAGGTGGTTTGAGCCCAAACTTCAACAGGTCCCTCAAAGGATGGGATGGGCATGAAAGAAAAAACCCACCATTAAATAGAGTCTCATCCAACGGGCTTCTAATATCAACATCAAGTTTAAAATTAACCTTGCAATAAACACCAACATTAGCAAAGGGACCACACTCAAGGGCCATCTCCTTCCCCTTAACAATAGAGGAGAATTTGAACACTGGAATGCATCTTATCATGAAAAACATGGATCAACGAGGAGAAGGGTCCAACACTATGGAGGTGGTATTTTTGTGAAAACTCGTAATGCAAAGTCTAATCCCAAACACCAATCCTAGAGCATAGATTGAAATTGTTAGGAAAATTTTGATTAGTCTCAACAAAAACACTAAATCTAGCATACCAAAAACTTGTTCTATTTCTTGTAACATCATCAATGGTAATCAATTGACCAAAAGAATCAGATCTATACCCTAAAAAATATCATCATCCCAGAATTCCAAAGGGAACTCAAGGAGAAAAACTGAAATAAGAACAAAATTTAACTTAGAAGCATTGAAACCAACTGCCCAGCATTGAAGGAAAATAAAAACCTTACCAAAAAACTAGGGGCCACCCATAAGAACCCAAGAGAAATCTTTGATAGTGTTGAAAGAAAATAAGAGGAAATTGTTCGATAGAGCCTTAACACTCCACAAACTAGAATCAACCCAATAGTTTGAAGCCCAACTGTGAATAATATCATTATTGGGCCTATTCCCCCAAAAATTACCAATAAGAGCATGTGACAAATCTGTAGTGACTCAGTCTATGCACACAAAAAAAGAGAAATATTAGGAGAAGAATCCACCAACCCACAAACAAGCTACACAAAACTAGAAGAAAGATCACCCAAAACAAACAAAACCAACCCCTTGGAAGGACCCCAAACTAACACCCAAAAGGGGAGACACAACCTCTGAGATGCAAGTAATAGGGGGAGAATCCATCCAAGCAGGAGGAGGCACAACCTTTGAGACGCATCTACCAACAACAAGGGGAGAATCCTTTTGAGGATGTAGAAGAAAACCACTTTCTAAAGAGTTCCCAAGGTCACTTTTCTTGCACACAACAAGCTTAGAAGGCTTGTTAGCTTGAGAAACATGTTAAGCCTCCAACCAAATGGTCAAGGTCGAATCCTCATCCTTATCAAACAACATAGCACCCCCCTCAAAGGGCACTAGTTTAAGGCAGATCTCAAAGAGAAGATCCACGAGGGATTCATCCTCCTCATCCTCCCAAGAAGACACCTTGAGATTCCAAGCATCAAATCCCTCACCCTCCTCATCATCATTGTAGAGGAAGCTATCAAAGCTAGGGAAGAACACCAACTCTGAAGCAATGCCTCCATCTATTGCCACCAAGGAAATTGACCTCATGCCTCCATCATCTTCTTCACTACCATCCTTAGCTCCCTCACCATCACCTATGGGAATACCCATGTAGCCACCTCTACCTCCATTGCTTAGGGTTTGCATCGACTTCGTCTCTACTCTCATTGCATCTATATTAAATTTAATAGGTTTATTCTATTGTTTCTATATTCAATAATTAGAATTATTATTACATTGGGGAAGAGACCACAATTCAAAGCAATCATAAACCTTTACAATACTTGCAAGAATAAATAGAGTTATAATAGTCTATGAATTAAGAACAAATGGGTTTTATTCAATAATTCTATCTCATGGTCAAATAAAAATGTGCTTGATATGCTATCATAATCACTTGTTTATCTATTATAGGTAAATTTCCTAAAATGTATCATTTTAGTGATGAAGCACATATATTATAACATTATTCAATAGATATAGATTTTAGTGATGTATATCAAACTATGATCCACATCAAGACTACTACCTCCAAAAATATCTTTCATTTAAAGTAAGTAAACTTTGTGTGAAACCTAAAGAGAATAGAGATTTGATAATGTGAGAAGCACATACATTAGATGTAGCTAGAAATTTTGAGGTAATTAAAACTATAAGTAAAATCTAATATTTTTCTACTATCCACATGTTTAACACTTGATGTCGTAATGTTTTTATGAAGTTGTAAATTATGCCATATGTAATATTTAGAAGTTGGGGTTGTACCAATAATTTTACATGCTTAAGAGGCCTTTGAAGAGCATCTCCATGAAATTTATTGGAGGCTTTCCTAAAACCAAAAGCAGTAAATAATATATATTATTAATTGTATATTATCTTAGTAAAAATTTTATGTTGAATTCTTGTAGGAAGATAATATCTATAAGTGATGCAGATAAATTATTTTTCAATCATATTTTGGCACACCAAAAGAACTATTTCAAATATAAATTCTGAACTTTTGAGAAATTTTTGGTGCATGTTATTAGAAAGGATGGACACATTTATCTTAAATGGTCTACTAACTTTCATCCTTAAACATATGAGCATACATAAGTGGTGAATTGAACTTTGGTAAAAATATTATGTTACAAGGGTATAATTATATATTTGTCAAGAGATAGGAAAATCATTTTTTATACCTTTAATGTTCATTCAGCATGCATATTCATTCTTTGAATGTAAACCTTTTGCATTTAAAGGAATTCTTTATTTTTATGCCACCAAGAATGGTTGGTGTGTGTTTTGAATAGTCATTTAATGGGTTGGAAAATATATACCCACAAGTTTTTAGAGCTCACAATTTTGTGGAGAAGGTGAGATAGAT
This sequence comes from Sequoia sempervirens, assembly GCA_007258455.2. NCBI lineage: Eukaryota > Viridiplantae > Streptophyta > Pinopsida > Cupressales > Cupressaceae > Sequoia > Sequoia sempervirens. The sequence continues at coordinate 348,655,733 of VDFB02270651.1, read as the reverse complement.
TCATCTCTAATTTAAGAGAGGCTTATAAAGAGTCTCAACTAAAGTACAAGAAAATTCACGACCAACATTAGATGGAGAACACATTTTTGGTAGGTGATATGGTTTGGGTGTAACTGGGAAAGGAGAGGAAATATGACCTTATCATAATTTTAAGCCTTTATAATACAGTCTATTTTAGATCATAGATCAATTTGGAAAAATACATTTTAGCTAAAATTTCTTGAATATGTGACAATAATTTTAGTTATTAATACTAGCCACCAATCCTTGTTTGATCCTTCAATGCTAGATTAAGAAATATAGGATACAATTCTTTGTTGGATAATTTATATTTGAGGAGATGGATGAATTGGTGGAGATTTCCTTCTTGACAAGAATGTGAGCTAAACCAAGCTAGATGTTATGGTTAATTAATGAGAAAGGGTAGTTTTCAAATAAGGCTAATTGGGTGTCTTATGATGAATTAGTTTAGAATCACCTATATTTAATTTTATCTTGAGGATTTTGAGCGTAAAAATCTCATTAGTTAGGGGGGCATTATATAGAAATAATTTTATAGGTTTGGATCTAGTTGGTTCTTTAGTTTGGAACATGTTTGTACTAGTATTAAAGTATATAATCATAGATTTATTTAAACAATGTTTTTTTCTAGAATGAGTACATATTGAGTTGTGATTAGAAGATAACCAATCCTCAGTGATGGTTTGGAACATTACCACAATGTCTATCGAGGAAATGAATTTATCATTATTTGTTCTAAAAAAATGTGGATTAACATATTGTTGTATTGAAGTGACTAGAAAAGTGTTTAAAATGCTAATAAAGTACTACTAAAGATGAATGATGTTGCTAAAGTGTATGTGGTTATTGACGAAGTGTAAAATGAGTATCCTTTGGTTAAAAAAGTTGATCATGGCTATAAAAGTGATCCATTTACCACAAAATTCATCATTTAGATGATGACATACTAAAGTGTGGTGCAAATGGTGGTAGAAGACTAAAGGTGGCTAACAAAATGTAGAAGAAAGACTATTAAAGCAAGTTATTATTAAAGTTGTAAAGATGTTGAACTATGTGGAAGTGGGATGATAGGTGTTTTAGGTGTTTGATTAACCACTGACTTGCAGAAGTTCCACACTTTTTTCTTTGGGAACATTAAATTATTTTAGAACTAAAATCACAAGATAAGGCCATGATTGATGGTGTAAGCTAGGAAACTAGTAAAATAATAAATATCTTATAACAAAGCATTTTTCATCAAGGGAAGAGTGATTGGGAAACTTGCTTGGATGGTTGGGTAGTTGTAAATTTGCAACTATTATTTTCTTCAACAACTATTTATATTTAGGGGATTTGAACAACTAGAAGATAGTTAGAAAGAAAAAAATAGATCATTTGAAGGTTTGGTTGGGTTAGAAAGTGACTCTTGTAACATATACAAATGTAAAGAAAGTTTTACAAAAAAATTATGATTATAGGAACATATATAGGAGATAAGAGAGTGTGATCTATAAATTGTAACATTCTTGAAAGAACACTATTGTGTCAATATAATCCTCATATTAACATTGATTAGTGATGGGATGTTGAAGGTATACCTTTCCTAGATTTTTTTCCCATCGTAGTTTGTCTCCAAAGGAAAACTATTGTACTTTAAGAGTGATTTTCTTGTGTGTGTCATGTTATTTATTATTTTTATTTTGTTATTTGATTCACATAGTACTTTGTTGGGAGTTAGAAGGTGAGTTAATAATATGTAATTGGTAAGTCACTAAGATTATAAATAAAATGGATTATGGATAACTAGGTCACATGACATGACTTGATCCTAAAGTAGGTCACATGTAGTGCAATCTTGTCTCAAACTAGGCTACATGATGTGGTCCCATCTAGGTCACAATAGTAATATCTAAACAATTTGGTTACATTGTAGTAATTTATATTATATATCCATATTCTAGATTTTAATTTCTTGCCATAGCATACTAGCGAGTCAAGTACAAGAACCAAACCACAACTTCATTAAAAACAAAAAAAATCTCTATGCTCTTTGATTTAGATCTAATTATTTATGTATAAGATCTTTCAATCATTTTGATTAGATCTAGAACATTATTTACAAGAGATAAAATCACCTTAATTCTACATAGTTATAATAACTTAACATGATGTAAAATATGTTCTCAAAGAATCCAATAATTAAAAAAAACCATGTAATTCTATAATTAATAATATAAATCAGTTTTCATGTAATTATATAATTAATAATATAAATCAATTTTAAGACAAGATATTTAGTATTGGAGATTTTGGAAGATTTATCTATTATTTCGCTAGTCTATTGAAAAGCCTCTATTATCCACTCTACTTAAATATAAATATACTTTAATGACCAAATAAATAATAACAATTTTACATATCATCTAAACGAATAACTAATAAATATTTATTCAAATTAATATTTAAAAATAACCCGCCAAAAAAAATTAAAAATAACCTTCATAAAAGAATAAGACAGACAAAGATAGAGAGTGAATGGCCAACAATTTATTTTATTAATAAAAAGGAATGCCCCAAGACAATTAAACAGAGAAATGAAAACTAAGCAAGCTACCCTGAACAGTAGCCTGCTCATCTACGCATCTATGACACATAATTTACTCTATATATAACTCCATATTCTTGACAGTTACAGTTTCCTAGCTCTATAAACTCCAAGATGAAAAATCCATTTGATTTTCACAGGTCAGCATCTTAACATGAATGAGACAAAGCTGTAAATTGAATAAACCCATTTTTGAAGTTCTTTTTTTTGGGGGGAATGGTTTATATTCTTTATCTGCCAAAGCATTAAAAAAAGTTATCTTAAAAATATGTTTCTACACCAACATACAGTAAATATAATGGGAATCTCATAGTGCAACAGATATGCTGCTGTAAAGCAAAAAGTCAAAAAGGAAGATGCCTAGGAGAACACTGACAGCTATGTTATTCCAAATTATTTGTTGGTATTTGAAAGTTCAAAATGTTCTCTGAGATAATTTTCCTATGAATCTAAGTCACCATACTATAAGAGGACTGCAGACTGTTCATAATAGTGAAGAACTGCCATGATACAGTTTGAAGATGTAATAGTGAATTTACTGTAATTTATGTAATCATATATAAGAAAATTTCAAAACATTTACATATGTGAATAATTTTAAAGATGGATGTTTCGGATTAGACATCATAATCATCCATTAAAATGAAGAAATCTATATCACTGTTATACAGTTATTGACAGGAATATATCTTATTCCTAACCTAATAATTAAGGCAACTCCAAAACACCACCTAAAACTTCCAATATATGCAATCCAATTGAAAAATAAGGCTGGAAATATTGAACAGTCAGAGCTTTCATTTCTCTAAAATTGTATGGTTTTAAATCAAACACATGTATAATATCGTTTTCAATCTAACCTAACCACTTTAGCACAGTTGGTAGGCAGTTGTGTATAAGACCCATGAAATAGACTTGGACCTGTAAAGATAAATCATCTCGGACCATGGGAGACCATCAATTCAATACTAACCCTAAACTGCACACAAACTAACCAAATGGTTCTCTATATTGTTGTAATAAGTGCTTGCACCATAGATACTGGTATGAACAGAATATTTATAAATAATATGAAAAGATTTGTGATATTGTTATCACGATTCAACCGTATAGTCTTACGAGTCAAACTTATTGACCCATGTTTTATGGGTAGTGGTTCACAAGAACCCATCTCTCATGATAGTGAATGGTTCATTTAGCACTCATTGCATCTAGGTGATGAGGTGAAGCACTGTGCCTTTCCAGGAGGTCAACCATCCCAGTATTACTCAAGCTTCGGCCCGCTTAACCACAGAGTTCTCTCCCAAGTTATGAACCACTCATTGCATCTAGGTGATGCTCACAGAGTTGAAGCACCGTGTCTTCCCAGGAGGTCACCCATCCCAGTACTATTCCAGCTCCAACTCGCTTAACCATAGAGTTCTCTAGAAGATTATGAAAAGATTTGCTTTTTTAATAGAATTATTATTAAAAATATAAATTTCAAATATTATTGTACACTGTATTTTTTTTAACTATACAGTCCCAAGATTTCGCACATCAATGAATGATCATGAATTGGCTACTAAGATGTATTTATCATGCCATTTTAAATGGTGAATAGAAAGAAACATTTCTCACTTTTTTTTCTTCCTTTTATGGCTGTTTTTAAGGCTTGAGTACCGATCCTTCCATCTGTTTTTTCAATAATTAATGTCTTATTTATAATTAATATGAGAAGTAGAAGACATGGAATTGGGAATAGTAAGAGAATTTATAAATGTTATTTCATAAATTTGTTAGGATACAATAATATTTATAAGCATTTAAAATTATTAGATATTTTTAGAATTAAATTTTTAAATTTTTATAAGAAAAATTATTGGAATTTTTTTAATTATAGTATTAAATTTGAATAATTTAAGTAAAATATAGATTTGAAAGCATCATTTTAATTTAATTTTAAAACTTTATATAATTGAATTAAATTTTAAATAATTATAATTATAATACAATTGAAATATATATTAAATCATTAGATAGTTATATATATGTATATATATGAAATTTTATCTTTACATAATTAAGAATAGTTTGATGATTGTAAGTACATTTAATTTAAATTATTTAGAAAAGATATATATTTAAATTTATTACAATTAATTTAAGGTTTTAATATAGTTTAGACTATTTTATTCTTTTTGAATTATTTTAAATTATTGTTTATGTTGTTTTCTAGTTTGTTTTGTTTTTAAAATGCAATCTTATGTTTGTCTTGCTATTTGTTTTAAATTCTATCTTTTAACCTTAAATTTTAAGATCAAATCTTTTCAATTTTTTTTTATCTTCATTTAAAAAAACTAATTTAAAAAGTATTCATAATTGATAAACATGAATATTTCTAAAAATTTAAAAATTATATCTTATAAAATTTGAATAATATGAAAAATATATATATAATTAAAAAAATATACACTAAATCAACATTTAATTTCACTATAAAATTTCAAATTTATAATCATATAAAATTTATAACTTTTAAATAAAATTTCAAATAAAAAGAATAATTTTTGAAATTTTATTTTCTCATCATTAATAATAGTATGTTAAGTTCATAACAATATCTCTAAGTTTTATTAGGTTATCTTGAAATGAGATTTCATAGATTAAGGTACATGCATGTATAATCATGCATGAATTCTTGTGTTTTTTTTATGTTTTTTCTAAAATATATATATTTTTAAGTAAATTAGAGTACAAGGGAATTATATAGGAAATAATTAATTCTAATTAATAAGTTAGAATTATTAAATTTATTTATTTTAATAATATTATTTTGATAAAAAATTTATAGAGTCTTCTATGAAATATTTTAAAATTTACTAGTGCTTTGAAAATGATGAAAGGAATACTTTTGTGTTAATAATTTCTCTATTAATCATTTTCATTCACTTTCATAGCTAAAGAATTCTCCTTCATTCTTGTATATTCAAAAACCTTTATATATATGTATTCTACTAATTTTGATGTTAAGAATTCATTTGCATTGATGCCTAAGATGGACATCTAAAGAAGGGTTGTGTTGATAGACACTATTTAGGAGCTTGTTAGACAAGGATAGTTCTTTTTCTCAAACATTTATGTTGCAAGGTGTGGGCCCTTGTTCTCCTTATGATGTGTAGTGCAACACTCGGGTTTGTGAAATGGTTTAACCACCTCTCATGGATTCATTAATTATTATGGTTGTATCAAGCATTAACAATTGATCTTTTGGTGCAACGACAATAGTTTGTGCAACAATTGGTATCAAATCTTGGGTCACAGGTTCAAAGCTCTTGTTTGTACTAGAGGAATTGTTGCAAGGTGTGCGCCCTTGGTTTCCTTGTGTTGTGTAGTGCAACGCTCAGGTTCATGACATGGCTTAACCACCTCCAATGGATTCATTAACTTTAGTCATTATATCGAGCATTAACAAGTTGATCTTTTGGTGCAACGACAATCGTTTGTGCAATAATTGGTATTAGAGCTTGGGTCATGGGTTCAAACCTCTCGCTTGCATTGGGGGGATTATTGTAAGGTGTGTGCCCTTGGTCTTCTTGTGTTGTGCAGTGCAGCGCTTGGGTTTGTGACATGGCTTAACCACCTCTCGTGGATTCATAGACTCTAGTGGTTATATCGAGCATTAACAAGTCAATCTTTTGGTGCAATGACAACCTTTTGGGTAACAATTAGTATTAGAGCTTGGGTCACGTGTTTGAACCTCTCACTTGCACTAGGAGGGATTGTTGCAAGGTGTGTGCCCTTAGTCTCCTTGTGTTGTGCAACGTAGTGCTTAGGTTCATGACATGGCTTAACTTCCTCTTGTTGATTCATTAAATCTGGCAAAACTGTATCGGGCATTAATAGGGCAATCTTTTGGTGCAACGACAACTATCTATGCAATACTTTATTATGATTAATGATTTGGTGATAGAGATCAAAGATAATAAGAAAACATGTAGTGATACAAATTGAATATTAATGTAATTTGATGATGCAATGTTTATGATATGTGATAATGATATGACACTCCAATTTCCTAGTATGGCTCCTCACTGGATTTTAAATGGATTGGATTTTTTTTTAGAATAAAACAACCTAACACGCAACTAAATAATTTTTACATTCAAGGAAGATGAACACAACTATTAGTCAAAAGGAGTTGTCTTGAGCACAAAATATATTTTTTAATGTACAAGTTCAAGGATCGGTTCTCCACTTGTAGAATTGAACTAAGTCAATTTTTTCCCCACAAGTATGATTCAAACTAAAGGATAGATAAATTGTGAATCAAGACTTGCCATTGAGAATATGTATAAATATAATTTCCTAGGTTCAAATTATATGTCAAGTATTATACTGAAACACACTACTTGTACACTTAACATTAAATGAAGGACAACCTACAATAAAAGTGAACGCAAAATAGAGGGGAAAATGTATGATATACAATTTTGGCCATTGTAATTTTAAAAAATGATCAAATATATAACTCATATATATTAGTCTTACAATAGCTTTTTGTTTCTAAAGTACTATCATATAAAACATGAGATTATGTTCAAGGGATCGTTGGTCTATTGGTGAAGATGAATGATTTTGAATGAATATACTAGGGATCAAGTCCTACTAAATGCAAGGCCCTCACACCATGAGTGATGAGGTTGAGATCATGCCTTAGACGACTTTGGAAGAATGGATACCCCTTAGTCCTTGGTTCTTAATTTACGATATATCACCCTAAGGTTCGTGCTCTTGTATTGGGTAGCTAAACTATTATGTGGGCTTAATATAAAATCCTCTGACAACAAAAAATATATATGAGATTTTCCTTAGGAAATTTTGATAGAATGCATACCCCTCAATCCTTAACTCTCAATTGAAGAGGTATCAACTTAGACTCACACTCCTATACTAAGATCATGCAACAAATGACTTGGGTAAAATGATACCCCTTATAGGCCAAAGAGTTGTTAGTCTAAGGCTTGTGCTCTTGTATTATGTAGTTTAACACATTTATGAGCTGATATGATATCTTCCAACGAAAAGGAAAAAATAAAGATGTACCCACAACGATTTCTGTAAAACAAATACTCTTCAATCTTAACTTTGAACTCAAGAGATATAAACTTAAAACTCATACAAATTTTACATTAAAACGTAAAATTTCTTTTCAATTTTGAATAATCAAAGCATTGAATATTTCTAAAAATTTGGAAAGGAAAATTATGCCGGTTAGACTTAAAAAGCAAGGAAGATCATTCCAAAGTGGGAATAGATCTTGAAGCACGTGCTTCTTGTAAAGGAGAAAACGGGCATCCGGGTGATGATGGTGTTAAGAATGCGGGCAAACAATCAAAATGAAAAGCTACCAACGCGGCACAGAAAGCCTCGGATTGTTCAAAACGTGTCGAGTGGAGGCAAATCAGCCTCATGGTAAAAGACATGTTACCGATTTATGCTACCCACTGTAAGACAGGGAAAAAGTATAGCGGCTGGCATCGAAAAAGACGGATTTTAGTGGTCCATGTGAACAACAGAGACATTTCCTGGTTAGGTAAGTTACCCAAGTCAAAAAATAATGACGGCATGTTGCGTGTCCGGTTGAACTAAAATCAAAAATTGTGCTTGTGAGTCATACAATTCTTATATATATCTGCCCTTCGGACCATGGCACCACTTCCGCTTAGACGAAATGGAGTTTGTCTCGCAGGTTGAAAAGACCAACAACAACAACAACACCATGTTGATGAGCAACGCCAACACTTCTCTGGATCGCTTTGAATTTTCCAAGCCCGGCACTGTGGCCGCCCATCCTGATGCAGATCGCTCCCAAATTGCCTTTGAAAATTGGCTCCAGTTGTGCCACAAGAACCACTTTTCCCAGAGCAACGATCAGGCGATGCAGATGCCCAATACCACCAACACCAACATCAATGGAGTCATGAAGTCGAATGCAGAGCTAAGTAATTCTACCGTCGTCACCACCAAGACCCTCCCTGTTGGGTCTCTCTGTGTCAACTCTGCACCCACAAAAGTTAGCAAGAAACGATCAAGAGCGTCCCGCCGAGCACCCACCACGTTGCTGAGCACCGATACTTCGAATTTCAGAGCCATGGTCCAGCAGTTCACTGGTATCCCTGAGTCTCCCTTCGCTCTGGGTCGGTCGTTTACGCCCTCTTCTTCTCTGCTGTCCTACAATACTCACCCTCCTCAGCGCTACTCTCCGCTCCGCTTCCATGATGATCTAAATGCTAATCCGTTCTTCTTTCCCAGGGCCACCGCCTCCCAGGCCCAGCCGCCCCCCCCTCTGCTGGACGACATGGGTCTCAATCCGGCTGCTGCTTCTCTCTTCTCCAGCCCGGTCATGTTATCTTCAGAACGGAGGTCTGGGTACCTCATTTAGGGTAGTCTATCTCATATGCTGTAAGTCGTCTGTAGACCCAAAATCAGATTGCTTGATATTGTGGACTATAAAAAGATTTCGATTTCGTTTTAGTCTAACAGCTGAATTTCATAGAATTGAATTGGTACATATGTTAGAAGTATAGGTATATGTTGCGTTTTTTTGATTCGATCTGCTAACTTAACCACATATGTGCTCTGATTAAAGAAGAACTGTTTGGAATTCGTTTCACGGTTCTGGTTAGTTTCTTCTAGTGCCATGATGGAATGTTCAATGTTAGAATTCGTTTCATGGTTCTGGTTGGTTTCTTCTGGTGCCGTGATGGAATGTTCAATGTAGGCAATCAAAATTCAGAAATGTTTTTATTACTATCACGGGTCTGTGTAACCCTCTTAATGACGGGTCAAAACGTTTCACTTTTTATGGCGGATAGAGAGGATATGCTGGCGGTGCCTACCATTGTATCTGGCTTTTTAACTTTTAGTCTTTTTCAGTGCTTTCTTTCTTCATGGATAACTTTCACTGTCTGTTGTCCTGGAGCACTCACTCCTTCGATGGTTCTTGTCAAGATGTAATCTTTCTTAAAATAGTTTATGTGACATATGATTTTGACTTCAATCATATCTCCATCCTGGATACAGCTGCAACTGTAATTTTTAGGGTACAGAATTTCAAAGAGTTTTTAGTGGTTAAGGATCAAACACACACAAAAATACAGGAATTCCAGAAAGGATTATGTGGGTTTTTATTAAAATTAAGTGCAGTGTAATTAAATCGTTTGAATGCACATGTTCTGACATCACTTTCTTTCTGCAGAGTTGCATGTAACCTTGTATTATTTTGTCAGAGCATTTTGCAATGCTCTCTTGGTGCACCTCATGAATACATCTTAGGCAAATTTATCAAGCTTATCCTTTCTCAAAACGAGTACAAAGATCATTAAAACAATTGTAATTGACTAACATTTAAACGTGAAAGCAACTTTTGCCCCCAATAATAAAGAGGTGTACGATAATCTTATACAGGTCTAATGAATAAGATTGTAATTAAATCAATATAAATATCTCAACAATAGTTATAAGTATCACATTTTGTTAAAGATAATATAGGTATGATTTGGCAAATTTATTTTTGACAGTCCACTTAATTAGTTAGATCAAAGAGATGCATTTATAGATTAAGATCATAATTGTGGTAGTGATATAGACATCACTCATAATTTGATAGTCTAGTTTTTGAATATTGAATTGGAATTATATTCAAAGGTCAAGATCATATTTTTTGTAGCTCAGGACTTTCCAAGTGATAATGGTCTAGATGATGATTATAATTGATTGATTTTATCATCAATTCAAAACATACATCCAAAATCTAATATGAAATTTAGACACAATCCTAATGGTGAATTCTTATTATATACCAATGACCAAATTTTTCTATTGAATTCTTTATTAATCAATTATCAATCCAAGACAAACTTTAAATTCTAGAGTATTGTTTATCACTGATATATATTTATATATCCTAGACCATTAGTACATAAAGCATTTTATTTTTGTACATTAAATTGGTGAGTTAGTGCTTACAAATTTCTCCTTTTTGTGATTTATGTTCTAATCTAAATCTGAAAAAATGTATAGATCCTTTTGCTTCATGATAGACTTACATATAATTTTTAACAAATGATGCTTCTTTGTCATATCATGATGATTTGAATGACAATGACTATATTTCCATGTTGACTATTTTTCTACTCTATTATATCTAGTCTACTATGGGATATAGTTGTTATACTTATACTACTCAATACTATAAGATTGTATCTGATACTTATTCTTCATTATGTTATTGTATGGAGTAGAGCTTTGAATTGTACTTCATGAATTTCTTATTCTAGTAAACATTCTTTAGGGAGACCCATGGAGTCATCCATGTACTTTATTATATTATTATTTAAGTGTTCCCTCTCATTGTTCATTTACATAATTTCTTTATCCTCAACATAAGCCATTTGACTTTATAGAAACATAACCTACAAGAAGAAGTGTTTCCTCTATGCCTCCCTCTTAGACCTCTTGTGTTGCTAGCACATGATTTACCTAAGACTAAAACTATTTTACTCTATTTGCATCTATTTCTTAAATTTATCAAGTTGTTGGACATATTTATTAAAGATTTAGGAAATGGATTAAAAACTTACAATAGTTTAGCGAAATTCTCCATCTATAGTTCTTATTGTTCCTCTTCCACTTATGTTGGTAGAAAAAGACACATAAGAAATATAAATTTATTGATTTTAACTTAGAATACCTAAGCAAACATTTCTATTTGGGATATCATGTATACATCATAAGTATATAGGGATATAATTTTGACAAAAAATTAGAAATGAACTACATACCATCTAATGTTTTAATCATATTGAAGTTGCTACTATTTTAGAACATGTTTCTAATTATATAAGAAAATCTATTTTTTCTCTAATTAAATTTTTAGTTATATAAAATCTACTTTTCCTCTAATGAAATTATTATCCCTTTAATTATTTAAGAGCATATACAATTGTACATCATCATTTATTTGGAAAAGTGAACATAAAAGATCTTGGTCTAGGTTCAATCCTTTGCAATAAAGATTTGAGTACTTGGATGGAGATAAGGGGCCATAATGGAGGCTTAAGTGGTCACTTTTTTCTTAAAAATAATAAAACATAAAATTCAATGAATGATTGAGATCTATATATTCAAAATTCGAAGATGATTTTAAAATAAGAATTATATCATATCAAATTTTCTTATTTCTATTTAAAAAAAAAAATGATGAAGTTTAAGTGGGTCAAACAATTACATTTCTAAGATGTACTTTTAGTTTTTAGTGAAATAAAATAGAGATTCATGCAAGCACTCCCTCTTCTTATAATTGTGTTAAGAAATTTTCAAAACTCTTTGAGAGAAAGATAGATAAGATCTCTTAATTTGTTACATGCATACTTTTATAGCATCTTAATGATATTATTAATTATTACAATAGATGCATCCTAAAAAAAATAATAATGTGGATCCCACTTAAGTACTTAATTTTTTTTTAATGTGTATTAGAATGAAGTGTAGTTTGTGACCATACAATATTTTTCAAATTTGAATGAAAACACATAAAAATGGAATACAAGTCTATTTGTGGTTTATTAAGAGTTTAGTAAAAGTAAATAAAGATTCAAACATTAATAGTAGAAAAATTATATGGTTGTAAAGATAAGAATGAGCTCAATGGTGTGGTGGTGTTCCCATGATAAAAAACAATATTGATTATGGTAAAAATTTAACATTTTATATTGATTTTGGCCACCTTTTGATTCACATACCTATTTTTTAGATAAAATAAAATTTATTTTATAAATTTACATAAATCAAAGGTTACTATTAAATGTTTTGATAATATGGAACAACACTCATTAAATATTATGATTTTTCTCCTCACACTTGGACCTCTTACTATTGACATATCATTTCATATGATTCCTTGATGAATAAAATATAGTACTCTTTTGGGTGTCCTTGTATTCATACTAAATGAGTAGTGGCATTTGTGCTTCATTACTCTCTAAAGATTATTCATTAAAAAAATGGTGTATGTGGTACATATAGATGTTTGTAAGTATTACCAACTGGTTGAGAATCAAAGTAATCATATTCCTTTGAATAGATTGATAGTATTATGCCATCACCAAAAAAATAGCACCCTTGATCATCTCAACTCAATGTTGAACCTAAAGATGCTTGAGGTCCTCTTGATTTCAAAAAATCTCATATTAAAGGGAATATAAAGTTAATTCTTAGAAATTTAAGATTCCTTTTGTGTAAACCAATCCTTCTAATTATGATTAATGACATTCACCCTCATCTAAGGATAAAATAGAAAATAATCCTATGGGTGCTTGTGATTTGATAAGATATTTGAACCTAATTTTAGTGATAATTGTATCTTATCATTTTATAGTTGCATGTTTATGGTATGGTACATGCTTTGAGATTTAGCATAGATATTGATAAAAGGAAAAGTCTTTGGATAAAATGAAAAAGTTATTACAATAACCTATAGAATTTATATGATAATCTATGATAGAGGGATTGGTTTATCCTCCTTATTTGTTTAAAACACTAATAAATGAAGAAGAACAATAAATTTGTACAGATTTTTGTGAGAGTTGCTTCTTTTATAGTTTACAAATGTTTTTTTATACTTTATTCTCTTATCTATTTAGGTAAATTCTAAAATGATGAGTCTCTTACAAAAGAATTTCATGTAACTTATGAGAATATAAATACTTTTCATCATGATAAGGGTTTCCCATATGCTTTAATGATGTTTGTTATTACTTTAGAGAAGCCTCAATTTTTTTAAGTGATCCAAAACTAACACAAGAGATCCAAGTGATTATTTACCAACCATTTATATTTTATTGAAGATAGGACCTCACTTATAGTTTCCAATACTATAATTTAGAAATGCTTATAGTTGACAAAGAAAAAAATATTGAAATTGGGGATTTTTTATCTCTTTACATGAGAATTGTGATTGTTCTATATTGATATATGATCAAATGAGTTGTTTTATTGGTCATATCAAGACATTCCTAGGTTATCTAATTAAGGACCTGAATTTTTCAATATTTTTAGTAATTCCTAAGAGGTTGCACTAGAAGAATTTTTCCATAACCTCAAGATTTTTTATTGGAGATATGAAAAGCTTCTATTATCACAATTCCTAAATTAATAGGCCTAGTGACAATAGAAGGACCTCTCTCCTACACTTTGAGATATAAGTACTAAGATCGAGAGGGTGATCATATATGATCTTTGAGGTTATAATTGTAATCATGAATTCTTATCAAACCATAGGGTAGATAATAAAAACCATTTTACAGGAAACTAGATTAACTATGATTAAGAATTATTTAGAATATTTAGATGAATATAAAATTGTTTCTCAATCACTCCATCAATGTCTACAAATGAAATAGGAATTTACTAACATATAGATAGACTCAATTTTTTTATCACTAGCACTCTATGTGTTTGTTCATGATAGACCACTAAAGATATCTTAAAAAATATACATAATGAAATTCCCATAAATTTATGTGTAAATTTAGTCAAAAAAATCATCATGAGAATTTCCATTATAGCTTTAAGAAAATTCTGTATAAAAAAACATAATAAAATTATGATTCAATAATTTTTAATTTAAAGTGTAACGTGAGTGATTAGAAAAAAAAAAATGTAACTAGTGTTGTGTATCTTGTGTGCAAATGAGTCATAATTATAGCAACTTAGAGAAAGTACTTATATGTAACCAACTATTTCAAATAGGCTTGATGTATGAAGCTATCTTGCAAATCTCAAGCTAATAATTAGATTCTACTTTATGAGACTGTGAACATGGAAGATTATCAAGATCAAATAAGCTAGGAATCAACTAGGAAACAAAGTAATTGATCTAACTAAGCCATATTCCAATGAAATTCTTGTAAATACCAAGAGAAATTAAGGAAAATATGAAATAGCAATGTAATTCAAATCAAAATCCTAATTAACAAATGCAAACCTCATCCCATTAGGGATTAATGTTGAAACTGATGTGGAGTGCTTAGCTCTTCAAGCCTAATCCATATTGAATGATGCAAAGATTTGATAAAATTGATGAATTGGTGACAATGGTGATTTACAAAAGGTCTCAATAGCTCAAGGTGAGTATGAAATTTAGTAGAGTAACTTTTCTCAAATCCTTGTGAATATAAATTCATGTAAAATGAATACTATTTATAGAATTTTAGAAGGAATCAATGATTAGGATAAAATTGGCTAATCAAAGGATGAAATTGAAGGAGAAAATATGGCATGGATCAATGATCAAATCAAGGATTGATATTTCCTAATGACATGGATCAATGATATTAATCAAGGGCTCAAATTGCTTGAGATAATAACAAATCCCTTAATTTTAGGAGCATGTGGGAGATATTTCCATGTTGATGGAAATATTTGAATTTGAGTTGGAGGAATATTCCATGAGAATATTCTTTGAATGATTGGAGGAAAATATTAGTCAATTAAAAAATTTAGAAATTATTTAATTGTGCAAGTGGAGGGGATAAAATATCTTAATTAAAAAAATAGGAATTATTTAGGGTAAGTGCAAAAATATGGGGGGCTAAAAAGGGGGCTTAAGTGGCCACTTATTTTTTCTGAAATCAGAAAATATTGACCTTGGACGTGAAATTGAGGATAGTTACACTCAAAATTTTGAGATGCAACAAAAACAAGGATCATAGTGCTCCAAGTCTACTTTCTAAAAGTTACTAATTTATTTTGAAAATGGTTGAGATTAAGGGGTTCAAAAGAGGGCCCACAAAAATTGGTGTTGTTTTTGTCAGAAAAACATAACATAGCAACTTTTGTGGGTACCTAGCACGATGATTTTTTTTTTGTATTTTTAAAATCACTTCAGTGAGAAATTATCTAACAATTTGTAGTCTATGCATGATTTTTTTGATAATTTTTTAATGAATATTTTATTTTTTACTAATTTTCAAAGTGGACACTTTGTGAAAAATAGAATTTTGGCCGTGCTACCCCTACAAAATTTGGAAACTAATTGAAAAAAAATAAATTTATTTTTAATATGTGTAGAATGGAGTCTATTTTCTAAAAATATAATTTATTTGAAATTTTGATGAACGGTTAAATTTATAATGAAAAAACACCAAACACTAGTTTTTTCCAAAAAAAGGCACACAAACAAAAGAAATTACAGATCAAAGGCTTAACATTTTCAAAATGTGAAAAAAATTACTTTGTTAGATAGCTAAAAGAGAGCCTAACATTACCTAGGTGTTCGATTTGTTTGACCTTGAAACACGTGCAAACCTGATGGCGAGCACAAACGAGATTGTGTGAAATTTTGTAGAATATGCAAAAACACATCTTTGGATGTTGGGAATGCCCTCCAAACCTTTGGTTTGAAATCCAAAGAAAATCCAATCAAAGGCTTGGGGATTCCCAAAGCAAGATAAAACCTGAGCACGTTATAATGCACTCGCGTTATTTGAATGCATTGACAAAACATGAGTGTGTTATAACATGCTCATGTTTTGGTCTACATTGAATTTATTTTTCTTCTCTTTTTTTTTCTTTCTTCTTGTTATCTTTGAAGGAAACTATATACATGAAATAATTTTGCATTTACATATGGAAATTTACTTCCTTACACTTTAAGGTATATTTCATGTATATAGTTTCAGGATATTTGAGAGTGGTTTTGGATCTCTAGGAGTTATAATGCAAATTCTATTTTTTTTAAGATCTCACAAATTTCAAATTTAGTCAAATTTCAGTAATCAGCATGTCAAATTTCAGTAATCAGGAGGTCAAATTTTAGTAATAAAAAAGTTGTATTATTTCTCTCTCTATCTCATTCATTTTTTGATCTCTCTCTCTCTCTCTCTCCTTTTCCCTCTAATTCTCTCTACCTCACTTCTCTCTCGCTCCCTCCCTTCTTCCCTCTCTACTTATCTATATCTCCCTCCCCCCATCTCTCTCTCTCTCTCTCTATTTATCTCCCCTCTCTCTACCTACCTCTCCCTCCATCACTCCCTACCACTCTCTCTATTTCTCCTCACCTCTATCAAACCTCCATCTCTCTCTCCCTCCATACCTCTCCCTCCCTCTCTTCTTCCCTATCTACTCTCTATCTCCCAATCCCTCTATCTACCTACATCTACATCCATCACACCCTACCACTCTCTCTCTACACCTCTCTATCTCACCTTTCTCTCCCTCCCTACCTCTACCTCCCTCCCTCATTCCCTCTCTACTTCTCTCTATCTCTCCTCTCTCTCTACCTCTTCTTCCTTCTCTACTTATTTTTATCTCCCCTCTCCCTCTCTCTACCTACCTCTCCTTCCACCACTCTCTATGTCTCTCTATCTCACCTCTCTCTCCCTCACTACATCTCCCTCCCTCTCTTCCTCCCTCTCTACTTATCTATATCTCCCCTCTCCCTCTCTACCTACCTCTCCATCCATCACAACCTACCACTCTCTCTCTCTATTTCTCTCTATTTCACCTCCCACTCTCTCCATCCATACCTCTCCCTCTACTTCCCTCTCTACTCTCTATCTCCCTAATCCCTCTCTATCTACCTCTCCATCCATCATTCCCTACCACTCTCTCTACACCTCGCTATCTTACTTCTCTCCCTCCCTCCCTCATTCCTTCTCTACTCTCTCTACCTCTCCTTCCCTCTCTAATTATCTTTATCTCCCCCTCTCTCTCTCTCTCTAGATGTCTCCCTCCCTAACTTTTCCCTTATCTACTCTCTCTCTCCTCTCCCTCCCTCTACCTCTCTCTCTCGATCGCTCTCCCTCCTCCCTCACCCTCTTTCACTCTCTCTCTCTCTCTCCTCTCTATCTCACTATTCTCTCTTTCCCTCTCTATAACTCTCTCCTCTATATATCACCATTCTCTCTCTACTTATCTTTATCTCACCTATCCCTCTTTACCTCTCCCTTCCTCCCCTCTCTCACTCACCCTCCCTCCTTCCCTCTATCTCTATCTCTATCTCTATCTCTATCTCTATCTCTATCTCTATCTCTATCTCTATCTACTTCTCTCTATATCAATTATCCGTCTCTACCTGCATATCCCCCCATCACTCCCTACCATGTAATCTCTCTATTGCTCTATATCTCACCTCTCTCTCACCTCCCTCTCTCTCCCTCCATCTATCCTTCCCTATCTCACATGTTTTTCTACCTCTCCTTCCCTCTCTACTTATCCTTATATCCCCTTTCCCTCCCAAATTCTCTCTCTCTCTACCCAATCCCTCCCTCCCCCTCTTTCTCTCTCCCCCTATGAATTTTGAGGGTGTAAGGTTTAGTGTTTAAGGAATAGGGTTGAGGTTATAGGGTTAAGTGTATAGGGTATATGGATTAGGGTTTAGGATACTAGGTATAAAGTTGAGGGTATAGGGTATAGGGATGAGGGATGAGGGTTTAGGGTTTAAGGTATAACATAGAGGGTTGATGGATAGTGTTTAGGGTTGAGGGTATAAGGTTAAGTGTATATGGTATATGGATTTAGGATATTGGGTATATGGTTGAGGATATTAGGTTTAGGGTTAAAGGTTTAGAGTTTAATATTTATGTATAAGTTTGAGGGTTGAGGGTTGAGATATAATGTTCAAGGTTGAGGGTATAAGGTTAAGTGTATAGGGTATAGGGATTAGGGTTTAGGATATTATGTATAGGTTTTAGGGTATAAGGTATAGTGTTAAGGCTTGAGAGTGTAGGGTTTACCATTCAAGTATAGGGTTGAGGGATAATTTTTAGGGTTTAGGGTATAAGGTTGAGGGTATAGGGTATAGGGATGAGTGTTGAGGGTGTAGGGTTTAGGGTTTAAGGTAATGGGTTGAGGGTTGAGAGATAGTTTTCAAGGTTGAGGGTATAGGGCTAAGTGTAAAGGGGATAGCAATTAGGTTTTAGAATATTGGGTATAGGGTTGAGGGTTAAGAGTTTAGGGTTTAGGGTTTAGCGTACAAGGTTGAATGTATGGTTTAGGGTTTAAGTATATGGTTGAAGAATGATCTTCACAATTTGGGTTATAAGGTTGAGGGTATAGGGTATAGGGATGATGATTGAAGGTGTAGGGTTTAGGGTTTAAGGTATAGGGTTGAGGGTATAGGGTTAAGTGTATAGGGTATAGGGATTAGGGTTTAGGATATTGGGTATAGGGTTGAGGGTATTGGGTTTAGGGTTGAGGGTTTAAGGTTTAGGGTTCAAGGTTTAGGGTACAAGGTTTAATGTAGGATTTAGGGTTTAATTATAGGGTTAAGGGTTGAGGGATAGTTTTTATGGTTTAGGGTATCATATTTAGGTATAGGGTATAAGGATGATAGTTGAGGGTGTAGGGTTTAGGGTTTAAGGTATAGGATTGAGGGTTGAGGGATGGTGTTCATGGTTTCAAGGGTATACAATTTAGTGCATAAGATATAGGGATTAGGGTTTAGGATATTGGTTATAGGGTTGAGGGTAATAGGTTTAGGGATTAGGGTGTAGGGTAAAAGGTTAAATGTAGGGTTTAGTGTTGAGTTTTTAAGGTATAAGGTTGAGGGTTGAGGGTATAGGGTTAAGTGCATAGGGTATAGGGATTAGGGTTTAGGATATTCGATAGAGGGTTGAGTGTATTGGGTTTAGGTTGCAATTTTGAATGTAGGGTTGAGGGTTGAGGGTTGAGAGTATAAGGTTAAAGTGTATAGGGTATAGGGATTAGGGTTTAGGATATTGGGTATAGGATTTAGGGTGTAGCATTTAGGGTATAAGGTATATGGTTAAGGGTTGAGAGTTTAGGGTTTAGGGTTTAAGTATAGGGTTAGGGGATAATGTTCAGGGTTCAAGGTATAAGGTTAATGGTATAGGGTATAGAGTATGTGCAGGATCATCATGGAAAAAATAGGCCCTTAAGTGGCGAAAAATTAAAAAAAAAAAAGAGTCAGGCAACTTGACGTAAAATATTTGAATAAGTTATCTATATTATTTTGAAAATATATGCAAGAATAGAATCTGTGAAAATTGAATGTAGTTTCTAAACTACTAGGTTTATTTTTAAATCAATTTGGTGAAAATTTGAAATTTCAATGCAATAGTACATAAATTTCAGGGAAAAAATAAGAAGTAGGTGTCTATCTGACCACCCTAACCACAATAAAATGATAATATTTTTTTATAATATTTTAGATATAAGTAGAGGACTCATGTCCCGATGTGATGCATATTTTTCTACAAATTTTTTCCAAGTAAATAATTAATTATGAATTTTTTATTACAACTTTTAAAAAATATATAAACTCGTATGTATGACCACCTTAAAATGGTCACAACTTCATGAAATTCAATTCTTTTTTAATCCTATAGTATGCAAAGCATAGAATGTGACACATGTTTCAGATTCAAAAAATGTTATACGGTTTGAAAGTTATAGATGTTTTTCAATCATCCCATTAATCAGGACTTTAGTCATAATTCAAATAGAAAATGAATAATAATTATTTACTAAATTCAAAGTAAAGCATAACTTATATTGCTGGAAAGTTGAGAATCTCCTTTAAAAACCCTTTCTGTTTCATCAATTTTGGGTAAAAAAAGGTCGTTAGCCACATACCCATCATATTGCCACTTTTTGGCCCATGATGATCCTGCACATACCCTATAGGGATGAGGTTTGAAGGTGTAGGATTTTTTGAAAATGAAGGTAATATTGTAGCTTAAAACTTGCTAAAACTATGAGACTATAGATCTAATTAAGTGTTCTTTGTCACAATTCTTTGTGTATGATTATCTATTTAGATCAATTTTACCAATTGTAGAAAGAGACAGAAGATTGTAGAAGAATGAGACAAGAAGATAGGATAGAACATATATGTGGAGAAACCCTTTTAGGAAAAAACTCCACCAGAATCAATAGTGCTTGTATTATTTAACCTTAGAACAAGATTACAATAATACTATATCAATCCTTGATTGATATGCTTCCTTTTCCTTCAACAATCCTTCTTCACAACTTGCAAAAAAGTCTTATTGAACTCTCATACAATTTCTACATCACAAGCTACCCATGCATTCCATGTGACCAAGCATGAATCCACACATCCCATGCCATGCTTCAAACCCTCACACATACACAAGCTCAACCTGCTAACCTCCTGCAAAATCCGATGCACTTGATACAATTAATAGACAATAATTGTGCATATTAACTCATAAGAGTTGTACAATATAAGAGCATAAAGCTCCTCAAAAAAATCTATGCCTAAATTGTGCAAATTGAGTTTCATCATGTAATCTGAAGTCAAACCAAATTCTTCCTCAATTTAGGCACCCCAAACTGAACACTTAACTAAATGTTGGTCAAGAAAATATCTTGCAAGAATCACCTCAAAGTTGGCACCCAATAATGGGCCCACTTAATTGAGCCTTGTAAATATCTTCTCATGCTAAAGGTGTTAACTCAAAGATACCAACTTGGATGCCTAAGGTGTGTCCAATTCAATCTTAGTTAACTGAAACATATATCTCCACCAATTCATGCAAACATTATGCATGATTGATCATCCCCACTTACCTGAAAGTATCCACCTGTTATCTGTCATGCAACTCAAGTCAACTCAAGTCAACTAGCATTCAACTCAAAATAACTTCATGCACTGAAGATAACTAAACCATAATTGAACTAAACTAAACTCTACTCATGTAAATATCAATCCCTAATTTGTAGGATCTTTACATGCATTACTAAAGTGTTTTTGGTCCTCCAGACAATTAATTTAAGAAAGGTGGGTTCCACCTTCCATGTGGGCACCCCATGCGCTCCTATTTTGTAGGAGCTCTTCTTATACATCCCCATATGTTCATATCATCTAGGAATAATCACAAATGTCAATTTACATGTTCATTTCATTCAAATTTAATCTCTTTCTAATCCTAGTGTTGGGGAACACTTTCCAACCTAGACTTAGGAGATACATGAAATATGTTTAGGATTGCAATTAAATGGCATCCTATTCCCAACATTCTCCCACTTGACATTATACATTGCAATTATTCTAAACAAGGAAGATTCACATCCATTTCCAGGTGTAGGCTCCTTGGTCTTTATTGTTGAATTTTTTTTATAACAGGTAACCATTCCAACACATATCTGTTAAGATAAGAAATATTTGGCCTAACCCAAGTCTCTCTAGTATCCATGAGCACCCACCAATCAATCAATGCCAACTTCAAATGCAACTTGCATAATCATGAAGCTCCAAGGAAATGAATAATACTAAAAAACAAAGAGAACTACATCCTCTCCAAAGGAAGAACAATAACACCTATACCAAAGACTCTAAGGGTCCTCCATGAAACAAGATGTTAAAACCTCTTCAAATTACATGAAGATAACCATATCCTACCAAAGCTCCCACTGAATTGTGATACTGAGCTATACATGGAAATAAGATAAACATCAAACCATCACTGTCAAAAGCTCCCACTGAAACATGTAACCAAGCTATCCATGACATCGTGATAAACATCTCCTAAATGAAGATCATAGATGGCCTCAACATAATCAAAGAATCTTATGTAAATGAAATAGCTCCCAAAAGGGTCTTTTACAAATCTGCAATAACACAATAGTAAAAGTTCCCACTACAACCAAAAAACCTTCAAACTTTTAAGAGAAAGGCATCCCAAATTCTACCCAACCATTAGATCTGATACCAAATGTTAAAAATGAAGGTAATATTATAGCTTAAAACTTGATAAAAAATGAGATTATAGATCTAATTGAGTGTTCTTTGTCACTATTCTTTGTGTATGATTATCTATTTAGATCAATTTTACCAATTGTAGAAAGAGATAGAAGATTGTAGAAGAATGAGACAAGAAGATAGAAGTGACACAACATATACGTGAAGAAACCCTTTCAAGAAAAAAATCCACCAAAATCAATAATGCTTGTATTATTTAACCTTAGAACAAGATTACAATAATACTGTATCAATCCTTGATTGATATACTTCCTTTTCCTTCAACAATCCTTCTTGACAACTTGCACAAAAGTCTCATTGAAATTTCATACACTTTCTGCAGCATAACCTATGATCCATGCATTCCATGTGACCAAGCATGAATCCACACATCCCATGGCATGCTTCAAACCCTCACACATGCACAAGCTCAACCTGCTAACCTCTTGAAAACTTTGATGCACTTGTTGCAATTAATAGACAATAATTGTGCATATTAACTCATAAGAGTCAAACAATATAAGAGCATAAAGCTCCTCACAAAAATCTATGCCTAGATTGTGCAAGTATATGTCCATCATGTAATCTTAAGTCAAACCAAAGTATTCCTCAATTTAGGCACCCTAAATTGAACACTTAACTGAATGTTGGTCAAGAAAATATCTTGCAAGCATCACCTCAAAGTTGGCGCCCAAGAATGGGACCACTTAACTAATCCTTATAAATATCTTCTCATACAAAAGGTGTTAACTCAAAGATGCCAACTTGGGTGCCCAAGGCGGGTCCAAGTCAATATTAGTTAATTGAAACATATCTCTCCACCAATTCATGCAAACATTATGCATGATTGATCATCCCCACTTACTGAAAGTATCCACCTATTATCTATCATGCAACTAAAGTCAACTCAAGTCAACTACCATTCAACTCAAAATAACTACATACAACTGAAGATAATTGAACCATAACTGAACTAAATTGAACTAAACTGAACTCCACTCATGTAAATATCAATCCCTAATTTGTAGGATCTTTACATGCATTACTGAAGTGTTATTTATCCTCCAAATAGTTAACTTAAGAAAGGTGGGTTTCACCTTCCATGTGGGTGCCCCATGTGCTCCTATTTTGTAGGAGCTCTTCTTGGACATCCCCACATGTTCCTATCATTTAGGAATAATGAAAAATTTCAATTTACATGTTCATTTCATTTGAATTTAATCTCTTTCTAATCTTAGTGTTGGGGAACACTTTCCAAGGACTTAGGAGATACATGAAATATGTTTAGGATTGCAATTAAATGGCATCCTATCCCTAATATTATTTAGGGTTTAAGGTATAGGCTTGAGGTTTGAGTGATAGTTTTTAGGGTTGAGCGTATAGGGTTAAGTATATAGGGTATAGGAATTAAGGTTTAGGCTATTGGGTATAGGGTATAGGGATTAGGGTTTAGGATATTTGATATATAGTTGAGAGTATTGGGTATAGGGTTAAGGGTTTAGGTTACAAGGTTGAATGTAGTGTTGAGGGTTGAGGGTTGAGGTTAAGTGTATTAGGTATAGGAATTAGAGAGGGAAAGAGGGAGGCAAGGAGAGAGAGAGAGAGGAGGGGGGGAGGAAGAGAGATGAGGGTTAAGTGTATAAGGTATAGGGATGAGGGTTGAGGGTGTAGGTTTTATGGTTTAAGTTATAGGGTTGAAGGTATAAGGTTAATTTTATAGGGTATAAGGATTATGGTTTAGGATATTAGGTATAGAGTTGAAGGTTTAAGGTTATTTTTATAGGGTATAGGGATTAGGGTTTAGGAGAGAGAGAGAGAGTTCTCTAGTTAGGGTGGGAGGGAAAGAATTGAGAGTGGGGGAGAGGGTGGGAGGGAGAGACATTAGAGAGAAGTAGAGAGAGAGAGAGAGTTATCTATTTATGGTGGGAGGGAGAGACTTGAGAGAGGGAGAGGAGGTGGGAGAGAGAGAAAGATATATATAGATATATAGAGAGAGAGAGAGAATTCTCTAATAGAGAAAGATGGGGGGAGAGAGAGGGAAGGAGAGATGGAGAGGGGGAGGGAGGGAGAAGTAGAGAGAGAGGTGATATATACAAAGAGAGAATGAGGTAGGGAAGGAAGGGGTGAAGGAGGGAGAGAGAAGTGAGATATAGAGAATGAGAGAGGGGAGGGAAGGAAGGTGGAGAAATTGAGAGAGAGAGGAGGGAGGGAGAGAGAGTGAGGTAGAGAGGAATATTTTAGATAGAGAAAGGTAGAGAGAGAAGTTGGGTGGGAGGAAGAGAGAGAGTGAGAGCTATGAAGGGAGAGGGGGGAGAGCTAGAGGGGGAGCGAGAGAGGTCAGATAGAGAGAGAAAGGTGATATAGAGAAAAGTAGAGAGGGAAGGAGAGAGAGAGAGGAAGGTGGAGAGATTGAGAGATAGGAGGGAGGTAGAGAGAAAGGTAGGTAGGGATAGGTTAGAGAGTAGAGAGGGAAGGTGCATGGGAGGAAGGAAGAGAGAGATAGATATGGATGAGGGTTGAGGGTGTAGGGTTTAGGGTTTAAGGTATAGGGTTGAGGATTGAAGGATAGTGTTTAGGATTTAGGGTATAGGGTATAAGGTTATTGTTTAGAATATTGGGTATATGGTTGAGGGTATTGGGTTTAGGGTTGAGGACACAAGGTGGAATGTAAGGTTTAGGGTTAAAGTACAGGGTTCAAGCTTGTGGGTTTATAGTTCAGGCATAATGTTTAGGGTTGAGGTTCAAGGTTAAGTGTATAAGGTATAGGGATTAGGGTTTAGGATATTGGTTATAGTTTATAAGGTAGAGCATTGAGGGTAAAAGGTATAGGGTTAAGGGTTGAGAGTGTAGATTTTATGGTTTAAGTATAGGGTTGAGGGTATAGATGTGAGGGATAATATTAAGGGTTTAGGTTATAAGGTTGAGGATATAGGGTATAGGGATGAGGGTTGAGGGTGTATGGTTTAGGGTTTAAGGTATAGGGTTGAGGGTATTGGATTTAGGATTAAAGGTTTAGGGTACAAGATTGAATGTAGGATTTAGGGTATATGGATTATGATTTATGATATTTGGTATGGGGTTTGGGATATTGATAGAGAGGGTGAAAGGTAGAGAGAGAGAGAGAGAGAGGGAGAAGTAGAGAGGGAAGGAGAGAGAGGTAATAGAGAGAGAAGTAGAGAGTGAAGGAGGAAGGTGGAGAGATTGAGAGAGAGAGGGGGGAGGGAGAGAGAGGTAGAGATGGATAGGTTAGATAGAGAGAAGTAGAGAGGGAAGGTGGGTGGGAGGAAGGAAGAGAGAGAAATGGGGATATAAAGAATATTAGAGAGGGAAGGAGGAAGGGAGGGATAGAAAGAGAATTGAGACCCCATTTATTTGAGGCATAAACACATTAACAAGGTAGTGCTTGTTGTATGAAAAATGCCTCAAAGAAATGGGGTCTCACGGTGATGAACATCACCATGAGACCTCATTTCTTTGAGGAATTTTTCCATACAATGAGCACTACCTTGTCAATGCTACCGCATTGACACATTGACAAAGTAGTGAGCTTAGTGCTCATTGTATCAAAAAATTCCTCAAAGAAATGATTTCTCATGGTGATGTACATCACTGTGAGACCCCATTTCTTTGAGGCATTTTTTTATACAACGAGAACTACCTTGTCAATGCTACCACATTGTTGAATTGACAAGGTAGTGCTTGTTGTATGAAAAAATGCCTTAAAGAAATGGGGTCTCATGCTGATGTACATCACCATGAGACCCCATAATGCTCATTGTATTAAAAGAACATCACTATGAGACCCCATTCCTTTGAGGAATTTTTTTCATACAACGAGCACTACCTTGTTAATGCATCAATGCATTAACAAGGTAGTGCTCGTTGTATGAAAAAAATGCCTCAAAGGAATGGGGTCTCATAGTGATGTTTTTTTCATACAATGAGCACTACCATGTCAATGCTACTACATTGACGTATTGACAAGGTAGTGCTTATTGTATGAAAAAATTCCTCAAAGAAATGGGGTCTCATGGTGACACCGTGAGACCCCATTTCTTTGAGGCATTTTTTCATACAACAAGCACTACCTTGTCAATGCTACCGCATTGACGCATTGAAAAGGTAGTGCTCATTGTATGAAAAAGATGCTGAAAAGAAATGGGGTCTCATGGTGATGTATTTTCATACAAGAAGAACTACCTTTTCAATGCTATTGCATTCACGTATTGACAAGGTAGTGCTCGTTGTATAAAAAACAACGAGCACTACCTTGTACATCACCATGAGAACCCATTTCTTTAAGGAATTTTTTTATACAACAAGCACTACCTTGTCAATGCTACTACATTGACACATTGACAATGTAGTGCTCATTGTATGAAAAAATGCCTCAAAGAAATGGGGTCTCATAGTGATGTACATCAGAGTGAGACCCCATTTCTTTGAGGCATTTTTTCATACAACGAGCAATTCCTTTTCAATGCACATTGGTGCATTGACAAGTTCTTGTTGTATGAAAAAATGCCTCAAAGAAATCAGGTCTCATGGTGATGTCCATCACTATGAGACCCCATTTATTTGAGACATTTTTTCATACAATGAGTACTACCTTGTCAATGCTACTGCATTGACGCATTGACAAGGTAGTGCTCATTGTATGAAAAAATTTCTTAAAGAAATGGGGTCTCACAGTGATGGATTTTCATACAATAAGCACTACCTTGTCAATGCTACTGTGTAACGTATTGACAAGGTAGTGCTTGTTGTATGAAAAAAATCCTCAAAGAAATGGAGTCTCACGGTGATGTACATCATCGTGAGACCCCATTTCTTTGAGGCATTTTTTCATACAATGCACACTACCTTACCACACTGACACATTGACAATGTAGTGCTCGTTATATGAAAAAAATGCCTCAAAGAAATGGGGTCTCATAGTGATGTGCATCACCGTGAGACCCCATTTCTTTTAGGCATTTTTCATACAATAAGCACTACCTTGTCATTGCTACCACATTGACGCATTGACAAGGTAGTGAGCTTAGTGCTCATTGTATGAAAAAATGCTTCAAAGAAATGGGGTCTCACAGTGATGTACATCACCATGAGACCCCATTTATTTGAGGCATTTTTTCATACAATGAGCAGTACCTTAAATCACTGTGTACATCACCATGAGACCCCATTTCTTGGACCCATTTTTTCAAACCCACTATGTTGGCAAGCTAGTGGGCCCACTAACTTGCTAATTCAGTGAAATTTACAAGGTAACTTGTGTTGTTTGAAAAAATGTGTCCAAGAAATAGGGTCTCTTAGTGATGTAAATCATTGAGAGACCCCATTTCTTGGATCCATTTTTTCAAACAATCCACTAGGTTGCCGATTTCACTAAATTAGCAAGCTAGTGGGCCCATTAGCTTTCCAATTCAGTGAAATTGGGAGCGTAGTAGCCTGTTTGAAAAAATGGATCGAAGAAATGGGGTCTCCCAGTGATGTAAATCACTAGGAGATCCCATTTCTTGGACCTATTTTTTCAAATAGGCCAAGTTAGAATACATTGCCAATTTCACCAAATTGGTAAGCTAGTGGGCCTATTTGAAAAAATGGGTCCAAGAAATGGGGTACATCATTAGGAGACACCATTTCTTGGACCCATTTTTTCAAACAGGCCAAGTTATGTTGCCAATTTCACTGAATTGGCAAGCTAGTGGGCCCACTAGCTTCTCAATTTCACTGAATTGGAAAGCTAGTGGGCCCACTAGCTTGCCAATTCAATGAAATTGGCAACATAACTTGGCCTGTTTGAAAAAATGGGTCCAAGAAATGGGGTCTCCTAGTGGTTGTTTCAAATGAGCCAAGTTAGGTTGCTCACTAGCTTGGCAGTTCGATGAAATTGGAAACCTAACTTGGCCTGTTTGAAAAAATGGGTCCAAGAAATGGGGTCTCCTAGTGATTGTTTCAAACAGGGCAAGTTAGGTTGCCAATTTCACTGAATTGGAAAGCTGGTGGGCCTACTAGCTTGACCCCATTTCCTGGACCCGTTTTTTCAAACAAGCCAAGTTAGGTTGCTAATTTCATCAAATTGGCAAGCTAGTGGGCTCACTGTTTGGAAAATTGGGTCCAAGAAATGGGCTCTCCCAGTGATTTATGTCTCCTGGTGATGTAAATTTCCAAGAAAATTGACAAGCTAGTGGGTCCACTAGCTTGCCAATTCAGTGAAATTGGAAACATAACTTGGCCTGTTTGAAAAAATGGGTCCAAGAAATGGGGTCTCCTAGTGATTTTTTAAAATGAGTCAAGTTAGGTTGCCCACTAGCTTGGTAGTTTGATGAAATTGGAAACCTAACTTGGCCTATTTGAAAAAATGGGTCCAAGAAATGGGGTCTCCTAGTGATTGTTTCAAACAGGCCAAGTTAGGCTGCCAATTTCACCGAATTGGAAAGCTAGTGGGCCCACTAGCTTGACCCCATTTCCTGGAACCATTTTTTCAAACAAGCCAAGTTAGGTTGCTAATTTCATCAAATTTGCAAGCTAGTGGGCTCACTATTTGGAAAAATGGGTCCAAGAAATGGGCTCTCCCAGTGATTTATGTCTCTCGGTGACTTAAATCACTGAGAGACCCCATTTCTTGGACCCATTTTTTCAAACAGGCCAAGTTAGGTTGCCAATTTCACTAAATTGGCAAGCTAGTGGGCCCTCTAGTTTAACAATTCAGTGAAATTAGGAATGTAATGGCTTGTTTGAAAAATGGGTCTAGGAAATGGGGTCTCCAGGTGGTGTAAATTTTTATAGTGAGACCCCTTTTCTTGGACCCATTTTTTCAAATTAGCCAAGTTAGGTTGCCAATTTCATCGAATTGGAAAGCTAGTGGGCCTACTAGCTTGCTAATTTTGTGAAATTGGCAATGTAGTGTCCTATTTGAAAAAATGGGTCCAAGAAATGGGGTCTTTCGGTGATGTAAATCATTGGAACAACCTAACTTGGTCTATTTGAAAAAATGTGTCCAAGAAATGAGGTCTCTCGGGGGTCTGATCACTGGGAGACCCTGTTTCTTAGACCCATTTTTCCAAACAAGCCAAGTTAGGTTGTCCCGGTGATTTCTTGGACCCATTTCTTTCAAACAGGCCACTACATTGCCAATTTCACCAAATCAACAAGCTAGTGGGCCCACTAGCTTGCCAATTCAGTGAAATTGGGAATGTAGTGGCTTGTTTGAAAAAATGGGTCCAAGAAATGAGGTCTCTTGCTGATGTTCCCTGGGAGACCCCATTCCTTGGAGCCATTTTCCATACAGGCCAAGCTGGGTTGCTTTTTTGAAAAAATGGGATCTCCCAGTGATGTTAATCTCCAAGGGACCCCATTTCTTGGACCCATTTTTTCAAATAGGCCAAGTTAGGTTGCCAATTTCACCAAATTGGCAAGCTAGTGGGCAAACTAGCTTACCAATTCAGTGAAATTGGAAATGTAGTGACCTGTTTAGAAAAATGGGTCCAAGAAATGGGGTCTCCTAGTGATGTAAATAATTGGGAGACCCCATTTCTTAGACCCATTTTTACAAATAGGCCAAGTTAGATTTCCAATTTTACCGAATTGGTAAGCTAATCACTAGTAGACCCCATTTGTTGGACCCATTTTTCAAACAAGCCAAGTTAGGCTACCAATTTCACTGATATGGCAAGCTAGTGGGCCCACTATTCGAAAAAATGGGTCCAAGAAATGGGGTCTCCCAGTGATGTAAATCAATGGGTCCAAGAAATGGGGTCTCTTGGTGATGGAAATCACTGAGAGAACCCATTTCTTGGACCCATTTTTTCAAATAGGCCAAGTTAGGTTGTCAATTTCATCGAATTGGCAAGCTAATGGGCCCACTAGCTTGCCAATTTGGTGAAATTGGCAACATAGTGGCCTACTTGAAAAATGGGCCCAAGAAATGGGGTCTTCTGGTGATGTAAATCACTAGCAGACCCCATTTCTTGGACCCATTTTTTTAAACAGGATAGAAGTTAGGTTGCCAATTTCACTGAATCAGCAAGCTAGTGGGCCCACTAGCTTGCCAATTCGATGAAATTAGGAATGTTGTGACCAATTTGAAAAAAATGGGGTCTCCCAGTGATGTAAATTATCTGGAGACCACATTTCTTGGACTAATTTTTTCAAACAAGCCAAGTTAGGTTGCCAATTTTAGTGAATTAGCAAGCTAGTGGGCCCACTAGTTTGCCAATTCGGTGAAATTGGCAATGTAGTGACCTATTTGAAAAAATGGGTCCAAGAAATGGGGTCTCCCAATGATGTAAATAATTTGGAGCCCCCTTTTCATCACCAAGAGACCCCATTTCTTGGACCCATTTTTTCAAACAAGCCCACTAGTTTGCCAATTCAGTGAAATTGGCATTCTTGGACCCATTTTTTCAATTAGGCCAAGTTAGGTTGCCAATTTCACCAAATTGGCAAGCTATTGGACCCATTAGCTTGCCAATTCGGTGAAATTGGGAACATAGTGGCCCACTTGAAAAAATGGGTCCATGAAATGGGGTGTCCCGGTTATGTTTGGTCTCTCACACACGCACACTCTCTCTCTCTCTCCATCTCTATCTCTATCCCTGTCTCCATCTCTTTCTTAGGTCTTTCCCACTCCCTCTCTCCCCCTCTCTCTCTCAACCCTATACCTTATACCCTAAACCCCCATCCTTCAATCCTTAAACCCTTAATCCCTCAACCCTTAAATCCTCAATCCTTCAACCATTAATCCCTCAACCCTTAAACCTTTAAACCATTAATCCATCATCCCTTAAACCCTGAACCCTTAAACCCTTAGTCCCTCGACCCCTAAACTCTCAACCCTTAAACCCTTAATCCCTCAACCCTCTAACCTATATATTAAACTAGGTCAACCATCAATTCTCAAACCTCTAGTCTATACATTTGACCCTCAACCCTATACTATCAACCCTATACCCTCAATCCTTTACTCTCAACCCTTTATCCTCAACCTTATACCCTCAACCCTCAACCCTTAAACCCTCAAAACCTTAACCACTCAACCCTCTAATCTATACATTAAACTAGGTCAACCCTCAATTCTCATACCTATGCCCTATACATTGGACCCTAAACCCTATACCTCAATCCTATACCCTCAATTGTATACCCTCAACCCTCATCGATCAACCCTTAAAGCCTTAATCCCTCAACCCTTAAACACTCAACCCTTAAACACTTAATCCCTCAACCCTTAAATCCTTAATTATTTAACTCTTAAACCCTTAATCCCTCAACCCTATATTGTCAACCCCATTTCTTTGAGGAATTTTTTCATACAATGAGCACTACCTTTTTAATGCGTCTGCATTGATGCATTGACAAGGTAGTGCTCATTGTATGAAAAAAAATACTCAAAGAAATGGGGTCTCAGGGTGATGTACATCATCGTTAGACACCATTTCTTTGAGGAATTTTTTCATGCAACGAACACTACCTTGTCAATGCTACCACATTGAGGCATTGACAAGGTAGTGCTCATTGTATGAAAAATGTCTCAAATAAATGGGGTCTAATGATGATTAACATCACCATGAGACCCCATTTCTTTAAGGCATTTTTTGATACAGTGAGCACTACCTTGTCAATGCTAGCACATTGAAAAATTGACAAGGTATTGCTCATTGTATGAAAAATGCCTCAAAGAAATGGGATCTCACGATGATGTACATCACTGTGAGACCCCATTTCTTTAGGAATTTTTTTCATACAATGAGCACTAAGCTCACTACCTTGTCAATGTGGCTACATTGACAAGGTAGTGAGCTTAGTGCTTGTTCTACATGAAAAAATTCCTTCATAGAAATGGGGTCTGAACAATGAACACTAAGCTCACTACCATGTTAATGCATCAATGTGGTAACATTGACAAGGTAGTGCTTGTTGTATGAAAAAATTCCTCAAAGAAATGCACTCTCACAGTGATGTACATCATTGAGAGAATGATGAGATAGAGAGTAGAGAGGGAAGGAGAGAGTTAGAGATCAAGATGGGGGATGGAGGGAGAGAGTGTGTGAGAGAGAAACATAAAGTGGAAGGAGGAAGGTTGCAATATTGAGAGGGAGAGAGGAAGGGAGAGAGGGAATGTGGGGGGGAGAGGTAGAGATGGAGAGAGATATCTAGAGAGAAGTATATAGGGAAGGAGAGATAGAGAGGGGGAGGTGGGAGGGAGGAGTAGAGAGAGGGAGAGGTAGGGAGGTAGAGAGAGAGGGATGGAGAGAGATAGAGAGAAGTAGAAAGGGAAGGAGGGAGGGATAGAGGGATAGAGAACTGTGATAGAGAGAATGAGAGAGAGAGGGGGAAGGGGAAGGAAGAGAGATTAAGAGAGATAGAAGGGATGGTGAGAGATAGGCAGAGGGATAGGTTAGGTAAAGAGAAGTAGAGAGGAAAGGTGGGTAGGATGTAGGAAGAGAGAGAGGGAAGGAGGAAGGTGGAGAGATTGAGAGGGAGAGGTAGAGGGATAGGTTAGATAAAGTGAAGTAGAGAGGGAAGGTGGGTGGGAGGAAGAGAGAGAAGGGGGAGATAGAGAAGGTGAGATAGAGAAAATTAGAGAGGGAAGGAGGGAAGGAGGAATAGAGGGAGGGATGGAGGGAGAGAGAGATGAGATAGATAGAAGTATAGAGGGAAGGAGAGAGTGTGAGAGAGAGGTCTAGAGCATAAGGGATAAACAATGAGTGAGATAGAGTGAGAAAGATGATACAACTTGCTGATTACTAAAATTTTACCTCCTGATTACTAATATTTGACATGTTGATTACTAAAATTTGGTTAAGCCTAAAAAATTGTAAGATCTTCAAAATACTAGAATTTGAATTATAACTCCTAGAGATTTGAAACCACTTTCAAACATCCTGAAACTATATACATGAAATATAAATTAAATTATAAGAAAGTAAATGTCCATATGTAAATGTCAACTTAAATTTTTATTTCATGTATATAGTTTCCTTGAAAGATAACACGAAGAAAGAGACAAGAAAAAGCGAAGAAAAAATTTCAATGTAGACCAAAACACGAGCACGTTATAACATGCTCACGTTTTGGAAATGTTTTTTTTATTTCAAAAAATTCATATTTTTTGAACTCAAAATACGTGTGTGTTTTGAAATTTAAACTGTAATGCCAGTGCGTTATAATGTGCTCACATTATGACTTGGTCACTACCAACCCATAACACAAGTGCATTTTACTATAACACACTCACATTTTTGCTATTTCAGGATGAAAAAGTAAGTTGGCCAATTTTTGGCCTCCATATTTTTGCACTTACCCTTTAATCAAAGAAGATTTATGAAATTTAATTAAATAATTTACATTATTAATAAAAAGAGAGGAAAATTAGTGTGAAGGATGAATTAACCAAATAATTGACATTATTTGATCAATAGGAGAAAATAGCGAATTTAATTAAAAAATGACATTATTTAATTAAATAGATGAAGTGAGTGAATTAGGAGTGAAATGACATTAATAATTGAAATCTCGATGTGTGATATGATTAGGACATTTTTAGGTGCTTTTTCCCCTCTTTGAAGTGAGGTACCTATTGCATTGCTTTCAAGAACTGATAGTACTTAGGTTGATAATACTCAATTAAATTTTTTATTTATTTTTTTACTTTTTAAAATGCCCCATTGTGCCCCAATGGATGATAGAATGCTAGTATGTTTCTCCCTCAAGAGATCAAGCGAAAAAATTGACTTTCAAGTCAAGCTCATGATAAGATCACAAGAATAGTTTGGCTACAATGAGGACAACAAACAAGTCCTAGGACCTTGACGAAGTGACCATGGTAGGTTGTGAAGTGATAAAATGGAGTTATAGAGCTAAAACCATATGTTTGGAAATGCATATATGTGAATTTGGGTGAGTTTGAAGCTCATTTGTACACTTTTCTTTAAGAATTGGAGAGAGATTTGAGAGATTTTGTGGGTTTTTCTCCAAAGAAGTCGAAACTATGACATAACGTGTACTTCCCCCACATTGCATAGATCAAGTCCACAAGTTCCAATAGTTAATAGACATAGGAACACTAGCATGTACCTTGATAATTTTCTCTTGCACACACTTCTAGGTAGCAAAATGTAGGCTAGATTAGGGATAACAAAGCAATTGTTGTTTGAGTGATGCTTCTAAAAATTTATGTGACATGTTTACAAAATATAGCGATGCCTTTGCATTAAGGTGTCACTCCTAGGCATATGCATTGGATTTTAGAAATACATTGATGCCTTTACATTAAACTGACGTATTTGCATTAAAAATAGCAATGCTTCTGCAAATTTGCAAGCCTCAAGTTTATAGAGCGACACTAAAATGGTGACGCATTTGTAGAATAGTCATGCTTTTGTATTATGGTGATTCTATTGCCAAATATCAATGCTTTTTCTAAGTGATAGAGTGATGCCTTTGCAATAAAGGCTCTCTTTTTCATTTCTAGGGGTTCTAACTTAAAATATTTCATGTTTTTAGCAAAATTGGTATTATGCATGGTATGCATGCAGGAGGTTTTCCATCCACTGCTTTCATGAGAGTGGAAACCTCACATCCTTGAGTAGATTGTCATATTAGGCCATTTCAATGTTATGTTTCTTGGTGCAGTGGGGTTATACGATATTGCATACATGTTAGAGATATGGACACACTTGGTTATGATGATTAAACTTGTAGAGAGATGGTATTTTGAGACCTCGTCATTCCACCTCTTGATAGGCGAGGCTATAATTACTCTAGAGGACATCAAGATGATTTTGAGAGTACCTATCCATGGAGAGAGGATAGTCTATGATGTAGACCTTGGATCAGATGCCATGTACGATGTACTAGGAGTTGAGGATCTTCTACTAGAGGGAGGACAAATCGACTTGTAGGGCTTCATTAATTGATCTATCTTTCTTGTTTTAGTGATCAGAGGGCTCATCATGGGAGTCCCCATGCTAGATAGGAGGTCTAGAATGTTTAGCCCAAGATGGGGTGTAATCCAAAGGATCATGGAGGATGTCTGCATATACACATGGGGTCCATGCATTTTGGTGACATTGTATCATGATATGCACTAGGTTGTGTATAGAGATGGTGCCAAATTTTTTTTTGAGGTCACATTACATCATATTTGGGCATGGGAGAACATAGCAATGCTCAAGCCTATGATCACTCTTAGGGACATTGATGAGGAGGATCCCATATCCTACCGATATGCAAGTATGACCACTCTGCAACACACTAGAGCAAAAAATGTTGCATATTAGCGACAACTAATAGATGATATGACGCAGTTCTGATGGAGGTAATAAATTCAAGAACATGGCTAGGATGACAACATGGCTCATATTTTTTATGTAAAAAGACCTATTGGCTCCAGGATCAGAGTATTTACATTATTGAGTGGTACCTACTAGATCGGGTAGCGAAATAGTGTGGGGATCAACAAGATACCCCTAATGATTACAAGGCTATATATGCACAAAATTATAGGGAGATTCCTAATTGGGCACCTTAAATTCTACCCCAAACAACTATAAAAAAAATTTCACAACTAGTTCCTCATCTGTGGGTCTATGCAGGTAGGCTAGATGATCCCAACATTACTCCAGATTATGATGCCTAGTTTGTATAGCATAGGCTAGTTATATTGATAGATTCAATCAAAGCATACACAGGGGGGAAAGGTGGAGGTAGAGGATAGGTACGTGTACCGCAACAACCACTAGGACCACCACTTCATGGTCCAACACCCCTCGTTCCACAGCAACCACAGATTGGAGTAGTTGTGCTGCTTGATCCACAACTACAAGAAGTTGCATAGGAGCAATACCAATGAATGGCCAAGTGAGACTAGGATCAAGCAAAGAGGGATACAAACATACAAGAGAGAGATGTTGCTTTCTAGGAGCAAGACATATTAAGATAGGAGCAAGACCAGGCCTACATAAAGAGAGACTAAGAGAGGGGTCAAAGACAACAACTAGAGACCACTTGCAAATAGTTGCTTGAGGCCTCTTCCTCGTAGGGGCATGGTACAATGGTATTTTTAGCTTTATACATATAGGTCATGGCCAAGTCCTCTTACTACTAGATGAAATATTATACATAGATTCCTCCTCATAAGAGACGTCCAAATTTTTCCTATAGGAGTGTTTTAGCTCCTAATGTATCAAAAAGTGGACCCTTAGTTGTCCAGTTAGGTAGAGAAATTCCATCAAGTGGACACCAACCACCTCCTTGAGAGGAGGATCGAGGTAGCAAAGGATAGTCCCTATGTACAAATATAAACATTTTTTACTTTTCCATGATTTATGATGTAAATTATTTCATTGGTTCCTTTTGATAGGCTCATATATATTTTGATGTATATCACACACATTGATATATATCATAACAATCATTTATATATATACATCTATATGAGATGTTTGGATGCAACAATTATACTTATGATGTCTTATTTCATGCTTATTCTTATGTGATGTATGGATTATTATGATATGATGTGATATGTGGATATAATTCATGTATTTAGGATGGACGTAATGTAATGCTAGGAACACTCTCTTTTTTATATCTTTTCTCATGATATGTGATGATTATGTAGGATATACGCTATGAGATGTATGTTATGAAATGAACGTTGATGGTTTGTGAATGCAGGATGGATGGATTTATATTATTTTATTGTATGTCATGATACTATGTTGGAATGTTAGCATGGATAGAAGTAGAATAATGAGATGACTATTGATTATCCTTTATTATTGAGATTGACTCAAGACTCCAACAAATATAGATTATTCAAGACTTTATTAGATATGTGATGAGATAGGAAATATTATACAACTTTGCTTCTCGGATTAGGCTTAATTCATCATAGAACTCCTTATTTTTGATATATAGCAAATAAACACGATACACCAAGGTATTGAAAACTAGGTTGACATTGTATCTAATGCATGGACTTTGACTCTACAAACAGATAGGAGTATCCTTATTCATACTTGACATAGGGAAACCTTGTTTGATCATGTAAAAGAATGAAGCCATCAAAGTGAGGAGACTAATACACAAAAGGTATGAATAACTTGATATGTTCTAGTTATTGAGACTACCCTCATACATGCAAGGAAAGTATTCACCAAGGTCATATTATAAGAATATCCAACAAGCACAAAAAATGAAAACAATGATCAATGCCCCATTCCTTTATCTCTAAATCATTTTGTAGAAATCATCGAGAGATCATTGAAATGGACCAATAAGATAAATTGTAAGAAAATATCAAATGAATGAAATATTCAATGTTATTCATATCTCTTTCCAAAAGATGTGTTTAGGCCAATTTATAATGATGATGCCCATTATAGGAAAGATATATCCATAGGATATGTTATTGGATGTTGAATAATTCTAGATATTTGATAGGCCATTGATATAAATGTTAACTGACATGTTTGACCATGATCAAGGCTTGATATTTTTGCATTGAAATTTTTTGGTTTTCATGGATTGTTGTACCTATTTCCATTTTTGTTTCCAAACGTTGAAGGTGATAGTCAATTTATTATGAGTGACAGTTTATCATGGGTGAAAGTGAGATGGGACAGGTGGTTTTGTTTTCTAATTTTCTCAATGTTTTGGATGTTTTGAAATGTTTTGAGGTTGTTTTTAGTATTTTTAAATGATTTGAATGTTTCAATTTTTCAGCATATTTGAGGTTGTCTTGGGTTTTTTGAAGATATTTGAGGTTGTTTTGGGGTTTTTAATGTTTTCTAAATGTTTTGATTTTCTAGTTTTCCAAATGTTTTGAGCTT
This sequence comes from Sequoia sempervirens, assembly GCA_007258455.2. NCBI lineage: Eukaryota > Viridiplantae > Streptophyta > Pinopsida > Cupressales > Cupressaceae > Sequoia > Sequoia sempervirens. The sequence goes on along the minus strand of VDFB02270651.1, from coordinate 348,617,515 downwards.
TCCAAGGTTAAACCAAGAGAACATGACCTAAGGGGGAAGGACCTATGCCTTGAGGACTCATCAGAGATGGACTTGCCTACGTACATGAATAGAGGCAATGTAGTTCGACTAACTTGATAAGTTATACTTTATTACAGAATTTTTTTAAAGGGCTACCTAGGCCTTGAGGGCTCATCGATGATGGCCTAGCCTATTTACAGGCACAGAGGCAACATATTTCAGCTACATATATTTTTTATTTTGATTTTTTTGACCTTTTTATGGGTTTTGACTTGATTTGGATGTTTTGGGATTTTAAGATGTTTTGAATGTTTTTGGGTTTTTGAAAATTTACAAATATTTTTGAGATTTTTGAAATGTTATGAATGTTTTTGGATTTTTTAGAAAATAACCTTAAGGGAATATACAAGAACCTAATCTAATGCAAGTATATGAATATTTCCCTAGTGTGATGTGATAGACTACCTCAATATAGGTAGGACTAGCAAACCTTAGGAGAATGCCAAGTAGTACTTATGGGGATAAATACTCATTGAATACCATACTATGATACAAATGTGAATGAATGAAGGGATGAGAGGATAAATATATAGAAGATGGATGCAAGATAAGAAAGAGAGTCTATGATAGATGGAAGATGGTGCTTATTTATGCAAGGTGCCTATTTTCCAGGTTTTCACCAAGTTATTTTCCCAATTTGCCACTGAAGTGGTTTTTGCTAGAGGATGATTTTTCTCTTTACTATTTTGATCCCTTTTTCTACTTTTTTTGGATTTTATTGCTTTTCTGATGTTTTTGGATTTATACCCCTCATGGTCTAGGCATAATTTTTTTAAGATGTATGCTCTTGATGGGCTCTTGCAAGGTGTCTAATGCACAAAGACAACTGAGAGGGTTGTGAATCAATTGTAGCTTAAAACTTCAAAACCCTCACATACATTCAGATCCACATTAATCCAATTAATCCTTAATTTGTTAGAATGATTTATTATGAAAACAAATAATAGAAACAAAACCAAATTAACACCATACACAAAGAAACACCAAATTTACGTGGAAAACTCAAGAAAAAAACATGGTGAGGATTAACTCACAATATAAAGTAATATGAGCACCAAATACAATAGGGAACATTGTCAGAGGGCTCATTGCCCAAAAGAAAGAAATGATCATTGTTAGAATAGAAAAGGGGATAGAGAAGAGTGTTACAATGCAAAATCCATCTCAAAGAAATGAAGGATTATGGAGGATGTGGCATTTGGAGAGAGAAAAGGGGGATGAATTAAAAATTTATTTAATCCATATTGGCTAAATGATTAAATTAAATAAATTAATCTATTTATTTAATTTAGAGAAGAAGATGGTAAAGTATTTAAAAAATTAATTCAATACTTTAGGGAACATTAGGAATAGACAAAAATATTAATCAAACAATGAAATTATTCAATTAATATGGATGCAAGTGTGGAATAGATAAAATAAGGAGTAAATTCGACCATATGGAAGTGGTCAAATTTGAATGTATACACATCCCAATCATTGTCATTCTTGAGATAGATTTCCAATACCATTTGAGGATCTCACTGCATATAGATCTAATAAAATTGAATAATTTTTTGTTATCGCTCATTATGTTTTTTGTCTACCACATTTATTCTAGAATAAAGATATGCTCTATTGCTTTATTCATATCTTTGCTTAAAATGGGTAGCTTCGTAGAAGTATTCATGTTTTCTTCTTCTTCGTAGTTGTTGTCTATATATCCTATGTCAAAGTGATGCATTTCCAAATCTCCTATATTATTCTCCTCACCTTCTTGTTCTCCTATAACTTGTTCACTTAAGATGTGTTTTATTTCTTCTATGAAAATTCTTCTTGATTTTAATGGCACTAAGGGTGACTCTTGGTCTAAGGGTTGTGTATGTTCAATTTGTCTATTCATCCTCAAAGATGTTCATTTTTTATTGTCATTTGATTAGTTGATGGTGTCACTTCATTAAAGTTTGTTAAACTCACAAGAAATTCTTTATTTTCTACAACATATGCTCCTTGTATTCTCAAAACACTTATGGTTACTAACTCCAAGTAATTTGCATCAATTTTTATTCATAAAATATTTTGTACTAGGATTACTACCAGTAACCAATCCTCATCTATCCTTAATTATATGTTTTCCCAATTTTTGTATTCGATGTTTTGGTTAGAGATGATCTAAATCCTTTTTGGTTTTCTTATAATCTTTAATTTCTCCTTCTATAATTTGTATAATTTGATTTATTCTCTCTAAGTTGTAATTTATTTGTGCTATTTCTTTTCTATCTTCCTCGATTGCACCCACAATGTCACACTCCTTTTCATTTGTAATTTTTATTGCTATCTCTAAATTTGGTTCTTTATTCCTCATTTTTTCTTCTTCCATCCTTTTGTAGTATCTTTCCTATTGGTCTTGAGTTTCTTTCAACCTTCTCTCTTTTGTATTCATTTCCATTTCCAACTTAATCATTTCAATAACTTCTACTTTCCTTTTTCTATCTCCTTTTTCCTTGGGTTTTGTTTGGTATTGGTTTTCATTAACCCTCATATATCCCATGGTTAGTTTAAAATGTTGAAAAATTACATATTTTAAAGAATATTTTCATATTCGTCCCTCATTTCCATTTGTCATCCCTTAAGTTCCTAACCCTCCTCTCACAGAGGTAGTACCTAAGAGTTGAGCTTGAAGAATGTTTTTTCCTTTGTTACTGTCCTCTTCTCTACCACTATCATTTCTATTCTTTTAGCATGTATTTTATTCACTATTCACTCCAGGGTCCTAGCAATAGAACTAATGTTAGCAAGAGGAATTAGGTAATTAAAATTTGGAGATCTATACCATAGTATCCCCTATGTAGTTTTTTATACCCTAGAGGATGTAGTCAGAGAAAAGTGTAAGTGTGGTAAGAATCTATATCTAACATAATTTCATATATCAATTTAAACAAAGGCAACATTTATCCATAACACACACATGTATTAAACCCTTATAACTCTATTTATTTGTATATTCATCTAATAGTTACAATAGTAGGTCTTAATCTCTACTTTGTATTACAATCTCTTTCTATTTATTATTCCTTCTTACTCTAATATGTATTACATACATATAATAATGCTTTGTCTCTTATAGGGATGTGACCCTTATAGGGTACTCCTTACTCTATCTTCCTTGTTGGCCTGAGGTTCTACAAGTCCTTTTCAGTAGGTTGTGGTAGCTTCTACTCCATGCCTTGTATCCTACTAACAATGATCATAGTTGTAATTGTTCAAATAATGTAAATTAGAATATGCTAAATAACACAAATGTGAATACCCCAAGGTTCTTAAGGGCATGTAAAAAGAAATTTCTAATAACAATGGAAGGATAGAGATAATAATACCTATAATAATAAAATATAAATCACCTATGAGGGATTGATCAAGCCAAAGAAAGAAGAGTAGTGAAGTAGGATGTTGGAGGAGAGAGAAATACCAAGGAAAATTTGTAAAAAGATATGGATAGATTGAGAGAGATTTTTGAGTGCTAGAGATAGTACAAAGAGAGCCAAGGGATTATTCCTAGTGAAATATTGATTCATAAATGATAGAATAGGCAATAATAAGTGGCTAAAAATTCATTTGTGTTGTTGAAATGATGGAGTCACAATGTCCCTAATAAAGCTGCAATCTTCAATGGAAGACATTTTCCAAGAAAATATTCACCCACACAAAAAGTGTTGTAACAATGACATTCAAATAGAGATTATATGGTTGATCTAGAATATGTTACAAGTGTACATATGCCCTGATTATATAGGAAAGAGAGAAATCTAGAATGCACTATGATGTTTCCAAGTGTCTTGATCAAACAACATGTGATAACATGTAAACCCTAACAACCTACCTAGGGAATGATGAAGTGATAGAGATAAGTTCTAGATGATATTCTAGAAGGAGTATTATGTCCTACAAACATGGAAAGGTTAATGACCCCATTATTAATGATTTTCTAATGATGGAACCTAGGACTTAATTAAATAAAAGACCTAAGTAAACTTATGCTAGTGTAATGAAATAATTAATTACACCAACACCCCCCCATAACTACAACTTAGGGAGGAAATTATTATGCAATGAATGATGGGTCTCAGAAACATGATGGCAATATTAGGTACCCATTTATAAATGAAAATGAAACTAATCTCCTACAAACGGAGAAAAGGGGAAAACCTAGTGGGAAGAAAACCCCTCTCCAAAAAGGAGATGAAATGAAAAAAAAAATGAGGAAGGATGGGAAGGATTGAGGACTCCATAATACCCCACAAGTACACCATTTGTTACATGGATACAATACAATCAATAGGCCCCCTATAGGAGGGAAAGAGAGAGACTATATATCCCCCCCAGAAGATGTGGTCGCCTACAAAAATGGTAAGTGACTGTAGAAAGAACATGATCCAATGTAGAAAACCAACTTGTCTCCCTTTAAAAAGAAACAAAACCAAGTGCAAGTGCAGGGATGCTTCCTATTCCGGATAGGAATTGAAGGAAGGTAGGATGAATGTGGATAATGATGTCTCTAAAAACTACTCATGTGTCTCCTTTGTCACTAAAGATGAAGATGCCACAATCAACTCATGTACATGCCCAAACAATGAAGAAGGTGACAAACCAGGACTATGCAAAAATTGATGTTGAACAAGATCCAAAGACTGCAATACAATGATCCTTCCATTGAAGGAATAGATGGAAACTAGATTTCCCCCTTGAATGAAGTGTCCTCAAAACCACTAAAAGAAGCCTAAAGAAACAAAGGTGTCCAAACCACATGTCTCTCGCTAGGAAGAAGAAAATATAATGGTAGATGTTGAAGAAACTCCAACTCCTAAATGGAATGAGAGGAAAAAATTCTCATACATGAAATATTTGAAGATAAAACACGTGGCTCCAAACTAGTCTTAGGATCCTCAATCAAGGTCAAGATAAGGAAATGTGGAGACTCAAGAACACTCTCCAAAGTAGGATCTAAATAGAGGAGTGATATCCCCTCAATAATTTCCTCCAAACCTATAGAAATAGCCAATTCAACAATCCCTAAAACAAGGCCATCCTATGATGTCAAGTCTAGAAAATAGAATGTGTCTCGATGAATGGAGATGATGGAAGCCTCAATCAATAACTTTGGACAAGGAATCATTGAATGTGAAGGGATACCAATAGTCTCTAATGGAGAAGAAGGAACATTTTAAGAAGCCTTGTCAACCTTTTTGAAAGATTCAATTCAATCCAAACAAACAACCTCCTGCACAACAATATCATCATGAGGTACTTGATCTAAAGAATTAAGAGGAAAATGACATTCTGAAACAAGATCATCAGGGAATGGTGGAGTATTAGAATCTCTATATAGCTTCCAAATCTTAATCCAAATAATGTGAGGATAGTTACAATGATCAATAGCTTTCAAAACATCACCAACAACATGCATGGCAATAATCCTTAGAACATCATACCTTTGACAATTCCAATCAAATTATTGAATACAATCATTAGGAGGGGGAACCCAACCATACAAATGTGGAAAAAAATCAAGGGATTGGAGATGGTTGATGATGCAATCTCACCATTGCATATAGTTTCCCTTTCCCAACAAGAACTATGAAGGATGAATTGAAAACCCCATAACAAGTTATGAAAAAATTCTAATAATACAAAGATATTGACCTTCAATAGAAACTAGATGTTGGAACAAAATGATCTACTAAGAGGGGGGTGAATAAGTAGATATTAAAAATTTAGCTCTTAAAACCTTTTGTGCAGACTACTTTCTTTAACCTTTAATGTGTAGATATTAATCATGTGGTATAGAAATATGTATTCACACAAAAAAAATCACATAACACCAAATATACATGGGAAACCCAATATGGGAAAAACCACGATGACTAAGGCTACTTGAGTCTACTGCTCAAATCCATTGTAACAATCTAAATCTTTGTTACAATGTGTGACTAATGATGCTTGAGTCTGCTACTCAAATCCAACATCACAATCCAAATCTATGTTACAATTTTTTAGGGATACAACCCAATGAAGCATCAACTACCTAATTTAGAATCAACCACTTCAAGGATGCAACAACACTCAATTTAAGGAGCTACTACCCAAAGCATACAAAAACACCCTAATCTGAGCTACAACTCAGTACAATGATAATACTTTCAAATATGCATAGACTTGGTTATGCAAAACCCATAATACATCATTACATTTAGTACATTGTTCCTTTCATTGCAACACACACTCTTCTACTGAAGCTACACTCTTAGCAAAACACCCTTGTTCTGCACTCTCCTTTGCACATAGAACAATCACTGTTCTATCTTGCTGCTCTACTTTTTTTTTCCTTCTATAGTGTCTCATACATCTGTACTATATACTCTCTTCTCTCTCTGCCTCTGCTACATAATCAATAATACATAACTCTATTTAGCACCTTGTGCTCTTGTAGACTTCTCACACCTGCAATAGATACAACTCCATCAACTCCACTCAAATAGTCTTCACTTTTTTCTTAACTCCACTGATCAACAATCTCTACCTCGAGATATTCACTACTGTTCTGATTATCTCAAACCTCGTGCTAGGGTTTCCTTCACTTGCAAACTTCATCATAAAGCTACATATACCTCAAGCTCCACACCACTATCTAACTCATCATTAATTCATCTGATAGGGTCTATCAGATATCTTCATTATCATTGTACTTCTACATCGATCCAGTTTCACATTTTATTTGGTTATAGAGAATTTTCCTCATTCTCTCTATCGAATCCTAAAATCTAATGATGCATTCAATGCATTCTTTTGTTCATCCAATCTGATTTTATCCCAATCACTTGTTAGGGTTTACCAAATATCTTGCTCTACACCATACCTGTGCATCAAGCCTCACAACATTAAATTCTATCTCAGAGATTTTTCTAAGAATAACGTCTTTCCAAAACCCTAGGATCAAATATGCATTAAATACATTATGTTTTCCATATGATTAGATTTGATTTGATCTTATCTTGATCATATCTATGATTTGTATCACTACTTACAAGATCAAATCATCATTCAATTGGTCGTTGGGTGTAGTTGGACCAATTAACTCTCTATTATGTGTTAGTTTCTAGATGAAACCCCTATTCTCATAGACCATACCATTGTAGATCTTCAAGTTTGAATAGTGGTCATTGATCTTCTCTCTCATGCCAAGATCCTACAATCCTCATTCACTACCGTAACTTTAAGTCCTAATAGTTGGATAAGTGGTTGATCAGATCTCCTTCGTTGATCTATCATATCAATATATTAGGGAGACACATACCATAGTCCCACCAATGTCCATTGGTCTCTCCAATGTGAACAACCTTTGATTGGATGGGACCACATGCCATTTGTCTTCCATGTCATCACCACTTAATTCACAAAAATGATGTGAATTGAAATATCAAGCAATCATCGATCACCACCTATACTTTTTGATCACAATCCACTTTTGCCATCATCCTATCAGGTCCCACATAGCACCTCATTGCTCTATCTGGGGACACCATCCCTAGTCCTACTAATGCATCAATTTCACATTGATGTGCTTATCACTCCATCGGAGGGACACTAACTACACTCCTACCAATGTGCCTTTGTCTTGCCAATAAATCTTATCACTTCATCAAGGGGACATGCATCAAGGTTCAGGTGATACCATTTACTGATGTCAATGACATAGCTATTAGGCCATCGGGGAGACTCAAGTCTATGTCCTACCAATATTCCCTTGTCATGTCAATACCATTCCCTATTGTAGACAAGTGGACCCTACAACAATGTGTCACCACATGTCACCATCCAATATTTCTTTCTTCCATGTGTCCTATCATTTTCTCTCTAACTATACCATCAATACACCTCATCCTTACCCTGCCAAGTCTCACTGCCACATCCACCTTACTGGATCCCATAGTTAGCATCATATTCTCCTATCATCCTATCATTGGGACTAGTTCCATAGTCCTGGAGATACTTAATTGTTTCACCAATGGGTTACCATCACTCCATCAGGGAGACCTTCTTCAAGGTCATGGCAATATCACACTATCACATTGATGGGAAGGTCATCACTACATCAGTGGGACAACCTTAAGAGTCCTACCAATGATGGAATGTCATTCCAATGAAAACACTTGATGACTTCACCTATTCACCTCATCACCATGTCATTTCTCTATAATACACAACAAATATGTGGATTACCATTTGCTTAATCCCATTATACCATGTGTATGCATTATCATCACTATAATCCACATCATTATGACTGGTTCCCACATGGAGTACTTCCTTCCTTCTTATCACTCCATCACCAAGAACATGAACTTTAGAACCTCTTATCGGAGGTTACAAAGTTATAAAAACTTTCGAATTTCCAACATATAGATATTGGGTTGTCAGTCAGACATCTCCCATTCTCTTTCCAATCACACATTGTCACACTAAAAAGTGGCCATTGGGCCATCGAAGAAACTCCTACTTGACTCCTAAAGATATCACTTTTTCATGCCAATAAACCTTGTCGTTCTATCGCTAAGAAACCCTTCACACTCCTACTAATACACTATTGTCTTGTCAATGAAATGATCATCAGGCCATTGAGAAGACTTACTTCAATACCTTGCCGACACCACTTTGTCACATCGATGCACCTCCAAGACACTACCAACCTAGGTGATGGGGCCGATCACCACCACTAGATAAATGACATAAGTTGTTACTTATGTGACCTTCAACCCACAATACTAAGTCACCGAGAAAATAGAACATTTTGAACATTGTGACTGTAAACTCCTACACACGTAGGGTTTAACTGATAAACCATAAAATGAGAGCATGAACAAATGAATGATAACATCTTGATTAACATCAGACCCTGCACAATACCTTTTTGGAAAGCTCTTAGAAAACCCACATCAAATCTGTGTCCAGATTTGACCTTAGAAAATTGGAAGAACCATCTGCATCTCCATGTAAATCTTGCATGATAACAATGCAACATTTGAGAAACTTTGCAACATTTGCAGATACATGTTCATGTATTCATCATTCTTCACCAACTCTTCCAGAACTAGATTCACTACACTCACATCCATCCTCTATCGTCATGCCAACAATTCCCTTGCATGATCAATTCCACTTCCTTTGACATCAAAGACACTTTTGACATCAATGACAACATTATGTGCTTCTGCATAGGATCAACACACTTCTCCTTTGAACCCCTTTTGAAATCAATGACAACATATTCCAATAATATCCCCCTTTGTCATCGATGGAAAAACTTAAATGCTCAGTGATACTAACTATCCAATTCAACATTTGTACCAATATCATATTTACTTCCTCCTTTTATTGCTACTTTCTCCAATGCTCCTCCTTAAGAATTTCCATGACTTTCTCTCTTGCTTAGATACTTGAGCATTTGCATACTTTCTCCCCCTTTGACATCAATGGAAAAGGGATCACTCCTCCTAAAATTATTCTCCTCCTTTGACAAGTAGTGCAAAGGGTCTAGCTATTCTCTAATATCGTCCTTTGACTTACTTCTCCTTTACTCATCCTTTCTCATCTTCTTTATCTTTGGTCACCATACTGCTGCAACCTTCACTTCTTCTTAGCAATGGAAAAAGGGACTTAGCTCCCCTTTTGACTAATATGAATTGAAAACAATTTTTTTCTCATACCAATTGTTGCATTAAGCCTTTTTACTTCAATGGAAATACCATATGCTTGAACTATTCTATACCAATTAATTAAAAAAATCTCTGATGCCAGTTGAAGTGCCATTACATGCTCTATGCCAATAAGATCTTATAACAATTGTAGATATTCTGATTCATGCTTTGTACCAATTGAATCATATTCAAGACACCTATTGGTGACATCATTCCATAATACTGATTATCATTTTGATACCAATTGTGAATGTGTTCACTTTATGCTATTGTACCAAATGATATCTTGGACTGCATTGTATCAAGTATAACACTTCTTTGATACCAATAGCAACTCCCCCTTAGACCTTGCTCCATTCTTTACTAGCTTCATTTTAGGGGATCTATACTAACTAACCTATTCTGAACCAATATGTAATGGTTTGATACAAATTTAAAAACAAATACATAGAATAGCTTCCCCCAAGACATATATCTTCTCCTTACAGTCAAGGATCATTTCTCTCAATAGATCACATTCACAACCTTTTTCTTCAATAATTGATACCAATGGTTGATATCAATTTCTACAATTGACAATCCACTTCTCTATTGATGTTCTTACCCTCTAATGAGCATTTCAAAGAGAAAGAATGTGACCATAAATTTGCAACCATCAAGTTAGAAATTTTTAAAACATGTTTTACCTGAATTGATCACTTTCTTCTCTTTCTAGGGATAAATAAGATTCCAATTAAACTCCCCCTGGAATCATGCCCCATCACTACAAATTAGTTATGTAAGGTAGAAGCAACCTCATGGAGTGCTACCTACCAATATTTCTCTCTCCAAAACTTCTTTGTACTTTTCTCTTTCTAATCAAGCTTCTTCTCAAGAATATGTGAACCATTGTTCACCTTGGGGGACATAATCCTTTTCTTACTATGTGATTTTGGTCTTACATGATTCATTTTACATTTTTTCGCAAAGTGACCAATATTTTGGCAATTAAAACACATTACACCCATGTGTACACTAGGAGCAAATGACTTTTTATGTTCATGTTTTATGCTCCTACTAAGTGTTGTACACTCACATTCTCTATGACCAAATTGATTATAGGTAAAACAATAACCATAAAAATGTGAAGAGTACTTGGTCATAGAATTCCTTTGAGCAGGATGAGGTGGTCTTCTTTGCTTTGAAATTTTGGCATATCTCATCCTAGTAAGTCTTTCTGCATCAGCTCCCTTTGTATGTTGCTTCTTCCTCAATGTTTCAAGGACTGATTTATTCATTTTCATCTTTGTTGTGGGATTCTTTTCCTTGATGCAACATCTTTCTTCTGCAATAAATCTGTCATATATTTTTGCAGAAGTATTGGTAGAGGAACTCATTCCTTTCCAAAATCCAAGGCTAACCTTCTCCTTAGGATTTGATGGCTTTTGTGACTTAATCAATTCTTCAAGAATATCAATACCTCCTTTTAGTTTTAGACCGTTATTGATTTTCTCCTTTTCCTTCTCCAATTCTTTTCTTAGAGCGACTACTTCTGCTTCTAACTTCACACATATCTCTCCTTTAGATTCTAGCTTGGAATTCATTACATCTTCACCTCTTTTAGCTTCTTCTACTTGCATTTCAAATTTACCACCAACTTATTTTATTCTTCAAGTTCTTGTTTTAATCTGTTGTCTCCTTTTGAGCATTCTTTTTTAGTTTCTTATTTTCTCTCTTAAGATAATCAAATTTATCTCTTAGTTCATCAAGATCTTCACGAGCACTGATTAATTCGCCTTCAAGATTAATGACTGCCTCCTCTTCTCCTTCATATGAGTCCTCAATTTGTACATCTTTCTGATCCTTAGTTTCTTTAGCCATAAATAGAGATTCTCTTCCATCTCTCATTACAAGGGCATGGTCTTGATCCTCTTTTGAACTGTCACTAGCATTAGATGCTTCACTTTCTTCATTGATGTATAAAATATTCTTCTTCTTTCCAAAATTCTTCCTTTTAGGATAAAACTCATTCTTCTTTTTACTATCTTCTTCTTGTTTAGAGTTATCCACATCATCATATGGACATTTAGAAGCAAGATGGCGTACTCTACCATAGTCAAAGCATTTTAAGGGTAGCTTACCTTTATATTTACTGGATCCTCTCCTTAGTCTTCTTATGAAGTTTGCTTCTTCCTCATTAGTTTCTTCATAATCAAATGCAATGATAGCAGCTTTTTCTTTCTTATCAGCTTTATCTTTTCCTTATTTGACAACCTTAAATTCAAATTCTCTCCTAGATGATTCAACACTTGGCATTCTCATCTCATATGAGTAATTATGCCATGCACCTCATCAAGAGAAAGTTTATCAATTTCTCTTCCTTCTTCGATAGTAGAAATCTTAGCATCGTATTTATTTGTCATAGACCTGAGAACTTTCAACACAACATATTCTTCTTTCATATCTACACCATATCTTTTCATGTCATTTACCACATCATCAACTCTCTGAAGATAGTCAAAAATATTCTCTTCTTTGGTCATCTTCAAGCCTTCAAATTTTTCTCTCAGCACTTGTAACTATGCCAAATTCACTTTGGTGTCACCTTCATAGATCTTCTTCAGTTTTTCCCAGACATCATAAGTAGTTTTACAATGCATAACTTTGTTATGCACAGAGTTAGAAAAATTGTTCCAAATAATAAACCAAGCTTTCTTATTGTCCTCATGAATCTTCTTTGTTGTAGGATTAGTAGGAATAGTAGTAGGAATAATATATTGGGTCTCAACACATGCCCAAACTTTAGTTGCAAGAGAAACTAAGTATCCTTCCATTAATGAGCTCCACTTAGCATAGTTTGTTCCATCAAACCTAGGTGGCTTGTTTGCATCTTCCTAAAATTCCATTGTGTTCACTTATCTAATATCTACCCAAGTTGGTTAAGCTTCTTCTAAGGAACCTATGGCTCTGATACCGATTGTTGGAACACAATGCTCTACTGAGAGGGGGTGAATTAGTAGATATTAAAAATTTATCTCTTAAAACCTTTTGTGTAGACTAATTTCTTTAACCCTTAATTTGTAGATATTAATCATGGGATACAAAAATATGCATACAAACAAAAACATCACATAACACTAGATATACATGGAAAACCTGATATGGGAAAAACCACAGTGACTAAGGCTGGTTGAGTCTACTGTTCAAATCTAGTGTCACAATCCAAATCTCTATTACAATGTGTGACTAAGGCTACTTGAGTTTGCTGCTCAAATCCAACATCACAATCCAAATTTTTGTTACAATGTTTTAGGGCTACAACCCAAGGAAGCATCAACCACCTAATTTAGAAGCAACCACTTCAAGGATGAAACAACACCCTATTTTAGGAGCTACAACCCCAAGGATGCAAAAACACCCTAATCTAAGCCACAAATTAGTACAATGATAATAGTTTCAAATATGCATAGACTTGGTTATGTAAAACCTATAATTCATCATTAGATTCAGTACATTGTTGCTTTCACTGCAACACACACTTTGTTGCTGAAGATGCACTCTAGCAACACACCCATGTTCTACACTCTCCTCTATACATAGAACAATCACTAGTCTATCTTGTTGCTCTACTTTCTTTTCTTCTGCAGTATCTCATACATGTGCACTATATACTCTCTTCTCTCTTTTCCTCTACTGCATACTCAGTAATACATAACTTTGTTCAACACCTTGTCCTCTTGTAGACTTCTCACACCTACAACATATACAACTTCATCAACTCCACTCATATAGTCTTCATTTTTTTCTTAACTCCACTGATCAATAATCTCTACCTCAAGATACTCACTACTACTCTAATCATCTCAAACCTCATGCTAGGGTTTCCTTCTCTTGCAAACTTTAGCAGCAAGTTTCCTATACCTCAAGCTCCACACCATTGCCCAGCTCATCATTAATTCATCAGATAGGGTCTATCAGATATATTCATTGTCACTATGCTTATGCATCAAGCCACTTTTACATTTAATTTGGTTACAAATAATTTTACTCATTCTCTCCATCAAATCTTAAAATTTGATGATGCATTCAATGCATTCTTCTATTCATCCAATCTGATTTGATCTCAATCACCTGTTAGGGTATACCACATATCTTGCTCTACACCATACCTGTGCATTGACCCTCACAACATTAAATTTTTTCTCAGAGTTTGCAAAGAATAACATCCTACCAAAACCCTAGGATCAGATTTGCATTAACTATATTCTATTTTCCATATGATTAGATTCAATTTGATCTTATCTTGATCATATCTACGATCTGTATTGCTGATTACAAGATCAAATCTTCATTTAATTGGTCGTTGGGTACAGTTGGACCAATTAATTCCTTGTTCTATGTTAGTTTCTAGATGAAATCCCTGTTCTAACAAACTAGACCATTTTAGATCTTCATGTTTGAATACTGGCCATTGATCTTCTCTCTCATGCCAAGATCCTGTGATCCTCGTTCACTACCGTAACTTTAAGTCCTGACCGTTGGATAAGTAGTCGATTAGATCTCCTCCATTGATCTATCATATCGCTTTATTAGGGAGACACATACCATAGTCCCAATGATGTCCATCAGTCTCTTTGATGTGAACTGCCTTCGAGTGCATGGGCCCACATGCCATTTGTCTTCCATGTCATTGTGACTTAATTCGCAACAACGATGAGAATTGACATATCAAGCAACCAATGATCGCCACCTATAATTTTTGATCACCATCCACCGTCGCCATCATCCTATCAGGTCACACATAGCACCTCATCACTTCATCGAGGGGATACCATCCCTAGTCCTACCAATGCAACAAATTCACATCAATGTGCTTATCACTCCATTGGAGGGACACCAACTACACTCCTATTGATGCACCTTTGTCTTTTCAATAAAGCTTATCACTTCATCAGGGGGACGTGTATCAAGGTCCAGATAATACCATTTACTCACATTGATGACATACCTGTCGGACCATTGGGGAGACTCAAGTCTCTATCCTACCAATATGCCCTTGTCATGCTAATACCATTTTTTGCTCTAGACAAGTGGACCCTACACCAATGTGTCACTAAATATAACCATCCAAAATTGTTTTTTGCCACATGTCCTTTTTCTATTTTCTCTATAACTATACCATCATGCACGTCATCCTTACCCTATCGGGTCTCACTGCAACATCTACCTTACTAGGTCCCATAGTCAACATCATATTCTCCTATCATCCTATCATTGGTACTAGCTCCATAGTCTTGGTGATACTCAATTGTTTCACCGATGGGTTACCATCACTCCATTTGCGAGACCTCCTTCGAGGTCCTAGTGATATCACACTGTCACGTTGATGGGAAGGTCATCGTTGCATCATGGGGAAAACCTTAAGAGTCCTACCGATGATAGAATTTCATTCTGATGAAAGTGCTCGATGACTTTACCTATCCACCTCATCGCCATGTCACTGCTCTGTAATCCACAACAAGGATGTGGATTACTATTTTCTCAATCCCATTATGCCACATGTCTGGATTGTCATCACTGTAATCCACATCATTATGACTGGGTCCCTCATGGAGTGCTTCCTTCCTTTTTATTGCTCCATCGCTAAGAACCTGAACTTTAGAACCTCTTGTTAGAGGTTACAAAGTTATAAAAACCCGTGACATGCCAACATATAGATATTGGGTTGTCAGAGAGACATCTCCCATTCTCTCTTTGATCATATATTGTCACATTGATAAAGTGACCATCAAGATATCGAAGAAGTTCCTACTTGGATCTTGTTGATATCACTTTGTCATGTTGATAAACCTTGTTGCTCTATCATTGAGAAACCCTTCACACTCGTACCGATACACTATTGTACCATCAATGAAATGATCATTGGGCCATCAAGAATACTTCCTTCAATGTCTTGCCGACACCACTCTGTCATGTCGATGCACCTCCAAGACACTGCCAACCTAGGTGACGATGCTAGTCACTACCATGAGATAAATGCTATAAGTTGTTACTTATGTGACCTTCAACCTACAATACTAAGTCAACATTTTGAACATTGTGACTATAAAATCCTACAAATGTAGGGTTTAACTGATAAACCATAGATCGAGAGCATGAACAAATTAATGCTAACATCTTAATTAACATGAGACCCTGCACAGTACCTTTCTAGAAAGCTCTCAGAAAACCCACATCGAATATGCATCTAGATTTAACCTCAGACAACTGGAAGAACCATATTCATCTCCATGTAAATATTGCATGACAACAATGCAACATTTGAGAAAATTTACAACATTTGTAGATACATGTTCATGTCTTCATCATTCTACACTAACTCTTCCAGAACCAGATTCATTGCACTCACATCCATCCTTTGTCATCATGCCAACAACTCCCTTGCATGATCAATTCCACTTCATTTGAAACCAATGACAACATTATTTTCTTTTGCATAGGATCGACACACTTCTCCTTTGATCCCCTTTTGACATTAATGATAACATATTCCAACACTACAAACTTCCAAAGATGAAATGCAACTTAAATGAAGCCCCTTGATGTAGAAAAAATTTCTACAAAAAATAGGATATCTAAGTGATGAAAAAAGATGCTTAAAGTGACAAACTACCAAAGAAAATACACTAGTGTTAATTCTAAAATAGATGAAAGGACTGATGAAGAGGACATTGGAATACCTCCTTGATGTCGCTATAGTGACAAATTTTCAACAATTTGATGAGGAGATATTTCCTTTCAACTCCAAACTAGGGTTTTCACTTCAACTAACTCAAAATTTTGATGGCAGCAAAATCCTGAAAAATAGAGTGCACCACTAGAAAGTTCTCTAAATCCTCTTTCTGTTGGTATCTCATTTACAAATTTTTGATACGGTGGTGTGAAGATATGGCCTTCGGAAGAAAAACTATTGTATGAGAATGAATAGGCTAACTAGGTGCAAAATTAAAGCACCCTATGGCAAAACAATTTCATCCCATGGTCTTTGATATGACCTAGAGCACTGCTGGTAGTTTAAAAAATATTTTTCGTTGGATAAGGGGTGGCAGAGCTGAGCTATGGTGGCAGTTCGGTGGTGCGGTCGGAGAAGCTACTTAGTGATCAGAGCAGTCGGTCGCCAATGGAACCAAGGTGTAGCAGTAAGGAAAAAGTGGATAGCTTGGGGGCACTGCTTGGAATTAGTGGGGCCTCCAGTCATGGATGAAACTAGTGGCTTGAATTAGAGGAGTCAGGGTACCAATGGGAAACATATGGTTTCTAGTGAGGGTGGGTTCAGATGGTGAAAATGACTGGTAGGGGTCATTTTTTGGTGATGTGACACTGGCCCCTGATAAGAATTTAATGCCACAAATGAAGATTCTTGCAGATTGTAAATTGAAATGTGACCCACAAAATTTTTATTTTTTATTATTGCCAAAGGAAAATAAAAAATCAAGGAGAATATGTTGATAAAATATAAATATAATTTGTAAAAAATCAATACCAACAATGGGGAATAAAATCCAATAGATTATAGCTGGTGAAATAATAAATCAAATCCCAATGTCAAAGGATGAATAAAATAGTAGGTTTCTCCTGATTTTTTAATTTTCTACCAAAACTATATAAAAAATTTCCCAATTTTTAAAATAGAAAATCATGTTGATTAAACACATTCTTCCATGGAGGATGACTACAGGAACTGATTTTTTATAGTAGATTGTACAGATAGTATACAAAATTTGCAAACCCTAGATAATACCTCTAGTTGGTGCCTAGTGATATGTCTTTGATTTTGAAAAATAGGTAGGCGATCTATAGGTTTTAAGGCCTTTTGAGTGCAATGGTGAGGTCAAAGAGAGCCTGATCTACACCAAAAATCAGCTTGGTCCCCAAGTAGAACCAACTAGCCTTCAAGAAAAAACCTTAAGCCTACAAAGAATCTCACAAGCCAACTTCCTTGATTCTAGGACGACCTTTCACTAGAAAATCTTTGATACCATGTTGTTGAAATGATGGAGTCACAATGTCCCTAATGAAGCTACAGTCTTCAATGGAGGACCTTTGCCAAGAAAATATTCACCCACACAGAAAGTGTTGCAACAATGGCATTCAAATAGAGATTATCTGATTGATCTAGAATATGTTACAAGTGTACATATTCCCTGATTATATAGGAAAGATAGAAATATAGAATGCACTATGATGTTGCCAAGTGTCTTGATCAAACAACATTTGACATGTAAACCCTAACAACCTACCTAGGGAATGATGAAGTGATAGAGATAAGTTCTAGATGATATTCTAGAAGGAATCTTATCTCCTATAAACATGGAAAGGGTAATGAACCCATTATTAATGATTTTCTAGTGATGCAACCTAGGAATTAATAAATAAAAGAGGGTAGGGAAACATAAGTGGTTTACAATTTTATGGAGGAGGAAAAAATGCATTTTGGGTGATTCAAAAAATTAAGGGGCTCAATCGAACTGATTGGTTTGAGCGAACCTTTAAATGTATTTAATCGAACCTATGACACACATTGTTTTTAATATTAGAAAAATGGGTTCATATGAAAGGGGGTTCGCTCGAAACCCCCGAATGAGGTCTTTTTAAATAAAATGATTGTTACTATCAATTTCGACGGTCATTTTCATGTGCATGTGTAGCGACAAACTCTTGGGTGAACCTCCTGGCGAACTCACCATGCGGAGAGACAATGCATCACCCTCCAACCTGGTGTAAATTTTGGGTTGGTTTTATGCTTCCACATTTCACATACATGGTTGTAGTGAATTGCATTTGCTTAAAAGTTTCTAAACCCTAAATTCAACAAATCCATTTTATGCATATCCTTTAATCATGGCATTCCATGAGACCAAATTTCTTGCTTGACTATCAGTCAAATGGTTCATTAACCTTGTCAAAGCTTCCACAATTTGCACACGTCCATGCCTTATTCCAAAGCTCCCAATTTGGCATAAGCAGGGTGAAGGTTGTGGAATTTGGCTTTACAATTGTCAATTGCATTTGCTTGAAAGTTTCTAAAGCCTTTTCAACAAACCCATTTTCTACATAACCTACAACCATTGTTCTATCCTTTATGCTTTGATGGATGTTCATACCCTATTCAAAAGCTCCCATTTTGGCACAAGTAGGGAGGATGTTGGAAAAGGTTGTGAAATTTGGATTTACAGCCACCAATTGCATTTTCTTGAAAGTTTCTAAACCCTTTTCAACAAATCCATTTTGTGCATATCCTTCAAACAATTCACTTGCCTTATCAATTCTTCCACATTTCACATGTATGTCTACTAGGGAAAATACACAAAAATCCTCTATCCTTTATAATATGATGGACGTCCATACCTTGTTGAAAAAAAATAAAGCAAAGTATCTAAACACTTCAAAAATCAGAATGAAAATTTGAGTGAAATCTATTTGTATTCCAGACAACACTTGTTTTAAGTAATACAAACAATTTTCATGTTGTACATATGTCACTTTTATTTTGATTCTTGTCTCTATTAAATGAATATATGAACATATGTTTACTATTAGAATCATCTCCTTTGTGTTGTATTTCTTTCAGAGAGATAATTAAGGGTTATTTTCCTCTCCATTCTCATGTTTAAAATTGAATTATCAACTTTTGTTTAAGGAATAGCATAAATATTTCATAGATGATAATAGGGAATTTGATTGTCTTAAAGGGTTATTAAGTAGGATCATATAAGAAGGCCATAATCATTAGTTTTATCACTAAGTTTCATTTTGTGTTTCTTACTAACTAGAATATTAGCTTATTATTTGATTCAACCAAACCAATTTAACTTGGGGTGTTAATAATAATTTAGGCCAAAAGTTTCAACCAAACCTTTGGAAATCAAGATATTTTGAGAATAAGAATTCGAGTGTGTACATCAATATTAACATCTTAACATTAATATTGAACAAAGATTCTTGATCCAACAAATTAGATTTCCTGTTAGTGTAAGTAATTAAGCATCTTTCCCACAATGATCACAATAACTAGTAGGATTTACTTTGTAACACTTTCCTTCTTTATCTCAAGTGGATACAACTCAAATTGTTTTTGAGGACCTGATAGAGAAATTTGAGCAAGTACACATTATTCAAGCTCATGAAGATGGACAAAGAAAAAAATTATAGTAAAAATTAAACTAAACAACAAACATTTTAAGAACATAATATTTGACCTAAAAATCATTTAAACCTAAAATATTTTGAGAAAAATTTAGGAATCCAATAGTCTATGATACCCCTTTAACATTGATCTTGTGGATGGTACTACCATTTGTATGGTTGGAAATTGGAGAAAGATAGAAGTTAATTTAATGGGAATCAAGAAAAAACTAGACTTTGAAGTAATAGAGATGAAGGAACTTTTTAATATCTTCAAAAGTTTACTAAATTTAGAATGGTTTTTAAACTATAATGGGACAATTAACTCCTATAAAGAATAAATCTCATTCTTTGACAAAAAATTTAATACATATACCCCTATACATTGATATGAGTAAGGCATACAGAAAGAAGATAACATAAGAAAAAATTGGAGAAGAATTGAAAGCACTAAATTCTTTAAGAATAATAGTCTAAGACACCATGCATGAGGCTAACCCAAGAGGATAAATCATACTTGATATCAATAGTTACAACATCAATAATGAATATGCTATGGAAGAATGGATTTGGGATGAGATAGAAGTAAGATCTAGAAAGATATTATATGTGAGGAGGATACAAAACGTAAGAAAATTTAAAAAAAAATCCACTCAAGATATTTCAAATGATGAAAACCCACCACATAATACAAAAGGAAACTATAAAAAGAGACAACATACTAAAATTCAAAAAAAATTAACCACATTTCAAATGGAATTTCTCATTTTAAGCTTCCTTGGTATTCTAGGGTGGGAATTTTTTTAACATGTATAGAATACATGGAAAAATTATTTAAGAAATAAAATTTGAGATTATAATCTCTTCAAGATACTTTGTAGCATGACAATATGGTGGTACACCCACAAACCTAATATACCAATTGGGAAGACATTTTTGGTCCTTATAAGAACCAAGTACTTATCAAAAGGAGACTATAAACCCAATCTAAAATATTGTGGCAAGATGAAACTTGAAATAAACCTTCAAATTTGCATTAGGGAATGGGAAAATAAAGGAGAATATGATGAAAGGCTATATAACCAAATTTTCTATTGGAAATTATCACCTATTGCAAAAAAAAGGTATATTAACTAAGAAAAGAGAGGAGGAACCAACAATTGGATGATGAGACAAAAAAAATTGTGTAAAAAAATTACATTCCATGATATTGACAAGCTAATCCACAATGTACTAAAATGAAGCACATTATCATATCTCTCGTAGAAATAGTCCTTCACAAAGAGCATTAGACTATATTGCCAAAGGAGACAAGCATTTGTAACTTGATAAAGTGGATGGATAAGGTTGAAACACCACAATAGAATTTAAGTGGTGCCTCTAAGAATAAATTATGGAATCCAAAGGAGAAGAAAATCCTCAAAAAGTTAAAAAAATTATAAGTTGAAGAAGGAGAAAATGAAATAGCAACTAATAATGCACTAAAAATAAATATTTCAACATGAACCATTGAGGACTAGAGAACAAAATATAATTTTAGAAGGAACCCTAAGATGGAAAAATTTGGAGATTAATGGGATGAAAGATAAGTGATGCAAGTGGAAATTTTTTAAAAATTTGAAGACCTTTTTCCTAGAATATTTACTAACCTAAAAGGTATAAAAGAAGAGGTAGGAACCATGCAGATGGAACTAAAAGAAGGATCCAAACCATAAAGGAAAATAAAATATTAACTTAAAACCTCAATCTCAAAACAAGAGTTGAGATAAAATTAGACAAAATTTTAGTAGGAGGAATGATCAAAAAATTTGAAGATACCCATTGTAGATGAGACCAAACAAAGAAATCACATTTTCTTCATCTATGATACCCATGATGTTGACCATTGTCTTTTTACTACATGTAGACTTATGAAATATCATTCTATCCCTATTCCTCCCACTACTTTCCCTTTTCCACTTGTTACTATGGAGCCCACTACCATTCTAGAGGCCTCTTCCATACCTATAGCATTTCCTATTCCCACTATAACTAATACACTTTCACCTTCTTTTGATGAGAATTTATTTCAATCCACTATTGACATTCCTTTTATAATTACATCATCCTTCAAACACTTTCCCTCTTTATAAAATTTTATGTTAAATTATTCCATAAATAATTTCTTAATCTACACCATTATTTAACATGATCGTGATTTCCTACAACCATATAAAATTATAGATTTTAAAAAAAATTCAATGGATAATTTGCTAGTTTCAACTTAGGATAGGAAAATTTTATTCTTTGAAACATTAAGAAAACTCAATTGAAATTATACCTCTATGTGCTCAAATCATTGTTCTACCCTCTCTACATCTCCTACAAATGAAAATATCTCAACTATTGATTTAAAACCATCAAGGTGTGTTGGTAAACTAGAATGACCATGGAAATTTTCCTCTACTATATATTGGGTTGTTTCCTTACTCTGCAATGAGTATAACTTATCTAAGAGGCACTTTATTAAGCACTATGTCATCTCATTGGTTGAGATAATATTGCACCTTTAGTATCAAGCTTGAGGAATCTTACATTTATATCCATGTTTATGGTTTTGTTTGGGAAAATATTATCATTTTAACAAGGAACAAAATTTCAAAATTTCTCTATGTTGCATACCTATACATTAAATAACAACAAACTCCACAATGAAATAACTTGTTTGATTACCACTTGATTCATTTAAACTAGGATAGTTATTCCATACATTGGTATAAAATAAATGGATTAACTTAGAGAGCACAATTAGCTAACTTTAATCAAGATTTCTTGGAATTACACAAGTAACAAATGGAACAATCAAGAACACCTATTTCAATAGTAAAGCCTTAGTATCTAAGTGAATCCAACACTTATAATTTAAAGAAACATCACATAGTTCCATTGCATTGATTTTTAGGGCTCATAAATATAATATTTGTTGGATAGGATCCCTTGAATATTGGCCACTTCCTAGACTATTGCATGTAGTCATTCCTCCACTTCTTCAATAGTTTCCAAAGAAGCCAAACATTAAAATTCAAACCTATAATGGGAAAAAAGAATCTACAGACATGGGATGGATTATTAAAATTAATCTTTAATCCTCCGTATGTTTCTCTCAATTGTAATTCTTCCTCAATGCCTTTGTCAATTTCTTGTCTTAAATAATTTTATAAATGTTCAAGATATAAAAATTAACATGGAAATGCTCTACAACCTCAACAAAATCCCATCCTAGAACCTCTTTAATGTCATTGGTAATATATCCACCTTATATGAATAATACCATGTTATCCTAGTAATCTATTATTTCTCCCAATAAATCCATTTAGAAAATCTCTCCAATCAATCAAATATGGAGTTAAATTTTTATCTAAATACTAAGGTAGAGTGGGTAGATGGAAAATAACGAGTGTAGGCAAAGAAGCTAGATATTTTGGCATGAATAAATCCTTGGAATCCAATTATATAACCTTTAATTATCATCCCATCATTTGTGAGTCATTCATCCCACTTCAGGCTATTAATGGAATGAAGGGGAAAAAATTATTTAAGGAGTTACATGCCACATGATTGTATGATCTAGACAAATTTTCATATAATTTACAATTATTAAATCATTCATTCTATAAATCCCTTGATTTGAAAAGAAACATGTATTGTTTCCTTCATGGTAGCAACATAGCTAGAGAATAATTTTGGTGAATCAAGGATTTCCCATGCCTCATATAGTATGATGTTTTTCTTCTAATTGATCAGTTATATTTTCATGATGCTAAATATAGTTTCCATTGAATATCCTTCAATAATGACTAAGTTGATTTTACATGACCACCAATGTTAAGTAATGACACTTTCCCTTTATTACTAGTTCTTGGAAATAAATCTTAGATGCAACCTTTATCAAAAAATTTAAGTCTTTAATGACACATTTTGTACTAGAGTGCCCTAGGTTTCCCCTCAAAGAACCATAAAAATTAAACTTTCACCCAGTTTCTTATGGAGGAATCCATCTAATATGATCTATAGAAAGGTGATATTTGAACCTAAGAATTATAAATTGATAAATATATTAAATTAAATAAGTAAAATGTTTAGAAAATTAAATAAAATGGTGAAAATGTTTTGATTATGAAAAACTATGGTAGATGTTGAATGTTTTTTTGTTAATGGTATGAAAATATTATTGATGATTAGATGAATTATTTGAACTATTGAATGCTCTATTTGTCATCCCAAGTAGCATTCAAATTACTAGTGATATTATCTTGCATATACAAATCTAATCTAAGATGCATATTTTATATGTGTGCAACCTATAGGTTCAATATATATGTATCATGTGCACACTTGTAAATTTATTTAGAACTATTTTAGATTATATTTTGTGTGCAATCTAGTAATGAATGTTTTGATTATGAAAAACTATGATAGATGTTGAATGTTTTTTTGTTAATGGTATGAAAATATTATTGATGATTAGATAAATTATTTGAACTAGTGAATGCTCTATTTGTCATCCCATGTAGCATCCATTACTAGTAATATAATCCTACATATACAAATCTAATCTAAGATGCATATTTTATATGTGTGCAACCTATAGGTTCAATATATATATATATATATATATATATATATATATATATATATATATATATCTTGTGCACACTTGTAAATGTATTTAGAACTATTTTATATTTCTATTCCCTAGATATAGATATATTATTTACCAAGGTCTCATTGATCCTTTCGGTGTACATACATATAACATGGAAAATGCATCTGTTCCACCTCCAGAAACATTGTTTACAAATACTACTAGTGAGATTAGGAGATTCGGAGACTCATTATCATATGGTACAAACACAAAAATATATTCAGAAATTTGCATGTCCATATTACAAAGCCTAGAAAAACTAAGAGATGAACTTGGGCATACTAGTGCATATTCCCCTGATAGAGTAGCTTCTATTCTTTCCCACATGCAGGAAGAAGTACATGGTGAGGTTCCCCATAAAAAATACATGATGTTGTGACCAAAGAAATGATAAAAAAAAAACTTGTTTTCCATTCTATAAAAATTGACATAAGGTGATGGGATACCAGGTCACCAAATGTGTGGATTGTGCTATGGACCCATTGATCTAACCGTGATTTCTTACAACACATGGTCAATATTCAAACAATGACTAGATTCCATTATATTTTGTTCAACAGTTGTATGTTGAGGTCCATTTGGGCCTCAAAGTCAACTACTTGGACATTCCACCATATGCTAGTCAAGGGCATGGCAGAATTGTTGACAGGCCCACCTATCGTCGATTAGATAGACTAGCCCTAGTGTTTAGGGAATTGGTTGGAAGCAGGTCTCTTGATCTCACCCTAGCTCTACCCCCCTTAGCATATAAGGTTGTCATTGCTTCCCAAATGGAAGCAATTGACAATGTAGGTGATATTGCAATTGCCACCACTAGGATATCTATTGATCATGTGGGTCAGTATTTGATGTCTAGATGTTCACGATCCACACCATTTGTAACACAACATAGCAACATGGATCCTTTTAAAGTGGTGGGAATCCCTACACCCACACAATTCGATGGACTTACAGGAGATATGGCACACAAGACTACACATTGTTTGGCTGAGGACCTCTTGGAGGCATATGCTTTCATCGCATCAGACTATGGGATCACTATAGAGTAGGTCATAGGTCATTTTTCTTTAGGAGTTCATTCACATCTAGGATCCCATCACTCTCATCCCAACACTAGTGCACATCAAGATCCACCTATAGATCATTCAGATGTTGCACAGACTATGGGTTTTATGTATTTTTTGGCTTGTCATAGTTCATCATCATCGATGCCATCTCAGTTGTATAGTCCCCTTCACTCATCATTTATGGAATGACATGCAATGGATAAGATGGATGTAGATGTTGACACATCACTTGAGCATTTGGTTGATTTGGTGGAGATGACAGTTGTAGAGGACTTAGATCATCTAATATCAGATGATGTTCATGTATGTGTGCATGCGCATGTTTCAATTCTTTTTTTAATTATTTTTAAATTTTATTTTTAACTAGATATTCATGTACTAATATATATGTATATATATTGTAGGTGGACATACCTCATGTTACTCCTAGCCTTGGTTCAAATCATGTACATCAACGTGACTCTATGAATGATTAGGCTACAAGTGGACATGTGAGTTTTAAATTTTTATATATACACGTGTATATGTACATGCATATGTATGCATAGATCTAGATAGATATTTAAAAATACATGTACATTCTTAAATAAATTCCATAAAATTTATAATATATTATATGTATTTAACACATTGTGTACACAATTCTATCTATAGGGCTCGACACATCCATCAAAGCAAGGTTCTCATTCAGATGATCGTTTGACTAGGAGGCGACATTCATATTAGGCCCTCCACTAGATTTATGATCTCTACTAAAAAATTTTTTATGATGATCTCTAACTTACATTTCCTTATATGATATACATGCAAATTTTCTTATGTTTATATGTTTATTTTCATTCAATCTACACGTGCATGTACCTAGATTTTCTTATATGATATACATACACATTTTCTTATGTTTATATGTTTATTTTCATTCAATCTATGTGCATGTACCTCTTTTCTTATAACATGTTTATGTTTATACATTGAATCTATCTACATGTGCATGTGTTTGCTTATGTTTAAATGTTTATACATTAATAGATACATGTGTATGTATGTACATGTTTACAAAAAATTTAAATCTATATTTAGAGAACTCATGCTCATGTATTTATGATTTATATATGTTAAACACATGTTAAATGTGTATTAAATAAGAGTAATAGGTCAATGACTAAATTTTTAAATAGAATAATCAATAAATATTTCAACATGAACCATTGAGGACTAGAGAAAAAAATATAATTTTAAAAGGAACCCTAAGATGGAAAAAATTGGAGATTAATGGGATGAAAGATAAGTGATGGAAGTGGAAAATTTAAAAAAATATGAAGACCTTCTTCCTAGAATATTTACTAACCTAAAAGGTATAAAAGAAGTGGTAGGATCCATGCAGATAGAACTAAAAGAAGGATCCAAACCATAAAGGAAAATAAAATATCAACTTAATCTACATTGTTATTTAACATTGATTATTTCATAAATAATTTATTAATCTACACCATTATTTAACATGATCGTGCTTTCCTACAACCATATAAAATTATAGATTTTTAAAGAAATTCAATGCATAATTTGCTAGTTTCAACTTAGGCTAGGAAAATTTTATTCTTTGAAACATTAAGAAAATTTAATTGAAATTATATCTCTATCTGCTCAAATCATTGTTCTACCCTCTCTACATCTCCTACAAATGAAAATATCTCAACTATTGATTTAGAACCATCAAGGTGTGTTTGGTAAACTAGAATGACCATGGAAATTTTCCTCTACTATATATTGGGTTGTTCCCTTACCCTACAATGAGCATAACTTATATAAGAGACACTTTATGATGCAAACAAGGGTGACCTCAAATCACTTGAACCATGAAATCACAATTGGATCTTCAAAAGACTCTCAACCACCCATTTGATTCTTCAGTGCACAAGGCACCCAATGGCTCAAACACACTCTAACTTTTTCCCAATCATTTCCCAAACTCCAAAAGAAATCTAATAAGATTAAATTGACCAAACAAACATGACTAAATCACTTTTTAAGTCTCAAGTACTTCTGGTTACAATTTCACCTTCCCAAGCTACCATTCACCTACTAGGGCTCCAAGACCTATTTTTAGACCTTTTCTCACAACCACCCACTAAAATCCTCCAAAAATTTACACATTCAAGGACCCATTATCTCAATACAAATCATACTTTAATTTTCCCATAGATTGCTTTAGACCATCACTGCTCAAACTAGCTTTTAGGCCAAATCAGGGTCCAATTAGCCCTCTTTTCCAAAGGACTTCACCTTTAAACTTGTCACCAACTCTCCAAACCTCAAAAAAGTATTATAATTACCTCCAAAACTCAGGAATATTCAACCATCAAGTCCCTACACACTCATCAAGACCCATTTCTCTTAAACCCTCACTTTTCATCATCTCCACTAGGGCTTATTGATTTGCTCATGCCCTGACCATCCTCAAGCCTGAAACCACTTCAAATCTTCATAATTTCACTTGAAAATTATTAAAATATCAAAATATTATGCTTCCCTCAAATTATTCATACACTTTCTTTGTAAAACCTTTCTTTTTCACTCTTTTCCAAGCTTTGCTCAACTAGGGTTCATACCCAAACATGCCAATGACCAATCCAGACTTTTTCAATATAAAAAAAACATCTTAATACACCTAGAAACCCTAAAACTCATAGGTTCTAACCCTCTTCATTTCAAATTCAACCAATCACCTTCCCTTGCTATGCCTTTTAGGGCAAGTTTATGCTTTTATGTAGGGCAGTGTGGAGATTTTCACCATTTAACCTCACCAAACTTAAAGGATATTTCCTAAACCTATTCATAGACTAATTAGGCCTATTCCACCTAGGTACAATATTTATAGAAGGTGGAATGGCCTTTTTATTACATGTTCACCCTCAAAACACAAACCCCTATTTCAGACCAATTTACAGATTTTAGCCTCTAAATTGCTCAATACACAATGAAAATCCTCAAAAATGGATTATAATTAAGGGAAAAACCATGCTATGACAAATTCAAAACATTTAAGAGCCAACCCCTACTGTACAGACCCATACATAGGTTGGGAATGAAGAAAAACTCAAAAAAATAACTAAAAATGGTATTCTTTATTGATTTTTCTCCTTCACAATGCTACAACCAACCTTGTTCAAGCCTTCAAGAGGCCTTATAAGAATTTTAAACTAAAAAACCAACCATGAAACACCGATAACCAACTATTCAACTACCTAGACTCTTCACATTCCTTAATCGCACCTAATAGGGTGGCCAAATCGCCCAGATTTTATGAATTATTAGTCTAATGCATGTCCATTCACCATCGATTTTTTTATGAGGCATATTTAAGTAATAAATTCACCATAAAAAACTATGCATTTCGAATGGACTGATTAATATTTTCTCCTGGAATCCTAGAAGAATGTAATAAAACACCTACATATTTGCCAATACTATCAAAACAACATTGTATTAGGACCCATTTCACCAATTAAAATTTACAAATAGTTGCTTGTGAGGACCCATTTTGCCAATTAAAATTTATAAATAGTTACTTATGAGGACCCATTTCACCAATAACATTAAAATATAATTACATTTGTGGACACATTTCACCAATTGTCATGACATCTTCATGCTAATCGTATTATGGCCTTGAAAATTATAACATATTGTTGTATAATCACACAAGATTCACCAAATTTTTAATATACCATTTAAAAATCCCGCTAAATTCTCCAAGTATGGATTGATATAAATACAATCAAAACTATCATTTATTCTTACACATTTTGTTTAGTTCTCGATTCAAAAGTTGGACTTGGAACATTGAAATTGATCATAAGCAAGTTACAAACTTACAATACAAGCATTCTTGCCTTAATGAATAGTAATTCAGTGAAAACCTAAACTTAAGGGTGGGTGATCATTTCTTCATAGTGTTATAAGATTTATTTATCTTTTTTCCATTCTTGCTTCAATTGTAAAGATGATATTGAGTAGGGAATGGGATCTATGTTCTTTGTCCTTAAATAAGAAGAATTTTTTTTTCCATCTTTTATTCGAAGAGAGAGATCAATATGTTGAGCAGCAAGTGCAAGAAGGGTAAGACTCCTTAGGGTGGTGAAGGGACTGTGAGGCCATCAAAATGCCTAAAATGTAGAGTTACCATACATTCTTACTTTGGAATTGACAATGCTTCTGATCCATCATATGAAGATGGATCTAATCATCAACTCTTCCACCAAATATTAATGGAGAAGGTATTCACCATACCTCACCACCACTGGAAGGTCAAGGTGATATTGTCATTGAGTCAAATGAGTCAAATGAGGATGGAAATACTATAGAAGATGTTCTAAGGGATACCCTAGTTAGCCAAAATGAGATAATTGACTTGGATGATGATGGTAGCAAGAAAAGAAAAGGAAAATCAAAAGTGGGGCGCAAGTGGGAAATGAAAAGGAATTTTTCAGTTTGGTTGGTTGTCAAAGTACCCATTCATTGTACCAGTGGAGAAAGAAAACAATGATGAAACTATAGCATAATGCATGTGTATGATTTGTAGTTGGAAATGTAAAAGAGACAAGAAGTTGTAGCTAAATCTTGACACTATAGAAAATCATATTGGTAAAGTTAATGAAAATCAAATCATAGATGAAAAGGAACAATCAGTCATATGATGGAAATCAAAGGAAGAATGCCTTCATGTTAAGTATGCCATAGAATATGAAGAGCATAAGAAAATAATGTTGAATCTTGTTGTATGTCAAGGTACAATTGAGGCTTAATTTGGAAAAGCAATGGAAGGAGCACATCTATCAAAAATTGTTCTAATGAGTGTTGTTTTTCATATTTTGTCCAGAGGGCGTCCTATGACAAACTACCCAGAATATTTTAATTTATTATCTTTTTTGGGTGTTCCTCACTTTCCAAGCTCACATTGGTTAGTAAAAACTGGATGGGAATGGGCAAACTATCTTTCTACAATGGAAAAGAAAAATTTAAAGGAGAAAGTAAAAGAGTCAAACTTCATTGCATTATCTTTAGATGAAGTTATTATGGTAGATAATACTTCTTGGGTCTGTATGCATGTGTATACTATAAAAAAACATGTCCACCAAGCTCATCTTCTTTTTGTTCATAAAATGAAGGACAATTCAACATCGTAAAATCTATTTGAACTATTCAAGAAATATTTAAATGAAATTGCAAGTATGGATGACTTGAAAATTGCTAAAAAGTCAGTGTGTGTAGGAGCTGATGGAGATAAAATGATGCAAGGTCCTAGGAGTGGTATTTGCACAAAGTTACAAACTACTTGTGCACCATACATTCTTGTCATCTACTGCATGGCCCACATAATGAATTTAGCATTCAAAATTGTAAGCAAGTTTCCTATAGTATCAAAAGTTGAAAATCTAGTATGCGATCTCTACTCATACTTCTGTCGAAGTCCTAGATGTTTTACGAAATTTCAAAATTTTGTTGTTGGAATAGCATTAGGAAACACACTTCTCAAGGATGTTGATACCAGATGGATCTCCCTGCATGGACCAGTGCAAGGAGTTCTTTTAGAATATCAATCCTTGATTGTATTAATGTTTGGGCATCGCAACACAGTAGAAATAGCTCCTAACCTCTTACATAGGTTAAGTGATATAGAGACACTCTTAACTTTAGCTAGTCTTCTCCCCATGCTAGATGAAATGAACAATATTGTGAAGAAAGCCCAAGATAGAACTATGTCTATTTATGAACATTCCAAACTATGTAGACATACATGAATCTAACCCTTGATCATCTATATCTAGATCTAATAGATTAAAGCCCAAATTATTTCATTTGGAAGAAAATTATTGATTTAAATAATCCTAATAATTATTTATAGTTTAATGCATGCAGGAACTTATGTATCTATTAATTTGTATTTGAGATACCAATGTACCATTGTATGACAACTAGACACTCTATTAGAGAAGTACCTGTTAGAAAGGAAATTTTAACGACATTGTTAAATATGTTAGTGATAATTTGAAGGAAATTTCAAAATGTCTTTCCTCAAAGATTTATGATAGATTCCCTCGACATGAAATACTTGAAGCCATGGGTATTGTGTATCCTCAATTTTGGGTAAACTAAGATAGCCCAAAATATTTTCATGATAAAGTAAATATCTTGATTGAACACTTTTTGAAAAGTGTAACATACAATGAGTAGATAATAGAAGGAATTATAAATGTAGATAAGCTTAGACAACAGTGTAATAATTTTGCAAGAAGTATGATGGACTGGTTTTATTCCATGGGCATGTGGAAGTCCTTTGAACTAGGATCAATAAAAAAGGTTTGGAAAAACTTAGGTTAGAGTGAAATATTATGTGGTTCAATATTAGAATATTTTAAACTTGCTGATTTATTTCAAATAATGATATTGGGTTCGGTGGAGGATGAGAGAGTTTTCAATTCATTGGCGTTTTTGAAATCAAAGTTAAGAAACAAACTAGACAAGAATTTGGAAAATTGCTTGAGGATGAAAGGAACTATGTATAATGTCAAAAAAAATCATTTTGAAAGGGCACTCACAATTTAGAGGTCCATATGCGAAAGAAGAGGGTTGTGCAACACTCCAATTCCAAATGTTGGTATTGGTGGCACTGGCAGTGGTAGTGGGACAAATGATAGTGACACGATGAATGTTGAATTTGAGATGAAAGCCGAAGAAAATGAATCAAGATGGCTCTTTTACTTTATCTAGATTTGAACATCGGTTTTAGGAAACTGACTCCATTTGGGAAGTGGAAATGAATTAGTAGCTTTTAGGTATTTATATTGCACTTCATGGATCATTTTCCAAACTATAGTTGATGATATTTTATATTATATTCCATGAAATTATGAATCATTGTGCTTCATGATAATTTAATTTATATTGCACTTCATTAATCATATTCCAAACTATAGTTGATGATATTTTATATTGTATTATGTGAAATTGTGATATTTTATATTGTATATTGTATTCCATGGTATTGAATTTTATATATGATTATGCATCATTTTTAAAGAACAACACTTATCACACTACTTATAAATTCCTATTGCATTGCCATTCACATAATCTTTGATAAATAACTGAAAGGAATATTAATCCATTCCTTGAATAGAAGCTAATAGTTAAACATCGATAACATAAACAGATGATGTGATATGACAACTTATAAATAACCATTGATTGTTTTGAGTCAAAATATAGTGAATACAGTACTGGAGAGCAAGATATGTTGAATGAAGAAACATTCAACATAAAATAACAACAATCATAATCCATTTAAAGGTTTGTTTAAAAAGTTTATTTGTTGTTACATTGATCAAAAAATTTATCATGAACACTCACTTAGACTAGTGCCTTAACCTAGGAATGAATTCAATCTCAAAACTATTGTGCCCTCGACACACACACCCCATTCGGAATGGGGACCCTCTTTTCTTTCGCCTTGCCAGGTCATTTTGTCGCCACATTGTTTTGCATGCCCTGTTTTGGTGTCCTAAGTGGTCAACATTTTTCCAAAGTCTCATCTTGGGTTGACCGTGTTTCACCCCCTCCATTTTGGCTAAGTCCTACTGCCTTGCGGACTCTCCTTGGCAGTTTGCTTTTGCCAGTGGCCTTGGGGCCTAGCGGGCCCACCTCGCTAGGTTTCCCTGGCTAGGTTTCCTCCGAGTGTTCATCGTTTCAAAATGGCAGAAGGAATTCGTCTTCTCGAACCCTGGGACCCAGCCCTTTCTTTGTCGTCTGCTTAAGTTGAGAAATTTTTTCAACTGCTCTCATCCACGTCGAGTCCAGCCCACCATATTTCTGTCCCTAGATCTTTTTTTCATCTTCGCCATTTCTGATGATGAAACCCCGATGACACTCTGCCCTCCGGACCCCGAGATCCCCTTCGCCATCGATTTCCAAACTAAACTTCGAAGCGGCCACAAGGCCACGTCTTTCTGGGCCCCAGACCTCCTGCCGCCGTCCATGAATTTCAACTCACCAACCTAGCGGCCAAATGCTATGTCGAATCCGGTCCGTCGGGTCACTCCCACCAGGTTTCCATGCCATAATTGTTGTTCCAAACAATGAAACCTTGACGACCTTCCACTCCTTCGGGCCCATGCACCTTGAATTCCAAAGCAAACCATCAACCATCTTTTGGCCTTCTGGGTCCTGGACCTTGGAGTTCCGACCTCAGAACTCTGTTTCTTCCTGGTCATTTCAAATAGCGAAATCTAGATAGCTTTCTGGCCCTGAACCTCTAAGAGCTGCAAAATTGATCAAGATGACCTCAATTTTGAAAACCAACCTCAACCCACGTGCTCAAATTTGACCCTCTTCGATACGAGCCTTTCAAACCATCAAAGCATGAAAATGGGATCACTAGTACACAAACAACAATATATGACTAAATAAACTACTAAAAATTGCATATAAATGACTAATTTTGTTCACGTGACCATTAGTAGTTTATTGCCGGTCATTTATAACGCGACCAAATTTATGACTAAACTATTTTAGTCATTTATTTAGTCATTGATTTGGTCATTGATTTGATCATTGATTTAGTCATTAATTTAGTCATTGATTTAGTCATTAATTTAGTCATTGATTGTTATTAACTGGTCATTTATTTAGTCATGGTAGTGATTTATTTAGTCATTAATTTAGTCACATATTTAATCATTAATTTAGTCATTAATTGTTGTTAACTGGTCATTTATTTAGTCATATATTTAGTCATTAATTTAGTCATTACTTTAGTCATATATTTAGTGATTATTTTAGTCATTACTTTAGTCATATATTTAGTTATTTAGTCATTTAGTCATATTTAGCCATTAATTTAATCATTAATTTAGTCATATAGTTAGTCATTTTATTTACTAGTTTCCATTAATTGGTAGTAAATATAATCACAAAATAAACAAGAGTTGCGTGCAGCTAGAGTCCCTGTCGTAGAAATTAAGCTCTAGAATACAAGTTGGTAATGCAGCGTCAGAAATTAATAGCACATATTTGTAGAATAAAGCATTCATCTATAAAACTATGTTTCAGTTGTAAACATTGGTGAAGCTTTCTCAACCAATCAGATTGGAGATAATTTATTTTTGATTTTTAGCACATTTTACTATTTTACTTCTGTTATAAGTTGTATTCCAAGAGTTTTTCAATGGGATTGTTAATCTTGTAGACTTTTTGATTCCTCTATGTCTTCTCTAATTCAAGTATAGGTGCTTTCCCTCTTTCCTTAGTAGTTTTGAATAGTAATTTTGTTGTAGTTTGACTTTCTAATCTAGTAGAATGAAAGTGCAAATGAAAATCAATTTTCTGATGCAAAACTTGAAATTGAAATTAAATTATGAACATTGGTGAAGCTTTCTCAATCAATTAGATTGGAGATAATTTATTTTTAAAATATTTTTTGTTTAAAAATGTGCATGTGAATTTTGCAAAACATGTCTTTTGTATATACATTGAAAATCCATAAACCATGTCTACAACTTCATTGGATTCATAACAAGCACTTCATTAAGGATTCAAATTGATCTCTTAACTTTGATGGCTGGAATAGGAAGGTTGGGCGTGCTAACAATTTTAATGTCTCAGAAATCCTCCTGTTGCATTGTGGAAGCATAGTGATGGGAAATAAAGATAGTTGTGTATCTGATCATTGATTTGGAACTTGTATGTATAGTTTGTTCCTGGTGGTATGTGCAACTAGTTTCAAAAACACAAAAGAACATTTATATCAGCTTAATGCAAACTCCACTAAAAATGATTGAATACAATGAGATTTGACAAAAATTAGAATTAAAGCTTACCATGACAATAGGGAAGGCTCATTTAAGCCATTATATATATTATTGATAATGTTATCATTTGTTATAGTATCAATTTATGATCCAAGAATGTAAGGATTGATTTGAATTCCCTACAAGAACAACAAGACAGATCTTGGATTGATGTAAACAAGGCACTTTTTACAAGATCGATAAACTAGAACAACAATAGCAATATGCATTTGGTGCAATAAGGAAAAGCAGTGATAATAACATGTAATTTATTTTTTTGAATTGACATATTTTTGAATGCAATCTTATACAAAATTGAGGATGTGAAAACAATAGTCTTTGCCTGCAAGGATGCACTATAGCTATAGCATCTACTAAATTAGTAACTAGAAATGGGAAAATGTCTTATGTCACAGTTAAGTTATTAGCACAAAGCTGAAGCAAAGAGGCTATTTTATAGTATGATGAACTTCAAACTGAAAAAGATCAAGCACACCCATTTGAGAACACTTGTGTCATCATTTTCTATCACTTGTGAGCATGAACTATAAGGGTGCAGATCTGCATAGGTACATAATTGAAGTAGTATAATAACTGTAATCAATTTTTTTTGTTTGTCAAATTACTTAAAATCCAACAAATATATTTCATTGTCAAAACAAGTGATGCAAGCGTCGATTTCCTGCCAAGAGGTAAAAAGCATCTAGCTATGAGTTAGAAAAAGTAATTAGATAGAAGTTAGGAATATAAATGTACTAAATTTAGCTAGGAAAGTTTGAAATAATTTGCAATGGTGCATTAATGCGTGGAATGTTTATAGATATACCAATGAATACATTTATTTTTACATCCTTTATGATCTTATTGAGGAAGCGAAAATGTATTATTAATTTGTTTGAATTATTAATTGCAAATAATCTCAAACATTTGTAACAATGCTTGAGCCATCTATGTATACATGCATGCATGTATACATGTATCCATGTGCACATAATGCACAGGAGAGTGAAAAGCATCCTCTGCATACGAACGGAAAATTTGAATGGGAAACACTAAAATCAATTAGAAATAGAAATTTATAAACAAAGCATTCTAAATGCGTCAAAGCACAATGAAACTCAACTTGCATTTGCAGTATTAAATGAAAGAAAATAGGAAAAATAAACTACTTATGAAACATTTATGCATGCATGGATGTGTACATGTGTCCATGTAATTTGGTATGGAAAGAAGAATCTATAAATGCTTGTGTGCATAAAGTTAGAAATGTTAGAAACAATTTGTATTTGAAACAGAGACAAATAACATTTATGGTTGAAACAAAATAATAATACATAATTGTTTTTCAAACAAGTGTATAAAGGATATCTAATAATGCATTTGAATGCATTGATACGTGTAAAAATTTGTTAAATGTGATGACATGTATACATGTATGCATGTGCACATAATGCAAAGGAGTGTGAAAAGCATCCTCCGCATCTGAACGAAAAATTTGAATGGAAAACACTAAAACCGATTAGAAATACAAATTTATAATCAAAGCATTCTAAATGCGTCAAAGCACAATGAAACTGAACTTGCATTTGTAGTATTAAATGAAAGAAAACAGGAAAAATAAACTACTTATCACCAATGCATTTATCAAAGGAATGCATAAAAATATGGAACCATGTAAACCTTTATGCATGCATGGATGTGTACATGTGTCCATGCAATTTGGTATGTAAACAAGAATGTATATATGCCTGTGTGCATAAAGCTAGAAATGTTAGAAACAATTTGCATTTGAAACATATACAAATAACATTTATGATTGAAACAAAATAATAATACATAATTGTTTTTTGAACAAGTGTATAAAGGACATCTAATGATGCATTTGAATGCATGGATACATGTAAACATTTGTTAAATCTGATCATACATTTTAGCCTTCAAGAAATTGTCATACGCGCTTTTAAGAATCTGTAATAAACAGGATTTAGAAAAGATGTTTTTTGAACAAGTGTATAAAGGACATCTAATGATGCATTTGAATGCATGGATACATGTAAACATTTGTTAAATCTGATCATACATTTTAGCCTTCAAGAAATTGTCATACACGCTTTTAGGAATCTGTAATAAACAGGATTTAGAAAAGACAACTATACTTTTACCAATACTACTAAATATTGAAGCAATAACTGCAAATGCTATCAACATCTTTTG
Organism: Sequoia sempervirens; assembly: GCA_007258455.2. Classification (NCBI taxonomy): domain Eukaryota; kingdom Viridiplantae; phylum Streptophyta; class Pinopsida; order Cupressales; family Cupressaceae; genus Sequoia; species Sequoia sempervirens. Next base: position 348,579,750 of record VDFB02270651.1, on the reverse strand, counting down.
AAAACTCCAAAAAGGATCTAGGTATGAGTTAGAAAAAGTAATTAGATAGAAGTTAGGAATATAAATGTATTAAATTTTGCTAGGAAAGTTTCAAATAATTTGCAATGGTGCATTTATGCATGGAATGTTTATAGATATACCAATGAATACATTTATTGTTACATGTGTTTATGTATACATTTAGAGCAAGAAACATCCTTTACGATCTTATTCAGGAAGCGAAAATGTATTATTATTTTGTTTGAATTATTAAATGTAAATAATCTCAAACATTTGTAACAATGCTTGATCCATCTATGTATACATGCATGCATGTATACATGTATCCATGTGCACATAATGCACAGGAGAGTGAAAAGCATCCTCTGCATCTGAACGAAAAATTTGAATGGAAAACACTAAAATCGATTAGAAATACAAATTTATAATCAAAGTATTCTAAATGCATCAAAGCACAATGAAAGTCAACTTGCATTTGTAGTATTAAATAAAAGAAAATAGGAAAAATAAACTACTTATGACCAATGCATATATCGAAGGAATGCATAAATATATGGATCCATGTAAACATTTATGCATGCATGGATGTGTAGATGTGTCCCTGTAATTTGGTATGGAAACAAGAATCTATAAATGCCTGCGTGCATAACGTTAGAAATGCTAGAAACAATTTGCATTTGAAACATAGACAAATAACATTTATGATTGAAACAAAATAATAATACATAATTGTTTTTTGAACAAGTATATAAAGGATATCTAATGATGCATTTGAATGCATGGATACATGTAAAGATTTGTTAAATCTGATCACATGTATACATGTATCCATGTGCACATAATGCAAAGGAGTGTGAAAAGAATCCCCTGCATCTAAACAAAAAATTTGAATGTAAAGCACTAAAACCGATTAGAAATACAAATTTATAATCAAAGCATTCTAAATGCGTCAAAGCACACTGAAACTCAACTTGCATTTGCAGTATTAAATGAAAGAAAAAAGGAAAAATAAACTACTTATCACCAATGCATATATTGAAGGAATGCATAAATATATGGAACCATGTAAACATTTATGCATGCATGGATGTGTACATGTGTCCATGTAATTTGGTATGTAAACAAGAATCTATATATGCCTGCATGCATAAAGTTAGAAATGTTAGAAACAATTTGCATTTGAAACATATACAAATAACATTTATGATTGAAACAAAATAATAATACCAAATTGTTTTTTGAACAAGTGTATAAAGGATATCTAATGATGCATTTGAATGCATGGATACATGTAAACATTTGTTAAATCTGATCATACATTTTAGCCTTCAAGAAATTGTCATACGCCCTTTTAGGAATCTGTAATAAACAGGATTTAGAAAAGATGTTTTGAAAAGAACTCTTGAATACAACTTTATGTTATGATAGTTATTTTCGAAGCCCTCAGTGTTTGATTGCATAACCTTGATATTTTCTTCATTTTTTTCTTTGTTTGGTATGGTGTGAATTTTGTTGTGATGGATGAAGGTATATTTGAGCTATAGATAGATAAAGATATGTGAGGCTAAAAAACAAGAATGAGCTATATAAGTACAAGAAAGAGAGGGAATTGAGAGAATGATGAGATGCAAGTAAGGTATATGAATGGCTTATGAAAAGTATTTGATATGGGAGGCAAGGATATGTGAGACTGGATATGAGAATGAATGGAATGTAAATGGTATGAATTTATGATTTTTGAGTTGTACGCTTAAAATAAAATGCAAGATATAAAAATTTAAATGAGTGAGTTGGATTGAAAGAAAAAAGGAATGGAACACATTGGTGTGATGGAAGGAAAGCATATAAATGGATTTTGAAATGTTTTTGATTTGAGAAGAAAGGATGTGCAACGGTGGAAATGGAAATGAATGGAATTGATAGGGTATGAAGTGATCATTTGTTCCATCAAAGGGTGTAAGAATGTCTAGTTTGTTATTGGTTATGCTTTTTAAAATCATCATAGGGCTGGGTGTCTCAATACAAACATAGAAGAAAGACTCATGTCCCATTTCTCACTCTCCTTCATACTGAACAAGGTGCCAAGATCCTTGAGCTTCCTTGAAATACGACAAGAGAAGAATAGATATAAAAATATAATGATATTTAAGGATACAAGAGTCAAAATAGAAGACAAAGCAGAAGTTGTTATGCATATACTATGAAAACAATAAATATGGAAGATCATGAAACCAAAAATATGCAAATGTTGATGTGTTAGAGAACAATAAATGAATGGAGAGAGAAATACATAGAGCTATTCACAGATATATGCATGGATGCATCGACAAATACATGTATACACAGAAAAGAGAGCTGCATGGACAGATGGAGAAATGAATACATGGATACATGGATGCATACATATTTGCATATAGATACATATGCATATGTTGCATGGAAGGATGCATTCATATACACAAGCAAATATGGATGAAGGAATATATGCATAAATGCATGTATGGACAATATGCATGAATGTATTTCAACATATAACTTTTTTGTTTTGTATAGTTTGAATTTTGAGAGCTATTTTTTATATTGGAAAATTAGCATTTATTTTTTTTTCTATTCATTAGAATAGCTTTATAAATCATTATTGTTTTAGAAAATCAGTGAAATGCGAACACATAGAGTGGTCAAAACAATTGAAGCAAATGCATTAAATGGCATCTGGCTGGTCGGGAAGGCACTGGAATGGCTTGGTGGGCATGGGTGGCCAGCATACTTTGGCCATTTAACATAGATTTAAGCCACTTGCAATGCATCACAGTTGCTTTGTGGATGTTGTATTCTGTTCTAGATGCTTGTGTTGTAAGGAAGAGTACTGTATATGCATGCACAAATTCATATGTGCATGTTGCACATGAACACATGTATAGATGGATGCATAGACACATGTATGAAAACACAAATAGATATGTTATACAGAGAGGTGTGCAGATACATGTATGTGTAGAAATATGCATAAATGCATTTGCAGATGGGCAGAGACAAAGACACATACATGGGTGCATGAATCCAGACATGCATATATACATGTATCCATGGAAGATATCAATAGATGCATATATACATGGATGTGTGCATGCAATTGATAGGTGCATATATGCATAAACCAATACAAACATGTAGCCATAGATACATCCATACATATATAGGCAGATGCATGGAGAGATAGTGACATAAATGCATAAATCAATATATGCATGACTACATCTATGGATACATAGATACATAATGACATGAAGAAAAAGACACATGGATATATGCATGGACAGAACCATATAAAATTGATAAATGTTCAGCATATTCTAATCAATGAGTATTTAGTATGGACACCTTGATATTGACGTGCTAATTAGCCTTTAAATACATAACAATTAAAAGAAAGAAATAATGATTATTATCCTTGTGCACATTTCACCTATTAATCAAAGCTAATTAAAAAAGTAGGAATGGAAAACCATGTGCATGTTAATATGTTAGAGAGCATTTATTTGTGCATAAGTGTATAGGGATGCCATGAGTTGTGATTTCTACTTGCATGTAGTTGAATTAAACAATTAATAGTAATTGGTAGACAATGGAATGAAATAAATTTAGGCAAATGGAAATAGAATGACCCCATCGGGTTGGAAACTGAATATTTATGTGGCTTTTAGATGATAGCAGGTTTGGAGCCATGAATGAGACTTGTTAGATGCTAAAATGTCACAGTGATGATAGCGTGTCAACTAACAGGTCCACTTGACATTTGACTCATGTCAATCTAGTCAGTTCCATATTTCTCATTTATCCCTGTTTCATCTGATATCTAATTAATTAGGAAGTTGTCAACTAGTGTTTAAATACACAGGAATAAAAAGAAATAAATAAATACAATTATCCTTTTGTACATATTAGTTGTTAAAGAAAGCGAATTAACAAAGTAGCAGTAGAAAACCATGTGCATGTTAATATGTTGGACAACATGTATGTGCGCATCACTGTATAATTATCTTCAAAGCCCTCAGTGTTTGATTGCGTAACCTCAATATTTTGTTCATATCTTTCTTTGTTTTGTATGGTGCAAATGTTGTTGTGATAGATGGTATACATGTAGGTATGCGTAGAATCCATATATCCATACATACATGTATTCATGCATACTATTGACAGATGCATATATGCATATACCAATGTATACATGTATCAATAGATACAACCATACATATACTGGTAGGTGCATGTATACATAGTCACATATATGCATGAATCAATATATGGATGGTTGCATTTGAGGATACATAGATACACAATGACTTGTAGTAAAAGAGACATGGATGTATGCATGGATGGAACCATATGAGATTGAAATGTTTTTAGTGAATTTTAATCAATGAGTATTCAGTTAGGACACATTCATATTGGCATGTTAACTTTTTCATTTTCTTCTAGCTTGTAGCTCTCATTCACGTTTGTATCATTTCATATCTAATTAATTAGTTAGCTACTAACCAATCTATAAATACATAAGAATTAAAGGAAAGAAATAATTATAATTATCCTTGTGCAGATTTCACTTATTAATCAAAGCCAATTAACAAAGCAATAGTGGAAAACCATGTGCATGTTAATATGTTAGACAACATGTATTTGTGCACAAGTACATAAGGAAAATTCGGGAAAATGCGAATGCATAGATTGATTAAATAAATCATTTTCATTTTAAAAATTCGGGAAAATGCGAATGCATAGATTGATTAAATAAATTTAAGCAAAGGCATAGTTTAGAAACTGGTGGCTAGAGGTACATAATCCATGAATGCAGATTAAATGCATTAAAATATCAGGAAAATGCGAGCGCATAGATTGATTAAATAAAGTTAAGAAAGGCATAGCTTATAATAAAACTGGCGGGTAGACGTACGTAATGCATGAATGAAAATTAAATGCATTAAATGGCATCTGGCTAGAGGTGAAGGTGCTGGAAAGGTTGTTGTTCAATGCTAAACCAGCTGCTAATGAACAACAAAAGCTTTAAAAATCTCAGTTAACATGTAAAGGGCTGATAAATATTGATATGCCAACTAGATGGGGTCATTTTACTTCAATTATGTAGCACTTATTCTTAGTTGTTTAATCCAATCACATGCAACCAGAATTCAGAATAGTTAGCATCCATACACATCTATGCATAGATACATGCTTTCTAACATATTGATATGCATATGGTTTTCTACTGGCACAATCCTTGAACATTCTTTAGGTGCAAGTGCTAGTTTATTAATTGACGTTGATTGATGGATAAAATGTATACATAGACACATACCTGCACACATGCATCAATGCATAGATGCATACATAGATGAATGGATGTACACATATATACATGTATACATACATGCATGATTACAGACATACATATATATATGCATTCATGCATCCATGGATGCATATATCCATGTATTAATAGATCCCTTAAAATATGCATATATTCAAATGACCCCAACGAGTTGGGGAATGAATATTTATGTGGATTTTACATGATAGCAATCTCTTATAAATATGCATATATGCATGAGGACACATAGCCATCAATGAATCTATGCATTTTCATTTTCATGAGCATTTAAAAACAAAAAGGATTGAGAAAGTGACTTGCATGGGCAGAAAAAACAGATGAATGCCAATTTTTTGATATAAAAAATGACTTATGAAATTGAGATCATATATATAAAAAGCAATATGTTAACACACTGAAGTATAACTGGCTGGCACTATCCACAAAAAGGAATTCAAGGCAAATGCAATAGTAATATGTTATATACATACATACATGTACATGGAAACATAGATACATGCACACATATATACATAATTACATGCACACATATATAGATGCATACGAAGACTGTTTTTCATGGGATTGTTAAAGAGTGCACTTGCTCTCTATATGCTTCCATATTTTGCATGTGTGCCTATGATCTCTATTACTTTGCATGCATTGTTTTTGTGTTCTATAAGCCCATGTTCTGAGGAAGAGTTTGTAGTGACCGAGCAGGAGATGTTATAGTTGCAGAGTCCATACCCAGAAACGAGTTACTTGAGGTGATAATTTGTTAATTTTCATAGTTTCTTTCCATTAAAGTGCATTACGAAGCTGTATTTCGTTGTGTACATTTCACCTATTAATCAAATGCAATTAACAAAATAGCAGTAGAAAACCATGTGCATGTTAATATGTTGGACAACATGTATTTGTGCTTGGCTGTATATTTATCTCCAAAGCCCTCAGTGTTTGATTGCATAACCTTGATATTTTCTTCATATTTTTCTTGGTTTGGTATGGTGTGAATGTTGTTGTGATGGATGAAGGTCTGTTTGTGCTATTTAATTGTGGAAGTTGATGTTTGAAAAGTTATTTTTTTAATTTGGAAACTGGCATTTATCTATTTTCTTTTTTGTGTTTCAAAGTCAATGCATTAAATGGCATTGGGATTTATCATGTAATATAGATTTAAGTGACTTGAGATGCATTGTGATTACTTTGAGCATGTCATTTTTTGTTATTCTATAGATGCATGTAGTTGCAGGAGATGTTGCTGCAGAGTGAAGACCAAGAAACAAGTTACTTGATACATGTATCCATACATACATGGGTGCAGACATCCATCATGGTATCCATATATGCATAGATACATCTATCTATGAAAAGATGTATCCATAGATACATCGACACATATATGGATAGAAGCATGTATACATATGCACATAGATGCACCAATACATATATGTGTGGATGCATTTATAGCTACAAGTATACATAGAAACATAGTTGCATGGATAGATAGATACATGCATAGTTGGACACATAAATGCTTAAATGTTTAATTGGTTTGCTTTGTTTCTATGCACTTCTAACTGACTGATTTTCTCAAAGAGAAAATGATTTTAAAAGCTATTCACACGAACATGCATGAAGTGGCATGTAGAGAATTAGGGAAATGCAAAGGCATTGATTGATCAAAGAAAATCTATGGTTTTCCTTATTTGTGGAAATAGCTTTAAAAATCATTAGAGTTTTAAAAATTTCAGGAAAATGCAAAGGCATAGGTTCATTTTGCAAAAGCGAAGGAAAAGGTTGATTAAATAATAAAAATGAGAGATTAAAACTCAAAGGTGCAGGCACACAGTGCATAAATGCAAAATAAATGCATTAAATGGCATTTGGGTGGATGAGAAATTGCTGGAATGGCTTGGGGGACATGTATAGCTAGGCTGCTTTGCTTGTTTATTATATACTTAAGTCACTTGCTAGCCATGACTATTACTCTGTGCAAATTGTTTTTCTATTCTACAAGTCTTTGTTCTAGGAGAGTTTATAGTGACTGAGCAAACTTTGTTATAGTTACTGTGTCTAGAACCAGAAACGAGTTACTTGAGGTGATAAATAGTTTTTTCCCTCAGTTTTCTCTTACTTTAGAGGTTTAAAGCACACAATGAAATTGGCAATGTGAGCAAAATAAATTGTGGTTAATGTCATTTTGCATGTAAACAAGACCATGAAAAAATATTGTCTCATGTCTGAGTAACGTAGTACATCATTCACTGTACTCATGTGCCATGTCAGCTTTTGAAATTAACTTTCTGGTCTTTTTTTGCAATGCAAGAAGAATAATCATATGTTCACTTGCACAGTGCATAGCAACTTGCTAGGGATATAAGTAGTCTATTGAACAAAATTGCCTTAAATGCATAGAGGTGAAAACTAGTAGACATAAAACAAAAGCTTATGACTTTATAGGCTATTTGAAACTACAAATAGGGTTTGAAAATTGCATTCTAGTAGTTTATTCTATTCTATGGATATTGTATATAGGAAGTATAACTAGTTAACACATAAGAAAAACTTGTTCTATTTTCGAAGACAAATTACTATTGCAATTGTGGAAAATGCATTTTTTTGTTTCTATATGTGCAAGCAGCCTTTTAAATCATTTATGTTCAAAGAAATTAGGAATACAAGATGACAAAATGAAAACATGAAAGAGAACTTTATGTAGTGATTATATTGAAGAATTTCAATTGCATTTCAAGAAAAGCAGAAAGACAATTTGGAAAGCTAACCTTGCAATCTGCTATTGAATGATCAAGTACACTCGCAGCAATTTAGAAATTTTGGCTATTATTGCAGTTAGAAGTAATTTTTCCTAGTACAATGACAAAATTGAGAGATGAGAAAAGTGTAAAAACATATACTATTTCATCTACAACCATGGGAAATCTTCCCAGAAGTGCATATTTGCAAAACTTTGCATTGTATTAAAAAAAAAAGGAGAAGGTTAATATGGCAACCTCACATTGCAGTTTGTGCATGATTGTTTAAATAGACTTCAAAGTACTGATCCCTATTACAAGGACAATCTAGACAAATGAGTACAGTGAGTGACATATACTATCCTATTCATAAAAACAAAACAAAATTCTTATGTAGATTCATTTCGACGAGGAAGAACCTAAGCAAGAACTTTTGTTGCTTATAATGCAAATTGCATTTTATAATTTTAAAATACTTATTGTTATTTGTGTAGCCTATAATAAGCATTGCACCATGTAATAAGCTTTCATTAGAAAATGAAGACCATTTTTTTTTCCTAAAAGAATAGCAATAAAGCTCAAGGAAATGACCAAAATGCAAAGAACTCCCAAGATTACAATTACAATGAATAATGCTCCTAGTGCGATGGATACTATTAGCCAAAACCAATAAAGCACTAGCAAGCATTTTTTAGATTCAAGAGACGCAAGTATAAATGTAAATTAGATTAACCATTCAAACTATTTACCACAGGTTCTTGTACTACAAATGTTTTGGCAATGAATTTAACTGCTCTTTTGCATGAAGTCTAAAATTATTTCATCAAGCAATATTACTTGACTGCTTTATGGCAACATTGCAATATGAATTCTAAAACATATTTGAGATAGTTTTTTATAACCCCAAGATACAATTTCCTAACTTGCTAAGCATTCAGTCTAAGTTTTCCAATTACAAAATCTTGAATTGTTGTTTTCTTGGTATGTAAACACAAACACAAACAGCAAGCAAAATTATTTCAAGCGAACCGTTTTAATCAATTGCACATACACTATCATGACAACAAGACTTGCAAAAATGCATGACAATTTAAAGCCATCACTGGTATTGCCTCATGACCACCAACCTATGCACAAGCACATACTGCCTAACATATTAACATGCACATGGTTTTCTACTGCCACTTTGTTCCTTGAATTTGATCGATAGGTTAAATGTGCACAAGGATAATTGTATTTTTTTCTTTATTTTAATTATTATGTATTTAAAGACTAATTAACAGCTACCTAATTAATTAGTTATCTGATGATACAAGGGTAAAAGAGAAATATGGAATTGACTACATTCACATGAGTGAAATTTCACATGGACCTATTAGCTGACACGCTACATATACTGTGACTTTTGAGTGCTTAATCCATCTACATGAAAATAGAAATCACAACCCATGGCACACCTATGCACAAATACATGTTGTCTAACATATTATCATGCACACGGTTTTCTACTGCTACTTTGTTAATTGGCTTTGATTAATGGGTGAAATGTCCACAAGGATAATTATAATTATTTCTTTCTTTTTATTATTATGTATTTATAGACTAATTAACAGCTACCTAATTAATTAGATATGAGATGATAGAAGAGTAAATGGGAGCTAGCAACTCAATAAAAATTCCAAAGTTAACATGTGAAAGTCAGGGTGTCCAGATTAAATACTCATTGCATTCCCCAGAAGCACATTTTCCTGAGGAGTTTTGTAAAACAGTTCACTTGCCTTATAAATGCTTCCATATTTTGCATGTCTACCTATGAGGACAATAACCATGATATCTGACAACATTCTCCTATCCTTTATGATTTCCTAATAGCGAAAAAGGTCAAAGAACTTGCAGAGTTTGGGTTTACTTCTCTATATTGCATTTGCCTGGCAGTTTCCAAAGCCTTTTGAACACATTGTCCTCACATTCTTCCAAACCTCTCACTATGGGACACGTTGTCAGCACATTGGTTTCAAAGCACTCAATATGGGATAGCTCTATAGTAATTGAAGATATCTAGTCTTTATAGGACTTAAATGCACTAAGTAGAATGGACAGAAGGGTTTCTACATAATGCCTATGAAACCACGTTTCTTTGATGAGTTTTGTCAAATAGTTCACCTGTCTTCTGTATGCTCCCATATTTTGGATTTATGCCTACAAGGACAATAACTATGACTTTTAACAAAATTCATCTATCCTCTATGCTTTGATGACAACGGAAAACCTTAAAGCAACTGCACAGTTTCAGTGATTGTCGACACATTGTTCCAAAGCTCTCATTATCCCACGTGTTGACATAATTTTGGTTCCAAAGCTCTCTTTATGGGACTACTTTGCAGTAATCAAAAATATGCAAACTTTACAGGACTCACATGCATAAAGTAAAATTGACAAGAGGGTTTCTACATAATTCCTATCAAACGCAGATGAAACCTTCACATTTGAACAAGAAATTCAAATAGATAATACTTAAACTAGTTTAAAATAAAACCCTACTTGCATTTCTCATATTAAATAGAAGAAAACAGGAAAAACTTACCTCTTCTGACCTCAAGCAACTCGTTTCTCGCTGTCCAGTGTGCAACTCTGCAACTGCAAGATCTCCTACTCGGCCACACGATAGAGAACTATGAAATACAACTTCGTTATGCACTTTAATGGAAAGAAACTATGAAAATTAACAAATTATCACCTCAAGTAACTCATTTCTGGGTCTGGACTCTGCAACTATAACATCTCCTGCTCAGTCACTACAAACTCTTCCTTAGAACACGGGCTTACAGAACACAAAAACAACACACGCAAAGTAATAGAGATGCATAGCAAGTGGCTTAACTCTATATTAAATGACCAAAGTACCCTGGCCACGCGTGGCCACCAAGCCATTCCAGTGCCTTCACCTCTAGCTAGATGCCATTTAATGCATTTAATTTGCATTCATGCATTACGTACATCTACCCGCCAATTTTATTATAACTATGCCTTTTCTTAACTTTATTTAATCAATCTATGCGCTCGCATTTTCTTGATATTTTAATGCATTTAATCTGCATTCATGGATTACATACCTCTAGCGGCCAGTTTTTAAACTATGCCTTTGCTTAAATTTATTTAATCAATCTATGCATTCGCATTTTCTTGAATTTTTAAAACGAAAATGATTTATAAAGCTACTCGGACGAATAGAAAAATAGATAAATGCTAATTTTCCAATATAAAAAATAGCTCTCCAAATTCAAACTATACAAAAAAATAAGTAATATGTTAAATGCCGAAATGTGATTGGCCAATGTTGGGCCGGTTAAAAGCATTCCGGGCGAATGCATAAGTATTCCTGTCTGGCGGCAGGAACTAATAAATCACAAGTCTAATATGTATGACAAAGTTCAAACTAAAAAAGATGAAGCATACATGTTTGAGAATAGTAGTTTCCTCATTTGCTTCTACTTGTGAGCATGAAGAGCTAGGGTACAGATCTGCATAGGTACAAGATAGCAAGGAATTCATACAAAGAATAAGATTGGAGTTACATATTACAGTTTGATATAAAAACTACTGGCATCTTGGAAATAGCTTACAAGCATAACCATATAAAGAAAAGAATCCTACCAACTGTAGTAAAACTGAAAATGATTCGTATTGACACATAAAAGCAATGTTATAAAGTGTTGTCCATACAGTTTACTGTGCCAACAAGGGTTACTTACAGAAACATCTATTTTGACAAATAGTTTACTTGAGGAAGCCAAGTTTGTGCTACAAAACTAAGGTTTTGTCAGAGGTTGGCAACTACCCCCATGCTGTTGCAAAGAATTTGTAGGACCATGGAGCTGTGGAATTTTGCTGCTTGTTTGATCATGTACTTGAAAGACAGAAACTGTTTAAACACTACCATAAAAATTTACAAATAAAGTGTGAGCATGCTTCTTAAAATTAAAAATAGTAACAACAAAAAACACAAAACTATCACAAAGACTACAAACTGCTTGTTCTAATTTCAAAAACTGGTAGTATGAGTGTTAACTTCAGTGTAACTAGTCTCAATTATATAAAGATTAAAAGTGTGAAAAGGGAACAAAGAATATGCACTGCTCAACCTTTCTAAAAAGCTATGCAAGTGCAACTCAATCTTCTAAAGATTGGAAACAAATTATATACCTCTTCATCAACTAAATTTGATGGTATCCCAATGATGTAGACAAGGTTCTGCTGAATGACTCGAACATTACTATATTAGAAAAGATCTAAAGAGTAATACCGTTATGTGTTGATTAACAAAGTTTATTTAACAAGTAAATTTCAGAAATCAAATAAATATCAAAAGGAAATTGCATTATCAATGAACAAAACATTGTAAGACCTGATAGTTTTAACTTGTTACCTGTTTTCGAACTTCATTTGATATCTGAAGTTGGGCATATGGTAGAATACTTAGGAATTTTTTCCATTGAGTTGTGATGTCTTCAAATTTTTTTGCAACTTTATTCCTTTCTAGAATCTTGCAAGAATGCATAAGTGTCAGTTCAAGCAAAATTAAATTATTTGTAGGCAATGTGAATTATATTCCTATGCATCATTAAGATGGGAAGTAATTCAATACTGTATTGATGTAAAAATATTAAAAAATGATTTTAAAAACTGTTTACTATGAAATTGGAGCTCTGTGATTCATGATGATAACACCAAGAATTTTTAGCTTCAATTGTTTATATTTGTTGTTTCAATACATTTTGGATGACATCATGTAATACATCATTAAAATAAAAAATAATTTTAAACTATGTTGAAGAACTTAAAAACTATCTACCATCTTCAATAAAAACAAAATCGTACATATTGAATTTGCATTGGCACCAATGACATTTAATGTGTAAGAGCTATGATATTAAGCATACTCAAATAAGTAAATCTTCATATAGGTATCCATTAGTTCAGAAAGTTGTAAATGCAATAATGGATACTGCAATGAGCTTACCTCAGCTTTGATGTTAGTGTGTGGAATAAAGATAAGGAAGACTGCACTATCCTATGAACTGAAGGATGGAGCCTACTCTTGGAGATTGATATCGAGCCTTATGGCATTGTCCTGGTAATGGCAAGAGTCAAATGAGAGTTTCCACTATCCATTTAGGCATACCCCTGAACATGGAAATAATAATTATGATTATTGCTACACATAAAGCACATATTAAAAACTATGCAAGAGTATTCAAAGTTTTAAAATGTTTATCATAAAAACACTGTAACAAAAAAACAAGGATTGCCATTAATTTCATATAGAAAACCTTGTTGTATCTATCTCATAATGCAGAAAGGGCATAATATGGTCATGGACTGCATTGAACAGTAGCTTGCTCATTTGCTGCCACTTATGATCATGAACAGCTAGGATGTAGATCTGCATGGGATGAGAATTAGAATCAGAATTTCACTAAGGAAACATATTTTAATACATGTTTAATATGAACAACAAAATGAAAAAAATGGAGCATACCCATTCGAGAACAGTTGCATCTTTATCTGCTATCAATTATGAGCACGAAAATACAAGGTCTAGATCACTGGTGCTAGTTGTGTGCATCAATGGCTGAAGTTTAAACATGCATAAGTGGATGACAAATTGAAGATTAAATTGGCGTAGCAACAATGCACTATTTACAAAATGAATGTTATTTCACAATTAAGTCATTTGTGCAAGAAAAATTTTGAAAGCTTGTTAGAGGTCTACAATAACATACAGTTTCGACGATTAGGATATTGCTATGTTCAGTAAAATTCATCCAAGCATCGTAAAGGGACCAAAGCTGAAGCAAAATGGCTGATAAGATATACAAGTGAAAGTTTCGAGCTTCCATTGTTTTGATATAACTATGTATAAAAGGGAGGACAAGTTAGTGAATTTTGAATAGAGGAATTTTTTTAGATGTTGTAGTTGCAACTGCCCTAGGAGACATGTATACAAAATGTGGAAGCATAGACAAGGCATGTGAAATATTTGACAAAATTACTAAAAGAGATACCATCTCATGGAATACAATGATTTTGGGATATGCACAAAATGGATTTGCTGAAAAGGCTTTAGCAAATTTCAAGCAAATGCAATTAGCAGGTGTGAAGCCAAATTCCACAACCTATGCTAGCATCCTCCCTACCTGTGCCAAAATGGGAGCTTTGGAGCAAGGTATGAACATCCATCAGAGCATAATGGATGGGGGATTTTTGTCAAATGTTATGGTTGGAAATTCTCTGTTAGACATGCATGCAAAATGTGGAAATGCTTTGTTAGGTTTTCAGAACAAGAGTAGAGACAAGGGCTACATGAGGCAACCTCCACTAGAAAACTAAGGAGACAATTATGATAAATTAGTGAAAGTTGATTCCAAATAATAAGATGAAGCTAAACATCATGGAGAACATGCAAACTTGCTTGTCAATAAATGCAAGATTTTGCATGTTTTGCAATTTCAACACTAATGACCCCAAGTATGTAATGTGGAAGCTTGAGATCTCTAACTTAATAACCCCTTGCATGGTACACCTAATTACCAATCTCTAAGTTTTAATTAATTTTGTTGAAATCCCTGACTCACTTTTTTCATTTGATATTTTTTTTGCAAGTCATCTCTCTTTTTACCACTGTTAAAGAGTTAATCACCTATATCAAAGTAAATCTATGTAAAATGGCATGAATTTTCAATTTTGAAAACCTGTGATAGCAAAAATTGAGCTGAAAAATAAACTTACCTATTCTGATGCTTTCATCAAGATTCAATTGCATAGTTTTTGAGTCAAATTCATTATCAATTTATCAATAAACTTACCTGTTTCTGACTTCAAAATAGTAGTTGTCTTCTTTCCAAATCAGTAATGGGTTCACCCTATTAATGACTAGATTTCATTAATGGTAAGCTTTGTACAAAGAGAGATTCCTGAGAAAGAATGAATTAATCCAAAAATGAGAGTAGCTAAACTATCCTAGAACACACCCACAAGCTCATGCACACACCCACGTATGCACACACATACACACATGCATGAAACCAAGAAAGTGGGTAGACAAAGGTAGTTCACCATCTTTGAATTTCAAGATGTTCAAAAAAAAGCATCATGTGAGGATTGGAAGTCACTTTTGGTCATTATCACCATGTAGGCACAAACTTTCGGTGAGCTGCTGGAAACTATCTAAACAATTGATAGAAACCAATACTATAAAGAGCTACATATTCTATAGTATATCCATTGACACTGATTTTTAGAGTTGATGATATTTGGTTGTGGACTGCACACAACTGCAGAAGCTTTAGTAGTTATGGTTGCAAGCAAGCTTTTGCCTATGTGAGAGGACTGATAATAAAAAGTTTACTTATGAAAAAACAAATAAACCAAGTATAATCTACAGGTCCTGTAAAGGCCTGTTCACCAACAAAAAAAAAAAAATTCACTCAACAGTAGCAATTTTTTATGCAATCAAACCTTTCAATGATAAGGTCATTATACTGCCATTAGATGTTTGTGAAATCTACTTAGAAAAAATTTGTATAGGTCCATAAAGGTCTTTAAAAATTGAAACCTAGCAACTTCATCCAAATAGTGTAGTTAAAGCAGATGGATCCAATGACATTTTCAAGCCATCGACAAGAGTCACCTTATTGCCAAGTAGAACACTAAATAGATCTCATTCCAAAAGCTACTTTACCCATTGCTTGTCTATGTTGTTTCTCTCTTCTAGAGAATGGTGAAATAAAGTGCCAAATTCATGAGTTGATATAGAAAGGACACATTCACCGTAGTGTATTACCCTATGGATGGCATATGGAAACTATGTATATTATTGAATATAGAGATTTGAAGAAGATCAACTATAAAGAATTACCTTTGTATTCCTAGGACAGGGACTGGTTGGACCAACTCCAAGATACCATATATTTCACCAAAGAAGCCTAAATCTAGGATAACTTTGGGTATCTATTTTTAAGTGTTGCAGTTGTGAGAGGTTGACAATGGAATTGGGGAGGTTATTTAAACCTCTGAAAATTTCTATTTTTAAGTGTTGTAGATGTGACAGGTTGCCAATGGAATCAGAAAGGTTATTTAAACCTCTACACTGATGGGTACGTGAAAATATAGCAGATAAATCTGCTTATACTATTCATTAAGTGAACATAAGATTTATTGCTAATGTTCATTAAATGAAAACTTTAAACTATTTTCCAGCACATCTGAAATTGCCACCTCCTTCTAGTCAATGATATTTTTCTGGCAAAGCAAAACATAAAGATTTTTTCAAAAAATTGCAATTTAACCAGGAAAATCATGTTAGGGTTAGGGTTACTATTTTAAAAAAAGGGGAACAAAATTGGGTCAGGGTTAGGGTTAGAAGACCTTTGCTTCAACTTACTAGACACTATATCTCTATACTAATCATCTAGTGTTATCTTGTATAGTATCCTCTCGGCCTACCAAATGAGGAATGACTTCAAATATACTATTTTTTTATCAATTTCTATTCTTTGAATGTGTTCATTGGTTGTATCTCAAGATCATACGCCTACAACATGCTTACCAATTTATCTTCTTTTCTCATTTTAGCTTTGTCTTATCCATTCTAGTATATCAATACTTTTACAATAGTCCCATTCACCTCTTATTTGTGGACATAAAAAATAAACTCTTTTTCACTTTAACTAACCTTGTACAAGCGTTCTACTACTGATGTCAAATGGAGCAGTTTAGTCAATTGTATTTTCTTACTATATTATTTCTTTTGCATAGAGATCTATTCCAATGAGCACTACAAAACTAATGCTGACACTGTGCAAACCATAGGTGTTATATAATTCACTCAAATAAAATGATTACCATATAGAGGTCAATCATTTATCACCAATATTAGGTCATTTATGACTGGATTCAACTGTAATCTGATCTAGGTAGAATCATTACCCCATGTGAGTACTTTCAAAAAGAATATCTTGGAAGAATAATAGTATTGTTCACAACTTGAAGGACATGCTCAACATAATAGAAAGTTTTGGTGCTAAAAGGTATTGGTTCATTTCACCAATGAAGCCATGATGTAGCTCCTCTTAACATCATTAAAAAAGAGATTCCTTTCATTCTCATGAGAAGAAAGAAGATTAGATCTAATATCCAAAGATATAAAGAAGGGAGAAAGCCTATCTACAGAAAGCCTATAATTGAACAAGAAATAAAGAACCTTGGCAAGTCAAGAACATGCAAGCAAAGCACAAAGCATTACACAAAACATAATTCATCTCTAAGTTTCTAAATACTGGGGCAGTGTCTTTTTTCTCTCTAGTCTGGACAGTTATAACTTTTCCTCACAACTGGGAATCTCGCAACTCCTTGCATGGAGAGAGCTTTATTTGCCAGTGATAAGTTTATTTTCCATTTCTAAAGTTGTACATCCCTAAATAGGAATATAAGGATATATTTGGATCTTTTGTTGAATAAAATGATGCATGAGAGGGGAAGCAAAGGAATTAGAGTGTCCATTCTAATTTCTGATAGCAACCCAACAACAACCAAGTTCATGCAGTTAATACAGCCTTGATGAATGAAATGGAAATGCAGAAACATAGACAAGGCGCATGAACTACTTGAAAGAATGACTCAAGAATGGATTTCATGAAATGCAATTATTAGGCATAAAATGCGTTTATTGAATAGGTTTTAGAAACACTCAAGCAAGTGCAATTAACAGGTGTAAAGCCAAATTAAATAACCTTTGCCAGCATCCTGTGCTAAAATGGAAGTGCTGGGAGAGGGAATGGGCATCCATCAAAGCATAAAGGATAGAAGAATTTTGTCAAATGTTGTAGTTGTAAATGCCCTAGCAAACATGTATGCAAAATGCGGAGGCATAGACAGGGCATGAGAACTATTTGACAGAATGCCTCAAGAAATGTGGTCTCAAGCAAGGCGTGAGGATTTCTTGACAGAAGGCATCAAAGAAATATGGTCAGGGACTGTCATTATTGCAGAACATTCACAAAATGGATTGTTAAAAATGCTTTAGAACCATCACGCAAATGACCAGTATTCTGCAGGAGTTATAACACTCGATCCCAAATCTAGATAAAGTTAGGGTGCAGCTTCCACTTGGCCTCAGGGATCCAAAGAAAAAGTTCATGTTACATGCAATATTAGAATATCCTCTCATGTCACCCATTTGAGAATTACTTTGTTTAGTAATATAATTCGAATAATTTTATTCATAAATTTTTCGTTAAAGAATTACTCTAGTTCAATTCTTTAGTTCAAGCAAGATAAGTGATGAGAGGTTTTACAAACTCTTACTTTTAATAATGAAGAGTTTTCAAAAAGCTCTAATTTTAGAGAGTTTTAAAGATGTGGATGTCTTTAATCTTTCTTAAAGATATCACTGGGTTCGGTCTTTGGTTTATTAATCAAGTTGAATGAGTTTATAAAATTTTTAGATGTATATATATAAAGTAGTTCTTGGTCTGTTAACTAAATTTGTAAAAAGTTATTATGGAGATCAAGTTATTGAGTGTATGGTACCTTTAGTCATATTTAGCTCTCAACTTTATTTTTAATAAAATAGATAGCTATAATTATTGGTCTGTTTGTGAAGTTTAATGAATAGATAGCTTCCAGCTTTAAATTGTTTACTTTTCATAATAGATAACTTTAATTCTTGGTCTGTTGGTGAAATTTAATGAATAGATAGCTCTCAGTTATAAACTCTTTACTTCAAAAGAATAAATAGTTCTCAACTCTCTTAGTGGAGTTGAATAGATAATTTTCAGTTCTTTGATCTTAGTTCTTAGCTCTTTACTTTAAGAGAATATATAGTTTTTAATAGTTGAATAAATTTGTAAAAATTTTTATTGAAGATCATAAGATTTATTAAAAATAAGATTGAAATTGTGGTAACAAAGAAATTATAACAGAAAAAATAACTCTAAGCTCTTAATTCTTGTCTTCACTTAGAAACATAGTTTTAACCCACCGTACAAAAATAATAAGAAATTATTATAAAAAACCCTTAAAAAAAGTTGAATAGAACAGAAAAAACATCTACACTTTTTAAGCCCTAGCAGTATTTTGTCTCTTTTACTAGTAGTAGGTATTTTGTGCTCTGAATGGCTGGACTTCTATTTCTATTTCTCTATACTTCAATTTTAAAAATCAACAAAATCATTAGGTGATTAAGTAATAGAGTACGTCAGCCCAATAGCTATGATAAATAGTCAACATGATTATTAATAATTATATTTAGATTTATATGCATTCCAAATATAAAAAATTATTTTCTTTCACAGTCAAAATAAAAATAAATAGATCAAGGATTGGAATGGAAGATATGTTCTAAAGATGAAAAATAAGATCTGTTATCACATACCAAATTGTAAGGCATTCCAAAATTGGGGATATGTTCTAGATATTTGATTCATCCATAAAATATCTCTTTCAATTTGGATTCATATGGTTAGAAGACCTTTGCTTCAACTTACTAGACACTATATCTCTATACTAATCAACTAGTGTTATCTTGTATAGTATCCTCTTGGCCTACCAAATGAGGAATGACTTCAAATATACTATTTTTTTTTATCAATTTCTATTCTTTGAATGTGTTCCTTGGTTGTATCTCAAGATCATACGCCTACAACATGCTTACCAATTTATCTTCTCCTCTCATTTTAGCTCTGTCTTATCCATTCTAGTATATCAGTACTTTTACAACAGTCCCATTCACCTCTTATTTGTGGACATAAAAAATGAACTCTTTTTCACTTTAACTAACCTTTTACAAGCATTCTGCTACTGATGTCAAATGGAATAGTTTAGTCACTTGTATTTGCTTACTATATTATTTCTTTTGCAAAGAGATCTATTCCAACGAGCACTACAAAACTAATGCTGAAACTTTGCAAACCATAGGTGTTATATAATTCACACAAATAAAATGATTACCATACAGAGGTCAATCATTTATCATCAATATCAGGTCATTTATGACTAGATTCAACTGTAATCTGATCTAGGCAGAATCATTACCCCATGTGAGTACTTTCAAAAAGAATATCTTGGAAGAATAATAGTATTGTTCACAACCTGAAGGACATGCTCAACATAACATAAAGTTTTGGTGCTAAAAGGTATTGGTTCATTTCACCAATGAAGCCCTAATGTAGCTCCTCTTAACATCATTAAAAAAGAGATTCCTTTCATTCTCATGAGAAGAAAGAAGATTAGATCTAATATCCAAAGATATAAGGAAGGGAGAAAGCCTATCTATAGAAAGCCTATAATTGAACAAGAAATAAAGAAACTTGGCAAGTCAAGAACATGCAAGCAAAGCACAAATCATTACACAAAACATTATTCATCTCTGAGTTTCTAAATATTGGGGCAGTGTCTTTTTGCTCTCCAGTCTGGACAGTTATAACTTTTCCTCATAACTGGGAATCTCGCAACTCCTTGCATGGAGAGAGCTTTATTTGCTAGTGATAAGTTTATTTTCCGTTTATAAAGCTGTACATCCCTAAATAGGAATATAAGGATATATTTAGATCTTTTGCTTAATAAAATGATGCATGAGAGGGGAAGTAAAGGAATCAGAGTGTCCATTCTAATTTTTGATAGCAACAAGACAACAACCAAGTTCATGCAGTTAATATACCCTTGATGAACGAAATGGAAATGCAAAAACATAGACAAGGCGCATGAACTGCTTGACAAAATGACTCAAGAATGGATTTCATGAAATACAATTATTAGGGATAAAATGTGTTTATCAAATAGGTTTTAGAAACACTCAAGCAAGTGCAATTAACAGGTGTAAAGCCAAATTAAATAACCTTTGCCAACATCCTATGCTGAAATGGAAGCACTGGGAGAGGGAATGGGCATCCATCAAAGCATAAAGGATAGAAGAACTTTGTCAGATGTTGTAGTTGCAAGTGCTCTGGCAAACATGTATGCAAAATGCAGAGGCATAGACAGGGCATGAGAGTTGTTTGACAGAATGCCTCAGGAAATGTGGTCTCAGGAAAGGTGTGAGGATTGCTTGACAAAAGGCATCAAAGAAATATGGTTAGGGACTGTCATTATTGTAGAACATTCACAAAATGGATTGTTAAAAAGGCTTTAGAACCATCACACAAATGACCAGTATTTTGCAGGAGTTATAACACTCAATCCCAAATCTAGATAAAGTCAGGGTGCAGCTTCCCCTTGGCCTCAGGGATCCAAAGGAAAAGGTCATGTTACATGCAATATTAGAATATCTTCTGAAGTTGTTCATAAAGCCTCCCACTCCTTTAAATTAAGTAAAAGCATTTGAAAGAGATATCACAAGACCTAGAGTTCCAAAAGGTTGACTGATTCAAATTCTCAGATCGTACTCATCTGACAAGTGGTCTAGGAGACCCTACAAATCTACAAATTTGGCTAAGAACCAACAATTCATATCAGGATTAGGGGAGGGGTTGATCCTTACTGAAGCTTTAACCGGTGCAGGAAAGAGTAGCTATTGTGAGGAAAACAAGACCCTTAAAAGCATTTGAAATCTTTAAAGTGCATAAAGGAGCAAAGATATGATATACGAGTACTTAAATGTCTTGTTGCATGCCAAAACTTTTAGATGTACAATGGTGACTCAGTATGGAATCTTGAACTGATGTACTATAATTATACTTTAGGTTCCTTTATTTACAAAGATGCTATTCCAAGTTCTTTGTACACTTCAATTTTTGATGATTCAAGAAGAAATCTTCTAAATACTACATAGATTCACAATAGGTCAGAATAATAAGGCACCCCCTTTCATGTTAGGCTATAAATTGTCTAAGAAGATGAGCACTTCTAGGAGGGCTCTAATTGCAGTGTCAGATGCTAATGGAACTATTAATAGCTGGATATTCAATTATGTCTTTAAAATATTTAGTGTGTATGTACAAGCTTCTGTTTATGAGAGAAAAGACAACAATCTATATTAGAATGCACTATGTTAAGCTTCACATTGTTAGTCTAGTTTATTTTATCAAATTCAAAATTTGCTATTGATGATGCATATTTAGACTAAGGAATGCTATCTACAACTTGTAAGTTCACACTTAAGAGTGACTCTCTACTCTCAACAAATGCAACATTTTCTATTTTTCATTAAATGCACAGAGCTCACATTTTACTCTCTCTTGCCATTGTTACAGGTTGTACTTCTACTCCCATTGACTTAATTCTGGTCATTTATTGACATTGATATGATGTTAAAAACTCAAAAAAAAATTGTAGTCAGTAGTGTTAATAGACAAAGATCCCCAAAAAATTTGTGTTCAAAGTAATTGAAAGCTCGATGTTTCAAAACACACATTGAACTATCAAACCCTGACCACAAAGCCAACAATATTAATAAATTAATACCTTAATGGGTACCTAGAGGCAAAAAATTAGAATATGAATGCCTCCAAGTAAAGTGTTTGGGAAAAATAGTAGTAAACAAAATGGAAATTAAGAGCAACAAACACCACAAAATTTAAGTCTCAGGAATTCACCCTAGACTACCTAAATTATGGGAGAAGACTCCAGCAAAAGTGAGGAAAAACACATACTTATCCACTATCTTCAAAGGGAAATACAAGATTAGGCCTCTTGGGCAGACAACGAGCCTGAAATCATAAGTAATACGCACCCATTCCTTCACAATGGAGCACTTCTGCTGCAATCAGTTACCTGTACATAACAAAAATCAAAGAAAAAACATTTAGGGTTTTAATAAAGTCAGATGAAAAACTCTTTTGAAAACAAAATTGAATTCTTGTCCTAATGTTCACCTTGCTTTATGTCTTTCGGCCTTCATATTTAAAGACTTCATTCTATTTTCAAAATATCAAGTAAAACAAGATAAATGATCGGTAAATAGTATGTCTTGGGGCACAAGAAACCATGGAAATAATGAAACTCCCGTGCAAGCAAAGAAAAATCTTCAAACAGAGCAAAACATAAAAGATATATGGAACAACGAAGGAGAAAATGAACTGCTTGAAGTAGTTGGAAAAGCTGGGGAAATGTTGGGCGTGAAAATCTCCCATTCTCGTTTCCCAGATTTTTTAGCAAGAAGGCTACGAGAGGCCTCCAAGACCATGCCCACTATGCCCTGCATTCCATAACAATAGCTACGATTCCCTTCTGAAATGGGAAAATGGAGGTAATGGAAGAAATGGAAGCAGAAAAATCGCTTATATCGGGTAAAAATTGTGTGCCAATCAAATTCAAGAGAAATGATTTTTGAAATAAATTTTGTTAAATAATTCACATGTATACATTGATTATAGATTAAAAAATTTCAAATAGAAAAAATTCTCAAGTTCTAATTGGTTAAAATAAGAGTTATTAATAACAAGTTAAGTTTTGGTGGTGCCTATAGTTCCCTGGCAGGAACTAATAATATAATATACTAGTTATGGCACCTTGTGCAATGGGTACGCCGAAGAGGTGTGGAAGGTCAATTAGAAAAAAATTGGTTTATTTTTTGCACATATTTGTATAGTATATGAGACAAATTGGTAGGTTATTTAGAAAACAATTTTAATATTAAATTATTAATTTATTTTTATTATAGAATAATATTATATTTATTTTTTAAATTTGATGTATTAACTATTATATTATTAGATAAATATTTTATATAAATATTTATTATTTATGTCATTATTTTATGTATTTATTATTATATTATTATGTTATTACATTTATGTCATTATTATATTATTATATTATTATTATTTATGTATTAACTATTATATTGTTATATATTATAGCATTGTATATTAAAAATCAAATTATTTATTATATATTTAAAACTAATTAAATGTTTATTATTTATGTCATTATTTTATGTGTTTATTATTATATTATTACAATTATTATATTTATGTCATTATTATATTGTTACATTTTATGTATTATTTATGCATTAACTATTGTAATAACTATTATATTGTTATACTCAATTTATTAAGCTTTACAAATATTTTAAAACTCAAAATTTGCTATTGATTGTATTGCAAATCTAAAGAAGGATGAATAAAATGAAAATAAAATTACATTAATATAATAATTTAAAATATATTTATATTTAAACAATACAACATTATAATATTAATATAATAGTAATTAGAAAATAGAAACCTTTGTAATTGATATGTTCACCATCTATGAAGATTGATTTCAACATGTTTCTTCAATGTAAATTTGTAATGATCTATTTCGGAAATCATTTTTAATTATCCTATGAGAACAAGTAAACATTAAATATAGCTCAAATTATCTTTATTTTATTTGCATCTGGTTACAAAGTAACTCCTATAAGATGGGTAATTTGATGTACATCTACATTCCAAAGTTTTGTACTAAAGCTAGGAAAAAATAACTATACTGTAGTGACAATCATATTCGATCAGGATTTTTACATGACATAACCCTAATTACACCTTGCATAAACCTTGGCTGAAGCATGGTAGAAAACCATGCAATAGTTAACCCCTCCTTTTTTGTAAACCTGCATGCAAACAAATACATAATTAAACAAGATGCTGATGTAATAGTGAAATAGAATAAGAAGTAGATATATATATAAATAAATAGGTTGAATGTTTAAAAAAAAAAATCCAACAGAATACCTGCTTGAAGTATGTGAAATAGGGTTATTAGTAAAGAGAATGGTTGAAAAATAATAAGCATAATAATCACCATATTCTGCCCGTTCGATTCTTCATTTGCTATCGGTCGGGTCACATCATCTGCATCGTCGACATACGATTTGAAAGTCATCTGCCTACATCATACTCTTCCATCAACAGTTAAAATCTTTCTGTGGTCACATCTTCCAGTCAGTGCACGGTCCGCAGGTTTGCAGGCCTTACTTAGTGATATATATAATTTTTATATATTAAACATTTATTGGAAAGTAGTAAAAGGTGACGAAAAAGCTACAAACTCCTCTTGTGGGAATTTTGATGGAGAACCATATTAAATGCAAAGATCAATTCATCTGCAGGTTGCTTTAAACAATCGACGGTTGGGAATGACGAAACTGTCAACCATGTTGTCTCTGTGTATTTCAACCATTCAAGGACAAAATGAGTTTGGAAAACTCAAATAAGGAAACGCCTTTAGCGTAAATATAAATATAATATTCTAATATTATACAATATTATATTATATTATAATATTTATATTATAGTATTATATAATATTATAATATATATTATATTATATAATATAAATATTACATTATATATATTATAATATATTATATTATAAATATTATTAATATAATATAATATAATAATATTAAATAGAGGACTTAATATTATATAGATGATAGATAATTTGTGAATCAACTTTGTCCATGAAGAAGGGAGCTATAAGTAATAAGTAATGAAACTTTGAATTTGATCATGGTTCAGGATGAACGTTGGTGGCATGCTTAACACATGCAAGTTGGACAGGAAGTGGTGTTTTCAGTGGCGAACGGGTGAGTAATGTGTAAGAACCTACCCTTGGGAGGGGAACAAGCTTAGGTAGGGGTCCCATGAGGGGGGCTTAAACTCTATGGATTATGATCAAATTCGAAAGAAAAAATAATAGAGGAGTAATAATCATTTATTTAGTCATTTTTATTTGCCTGATATTAGTCATTTATTTAGTTATTTAGTTGTGATTTTATCCAATGACCAAATTAGTCACTTATAAATGACCAAATTAGTCATTTATTTTTAAAATACTACTAGTGTTAGTCACGTGACTAAAAGTTTTAGTCACATAGTCATTTATTTTCCAAATTCTACTAGTGGATAAATCACCTAGATTTCCCCACCTTGTTCGCCCTTTCAAAACAACATTCCTACCAGGGAAGTCCAGCCCCTTGGGCCCAAATTTTCCAAAATCCCTTTAGAAAGTGACTAACGACATTTGAAAGTAAATATTTAATTTCATTAATCATATGATGTCTAATTGGATTTCATCCATGGGATTTTTGACTAATGTTAATGCTTTCATAATTGGTTGTACTCGTTACGTCTATGTTTGTAGGATATATCGAATTGGGAGTAGGACACTTGGGGGTAGCTATAGAAAAAGACAAAGGAAAGAAAGAAGACAAGACTCCTCGTGGAAGAGAGGACAAGGATCAAATGAAATACCAGTTCTAGGGTGAGCCTCTACATTCAAAAATCATCACCGACTGGAAGGAGATTGATGAGGTAAAACTAACCTCATCATGATAATACCATAAAGACCTAGTTTATACATGCAAATCTCTATCCTTTTCCAATTAATTAAATTCTAGGAGAAATAATTGCTTAATTTTAGTGAGAACTTGTATAAACTTTGTTTCTTTTGATTTCTTAAAGTAATTTTCCAATACAGATTTAATGGGTTGTTTTAGGTGTTTTGTAGATAATAATCGATCAATCAAAGTTATAGATTGAAGCATCCAGCTGGCACATGCTCTAGAATAGGATGAAGATATATGCTAGAAATATGCTCCGGAACTTCAGGGTGATGGACCGAAGATGTAGTTGTTCTTAAAGTTGTTATTTTTGTTATCCTTTGAATTAAAGACTTTATGGCTTGACTTGAGCCTCTTAAATACTGTGTAATGGGTTTAAAGATATACGAGTTATCTGTAGATCTTCTTAGATATTTTCAATGGTTATCCATACCATCTAAAATATAGCATGTAGTTACAGTTTCTCTATAAAATATATGATCTCTAGAAGTAAGATATACAGTGAAAAGTAATGTTATACTATCAAAATGTTTCTGAGGGTTATGAATAAAGAGATTGTTATCTAAAATTCTCAGTTATGAGTCATGGATGATAACTATGATTGATAGAAGTGTTTCTGAAATAGCTGTGAATGTGAGCTGAGAATGAATGTGTTAACCCATGAGCTGGCCACTTCACGGGAGTAGATAAGTGTTCTCTTTTATTATAATGTTGTTCTGTAGAGAGTCATTAAGTTTATTGTTATTAAATTTTAGCTTTGGAGTATTTGTTATCTTTTCACTTCCATAGTTTTTGTTATTAATTGTTAGAATCTTTATTGTTAAGAAAATGCTTTATGGATTGCTATAAGTTTTTCTTCTTTTATAATTTTCCAGCTTCTTAGTTTAGTCATTTTTGCGCTTTTCAATTTAGTTATTATGTTTTCTAAATTAGTTTGCTTATGCTTCCAGCTCAAGCATTTTCTATTTTCTTAGGAATAAATTACTTTGCAGTTTTATAGCTAGATAGTTTGAAGTTAGAATTAATCTTAAGTTGCTCTTAAAATTTAGGAAACCTGAGGGAGATACTCCAAACTTCTTCTATTGCAGATTGCCTTGAACACTACCCAATCGACAAATTGAATATTATATTCTAAAGTAATGGGACCTAACGACAACATCTCACTTTTTGGCACCATTGTCGGTGACCCCTTAGCTCCTTTTGCTTAAGTGTTAATAGAAGATGCCTAGAATACATATTTTAGGCCAAAAATACTATTTGTGGCTTCCTTTTCTGCATGATCAGGAAAAGAGGGCCTCACAGATGATTTATACCAAATACCCTCCCAAAATACATCCCAATTATACATAGGGAGGCCCAAGGCTCAGAAGATCATTCTGCTGACAAATTACTTGAGCCTAACCCACCCGAGGCTTTCCACTATCTCCCAAAAGATCATCCTATAGTGCAACCTGTTGTCGATGAAATTATTTTTTAGGAGTATGTTCCTCTAAACATCATGGGAGATCAGAGGGAATAAGATAACCATAATGATGCCAACCATAATAATAATGATCCTCCACTACCTAGAATGTTCACTTATCCTATTGCTCTGGATGCACATGATGATACAACGATGAAAAACATCTCTCCAACTTTCCTTCCAACCTTTCATGGTTTATCTTTAGAAGACCCAAACCAATTTCTCTTTGAATTTAAGGTCCTTTGTCAAACCTATGACTATAAAAATGACAACAAAAAACCTGAAGTTGTTTCCTTCTATCTTGAAGTATTCAACCATGCGTTGGTTTATGGGACTATCCTCTAGAAGTATTACATCTTGGGAAGAAATGGAGATTGTGTTCTTGAATAAATATCAGAGTTATTGTAGGGTGAGTGATCATAAGGAAGAGCTATTTAAACTTTGGCAGAATGAGGATGAGAGTCTAGAGGACTATTTGGATAGGTTTATTTTCTTATCTAAATGATGTGGAGAAACGACTATTAGTGTTGAGATTCTCAAGACTATATTTCTTAGAGGACTCAATGATGATGCAAAAAGAAGTCTTGATTTAATGGGAAAAGGAGATGTGTCTCAGTTAAACCTTGAAGACATATGTGATTTGTGTCAGAATTTTTCATGTACTCATGGAGGAATCCAAAAAAAATAATCTTTTCAAAGGGAATAACAAGATAGGTAAACTCCGAGAAGAAATAGAAAATCTTAAGATAGGCATACTTGTCCAATTGAACACTACGTTAGATGGTATATAGGAAAAGACACGTAACCTTGAGACTTTGTCAATCTATTGTCCTAGGTGTCGAAATAAACATCTTTTACGAGAGTTCCCTTTAGACAAGGTTAATGTTTTTCAACTTTGTAAGCAAAGCCACCCTACCAATCAATGTGAGCTTTTTACTGATCTTAAGAATACTAAGAAAAAAATTGCTCAGGTTGGAGAAGAAATAAACGTGCTAAATCAACGCCAGGGAGGTAATTTTTTCTTATGGGCAGAATTCAATCCTACATGGAGACTCCAGAATAACTGGGCTAGTAATAAATGGCCTCCATCTTGGAATCAACCCTATTCTCCATAGCCTATTTGGGGAACTCTTTATTGGGGATCTCCTGAATGGGCAAGTCAATCATGGGGAACTCAGCAGTGGCCAAACCAGTCACAACAACAATGGTACCCACAACACATTGCTCCCCAATGGAATCAAGGACAAAATAAATTTTATACTGGTCCTAGGAGGAATCAACAACATAATTTGTTACCACCACCTCAGAATATTCCTCAAACTGAGCAGGTAAATCAACCTCAACTTCCAGCACAACCACTTCCCAATCCTAAGAACAATCGACATAATACTCTGGTATATAATACTAAGCAAGATAATTTCATAGGACTTAATGCAATTCATTGTGGAAATGTTCAGTTATGTTCCAGTAGGACACTTCAATTGCTAACTATTGAGGAAGTAGTGGACGAACCTATTTCTCAAATTTTTTAGAAAGATACTACCCTACCTACGAATACTACTGAGTCTTCAGCAACAAGAGCTGTTGATTCACCTCAAGAAGAGGGAGGTTAGTCTTGACTGAGTTTAGTAAAGATATCCCTTCAAAGGAGAAAACTCAAGCACCATTTTTGGAGTGTCTGAAATCAACAATTCCAAAAGATACTATAGAAATGACATTAGCTTCTGAAACTGCATTAATTCAAGAAATTAAACAATTGCAAATAGAGGTTCCTTTGTTGTAGGCAATAAAGGAAATCCTTGAGTTAAATCAGTTGATCAAATAGCTATGTATTAGAACTCCAGGAAGGAAACCAAAGAAAATAAACACTGTGCACATTGATGGTTATCTAGCTGATTTTTTGTCTGGAAAGACTGTTGCTCCAAAATATGATAATCTTGGGAGTCCACTGATTCCTATTACAATTAATGAGGTAGTAATACCTAATGCATTGGTGGATTTGGGAGCAACTATTAATGTAATGACAGTGGATGTAATGGAGAAATTAAGTCTTACTAATTTAAGTCCTACAACTACAGTCTTGCAGATGGAAAATCAGTCTATAGCTATTCCAAAAGGTGTTATAAAAAATGTTCTTGTTAAAGTTGATCGATGGGAATATCCAGTTGAATTTCAAATAATCCAATCACTTACACCTAAAGATAGTTATCCAATAATTTTGGGAAGACCATGGTTGGCTACTGTCGCTGCTAAAATTGATTGTCGAGGAGGTATGACCATTTCACATGGTCTAGATAGTAAACATTTATTTTTATATCCTCCTGCTAAACCTACCAAATATAATAAAGTCTAGGTTGATGAACCAGAAGAATTTAGTGGGCAAGACAGTCTGGCCTCCTTGGCCATGGTAGTGATTAAACAACATGGAGAAGAATTAGAGGATGAGTTAGTGAATGAGGATGTACATTTGGCTATAGGTTCGAGTGAAGAAGTAATAGAGGATGTACCAGAAATTTTGGGACAACCGATTGATATAAGTGGGATGGAACATAATTATGTTACCATGGGGATGCCTTGTCCCTTGGCTAATATGATTCCTAGAATGAGTTATTTATTTGATGATATTACAAGATCTCACCGACTTATACCTCACAGTTTTCCTCTCAACACTTTGTTATGACCAATACATACTGTCACTTCATCCTATCCACGAACAAAAAAAATTATGTTGTTACCAGGAAAAACTATGAATGCCAATAGTTGGTTGACAAAAATACAAGAGGATAAATTATTTAATGTGGTGGTAAAAAGGTCTAAATATTTTGCTTGGGACTATACAGACATGAGGGGGATCCACCCAAGTGTTTGTACTCATCACATTTATAATGATCCTAATATAACACCTGTTCATCAACCACAGAGGAGACTCAACCCCGCATTAAAGGATCTTGTCAAAATAGAGATTGAGAAACTCCTCCGTGTAGGATTTATTTATCTTATCTTAGATAGTAAGTGGGTGTCACCTATGGTAGTTGTACCAAAGAAAAATGGCAAGTGGAGAATTTGCGTGGATTATAGAGAACTCAATAAAGCCACCTTTAGAGATTATTTTCCCTTACCATTCATTGACCAAGTTTTGGACAATTTGGTTGGGAGGAAATATTTTTCTTTCTTAGATGGATTTAGTGGTTACAACCAAATTTAGGTAGCACCAGAAGACCAAGATAAGAGAACATTTACTTGTCCTTGGGGTACATATGCATATCAAGTTCTTCATTTTTGACTTTGTAATGCTCCAGCGACTTTTCAGAGGGCCATTTTGGCTATATTTGCAGCACTTGTCATTGATTGTGTAGAGGTTTATATGGATGATTTCATAGTATATGGGTCAACCTATGATGAAGCTCTTCAAAACCTAGATAGGGTTTTGGAGGTTTGTGAGGAAAACCGACTGTCCCTTAGCCACGAAAAGTGTTTAATAATGGTGGAACAAGGAATAGTCTTAGGCCATCACATTTCCTCGGAAGGAATAAAAGTTGATCCTAAAAAAATTGAAGTCATACAACAATTGATTGTACCTCAAACAAAACAGATATTCAATTTTTTCTTGGACATGCTAGATATTATAGAAGGTTCATAGAAAGCTTCAGTAAGATAGCAGCTCCTATGTTTTCTCTCCTCCAAAATGATGTGGAGTTTAATTGGACGCCTGAGTGTCAACAATCATTTGAAATGATAAAAGAAAAGCTTGTCTCTACTCCTATACTACGTGGACCAAATTGGAGTCTTACCTTTCACATTTGTGTTGATGCTTCAGATGATGCAATTAGTGTAGTATTAGGGCAAGAAGATGAGGATGGGGGTAAGTATGCCATATATTTTATTAGTAAAAACCTAACATCTGCTGAGAGAAAATACACGACGAAAAAAAAAGAATTCTTAGTTGTGGTTCATGCCATCAAAAATTTCTGTCATTATATTACAGGATATAAAGTTACCATTTATATAGATCACTCAGCTATAAAATATTTAATGAATAAACCTATAGTTAATGGTCGGATAATGAGATGGTTACTACTTCTTCAGGAGTTCAACGTGGAAATACTTGACAAGCCAGGGAAATTTAACGAAGTGGTAGAATTTTTATCTTGAATCAAACAAGAAGAGGGTGATCGAGCACTTGTACAAGATGAGTTACCAGATGAAAATTTGTTTGCTATCTCTATAAAGGTTCCTCGGTTTGTTGATATTTCCAACTATTTAGCTACTTTTGAAGTACCTCCTGAATTTACATCAAAACAAAGGAAGAGACTTATTCGAGAGTGTGCATCATTTAAATGGATTAATGGGATTTTATTTCATTATGGACCTGATATGGTTTTGAGAAGATGTGTCAGGGCTAATGAAACTTATAGTATTCTGAGGTCCTGTCACGATGATCCTTCAAGGGGTCATTATTCTGCAAAAAGAACTTCTCATAAAATTTTAGGTGTTAGATATTATTGGCCTTCAATGCATAAAGATGTTAAAAATTATGTTTGACATTGTGATGAATGTCAAAGAGTAGG
The DNA here is from genome assembly GCA_007258455.2 of Sequoia sempervirens. Classification (NCBI taxonomy): domain Eukaryota; kingdom Viridiplantae; phylum Streptophyta; class Pinopsida; order Cupressales; family Cupressaceae; genus Sequoia; species Sequoia sempervirens. The sequence continues at coordinate 348,547,268 of VDFB02270651.1, read as the reverse complement.
AAGACCAGTTGCTTCTACAAAAATTCCTTTGCAGCCTTAGGTAACTTTGGAACCATTCGAAAAATGGGGGTTAGATTTTATTGGCCCCATAGATCCTTCCTCTCAAGGGAAAGAATATATATAATTTTGTACCGATTATCTAACGAAATGGGCAGAAGTTCAAGCTTTACAAGTTTCTAGAGAAGAGCAAGTTGCTGATTTTCTCTATAACAATTTTTTTCTTCAATTTGGAGCCCCTCGAACTATCGTTACAGATCAAGGACCCCAATTTATGTCCAAAGTTCTCCTAGCATTTATGGACCATTTTTAGGTGAGCCATAAGAAGTCATCCCCTTATCACCCTCAAGCAAATGGTCAAGTAGAGGTGACTAATAGGGAGTTAGAAAACATACTGACAAAAACTGTCTCTTCAGGAAGAAGAGATTGGGCCAAGAAATTGCTTGAATCTATTTGGGCGTACACTACAACATGGCTAGATCTAGTCCCTATGAGCTTTTTTTTGGAAAGAAACCACTTCTTCCCATTGAATTTGAACTTCAGACCCTACGAACAACTATGGAATTGGGTCTAGATTTGAAATGAGCTCAAATAGAACAAGTTTTATAGTTAAATGAGTTGGATGAGCTCAGTTTGGATGTTGTTCATCAAACAAAACTAGTTCAAAATCAACGGAAAGTTTGGCATGACAAATATATTAAAGAGAGAGAATTTCATAATGGTGACTAGGCCTTGCTATTCGATTCAAGATATAAAGACCACAAAGGAAAACTCAGAACTCATTGGCTTGGGCCATATGAAATCTCTAAAGTTTTCTCAAATGGCACAGTTCAGTTAAAACCTATTGATGGTGATTTAAAAACTCTCTTAGTTAATGGTTATCGCCTATGTATTTACCATAAACTAGTTAATAAAGAAGAATTTAGAAAGCTGGTAGAAATGCAAGGAGAGATCCAATGCATTGACTCTGCCAAGGAAGAGTCTATTTGATTTAATGTTTAAAAAAACAAAAATTGAAAATTGATGAAAAATTGTAATAAAAAGACATGTGTACCTAAATTTTTTTCAAAGAATTTTTCATAAACTTTCGGACTTAACACGTGTTTTCATTTTCCAGAACCTCTCATAAAGGAATAAAAACTTTCAGAGCACCATTCCAAGATGCTATAGAACTTGATCATTCAGCTGGCTAGTGCTCCAGAACTTGATGGTCTAAACGCCTGATGCTCTGGAACCCACTCTTCAGCCTACCATGTTGGAAGGATGTTCTTGTGGAATCATATAACTCCTGAAGTTCAAGTTAAGTGGTGTTCATTATTTTCTTTTCTCTAGTTGCTGCTCCGGCTACATCTTTCGATGATGCTCTGAAACTTTCATCTGGTTGTTGCTCCGGCTACATCTTTTGGCGATGCTCTAGAAATTTCATCTAGTTGCTGCTCTGGTTGCATCTTTTGATGATGCTCTAGAACTTTCATTTAGTTGCTGCTCCGGCTGCATCTTTCAACAATGCTCTGGAACTTTCATTCGGTTACCATTTCAGTTGTATCTTTCGGTGATGCTCCAAAACTTATGCATTTTCCAAGCTCCTAATGCATGCCTTATGCGTGCTCCGGAACTTTAACCACTTTCTTTGTCCAAATGCATGCTTTACACGTGCTCCAAAACTTATTTATTTTTCATTTTGCCAACTCCTTTCTAGAAAAAATTTCAAATCTTTCTCAATGCTTTGATTATCGTGCATTGGTACATGCACCTTCTTTTTCCATTATTAATAAAAGCCGCTGTAATAGCTTGTCTTCATTAATGACTTGGTCATCCATGAGCTTCCTCATTCATGTCATAATAATTATACCGTCACCTCAGCCAATACCCTTGCATAATCCTATCAAATCGGTAGAGGTATAAGATCTTCAAGCGATCATGGAATGGAAGTAAGTACAATTTTTTGCTTTAAATAAGTAGTTATTTTTTAATAAAATATGATTGATTGGTAAGAGTTTCCTTTCCCAATTTAGTAAATTGAGCAACTTGGTGATTAATTGTTAAGTACGCTACTCTTTTTGTGACCCTTCATGCAAATTGAAACTATTACACAGCAAGCTCCGAGAAAGAGTAGTGTAAATGATTACAGTCCAATCATATTTTTAAAAATATCAGTGCACAAGTCTTTGGCATTACTGAATTTTTCAGCAAGGTGGTAAGCAAGAAGAAATCTGAATCGGCTTCTATAGAAAAATTGTTGGGGTTAAGTAACATTTCTCAACTGTTTGAAAAAGTGGGCTGGTTGGATTTTGTCAGGAAGTTCGAAGGGTATAATGAAAAGCTAGTGAATGCATTTGTAGAAAATTACTCTAATGGTTAGGTGATTCTACATGGGAAGCGTTTCAAGGTGAGTTCAAAAATTATCTCTTCTATTTCAGGGTTAGAAGATTCTGGCATTAAAATATCTGAAACAACACAAACCACATATCATAAATTATCAGAATTGTTTCTTAGACAGATATATCCTCAACCCATGATAGTTGTTAGTACTAGGGGACAAAATAAGGGGTTTCAGCAAGCTTCTATCTTAGAACCCTAGGGTACTGTTGTTGCATGGATTATTAGATATTTTACTTGTGAAGGTCAACTCACTACTGTGGTAGGACCGACATTCCACATGTTAACACATTTGCAGCATGGGAAGGAAAACCCTGCTCTAAGGGTTAATTTGCCTCATTTCTTGAATGATTCTATTAATTCTTCAATAGAGAGATACAAAATTGGTCATGGGCCATTAAAACATCATGGGTTAATTCAATTGATTTGTAAATATCATTTCCGTAAGAAACCTAAAAGAAAATGGGAAAATTTCTTGGGGAAGTTTGATATGCCTACATCAGGAAGGAAGTTAGAATTGGGAGAATCTTCAAAACAAGTTGCTTCACCTTCTGGAGCAACTTCCCTCAAAGACCCTAAGGCTCCTGAACCCCAAATTCCAACCATAGTTGGTGAGGAAGTGCCAAAATTTATAAATGATGAGTTTGAAACTCCTGCCCAGATAGAAGATGTAGAGATAGTGAATCCAAATGTGGATACTCACCCTGTTAAGAAGAGGAAAATAAGAACTATTCTTCTAAATGATCCAACTATTTTAAATTATCAGGATACTCCTTTAAGGCGGAGTAAAATATTATCCTCTGGATCTGTAGAAACCTCAACACAGAGTAAAGAGAATAGGTCAAAATCTAAAAAGAAAAATAAAATCTTGGAAACTGAGGAGTCAATTCATCAATCCTTAGAAAAAGAAATGTCTATTGAAGAAGTACATTTTCACTTGGTGTTTGAAGAAGAAGGTGTAGAACAAGAAAAATAGGAAATAGAAAGGGGAAAATCTCCACTTTCTATGGAGGTTGATGACAGTATGTTAGGAAATTTGTCTCCAGTTATTAATAAAGCTGTTGAAATTGTTGAAACTAAAAATATTAACATAGAATTGGAAAAATTTAAATTAGAGATAGAAGAGTTGAGAAGTCAGCTACATGAAAATAAAGAAAAGATGGAGTTACATCAAGAGGAAATAATGGTGTATAAGACTGTAATAAATAAAAGGGATCAAGAAATTCAGGATATAAAGTTGGAAATGCAGGGAAAAGATACATCTATTAGTGAGCTGCAAATACAAATTCAGAATTGTGATAAGGAAAATAGGATACATAGGGATGGATTAAATAAAGAAATTGAAAATTTAAAAGGAAATTTTATGCTCATGTTTTCAGCCTTTGAAGAGGAAAAGAAAATACAAAAAGAAGAATTAAATGCTTCTCTTAGTAAGATTGTAGAATTAAAGAAGACTTGCAGGAAATCACAAGTAAACCAAAGATGGAATCCAAAGAAGTTCAAATCGAGCCAATGGTAACTGAATGGCTCCAAATTTAGATTCCTCCATTATTAATGAAATGGATGGAATGGTACTATTTCCTAAGGAATGCACAAGTTGAGAATAACAGACTAAAAAATGGAAATGGAGTTATTAAGAGAAGCATTTCATAAAGCTTATAAGGGGAAACATGATGCATGTCAAATAGCTGAATTTCTTTTATCTTATAGAAGACCATCCAGATTGTATTCAATGTTTTTGAATGAACAATGTTTTAAATGGAAATTGCTTAGAATTTACAATGACCAGCCTTATGAACCTAATGATAAAGAATTTGTTAAAACATTTGTAAACTCAAAGCCTGAAGAGCAAGATATGCTCTGTGAATTCTTTACCCATGATCTTTTGTTAGAAAAGCATATGGATTTCTTTGTTAATCTCTTTGTGGGGGAAGTGCAATTAAGATCTCTATTTTCTACTATGCAGAATCAGATCCATTGGAAATAACACAATAAAGATTATGTTCAAGCAAAGAAAAGTATAGGACTTCAAATGAGATCTCCAAATAGTAGACCAACAGCTTTTAAAAAGACATTTGTAGCTCTTTTGCTGGATGAGAAAATGAAGGAAAGGTATGATGATAGCCTTCAAGTTTGTTATAATAATTTCATAGAATAGGGGAAAAAATTGGTTGGCAGGGCTTGGCACGCATGTGAAGAGAGATACACTCCATTGCCTATATATCTAAAGAAAAAAGAAGTGATATTTCCTCTTAGTATCAAATGGTCCTTCAGAAGAGCAGATGCCTTGGCCAAAATTTTAGGAGATCTCATAACAAAATGGATAGGAATGAGGTACAAACCTCTTTTACTGCTATATCCAGCCCATGATTTTCATATTAATATAGATCAGGATGAAAAAAATTTCAATGAATGGAAATGGGGAGCTGCTTTTCATGGATGTTTCTAGAATTCCCTTATAAACTTTGATGTCATAGCAAAAGATTTGTATGATATTAATGCAAAATATGAAGGGAGTAGAGGGAAGAGTTATAATCAGGGGACAAGAGGACCTACCAAGAACTAGGAAGGGGAGGAAATGATGAGGTAAAAATAACTTCATCATGATAAAACCATAAAGACCTAGTTTATACATGCAAATCTCTATCCTCTACCAATTAATTAAATTTTATGAGAAATAATTGCTTAATTTTAGTGAGAACTTGTATAAAATTTGTTTCTTTTGATTTCTTAAAGTAATTTTCCAATACATATTTAATGGGTTGTTTTAAGTGTTTTTTAGATAATAATCGGTCAATCAAAGTTACAAATTGAAGCATCCAGCTGGCATGTGCTCCAGAACAGGCTGAAGATATACACTGGAAATATGCTCCGGAACTTCAGGGTGATGGACCAAAGATGTAGTTGTTCTTAAAGTTGTTATTTCTGTTATCCTTTGAATTAAAGACTTTATGGCTTGACTTGAGCCTCTTAAATACTGTGTAATGGGTTTAAAGATATACGAGTTATCCGTAGATCTGTTTAGATATTTTCAATTGTTATCCATACCATCTGAAATATAACATGTAGTTACAGTTTCTCTATAAAAGATATGATCTCTAGAAGTAAGATATACAGTGAAAAGTAATGTTATACTATCAAAATGTTTTTGAGGGTTATGAATAAAGAGATTGTTATCTAAAATTCTCAGTTATGAGTCATGGATGATAACTATGATTGATAGAAGTGTTTTTGAAATAGCTATGAATGTGAGCTGAGAATGAATGTGTTAACCCATGAGCTGGCCACCCGCCGAGAGTAGATAAGTGTTCTCTTTTATTATAATGTTTTTTTGTAGAGAGTCATTAAGTTTACTGTTATGAAATTTTAGTTTTGGAGTATTTGTTATCTTTTCACTTTCGTAGTTTCTATTATTAACTATTAGAATCTTTATTGTTAAGAAAATGCTTTATGGATTGCTATAAGTTTTTCTGCTTTTATAATTTTCCAACTTCTTAGTTTAGTCATTTTTGTGCTTTTCAATTTAGTTATTATGTTTTCTAAATTAGTTTTCTTACACTTCTAGCTCAAGAATTTTCTGTTTTCTTAGAAATAAATTACTTTGCAGTTTTATAGTTAGATAGTCTAAAGTTAGAATTAATCTTAAGTTGCTCTTAAAAGTTAGGAAACTTGAGGGAGATACTCCAAACTTCTTCTATTGTAGATTGACTTGAACACTACCCGATCAAAAAATTGAATATTATATTCTAAAGTAATGGGACCTAACGACAGCTTATCAAAGATCGCAGACACCCATATCGACCACGTCGATATTGATGAATTCAAACAAAGGGTTAGAATCCACCTGAAGATTGAAAATGCAAGATCAATTAGATAGAGTGGGATTACAAAAGCTACAAGCTTCCCCCAATCTCTCATAGCCCCCGAATTGGTAATGGCTTGCTGGCAGGCCTACCAGCCATAGACAAGAACCATTGTTGATAGGGACGGGAACATCCTCGCTGATATGTCGGCTGAGGGAATTACAAGAATTTTTTAGATTCCTACCTTTTAGGAGATGGAGATGCCCACCATGGAGGAAGGAAAGGCAACTTGGGATGAAAACCCGATGGGCTGCAAGAAATTAATAAATTAGTACTGGCTCAAGGAGAAAAGAGGCAGCGCTACGAAGGTTCCTCAAGATCTCTTTTGTAGTGATTTCTACAAGGACTACCATGACCTAGTAACCATGTTGAGTAGGGTGATGGGCCTCCCTACGACTAAATTTTTCCAAGAGTGGATAGTGTATTTCATTGAAAAAATCCTCCATGGGGACGAAGATGTCACCACAAAATCCTCATTCTACTAGGGAGGAATCATAAGTGACTGCTTCCATGAGTAGTTCATGAATGTGAAGAAGAACTCTAAGTTTTACATGACCTCCTATATGGTCTACTCACTGGCTGAGACAAGGCAATACAATTGATTATTTGTGGCACCCGATGAGGAGTTGGGCCGAATATTGAAGGCCTATGACCAATATCCCCAGCTACAATTTAGAAACTTCAAAAAGGAGTATTGCAGGGTGAATAATGCCTTCATCGACCACATCATTAGGCTGCTAAGAGGAGATTTTGAGAGAAGGGTTTCACACAACGCATGGAAATTTTTGAAACAATACACCTTCCTGTTCATACAGTTCCCCAAATTCACATATATCCGTGCCCAGGGTTTCACAGAAAGGTCGAATAAGCTGCCCCAATACCCCAATGACTGGATCATATTGTTAGAACTTTCCTGGAAGCTATAGCATATACATTCAGTCCTCGATAGTAAACACCTGGCAGGGATCCCTTATCCCTTAGCCTTCGGTCAAGAAATGTTTAAATTGAAAACTTCCCAGTGTATTGGGAATTCTGAAAAGGAATTGGAAGAGTACCATTTCCACCCACACACTGCTCGCCCGTGGATGGACCCATGTGGGAGTATAAGAAAGGCACTAGGACCAGGGTATGCCTACCTACATCACGTTGAAGATTTCTGGGCGGATTTCTAGGATGAAAAGGAGGTGCGTGCAAGGAATTACATGTAGATGACCGCATACTTTGTAAGAAGGGTGCAACTGTTTCCCATACCAGATCAGGTTGAGGAGGATGAGAGCACCATCATGGACCCCAGACACACCGCAGTCACTAATTTTCTGCTACTAATGATAAACTAGGATGAATAGGAGGTGGATGACATCGACATTGTAACTAAACCAATCGTGGCTCATACCAAAGAATGGATTGATGGAAAAGTAGCCCGATTAAAGCAACAAGGGGTTGTCCTGACATATGAAGGGCTCAAGAGTTAGCCTAGTGCCATGAAAGATGTCACCACTACAAATTTAATGAGTGGGACATCCAAATCTCCTCTGATCACAAGATCAAAGAAGAGGAAAGGGATTGAAGTGGAATGGTCTCCAGACCCCAAAGTTTATTCAAGGAAAGACTCAGGAGGCTCACCCTCTAAGAGGCCCAAACAGATGGGAAATGTCGTGGAGCGGCCACCAATTTAGGAAGATCCCCTTCAAGCGGGTGAGGAAAAGAAGACAGATCAGCCAAGACCTCCTCCAGCTCTCCCTATCTTTGCAACCCTTCTATCTATTTCCCACACCATGGTCGCTACATCCCCACCTACAGTGGACATCTCAGTCCATCTCACCTCCTCTCCCCCGGTTGGGCCCATAATAATGGTTAACTAATCCTCTACTACAACTTATCCTCTTTCCTCCGCTGCCATGTCACCTACTACATCACTCCCATTGGTAGTAGTGACAACACCAATGCCCTCACTAGCATTATCGAAGGCTTTCTTGTGACACATGCAAAATTTCCCCTCCGATATTTCTCAGATATTTCTGGATCCCACCATCCAAGTTGTCGTAGCATGGGTCCTCGCCAATGCTATGCCTTCACAACCTCCAATGGGACTGCAAACAATGGAAGCCACAATGTTAATTTTCAAAGAATGGGAGAAGCAAGAGAAAGAAGCCTTGAAGGAAATGGACGAACATGCGACACTTGACGAGAGGCTTAGTATGCAATCACTCCCATGGGCTTTCTTCTATCTCAATTCCTTTTCCCTTCCCTTCCTTAGTTTGTTCGTCCTTGTGTACATGCTCCTCTAGATTGTCTTCTTCCACATTTACTTCTTCTCTATGAGGAGATGACACATGCTCTTGCCGTTCCCCTATAGGAAGCTCCACAATTTTTGTTTCCTTGTCACCTTCTTGCTCTTCTTCTCTGGGTAGTGGCCTCTCTGCCTCTTCTTCATCGTGCTTCAATTGTTTGGCCATTTCCTCTTTGAGATCATCATCGAAGGTTTGTACTATAGTTCTACCACTTGTACCCTCCTCTTCGTCTCCACTTTTAGAAGTACAGTTCCTTCTTCTTCATAGACTCCAATGAGGGAGAAGGAGACAAAACTAAAATGGAGGAAAGGGCTCCCATAGGTGAACAAATGGAAATCCAAACAAGGGAAGGTGAGGGTGATCGAGAATCACCTAAGGGAAAATATGCTATGCCCAAATGGCTAGACAGGCAGCTTGAAAAGAAGACTCCTGCCCCCGAAGGATCCAAAAGAAAGACTAGAGGCTATCCTGGCCTAAGCGCAGATCAAAACCAAAAAGGAGAAGAAGCCCAAGGTCAGGTCCAAGGTGATGATGGATGCTTTTGGGTCTCAAACTATGCAAGTGACAACACTGGTGGTAGGCCAAGAGGGAGTAAGCTATAATGTCTCCACCATTAACTTGGGAACTACTACTAGAGAACTAAAGGTGGAGCATCTTGAGGAGTCAGTGGCTACAGTGGTGCACCTAATACAATAGGATAAAGTCTCAAAGGATGAAATTAAACCACAAGTAGTTGCCTTGATAGATTACATCCATCAATGGTCTTCAGTTGAAGACATGCCTACCACATCTACGACTCCACCCCAGCTATTGTCTAAGGAACAAATTGAAAAACTAGAAAAGAGGAAGAACTTGGACAAAACTACAGAGAGCTGGTTCGAACAGGTTCTATACGTTGGAAACATGGGTATTAGTTGGGTTGTTCGAACAGCCAACAAGTTCTTGGATTTATAGCAGTCCCTCAAGAACACAAAGAGGCTCTGCTCTGACTTCCCAACAAGTTACGATTCCACCTATCCAAAGATCGAGGCTATCCTCTAGCTACCAAGCATGACATGGGAAAAAGAGCTCACGTTAAAAAGGGATGACTATTGGCTGGTGGATGTGTGGAAACGAGACTTTGATAACCGGAAAGAAAGGTTGGAGAAGGTAATTGATAAAGTGGATCTAGATATTGAATGGGTCAAAGAGGTTAGGGTGGATTGCGCCTGATATTTGAGGCTAATGATGGGATATGACATGTCTACTGTGTAAATTGATCTAGAGAGAATAAAGCCCCATTTCCAAGAAAAATATATAGGAAGGGATGGCAACAGAGATAACCACAGATCTCATGACTTTTTCTGCCTGTGCCTTCACCCAGTCTAAACTATTCAGAGACCACGCTGCCAAGTATGATGAAGACTGGAAGAGGCTTGAGGACAACTCTAAGGAATGGAGTTATCAGGTACTATGGTCCAAGATCATAGAAGTTGACAAGCTCCAACTGGTAATCTTGAAATTCATGGAGTATGTAGCTTTGAAGAGGTGGGAAGGCAGCCCTATTATCAGTGAAGAGCTTTTGAAGGAATAGCTATAGTAGAAAGAGCAATCAACAAAAGACAAAATGCTATAGTGTTGTCACTAGATGATGAAATAGGGATATGGACAAAATTGTATTTTAAATTGTAATATATTGGGGGGGTCGGTAGAACCCTAGTTTGTAGTGAATCTTGGCCACACAAAAATATTAAATCTTGGCCATTTGTTCTACATTTTGGACACTATAAATAGGGGTCTCCTCTCATTGTCAAAAGAGAGTTGAGTTGTTGTAAATACATTCTGCAAAAATTATAATGAAAATACATTGACTTGGTGCATTTTCTGAGTTCTTCACATGTTTCATGATTCAATCTCCATTGTTAGATGTATTTAGATTTACATTGTCATTTTAAGTTAGATTTAAACTACTTAGATAGATTTGGTTATGTTGTTCTGTAGTTATGAAAATTTCTATTGTGTAGATGCCTTCCTAGTCCAAACTTTTTGTTGTTTGTTGTTGGTAAATGGCTGTGTAAAGTTAGTTTGGGATTGAATTCAAAGTTGCTCCACACTTTTATCTTTTTTCATGCATGTACATGGTGAATGAATGATGAAATAATCTCAGGCCTTAGTAGATAACACAAATTTCATGAGACTGAATTTTTTGGTTAAGTGAAATTGTGTTTGAAGGAGCTATCCAAGACAGGAACTCCATGATTACTATTTGTAGTTAGATGCAGATCCAGGAACCTTCCCTCTTCCCTGATCCTTTTCCCTTTTTTTTTTAGAAACAAAGTGTGCTAAGGTTCATTGCACATTGTAAAGCCAAAACTTGAAGAAAAAATTGAAGTTTTAGACTGCTTTCCAAACCTACAGCAAAATGCACCTTGAATCCCATCTCAGAAACTTCAGATTTTAAGATCCACCTCGCATCCAGCTACGTAAGTTTTCCCTATGATTACTATCAAAATCACATCAAACATCCACTGAGGAGTTCCATGCAAGTCATGACCTGACACCCGAGAGACCTTGGGGATATTTTCAGCAACTTGTTGTTAGAGATTTCCTTTCAAGAGAGGTAGTGCACATGTGTACTACCTATGTTGAGAAAGTGTACAAAACACCCATCAACAAAAACCTATAAAATTTGACAACAATTTAACACATAACATCATTAAGCTTTGATAATACTACATTACAGTATCACATTCATTATACTCACAACCATAATTTCTTACTAATATCCTAGTTCTCAATTCACATGAATCTACAATCTCATTCAAGCACTTTCATTAATTCTTTGAATTAAAAGCAAGAACAAAACTACACATCCATTGGAAATCAATAAAGACAAATAAGATAATCCTTGATCATATTATTCATAATTCATGAAACAAGTATATAGGAGAGAAATGGTTTTGAATTTGAACCATTTTGTATTCAATTGCTAGTATTGTTATCAAAATTACATATGCAAACTGATTGACTCAAAACCTAAGACAAAACTCTAAAATGTTCTTTGTATCCCTTTACAAAATTCTTTGTGATCAATACAAAACAATGAACCCATACTTTTGGCCTTGAATTCCTTCCTATAGAAATGAAGGAGCAAAACAAGCTTCAAGCCAAAAAGTAAACATGTCCCTTCTCAATTAGATTGATACAAAATGCATTCCCTTTTCAGTTATATTTGCATTTCCAAATGGAGGGAAAAGTTACATGAGACAAAAACCATTTTCATTTGTCGATGGAGATCATATTCTGCCTTCCAAAAGGAATCTTCAGGCTGATGTAGCAATATCCACATGCTCCAAAATTGTATCCAGATACACCAAACATAAAAAGAGAGAAAAACATAAAGTGTAGAAAAGTAGAAGAGACAAAAAACCTTCCACGTTTGCATACTTGTCACCAAAATTAAACTAGGGAGAAAACAATATTTTTTACATACTTTAGCAAAAGCCTAATCTATATTGTTTCTAGGATATGCATTATATTTCTCCCATCTATTATTCACCATCTTTGTAGACTTAAGACCCAAAATTGTATTTCCCAATCCACATTACCACACTTATCATCAATTTTCATTACTGAGAGGATACAACATTTTACAATACTTCAACATAGGCTTAATCTATATATTTTTTAAGCCATGTGTTGTAATCCTCCTCAGTTGGCCATTGCATATCCAACAAATTTTATACTTTTGTGTTATGCTGGTTGTACCTTGCATCAATTAGCACACTGGCCTCTTTGACAAACGTTTCCATCCTCATCTCTATTCCTTTCATATTATCTATGTTAGGATTCAACATAGAATAATCAACAACACTCAACATCATCTTAGAATGAGGAAGTAGATATCCCAACTCTTCCTTCCATTTGGAAAAATCCTTTAATTCACCCTTATCATTCAATATCTTGGGAATAGCATGCCCTTCCATTTCTCTGAACATTCTCAATTTGTTTTGGAGTTGCACTCCCAGCTTTCCATGAAAATTTGTGATTTCATTTACTAAATCAATGGCCTTTAATAAATCAAGAATGTTGGTGGGAGCTTCAGGGTCTTCCTACATCCGAGGCATCATTTCTTTCAATGTTCCCACCCTAGCACTCCACTTATTCCACTCAGTTTGAAATCATTCTTGAACCTACAAATATTTTATATTGGCCTCATGGATGTTCTTGTAAACATCCCACATAGTGTCAACTTTATTCACCAACTTTGTCACTCTATGCTTCAACACATTATCAAAAATTTCATTAGCTACCTTGATTGTCTCCTCTTTGGATCTCTTTGTGTTTTATTTTTCAATCTTCACTTCATGTTTTAGACTTTGAATTCTTAGTTCCAAAGTTTCTTTATCTTGTGATGAAAAATCTGAAGCAGAGCTCGTTGGAGAGGGAAAACCTATAGATATACTAGTAGCAGTGGTAAGTACCTTGTTGTGCTCATCCATTAGTTTATTGTACTTATCCAACAATTTTTTATAATTAGATTTTGTGATCTAGGTCATGTCTACACTCAACATGGCAACATGCATTGTCAACTATGCAGATGCAGTAGCTATCATTTTAGTAGCCCTTTTAACAACCACAACTCCAATCTCTTTCTCTACAAACTTTATCACTTTAGGCTTCCTAGTATTTGGTGCCATAGACCAAATAGAAAGTGTATGTAACTTAGGGCTAAATCTTGAGCCAAAAACTTTGTTATCAAAATATCCTCAGAGATGGAGGCATTTGGATCTTTCTTGATTACATCCAATGTAATGGATGATGGCAGTTCCCATTGAGGAAATAGTAGAATCCCACTTCCTTTGACTAGGGATCTTGCATCCTGTCATGACATAGCAACAATTTCTTGCATTATTTTTCCTTCCTCCTCCTTCTCAACTTCATCTTACAAAGAAGGGTCAACCTTTCCTTTTCCTCTTCTATTCTCTTTTTTATATTAGAGCCTTTCACATGGATAACAAAATCTCTAAATTATTTTGTTTGAACAAAAGAATCATCACACATGAAATCATCACAAGCCTTTATCCTGACATCATCATCCTCAGCTTCATTATACTCCCATTTTACAATTCTACTGGGAGGAACATCAATATTCAAAGCATCTTCTTTAACAGAAGATGGGAATCTTTGATCCTTTTCCTCCTCTATTGGGATGTATTCTACAGATCCCTTAGATGCATATCCTTTACCTCCTTGAACTATTTCAAAATAAGTCATCAATGGGGTGACTGCAAGCTATTTTCCTGTGTCCCTAGCTTGCACTTCAATGCCTTGATTAGAAGATTGAGTTGGCTAGATCCTTATTTGTGCATCAAGATTTCGTTTGGCCACCTTGGCCCTTACTTCAGCTTACTTAACCTTTTTAAAGAAACTTTTATTTTCAAAATCTCCAAGCATCAATTTTTCTTGCAGAAATTTTTCCTATACCTCAGAGTAAGGACTAACATAGAAATGATTTTCTTTTAACATCTTCTCCTCAATTGCAAAAGTTTTCTTCCATGTACTTTTTTTTTGCAACTTCCTCATCAAAAGATAGGTTTTCGATCACATCCTCTTGATAAAGTAATTGATGATGTCTCCCTAATAATCCTCTAGCTCTTCTCTCAGCAATAATAACCCCTTCAGGGTCACAAAACCTTATAATATCTTGTTTCATTCTAAGATTATTTAATAGAGAGTCAAACCTCTCAATGCCTTCCTTTGAAGTGCAAGTGAAATAGGAAAACCCACAATTAGGGTTTACCAGGGATGCATTCCTTGATTTTCTAAAATCTGCCTTATCCTTGGCATCAAGCTGCCCCATTATCTCCATGAAGGCTTGTCAGTCTAGCATATATATTGGCAGCTTGTTGGGTGGCATCGGGGATCCATAAATTATGAATGTAGTATAGTCAGAATGGAGGTCCCAATCCCCCCAATTGAATTTTTGTGCAGTGCCCTCCTCATACTCCAGAGGTCTCAATATTTATTTCACACCTTTTGAGATTCTAAATGGGATTTAGGCCCAACTACTCCAACACCAAAAACATGAAAACATTACAAAATATAGCATACTAAGATTCAAGACAATGCACATCCAAGATATGATTCCACATTTGCATAGGAAAATCATTATCCATGTTATCCCTTTCTCTTAATTTCATGAAATTTCTAAACGCATTTCTACCTTTCCATAGCAACATATGCATCAACAAAGAATATTGTTTGCATGACAATTGAGAGGTTGCATCTTTCAACTTAATAGAATCCTCATGCAAGTGCTCAAAAAAATAGGAAGCATAATCCCAAACCCTATTTTGATACTTATTTTGAATATCAATTGCTGAAACCATCAAAGAAACATCCATTTTTATGTCAAAATTCTTGTGTAGGACTTAACACAATGCATAGTATGTATTTTTGAAATAGTCCTCAAAATCATCACAATCAGATGGTTCTAACTCTAGAGGATTGAAAGGTACACCATTCTTTTTCAGGTCAGATCTCTTGTGCCTTGGAAAAACATTCTTTCTATATCTAAACCTATTTTTCTCATATTCATTATATAGTGCACGAAACTTAATGGATTCAAAAGAAAATGGATTCAAGTTAAAAAATTTCACTAGTTGACTCCCTCAAATTTCTAAAATAGGAAGAATATCTAGAAACATTTTGATTGTCCTATCATTTGGATCATAGAACCTAGCCAATTCAAGCATCAGGTCCACCTCCAAAAAAACATTAGGGCACACCAATTTTCCAATGTCACAAGTCTACAAATGACAGGTGGGGTGACTAGCAGGCCTTCTTTTGAAAGCATACATGAATAAATCCCAACCACTTTGTGGTGATACCACATCACCAATTCTAACAACTAAATCTTGAAAATGAGCTATCAATGTGCCCTCACCAGTCTTTCTCTTCCCAACTATCTTAACCTCTACATCTAGGTCCTTTAGGGGCGTCCCCGATGAAATGAGGGTAATCATTCTTAACAACTCTCTTCTTTGTAGGTTTTTTAGGTGTTTTAGGTTTAGGCTTATCATCTTGAAGCTTAGGTCTCTTGACCCTTTTTTGGGTAAATTTCCTCTTTGGTTTTGTGGAGGATTGATTGGGATCACTCATTTTTACAACTCAATAAAACTAGGGTTCCAAGATAACAATGAATTGTAATTCTATTCTTTCAATTCATAGGTTCAGACTCAATTTAAAACAAACTTCACTCATTTACCCCCAAACCCTACATATAATGATTGCAATTCACTTACTAACCAGAGAAAAATAACCCTAAATAGCAAACCCTAGCTATCTACTCACTTTATCAATTTCCTAGTGCTACAAATTACTCACAGAGGTGCATAATTCAACTTACCCAAGAAAATTAGTAGCTTGTTCTTCAAAATTTCTTTTCCTAGAGATCTATCTTCTTCTCTTCACTTAACCAATTCTTTAGCTCTCAAGGATTGCAATTATGGAAGAAAAGTGATCAACAACCCTCTTCATGACTCAGAATTGGAGCATCTTCTCCATTAATGTTTGGTAGATAGCTTGCACGAGTGAATTGACAAGTAGTCATGCAAGTTTAAACTCTAGTCATTGATCTTTTTTTTTTTTTAAATGATATATGATTCTCCTCGACCATCACTTTATGCTTTCCCAAGTGTGTTTTAAAACAGTGATGATACCCTAGGGAGTTGCCACGTAGCCACCGACATTTGCATTAACCCTTTAGAACCCCATCACTCATCGCAGTAATTCTTCAAAATTAAGTCCATACTTTGGCAATGAGTGACAATACCTCCGATGGAAGGAATATTACTCATTATATTCTCCATCACTTGTCACCAAAGTGTTACAAAGATACACTTTCACTTCAATGAAGAGAGAAACCCAATGATGCAAAGATATAGCCTTAGTCCATTACTTATCGTTGTAGTTGATTTGGAAATGAGAATGCTTTCAGCAATGGGCGAAACAAGTGATGACACTAGATGCAAACATGTGGTAAGATCACAACCCATCTTTCTTTACCTTCATATCACTCATTACAGTAATTTAAATAAACATCAAAACTTTTCTACAATGGCACGATATAAAGGAGAAACTCAGATTCATCGCGCTTCGCTGAAGTGGAACCAAAGAAAAAAAGATCTTCAACGATAAGTGATATGAAAGGAAACAAGCATATCACTCATCATGAAAATGAGACATGGAGACCAAACACCTTCTACAATGCATGATACAAGAGAAAATAAAGGCTCATCACTCATTGCAGTAATGAACCTGATGGGTTGAAGGATTTTGGCAATGAGTAATACAAGAACTTAAGTGGTAGAGATATGCATGTGCATAAAGTTTTTTTTAAAAGAGGGACCGCCTAGGAAGAACATAGGAAAATGGCTTACAAACTTAAAAAAAATTCATGCAAAGGATGTAAAGGCCAAACAAGGTTGAATTATCAACCTTATAAAACAATTGAATCCCCAGACCAAAGTAATGAAGGAAATATGTACGATGGGTAAACAAGGAACTCTAACCACAAGGGGTTAGTAATAGAATGAATCCAAAGGCATAAGATATAATTGAGATGACTTGGAACCGACCATAATAGGTCAACAAAGGATTAGACCAAAAGATAGGGGTTTAGACAAGGGGAAAATATACTAAGTAAAAACCTACCCCTAACATAAAACCCTAAACCCTATCTTTGTAATTCAAACCAAAAGCCACCAAAGTAAGGCATATTAGATCAGTGGAACAAGACATTTTGAGGGTTCCACTAGTGATTCATCACTCAAATCAATGCTTCATAACATATTAACAATAGTAGCATATACAACAATGAACATCAACAATCATTTAATGTTTATCTAGTAGTTGAAACCAAACTTTTTTCTTCAAATGATAAAATAAATAATACAGATAATTGAACATCAACACATTACTGAATTTGAGTTTTTTTATTGATTTTCACATGAAGGAATACATAGAGGCATTGACAATGCAAAATATTGCTCAAAGACAACTCTGCACATAGTTGAGTTGGAACTTGGAAACTCATATTATCAAATATCAAATCACTCTATCACCTTTTCTAGCAACTTCCATTGTTCAGGTGATGGAATTGTCATTTGTTCTAATTGATGTTGTTTGACTTGAAGATTTGTTAATAATTCATGATTGAAATTAAAACCTGTCTTGAATTCTTCAGTCAATTCTACATTCAAGGTTATCAGTGGTTTGATGGAATCCAAATAGTTCACCACATCTAGGTTATGAGGAAATTGGTCCAAATCAATTTTCCTTGCACCCTCCATCTTCTAAGTTTTGAAATCATCCTTTCCAATGAATCGCTCATTTGTGTCAAAAGCCTCTGGAAAACCAAGCTCTATGAAGTTCCTTACCTTTTCATCTAGCTTCTTCATCTTGTTTGTATCCAGATGCACATATTCCTTTGTTTCACACATTCTTAAACACTTTTGAAAGATAGATGAAAACATCATTGAGGTATCAAGTTGATTATCAATCACTTTTTATTTCAAAGCATTGTCACTAGCTTTGTAGACTATTTTTTGAACTTGATTTGCAAATTTCTCTAATGCCAGCACATTTTTGTTGTACTAAATATTTTTTGAGCATCTTATGTAGTATGATAGCATCAATTAATTGAAACATGCCACACAAATGATCAATCCTCTACATTATTTCATCCCAAATATTTTGTTTCATATTCCTTATTGTTTCTCTACAAAATTCAGATAACTTATTTTGACAAGAGGGTATGTGTAGGATCATCATGGAAAAAATAGGCCCTTAAGTGGCAAAAAATTTAGAAAAATCAAAGTTAGGCAACTTGACGTAAAAATTTGAATAAGTTATCTATATTAATTCAAAAATATGTAAGAATAGAATCTATAGAAAATTAAATGTAGTTTCTAAACTACTAGATTTATTTAAAAAAACAAAATATATATTTGGTGAAAATTTGAAATTTCAATGTAGTAGTACTTAAATTTCATGGAAAAAATAAGAAGTAGGTATCTGTCTGACCACCCTAACCACAATAAAATGATAATATTTTTTTAGAATATTTTAGATATAAGTAGAGGACTCATGTCCGGATGTGATGCATATTTTTTTGTAATTTTTTTCCAAGAAAATAATTAATTATGAATTTTTTATTACAACTTTTAAAAAATATAAAAACGTGTATGTCTGATCACATTAACTTGCTCAAAACTTCATGAAATTCAATTTTTTTTAATCCTATAGTATGTGAAGCATTGAATGTGACACATGTTTCAAATTTAAAAAAATGTGATATCGTTTGAAAGCTATAGATGTTTTCAATCAACCTATCAATTAGGACTTTAGTCGTAATTCAAATAGAAAATGAATAATAATAATTTATTAAATTCAAAGTAAAGCATAATTTATATTGGTGGAAAGCTGAGAATCTCCTTTAAAACCCCTTTTCATTTCTTCAATTTTGGGTAAAAAAATTTCATCAGCCACATAACCTGCAAATACCCATCATATCGCCACTTTTTGGCCCATCATGATCCTACACATACCCAAGAGTTAATAAATCATTTTGTGCTTCCATTCTAAGCTCTTCTTCCAATATTTCATTTCTTTTTCTCTCTTTCTCCAATTTTTGTTCTCACTGTGCATTTCCTTTCCCAATGCTTTGTCTTAATTTTTTTGAAGTGTATTTTTCGTCATCATATTTCTTGTTGCTCTCATCTAACCTTTGCTTCAATTCATTCAATTCTCTCTCATTTCATTTATCCTCTTTGCTTGTTGATGTAGAGGTAGATTTTTTTATTCTTTTTTCTAATTCATTGCTCTTGTTATCTTCTACTTTCCTCTTTTCTTTCTCATTTGTTAGGTCTTCCTGTAAATTTTCTATTTGAGTTTGCAACATTTTTTCTCTCTATCCTTCTTTAGCAATGATGTGTACACCAATTCATTGTTCTTCTTTGATACATTAATTTTTTTCAGTATTTTTGAGTCCAAAAAAATCCAATTGTAAATTGCTCACCTAAAATTTAGATCGATCCATCTAATTCACTAGTTTATTTTGAACTATGGGAACAACAATCGTGTACTCCATGATTTCTTTATTTAAATCAAATGTGGGTAATACCATGGTTTTTGGAGGCTCTAAAGTTAGAGCAAATGCACAGTCCATCAGTTGCTTCTTTTCTTTGTTATACAATTCTGATTACTTTTTAAACTCTTCAATGTAATCAAAACCTAGGGATGCAGGAATAATGGAATGTTTGAATGGTGAAGGAATAGGAGTACTTGCAATTGCTAATGTTGTTGCAGCCACACTAACTGATAGTGGGGGAGTTCTTCGAAATAACTCCTTTGTGGTGGAAATGGTAGTGTGACTTGGACCTGTCAAAATCCTTTGCCTCTTCTATATGTCTTGATCACTTGGTGTTTGTGTAGTATCTTGTATTATTGTCCTCTTGTGTGTAATTTAATGTTGTAGCACATGTTGACCACTACTAGTACTACTACCCATACCATCACCACTAGTGGAAGTGCTAGTTGCATTAGGCTCTCCACCATGGGCATGTCCTAGTTGTTATTATATCTAACCATGAGGATTAGGGTTTGAAGCTCTAACAAATTGAATTGTTTTAGCTATACTTGTATGCCCTTGGTCTAATTTTCCATCTCCAAGGCTAGATTTATCAACTAGTTTTCTATGCTCTACATCTGTTACTATCCAAGGGCCTTGTCCTTGGGACCCCAAAGGACCACCTTCATAACCCATTTTTTTGGCTATGGCTTCTCCTGAAGTAGATGCTTCTTTTATGGCCTCACTTAAACCATGTTTAAAATTGACAAGGCTTTTTTCTTCCCTACCATCATTAAATTCATCATCAATTTCTTGATCTTCATGACCATTGGGATGCTCTATATTCCATAATTTTCTAAACTCATGATCTCCTTCATTATCTCCAAAGTCTACAAGAGTAATTGGATCACCTAGCTCCTTCCTCATAGACCAAAAGGCAGTAATTTTTTATCATGACCAATATTTGTAACCTCCTTATCTAGAGAATTTGGCATTTTTACTCTACTAGATGGTTTATCACATTTTTCATAAAAATTATTGTACCTTTCGATTGTCTTTCAGTGCAGTGCCATAATTTTTACTGACAATTGTTTAAAAGAAATACCTTTCTCAGTAACACTTTTCTCCATTACTATTTTGACCTCATCCCAAAAATCCTTGTTTCTCAAGTTTTAAAGCAAGGGTTTACTTTGATGTTGAATTCTACTTGTAGCATTCCTATTGGCCACAATCATTGATTTAATGATGTCACATGGATCATACCGCCAGTGACAAACAACATCAAAATTCAAAAAATTCTAAAGATCATGTGCCACACTAAATGATTTTCTCTCGAATGTGAACCCTCCACATGAAAAAGGTAAAGAAGGAAATAAGGTCTTCTTTTGCTGACTGACAAAGTGTAGCTCATCAATACTCTGCATCTACCTTACATATATTCCAATGCAAAAACCCTTTATGTCACATGTATTGGAAGTTTGTATGGATCTACTCCTGATCCATTAAATCTTAGCACAGTATATTCTTCCATTAAGTACCAATCATCCAATTTTTTTATTTTCCTAGTTGAATGCAATTTCTACATGACATAGGAAATCTAGGCATTGGAGTATTTGTAATTTCTTGATGCAGTGGATCCAAAAATTATTCTATAAAATTATTGTAGTTCCTTCAAGAATCATGCATCCTTATCTCAGTGGTCCAATCATATACTAGAGCCATTTTCTTTTCCTCAGTGTTATCTCTCAAAAATGCAGGCAAGATGACTCAAGAGGCTGCCAATCTCTTGATACACTTCAAGGTAACAGACAAGGTCAAGAGAACCAAACCTTCTACTCTTTAGGTGCTACTAGACCTAGGCGGGTGTACCTAACTGAATGAAGAAAAATTTATGTACTTATGACTATCCTTCTTGCAGTGATTTTTCCACAATGGAAAATGGGAGTGAACAAATGAATTCAAGCACAATAGAAATCTTCTTAATCTAAATCCTAAAATGCTCAATTAACAGATATGAAGAGAATAAATGAATCTTAATGATGAAACTATAGAGACTAGTGCCTTATTGGGTATGCGGAGTCAAATGAAATCAAGATGAGCAATACTCTCTAGAGAAAACTCAAATTATCTGGCATATATTCTGTTTACAATTTGTATAAACATGCAATACTGTAACTACTAAGCTTTACTTTAACAATCCAAATGAGTCTCTCTGATTACTGTGATCAATTAAAAGGATTTAATCTTTGCTTGAAAGAACTAATCGATTAACCACACAAAAACAACAAATGTGCACTGATGAATTGAATATAAACTTGTTATATCAGTTTAAACAATCAGAAAGAATCCACCTTGGAGACAGCTTAGCAATATTTTCATTAAATTCAATAGATAATTGACACCAGAAATGTGCAGCAACATCAATTGGCTTTCATAAATACCTCCATTTTGAAAACATGCATTATAGTCTCTGATCTGATAAATCTATTGTACTGTATCCATCTAATTTTTCCTACTATATATCGAATAACTAATAGCTAATGATGATTTTATAATTATCAAATGCCTATTTATACACCAACATCAAAAAAAAATATCATATTGAGATCCCATGTTGGCCTTCCACAGAATTCAAACTCAAATCATGTCGGCCTGCAATGGTATTTTAGCAATTTACATGTCGGCCTCAGTATTTGAATTCTTATTAATCATTCGCCAAGTCACCCAGATAGTTATGCCGAAGGAAATTCAATCGCTGTCAGCCCGCGTTCTTTGTATATCGCCCTGACTTTGTGAGGTCGGTGAGACATCTCGCAGATTACAAAATGTTATATCGATATGTATTTCCTTACGTGCTTTCCATTTGCTGAGACACAGGGATATCTCTCACTGATGAGTTCCTTTGGTTTCGTTCACATTCGCCATAACATTCTGATATCGGAGAGACCTCACGTAGAGTGCACTTTGTTATATCAAAAGACCTCAACCATCCTTGAGTGTCACCGAGACAAATCATTTTTTATGCCGACAAGGTCCTTTTTGTTTTCCATCGGCGAGACCGAAGGTCACTCGCCGAGACCACATGCTGAAAATCTTAACTCATACCGATATCGCATCCCTTTATGTTGTCGGTCGGCAAGACACAACTAACCTCTCACTGAAAGCCATTTGAGAGAAACCTTTTATGCTCCGTTGGTGAGACTTATACACTTCACTGTGACCACTCACCGAAGACCCTTATGTTTGGCCGAAGTGAGACCCCATATGTGATGTCGGCGAGACCAAAGGTCACTTGCTGAGACCTCATCTTGATAGCTCCAATTCTTACCGATATGTATCCTCCCGCCACCTGTCGGTAAGACAAAAGATACTCGCCAAGACATAATACCGATACCACTTAGCGCTCGCCGATGAACCTCTCCATGCATTAGTCGGGGAGACATTGAATTTTATAAAACATCATCCCGATGGTATAACTCCTATCGATAAGTATCATCCTTTGTCGCCGAAACCATGAAAAAGTCTTGCCGAAAGCTGCCTACATGTAAACATCGATCGCTGTGACATCAAATGAGTCTTTCCAATAGGCAACACAGACTCATATTAGCAGAAAACAAAAAATGGATCAGGGAGACAATGGTATTCTTATGCTGATATGGACCATAATGTGAAAAATGCATGACTCGATGGATTCTGGGATAAATATAGGCAAAATACAAATAAAATGCCATGAAATGAGGAAAATGTGCCTAAGGTAGGACCCATATGGAGACTCAGGGGAATGGAGGATATGTAAAAATCATCAGATCTTTATAATTCCAACACTCAGCATTACTATAGGGCTGAATCTGAAGCTTGTTGGTCTGAAACATTCCACTAAAAATTTGAATAGAAAAAAAATAGCACAAGTAGGTTGTGAGCCTAAATGTCTTAGTGGACTTTGAGTGTGCACCTACTTCAATCATTAAAAAATGTCCATGCATGGATTCTACAATGTGCTCAATAAATTTATATTTGATAGGTTGAGATGGAAAAGAAAAAAGGATATTATATACCATTTCAAGGAGGCTTGCACCCACTTCCCAATTGCTATCTAGTTCAAGGAAAAATGCTAGCATAGAAATAGTATTTTGAACCCATGGTCTAAAATTATCAAAAACATAAGAAGGCTTATGATTACCCTTCAATTTGTTTCTAACTTGTATGTTATCCTAAACTATTTTATTTATGAAAGAATTTTTCTCCCTTTCATCCACTACTTCATAATCACTAGCAAGCCTTTCTAGGTCAATGTGGAAATTTCCAAATTCTTTGGTTGTAAACCCCAATACTTTTCCAAGTTCTACTGCATTAATGGATAACAATTCTTCTTTTCTATCTTTATTAACAATTGCTCTTTTGTTATCATCATAATTTTGGGCACAAACCATGATAAATTATGGGCAAGGGAAAACCTCATACAACATCACTATTAACTTGCATTTGGTTTGTTCCCTTATTCTAAGATAAAAATCTAATTTCTGAGGTACACCTACCATAGATTTCAGGATCTTAAATATCATGGTATTCATCAATGAAACCTAGGGTTTTAAGCAAATCCAAAATAATGAATTTTTTTATCTGATTTTTCTCTACCTCTCCCAACAACTTTCTTTGATTTGCTAGTAGAAATTCTTATACAATGTGAAGTTTTTAATTCCCTCTTAGTCCACCTTAATTTTTCTTAAGTCTCTCAACCCTAAACCCAAACTTCAAAGTTTGAAAAAATAAGATTTTAAGAAACAATGAAACATAGTCGTAGTAATTTTTTCTTTCACTTACCCAGATTTTGATTCCTGAAAAAGATTAATATTGATTGGCTTTGTTGGAACCCAGAATCTCCTTGGTGCACTACAATGAGCAATTTGAAATCTCCCTATGTGTTGACTCTATCACTTAAAAATAAAATCACTTAGCAATAGAAAGTTCACTTATTTTTTTGAATATTAAAGTAAATGAAACATCAACATGTTTCCACTGAACTACACAATTATCACATTACATTTCTATAATGACATTTAATTTTGGAATGCAACTACAACCATCCATCAAATGTTCATCGAACGATTGATTAATTTATGATATATAAAATAAAAATGTGTTTTAAAGTTGTTTTAAACTTTAGTGTGCTAGGATTGACATCAAGGACAAGGGGCAGATAACTTAACATTGCAAAGGACTTAATAAAATGAATAATGATATTGGGAACCAGGAGAGAAGGTCAACGACAAATTAGAAATCAATAACATTTTGGTAAACCCTAGCAAGAGTGACAAAAATAAAATACAAATTTATGACAAATGAATATGTGACTTGATGGAAACTTTCCTTTTTCATTTGTATTGCATTATGTTTTAAATCTGCATGCAAATATTTCATAAATAGATAATACTTAATTTCTTAAAGGAAAAAAAACTGATTTTAATAGAGTTAGACAATAAACTCAAAAAAAAAAAATCTTTACTGTAAATGAATAATGAATAATAACACAACCATTTATTTATTACAACTAAATTACATTGTTACATTATTACATCTTTTTAAAGATGAGTAGAGCATGCAAGCTCATGTTTTGTATTAATGACATATGTCACTTTACATAGATACAATTGATTCCAAGCTACCGCTCGTGACAATGGATTACAAATTGATTCCAAGGTTCTACTGGTGATGACATAATATAAATGTTGCTCTAAAAATAAATGCATGGGGCTTGCTAGGCCAACCATGTTAGGGAAATGGGGGCCATGAAGATACAAAATTTACCTATTCTCCTTGAGAACTAGAGTCATGCAGAAGATGAGGGGTAGTAAATTTTCTCCCATCTTTTGCACGTAGATTCCATGCATTGGGATAGCACTTATCTCCATCACAACTCCTCATCCTGGTTCAAAACTTGCCTCAAAAGTCAGGTGAACTAGATCAACTTCTTTCCAATTCCACCCATTCTAAACTTGAAGGAAATTGGTCTTTTACTTTGTAACTACATAACTAGAGGTAGGAGAATTTAGAGTATCCCCAATAATACCACATCATCTTCTTCTTGAATCCTTATTAACCTTACAAAATGAAAACCCTTATGACAATTCAGAACATTTCACTCAATAGCAAAGCCTTTAGCTTCAACAAATGATTTTAGTTGTGCTCACTATCCCTATTTATGGGCCATCAGTACCATTACCAGCCTGATCCCTATTTACTTGTGATTCGTGTCACATGTGAGGTTGGGTATAATGATAATCACAATTTGCGCAAACCAAAAAACCAACTTAATTGATTTGTGTAACATAAGCCTTACATTTACAATTAAATTTTTTAATTTGATTGACATCTGGCTACATGCAAACTATACCTCAAGCTAAAAATTTATCAAAATCACCACTCAAACAATATGAAATCATAACAAATCTTGTTTTAATTGATCACTGGATTAATGGCATCATCATCTATAGTACGTCGTGTAGTTTTCAATATCAAGCTATCCAATAAATTGCTTTGGATGTACTTCAAGGCATTGAAAAGAGAGAATTAAATCAAAATTTCTTGTTTTACCTTAATCATTATTAATGTACACTAATAAGTCACAATAAATTTTGCTCACTTATGATTAGAACTATATGCTAATAATTGCTATTAGTTTTAAAAGCCACATTTTTATATTGAATAGAGAAAAAAGGATTTACAAGAATGGAGCCATGAAAATTATTTTAATTTAAGTATCTAAAGACTAAAGTACATACTACATAGCCAGCCTGACCAAAAAGCCACTAACTGTGACAAAAAATTAGTCACAAAATACAAATTACAAGAACTATTATGTTGTATTATAAAATATTGACACATGACACCTCACGCAACTCATTACTAATTTTTTTTGTAATAATAGCTGAGGCCATCAACTAGGTGTTTGAGTAGAAGATGAATCAAATTTAAAAAAGTAATAGGAAAGAAGAAAAAAAAATCACCCAAAAATTTCCTCCAAAACTCTAGACTCTTTAATGATATATTTTTCGTATCACACAATAGACCACATCTCATATTAACCAGGGAAAGAGCCTGCACTGTAGAAGCATACAATTCCATTTTCCAGAAGATTCCACCAATAGTCGCTAACCCACTTTCAAAATTGTAATGCTCTAGTGCTAACTCCAACAAAGAAATAGAGTAAATGAAAGGCTGCAAATAACGTATTGCCAACATCTTCACCAAATCTTTATCAAGCGAAATGCCTATGTAGTTGAACAAGAAAGCCAAAGCTACCTCAAAATATAGAGCACGAGGGTTGTTTTGAAGCCATTTGCTACCCCCAATTATTCTTATAGCATCCTCAACTTGCACACAAGGAATTGCAAAAACCATACCCAGATTTTGTCTGTCATATGCATTGTCACTTATTTTCTCCAAAATATTTTGGGTAGCATGATACACCATGAAGACTCCATATCATAGTTAAATTGAGAATAGAGCAGAAAGAAATCAAAGCCAAATATATTATAAATGATATGAAGAACATCAAGTTTGTGAAGTATATATAGAAGTTAGAATGAAGACAATGACATCAAATATTCAACACTTAACATTTAATTCACCACTTGATGTGACAATATTATTTCAAAAAAAATGAGTCATGAGTTTAAATTATTTAAAAGATAATAAAATGTCAACCATTGATTTTTGGAAATCTAATAGTTCTAGTGTTATTCCGAAGGTTTGAATTCACAAGTCTAGAGCTTCAGACATTTTCTTCTAGAATGCAACTACAACCGTCCATCGAAAATCCATCAAATGGTCATGGGTTATATTGATTTGCACTGATATATAGCTTCAGAAATAATGAATATGTTGTCACTTAGCTATCCCTCTGGCTTCTTAATTTAATTATTTTATTATTTTATAAGGTTGATAATTCGGCCTTGTTTGGCCTTTACATCTTTTGCGTAAAATTTTCTTAAGTTTTTAAGTCCTGGTCCTACATTCTTCCTAGGTGGTCCCTCTTTTAAAACAAACTTTATGCATGTGCATACTTCTACCACTTAAGTTCTTGTATCGCTCATTTCCAAAATCCTTCAACCTAGATCGGGTTCATTACCATGATGAGTGATGAGCCTTGATTTTCTCTTGTATCACACATCACAAAAGGTGTTTGATCTCCATGTCTGATTTTCACGATGAGCGATATGCTTGTTTCCTTTCATATCGCTTATCACTGAAGATCTTTCATTCTTTGGTTCCACTTCAATGAAGTGTGATGAACATGAGTTTCTCCTTTATATTGTGCCATCATAGAAAATTTTTGTTGTTTATTTTGATTACTATGATGAGTGATATGAAGGTAAGGAATGGTGGGTTGTGATCTTGCCATGTGTCTACATCTAATGGTTCCATTGTTATTTTGGAGGTTTCAATTCGCAAGTCTAGTGCTTCAGAGATTTTCTTTCGAAATGCAACTACAGTCATGCATTGAAAATTCATCAAATAGTCATGGTTTATATTAATTTGTGTTGACATTTGGCTTTAGACATAATAAATATGTTGACACTTGTCTCCATTCCAAACACTTTATGAAGGAATTTGAATGTGCGGAATTTTTTTCCTAGAATAGAACAATATGTAATTGTAGCATTTGATATTTTCTCCAACCACACTATAATTTTTTATTGGAATACCAACTTATTTTGCAACCAAATTTCTTTATTAGTTTGAGATTATGTTTAATTCGCTAGTGAAAATATATTTTTTGGTTTGAAAATAGGTTTTAATTGCCAATGAAAATATTTTATTGGTTTTAAAAAAATTGTAATTTGCCTAGATTTTCCACAGACTTCTAGCAATTACCAAAGATTCTCCAATTGATATATATATATATATATATATATTAAGCAAAAGGCATGGAAGCCTATATATGCGTATGTGCAGGATCATCATGGAAAAAACGGGCCCTTAAGTGGCAAAAAATTCAGAAAAATCAGAGTTAGGCAACTTGACTTAAAAATTTGAATAAGTTATCTATATTATTTCAAAAATATGTAAGGATAGAATCTATAGAAAATTGAATCTAGTTTCTAAACTACTAGGTTTATTTAAAAAAAATAAAAATCTATTTGGTGAAAATTTTAAATTTCAATGCAGTAGTACTTAAATTTCAGGGAAAAAATAAGAAGTGTCTGTCTGACCACTCTAACCACAATAAAATGATAAAAAAATTTATAATATTTTAGATATAAGTAGAGGAGTCATGTCCTCATGTGATGCATATTTTTTGTAATTTTTTCCAAGTAAATAATTAATTATGAATTTTTTATTACAACTTTTTAAAAATATAAAAAATCGTACATCTGACCACCTTAACTTGGTCAAAAATTCATGAAATTCATTTTTTTTTTAACCCTATAGTATGAAAAGCATAGAATGTGACACATGTTTCAGATTCAAAAAAATGTGATACCGTTTGAAAGTTATATATGTTTTTCAATCAACTTATCAATTAGGACTTTAGTCGTAATTTAAATAGAAAATGAATAATAATTATTTATTAAATTCAAAGTAAAGCATAATTTATATTGGTGAAAGTTGAGAATTGAGGTTAGATTACAACATGGAATTGTTCCAAAGAAGACAATGTGCAAGGATTTAAAGGCATCCAACAAGAGTTTTCAAGCATGGTTCTCATGATTGCTAACTTCTATTCAAGTGGAGCTTGAATCTTTTCTTTGCTTGCGAGTATGGTGCAAGAGAACCCATGAGCAAACACTTTAATATTTGGTGTATTTAATACTTTAATACTTGAATAAGAGAGTGAAGGAGACACTGCATAGTGTTAGGGGAAGATTGAGTGAGATCATGAAAACAAATGGTAGTAGGACAACAGTGAGTAAGGGAAGTAGAGTTTGCAAATGAACAGGGGAATATTGAAAAGTTGAACAGAGGAGTGAGGCCAAAAGAGTTGCCAAGTTTATAATTATAATTTTCTTGAAATTTAAAGAATAAATGAGTTTTTGATTTGTTCGCAATTTGAATGTGTAATGGGTGCAATTATAATTTGATTTAAAATCAACACAAGTAATTGTTGATTTTGAATTTAATCATCATGGAGTTTGTGTAATCTGAATCTTGTGTAGAATTAGGTGAGTTGTTGTTTTTCTCTACATCAAAATATTAGATAGTGCCCTTAATGTCATCCATTGATGAGTTGCAAGTAGAAATCAAGCTATTGGGGCAAGAATATGTATAGATTGTAGTGAGTTACATATAGGATTTTTCTTACAACAAAATATAGAATTAGAGTGCCACTTTAAACTATTTTATAAGATCAATCATGTCCTAAACAACAAGATTGGTAAAATATTATGGATTCTAAGAAGACTCTATAAGCCACATGTATCTTCATCTTAGTTAGATAATTTTAAATTTTGAGGATGAACTATACTCGTAATGGACACATTTCCTAAGTTAATTATTCTTTATTTTTAAAAGTAAAAAGAAAAGTAGAGAACTCTTCTCTAATGGTGGTATATCTTATGTACCTTATTTTTTTATTAGAGAAATTTTCTTGTTCCTATTGTAAATCTCCTTTTCCTAGAAAAAATATAGTTTTAATGATATGTGTAGGGTCATTGTATTCAAATAGAAATATCAACTAGCACACACCATCTTATCATGATGAGTCAACCTCATTTAATGGTGCACACAATTTTTACATAAATATTGTAGGATTTTGTCTCAATAGTTTCCAATTATATACATCATCATACATGACTAAATATTATATTTTAGACAATCTACTTGTGATAGGGCCTACATCCAATCACATTGATTCTTTAACCAATGTAATACCTTACTGAATTCCACTTTTTGCACTTCTAAAAGTTCTAAGATAAAGATATTATCCATTTACCTAGGAATAGTGTGAGCCATCTAATCCACCATGATCAACTCCATCAAATAGACTATTAGACAAAGTCATTTTCTAGTGTTAATCATTTGTCATGGTTCTTGGTGACTCACTTAAATAATATTTAAAATCTATCCTAAACATTTTAGGTAATCCTACATAAATACTATTGGTAATTTCTATGTCCAAGGTTTTATTAGACTTTGTAAGCATAATGAGATAATATTATAAGAACTAATAAATGGATTGGATCAATGATGAGAGAAGAATCCTCTCTCATAGATTTCAATGAATAAGGTGATAAGATTGGATCAAGAATTTTTAGGAGAAAATTTTGAATAACCTTTAATCAATTCTTCCAAAACTATTTGTTGACTAATCATACTATCATTGCACAATGATCAACCTATGCCAATTGTTTATATGAATAAGAACACCTCATTAGTTAGGGTATTTAAATAGTTTGAGTTGTAATGATCAAAATTTTGTAATGATATATTAAATCTATGGTGGGTTGTCTATCATGAGATGTATAGAAAGAAGTTAGTTGTTCCTTTGTTATAACATAATCATTTTCTAATGCTCTATCACATATTTAAGTTAATAGAAGATTAATGGGGTATACCTAAAGAAACACCATTACGACTTTCTATTATTAATTGAGACATGTCTAGTTCTATTTTGAGAAAAATACTTCAAACAACATGATGTATGGCGAAATGCACATTATTACAGTGCATCAAATGGAGTTAAGTATTTTCCATTAGTATTTTTCACTTCACAAAATCAATTGGTATGTGTTAAAACATATGTGATATTGATTGAATGTATAGGTTAACAAATTTGCATGGGGTCTGAATTAAATAATAGGTCAAGTCAAGAATTATATCTTATTACTTTATAATTTTATCCACAACACTTCATATGTATAATAATAAAATTGGGGATATCTAGGATAAGAAAAATGGGGTTCATTGATCCAAGAAGTGATCAATCCAAGTGCTCATTCAAGGCAACTTATAGATATAGAAAAACTAGTACATGTCAAGTTGGCATTGATGACACGTCCTTAAATGTGAGGTTACATAGTTATTCGTGGTCCATCAAGTAATGAGTTCATGACACTATGATGATTATTGCTCTTACTGACAATACAAATCAATCATTATGAAATGCAATTAATATGCAAAATAATTCATTTATTTATTCTAATGATAAAAAATATTGAAGATCCGATAGTAATTATCAAATAAATACTCATATTAAGACTATATCAAAATGTGATGTGAGTGTACAAAACATCATAAATCAATCCACAATGTCATTTCAAATTTGATAAATCAATCCACAATGCCATTTCAAATTTGATAGTTACACTTATACTATAGTAATTAACATAACAATCTCCTCTCTCAATACATACATATATATGCACTTCATCAGGGGTTGTCACGTTAATATGAAAGCTGTGTGTGTAGCAAATGCAGATCACCCGCGAGCTATGAAAAAGCAAATGTTTTAACTTTTATGAAAGTACGTTCTTGAGAATAGAGGTTATTAGAAAAGAAACCGTTAAATGTTTCACATTTGACATCATCTCATAAGTGTTTCACCATATTCAATGACCGAGTCTACAATCTGATAAGTTTTACATTTGCCCTTTTGGGAGGTTTGCGTCAGATGATGTAGAAATGTATGCAAAATGTACAAGCATGAACATGTGAACTCTTTGGCAAAATGCCTCAAAGAAATGTGTTCTTATGGAATGCAATGAATGCAGGATATCAACAAAATCAATTTCTTGATCGCCAATGTTATTCCAGGAAATGTATAACACGACTCCTATCCTAAAAGCTTCGTTGTAAACAAATGCTATTTATCGTTTCTAAATCACTATTTAATGATGCTTCTGTATGTAATACATCTAAATTCAAAGGGTTTAGATTGCTGTCCTTTGTATTATCTCCTAGGATTTAGATCAACGCCCTACCATGTATTAATTGCTGTGAGTGCATTTGGGGCTGTGTAGAGTTATAATTTGCCTTTAATAATAATTTAGGGCATTTAACAGACTTCATTCTTTAGAGGCAAGATATTTTAAGTGTGTCAAAGGATAGTCTTATAAAACAATTTACAATAGAATGAACTCTAAGCAGATCAGTCATATCTTCATTCTATTGCATTTTTATAAATAGATCATGCTTAAGAATGTGGCATTAGAAAACTATCTCACATGAAAACTATCTCATATGCATTATAACCCATTTACCATTTTGTATTGAGATGAACAAGTATAGCCTATACTTTCTAGATAACCACCAACACTAAGGAGGATAATACTTATCATGTTTCAATTAAACAAGGCAATTGGTCAAAGTTTGAGAGTTTAACAACAATTTCCTCCCCTTCATGAGGAAGGAAAATTTATCTATCTATTATGTACATATTGGCTATTAGAGATTAAAGGTTAAGATCCCTAGTTCTTACAAAATGTATGGCTTAATCAAAAGATCTCCTCATAGAGTATCCTTTATAGGAAGGATTTGACATGGTACAACATCCATCATAGTTTAAAATTTTAAATTGATTGGGAGTTAGTCAATCTAGGAAAGGAAAACTTGTAATGAGATCAAATTTTACATGGTGAATAAGAATTAGTTTAGAGGGAAGAGAATACATAAATAACTAAGAGAATAAGGTCGAGAAGAATTGAAGAATATAATAAGTATAGCTAAGAGAATAAACTATAAAGCATGCATTAATGATCCTCAATGTATTGTGTTGTGACTTAATTCCCAACTATCATACAATAAAGTTTAAGATAGACATAGAGACCAATATCTATCAAATTATTCAATGTACCTCAATGTACCTCATTTAATTGATAGGAAGTAGGAATTTCATCTCTAGATCAATATAATTTTTTTTCCATAATTATTCAATTTTGTAAGAAATTTAAAAAATTATGTAAGCTTCCCTATAGAAATGATTAGTATGGCATAAGTTGGATTGATACCTTTTTAAGTGTAAGCAACAATCTAGAAATTAAACTAGGAAGCAAATGCAAATGATAAACTTGTTATTCCAAACTATTAGATGCCTCAAATAAAGCATGCAAATAAAATTCAAATAAAGCAAACAAAACAAAGAATATCATAAAACTCCATTCCAAGTGTGATTTTCTCCAAGTGATTTAAGTTGTGGATGTTCTTCTACACAAAAGGTACCTATTTTGACAGCATGTAGTTAGCATGAAGGTGGATAGTCAAAATAAGAGCTTATCGCTCTTATTTGTAGATTTTTGGGAGGGAAGATGAACAATAGAGATGATATTAGAATATCGATGGTGGAGAATGAATGAAAATATTTTTCTATGATTGAGGAGAGGATGAAAGGTTGTGATTGAATTTGTGAGAAATTCAAGTTAATATTGCATTTACTAAAAATAGTATTTTTTTGCAACCATATGAATGTGGGAGAGAAATGTGTTTAGTAGCTCCTTTATTCTTGAAAATAAAATAATGGAGGGAATATTGTTAAATTAAGTAATAAAATTTGTAGACACCTAAAATTTTACCTTACCCAACCATGCCTAATTTTAGCTTATTCGTAGCCCATTAATTAATTAAATATTTAATATTTATTTAATTGTTCTCGTCCTTTCCCATCTTCATCCTAGTCCTTTAATTAAATGAATATTTACTATTTATTTAATTGTTTATCTTTTCATCATGATCCCATTAATTAAATAAATGCTTCATTTATTTAATTAATTCCCCTTTTATCCTCCATCCTTGTCCATCTAACCCTAGCCCTTTCTCTTGTTCACATGGATCATAATCTAAATTTATCCTCATGTGACAAGTGTCCCCTTCACATGTCCAACTAACTCCTTGTCTAGATTCATTGAACCTAGACACCTCCACAAGAGTCAAACCAAATTTTCATCTTATTCACTCATCTTATTTAACCTCTTAATGCTAGCCACTCCCATAAGGATTTTTATCCTTATCTCAATAATAAACCTATATCATATCCATCAGGTGCCACTTGTCACATGATTGAATCTTTGATTCAAACCCTAATCGTCCTTCAATATTAGCCATCCATCATCAATCATTTCTAGTTGTAGACACCTAAAAATGTCCTCAGTATATTGCATGCTTGATTTCACTTATTAACACCATTTCTCACAAAATTCACCTAATTCCTCTATTTAATTAAATAATGTCAAATTATTTAGTTAAATTCATTTTATTCTCCTATTAATTAACTAAGTTTATTTGAATAATTCATCATTTTCTCCCCTTTTGATTAAATAATGCAATATTATTTAATTAAATGTCATTAATCCCACTTGATTAAATAAGTCACAATTATTTAATCAAAGCTCTTAATTCTTCTGACTTGCACAATTAAATGATTTTCATGATTATTTAATTAACTAATATTCCTCTAACTCTCCAACTTGCATAAATAGTATTCCACATGAAATTTCCCTTTTCATATTTGAATTCTTCCCTCCAACTCAAAATATCTCCAACATAATTCCTAAAATTATGGGTTATTGTTGAGTCTCTCATGGATTATGAACCCTTGATCTAATTCTTGATCCATGTCTCATGGATTACCAACTCTAGATCCATGTCTTCATCTCTCATTTAATTTCATCCATTGATTAGCATTTCAAATCATGACCATTGATCCATAACTTAGAAATCTATAAATACCATGACATTTCATATCAAATGAGAGACACATCTTATGCAATGTTACTCTCTTAAATTGATATCTCATTCTTGAGCAATTTGAGATCCTTTTTGTGTGAATCAAACTCATCAATCATCATTAAGGTTTTGCAAACCAACATAGATTAGGCCAATTTGAGCAATCCACATCCATACAATCACTCAAATGACACTCAATCCATAATGGAATTGGAGGTTTTTTGGTTATTTGATTCAATTTTTTAGAATTTAGACTTGTTTGATGTTATTTAAATTATTTTGACTATGTTACTAAATTTCATTGGAGTATTACTTTAAATTGATCGCTTGAGTAGTTTAATTACTTCATTTTATGTTATTTGATCAATTAAATTCATATTCTTACATATCGGCATGCCCGGTGGGATGCACGTCCTTGTCTAATCATTTTTCTTTGAGTTTTGTAAGCCATCGCAGGTAATAGGGCAAGTCCAATTCTTTTGTAAAATTCTAACACCTTTGCAACTCAAATCCTGACACTTTTGCAAAGCTCCAACACCTTTTCAACAATCTCCAATACTTTTGCAACAAACCCCAACACCTCTGGAACTTGAAAACTTAGTTTAGGGCCTTTGTAATACTCCAACACCTTTGCAGGAATTATTGCAATGCCTTTACAATATTGTCATGACTTTGCAAGAAATATTGCAACACCTTTGCAATATTGCCCTACCTTTGCAAGTATACTACCCCACCTTTGCAAGAAACTACCACACTTTTGTAGATTTGTAGTGCAATGCTTCTCTTTGGTAGTTCGATGTTTTTGCACAATAGTATGATGATTTTGCAAGGTAAAAAAGAGAATTAACTTCTTAAGGATCAATTTGATTTATTTTTTGATCTTTGGATAACCCTAACTATCTTATGTTCCATGTTTCTTGATTTTACCTAAACCTATTTGCAACATGTGGTGCTTGGAAAAGTGTTTATCAATGCTTGTTTTGAAGAGCTAGTCTAGGATTCATATTTCAAATTTTGTACATTAAAATGAATACACATATACTTTAGTGAGCTCTAAAATTGAACCTATAATATTCACTTTTCAATTTTGTGCTTAAAAAGATCAACACAACTTACATCTTTCCTTTGGGTTTAATAAGAACAATACAACTTGCATGCTTTAGATTTGGTGCTTAAAATATTAAACCAAACATTTTATCTTTGGTGTATGCTTAAAATGAACATGAGTTCCTTTTTTCCCATGATTGGTAGGTTTTAGATGCAAATCCTCTCCCCTCACACCTTGTGTGAACATGGTTGAAGAGAAACATCTTTAACTTGCATTTTATTTTTTATTTTAGCTAAAGGAGTTGTCTATCTATCCTCCCCCCTTACGCTATGTGTGATATTGGGTGACAAGAACATATCAACATGAATCTATCTTTTTGTTGATAGGAGGATTTCCTTGGGACACATCTTTATTGACAACCCAAGGGATTGGCCTCAAGCAATGTTTTCTAGTATGTTATAGAAATTGGATAAGAGTGAAAGCTGCAGTTTGATCTGTGCATGTAGCGTACTATACTCTCACTAGTGGTCTAGGGTAATTCCAAATCATGAGGAGATGTCTAAGTAGTCAGCCATGTTCATGAATGTTCCACACACTAAGAACTATATTTTACTAAAATATTAAGACCTATCAAACATCCTCTATAGTGGTGCATCATGGCACTATCGACATGAGAAGTTACTCACCATGTTCGGTCCTTGGTTGATGTGATAAGGTGTCTTGTTATAACTTAGTTCTTTCAAGGTGAGGGGTGTTAAGGTGGTACATGGCCTTAGCATACTCTATCTACCCATTCCTTGGATACAAATTAACACACAATCGTGGTGAGCCTACTATAGTTGGACATCCTTGTAATACCATTAAATAGGTTGTACTTCATGGCATGTTTTCTTGTGGAGAACTTATGATACTCTTTAGTGTGGCCTTGTGGAAGGACAGGTGAAAAGAATCTAATCAACCAATCAAGTTAGTTTACATGTTGTATACTATGTTTGTTCAAAATCATAACATCAAACAACTAGGGCAAGTCACATTTTAAAGATATTTTGATAGATTGACACATTTGTCTTGAAATTATGGAACTTAAATTATGTAAACCGATGCTTCCAGTTTTATATAAATGACACTTTTTCACAATTGGTATTAGAGATTGGTTCCTTCAATTGGCATAACCACTGAGATAGATCTTGGAGGTTGAACACATGACAACGAGGAGGTACCCTATCCCTCTAGAAGAAATTATGATGGAAGGGTTTACTAAAGAAGATTGTGAAGTTGACATGGAAGGAGAACTCAGATCTACTCTTAACATGATCTAGATAAAGAAAAATGTAAGAATAGAGATCTGAAATAAAATATTAATGAAGTGAATGAGTGCATCAAGAAGTTGAGGGATAAAATCAAGAAAGTTAAAAAAAAGACTCAAGGAAACAAATGAGCAGCTCAAAAAATAAAATGAGACAATCACCAATTTGAAAGTGGAGGTTGAAGAAGGAAAAAGAGTTGAAGAGTACTTGAATACCAAATTGATAGAAAAGTTTGTAGAATGTTCAAGAATTGGATAATAAATTGTGTCTCTAAGGAAATATCTAGAGAAAGAAAAGAATCAAGAGGAAAAATTCAAGAAGAGCTCTGCCCATCTAGATGATATGCTCACTAGTCAAAAAAATTCAAAGGAAAAAGAAGGATTAGGGTTTGAAAAAAGAAAAAGCTCAAAGGAGAATCAAACTCCAAACAATGTTGAAAAGAAGAACAATAAAAAAGGAAGATTGGAGATAATAAGAGCAATTTCAATCATGTTTGCAACCAAAATTAAGATTTCAAAAGGCTTCCTCTCAGACAACTAGTTGCACAAAGGTATTCAACTTTTAATGGTTACTATTATTCTTGTAAAATATTTGGGCATAGAGTTGTAAAGTGTAAAGGAAGAATGAATCATAAATTTCAATCATTTTTTGGTCAGTGCTATACATGCAATAGATTTGGTTATAAGGCTAGCGATTGTAGAAGCCAAATGATGAATTATTACAAAAATGGTATGATGTTCCAATCATTCAATGGTTACTAAAAATTATACATGTAATGGGTTTGGGAATAAGGCTTTTGAATGTAGATATAAAATGGAAAGAGTAATTTTGTTCAAAAAAAAGGTGCCATATGTCATAAATACAATAAACCAGGACACATAGCTAAGTTTTGTTGAAGTAAGAATGTGAAACCCTCTTGTTCGCAAAATAATATTGATCTAATAAAGAAGGTTTATCCAATTGAGATAAAGGAGATGAACAAGATATGGAAGAAAAAGGAAGAGAATGAGGTGAAGAATGAGGTTGTGCCAAATATTTGTGTAGATGATTCCTCTAGAAACTAGATAGAGAGCATTGGATCAGGGGGAGTTTTAATAAAAAAACTTTCTAGCCCCCTTCCAAAGGTGAGATGTTGATTTCTTTAGCATATTGGTGCATGTCTAGGTTGATATGCTTGATTTTTTGGTGAAATATTTGGTGATAAATCTCTTGTTGCAAAGATTTGTGGAGTGATTAAGAGTGTCTATGATATCATAAAGAGGGTTTGACAAATTTTTGACCTAATTTTCTCTATTTCAATTAATGCACATATTAGGTCACTAGAAAAAGGGTTTATATTTCATTATGCACATTTTAAAAGTCATTTTTTCGATAATTTGAAGAGGAGAGAAGAGAAAAAGATATCTGGAGCATTTGTGAAGTATCATGTGAAACCCTACCAGCAAAAATTTCACAAGGTATTTGCATTTCCTGTAAACCCTAGCTCAAAAAAGGTTTAAAATGTTTACTCCACAAGTTATTGATGTTCTTGAAATATGTTTCCACAAAATTAAACTTTTGAAATGTGAAAACCTTGTAAAATTTTGTACAATTTTATTTCAATCACATCAATAAATTGTGGAGTAAACATTTTGAACATTTTCTGAGCTAGGGTTTATAGGAAATGTAAATACCTTGTGAAATTTTTATTAGTAGGGTTTCACACAATACTTCACAAATGCTCTGGATCTCTTTTTCTCTTCTCTCCTCTTCAAATTATTGAACAAAAAGGACTTTTAGAATGTGCATAATGACCTAATATGCACATTAATTGCAACAAATCTAAAGTTAGGTCGAGAAGTTATCAAACCCTCTCTATGATATCACACTCTTAATCACTCCACAAATCTCTACAACAAGAGATTTATCATTGAATATTTCACCAATAGATCAAGCATATCAACCTACACATGCACCAATATGCTAAAGATGCCAGCATCTCACCTTTGGAAGGGGGCTGAAAAGCTTTTTCTTAAAACTCCCCCTGAGCCAATGCTCTCTATCTAGTTTCTAGAGGAATCATCTGCACCAGAATTTGGAATAGATTCATTCTTCACCTCATTCTCTTCCTTTTTATTCCATATCTTGTTCATCTCCTTTATCTCAATTAGATCAACCTTCTTTATCAAATCAATCTTTTTTTGTGAACTAGAGGGTTTCACATTCTTACTTCTACAAAACTTAGCTATGTGTCCTATTTTATTGCATTTATGACATATGACACCTTTTCGCTAAACAAACTTACTTTTTTCCATTTTAGATCTACATTCAAAATCCTTATTCCCAAACCCATTGCATGTATAATAGTAACCATTGAATGATTGGAACATCATACCATTTTTGCAACCATTCATCATCTAACTTCTGCAATTGCTAGCCTTATTAACAAATCTATTGCACGTATAGCGCTGACTGAAAAATGATTGAAAGTTTTGATTCATTCTTCTTCTACACTCTATATCTCTATGTCCAATCCTTTTGCAAGAATAATAGTAACCATTAAAATATGAATACCTTTGTACAGCTTGTTGTCTGATAGGAAGCCTTTTGAAATATTTCTTATGGTTTCAAACATGCATGAAATTGCTCTTCTTATCTCTATTCTTCCTTTGTTTATTGTTCTTCTTTTCAACATTGTTTGTATTTTTATTCCTCTTTCAACTTTCTCCTTTTTTAAACCCTAATCTTTTCTTTTCTTTTTCCTTTGAAGCCTTTTGACTAGCAAGCATATCATCAAGCAAGGTGGAGCTCTTATTTAATTTTTCCTCTTGAGTCTTTGCTTTCTCCATATCTTTCCTTAGAGACACAACTTCTTCAAGTCTTGAACATTTTACAGACTTGTCTTTCAACTTGGCATTCAAGTAGTCTTACACTCTTTTTCCTTCTTTAACTTGCACTTTCAGAATGGCGACTAACTCATTTGATTATTTAAGTTTCTCATTTGTTTCCTTGAGTCTTTCTTTAACTTTCTTGATTTGATCCCTCAACTTCTTGATGCACTCATCTACTTCCTTAATATTTTCTTTTATATCTTTATTCTCACATTATTATTTATCCAAATCATTAAGCAGATTTGAGTTTTTCTTCCATGTCAACTTCACATTTTTCTTCAATAAACCCTTCATTATGATCTTTTTTAGAGAGATAGGATACCTCCTAGTTGCCATGTGTTCATCCTCCAAGATCTACCTCCATGATTAAGCTAATTGAAGGAACCAAGCTCTAATACCAATTGTTGAACACCTGAAATATTGAGAGGGAGGTGAATCAATATTCACTAAAATTTGTTAACTTCATCAACTTAAACATTCAATCAAAGCATCCCATCAAACTTGCAGAAATGGAAAGGAATAATTAAATAATGCATCACATTAATAAACACAAGAACACTAGATTTACATGGAAAATCCTAGGAAGGTAAAAACCATAGTGATTATTAGCTCACAATATATTATAATCGGTTACAGTGGATTACAATATGGAGGACACACTACCTAAGGACTCACTATCCAAAAAGAATGGCTCACTAGGTTAAGGGATCATTTCCCTTAGGAATCACTATCCATAATAGAAAAGAGAGTAGAAAAATGGATAACTATTAGATTTTTAACTTCTAACAATGCATCTACAACATGTTGAAGATATAGTTCCAATTAAGCTCAAAAAACTAACTTTGCACACTTCATACTTCACCACTATCACCTTTTCACACACACTCTCTACATCACATCTTCATTTGAATCACATACCCATCATTGCACACTAAATCAATCCTTGATATATACCACAAACATCCACAACATCAATTAGGTCGGCCTAATTACATGAACCATGTAGCACCATGATTT
The DNA here is from genome assembly GCA_007258455.2 of Sequoia sempervirens. NCBI lineage: Eukaryota > Viridiplantae > Streptophyta > Pinopsida > Cupressales > Cupressaceae > Sequoia > Sequoia sempervirens. Next base: position 348,505,726 of record VDFB02270651.1, on the reverse strand, counting down.
TTCAACCCAAAACTCCATAACACATGTCTTGCGAAAGGAACCAAAATGTGTTCTTAATCAAAATAGGTCGATATGAACTATAATCACTCGCATGATTCATCTTCTTACACAATTCAACTCAACATGACCCCAAAGCTCTTAGGTCAGTACCACACAACAAAATTGGTGAAGCAACAACTGAATGAGCCAACTGTTCATCCACAACTCGACACACAAACCACCAAATCACTTGGCACTTAGAGTGCATAAACTTTTGAAATTCTCAAACACTTCCTCAAAACTACACAACATAATAATCATATGCGATGGAATGTGAAGCATTCCAATATGCACTATGCACTTGTAACTTTGTCATTACTAAGCCCAATACTCTATCATCAATATCTTTGATCATTGAAGACATACAACCCTAAAAATTTGGATATAAAATCTTCCAATACGTATCATGACTACCTCGGAACCACATGATAAGATTCCACAAAGTAGAGTAATGTGGACCACAAAACTATTCCTCTATAGCATACTCTTCTGGTCTGGGACTTAGGCAATTCTTTAGTACAATTGGCCTTCTTTCGGACTACATATTGATATACCATCACTTCTACAATGGGTTGCCATCAATGAAAATACCATATACCATCATGCTCATGTTTCCAACACTATCCTCAGCATCTTATGTATTCCTATATAAAGACTATTGCTAATTTCTATCTCTAAGGATTTATTAGACTTTATAGGAATAATGAGCTAATATTATAAGAATCAATAAATAGATTGGACCAATGATTAGAGAAGATTCCTCTCCCCTATATTTCAATGGATGAGGTGATAATATTGGCTAAAGAATTTTCAAGAGAATATATATATATATATATTAATGTTTAAATAATTATTCTAGTACTATTTGTTGACTAATCATATTATCATGACACAAGAATGAACCTATGCTAATTTTTTATATGCTATTTAAACATTTTAAGTTGTAATGATCAAAATTTTATAATGATACTAAATCTATGGTGGGTTATCTATTATGAGATGTATAGAAAGAAGTTAGTTGCTCCTTTGTTATAGCATAATCATTTGCTAACTCTCTATCATATATTTAAGTTAATAAAATATTAATAGGATATACCTAAAGAAACACCATTGTGACTTCCTATTAATAATTGAGACATGTCTAGTTCTCTTTTGAGAGTACTTCAAAATAACATGATGTATAGTGAAATGCACATTAATAAAATGCATCAAATGGATTTAAGTATCTTCCATTAATCTTTTTTACTTCACAAATTCAATTGGTATGTGTTGAAACATATGCGATATTGGTTCAATAGATAGGTTAACAACTTTGCATGAGATCTGAATTAAATAATAGTTCAAGTCAAGAATCTTGGATATGAAGCAATTAAGTTTGTATTGGATATATTTGTGAGAATTATATTTTGTTACATTATAATTTTATCCACAATACTTCATATGGATAATAATAAGATGGAGGATATCTAGGATAAGAAAAATGGGGCTCATTGATCAAATGCCAATTCAAGACAACCTACAGATATAGAAAAATCTAGTATGTGAAGTTGTCATTGATTACACATCCTTCAGTGTCAGGTTAAATAGTTATTCTTTGATCCATCAAGTAATGAGTTTATGACACTGTGACAATTACTAATCTATCGATCAATACAAATCAATCATTATGAAATACAACTAATATACAAAATGTGATTTGAGTGTACAAAACATCATAAATCAATCTACAATGTCATTTCAAATTTGATAGTTACACTTATAGGATTGCAATCTCCTCTTATCAATACATACATACATACATACATACATACATACATATATATATACACTTCATGAGAGGGATCTATCGATCAATACAAATCAATCATTATGAAATACAACTAATATACAAAATGTGATGTGAGTGTAGAAAACATCATAAATCAATCTACAATGTCATTTCAAATTTGATAGTTACACTTATAGGATTGCAATCTCCTCTTATCAATACATACATACATATATATATATATATATATATATATATATATATATATATATATATATATATATATATATATATATATATATATATATATATATGTACATATATGTATATGTATATGTACATATATGTATATGTATATATACATATACATATACATATATATGTATATACATATATATACACTTCATGAGAGGGATCTATCAATCAATACAAATCAATCATTATGAAATACAACTAATATACAAAATGTGATGTGAGTGTACAAAACATCATAAATCAATCTACAATGTCATTTCAAATTTGATAGTTACACTTATAGAATTGCAATCTCCTCTTATCAATATATATATATATATATATACACACTTCATGAGAGGTTGTCACGTTAATTAATATGAAAGCTGTGCGTGTAGCAAATGCAAATCACCCGCGAGCTATGAAAAAGCAAATGTTTCAACATTAATGAAAGTACGTTCTTGAGAATGCAGGTTATTAGAAAAAAAACTGTTAAATGTTTCATATTTGACATCACCTGATTAAGTGTTTCACCATATCCAATGAACGACTCTCCAATCCGATAAATTTCACATTTGCCAGCGTACTTCCAGCACATGCCCTTTTGGGAGGTTTGCGTCAGATGATGTAGAAATGTATGCAAAATATGCATGTGAACATGTGAACTCTTTGACAAAATGCCGCAAAGAAATGTGTTTCTATGGAATGCAATGAGTGCAGGATATGAACAAAATGTATTTGTCGATCACCAATGTTATTCCAGGAAATGTATTGTCATGAGTAAGTGTGAGGCAAACACGACTCCTATTCTAAAACCTTCATTGTAAACGAATGCTATTTATCGTTTCTAAATCACAATTTAATGATGCCTCTATATATAATACATCTAAATTCAAACAGTTTAGATTGGTGTCCTTTGTATTATCTCCTATGATTTAGATCAACCTCCTACCATGTATTAATTGCTACGACTGCATTTGGGGCTTTGGTATAGTTATAGTTTGTCTTTAATGATAATTTAGGGGAGTAGAAACTACTTGAGGCTTCATTCCTTAGAGGTGAAATATTTTAAAAGTATTAAAAGATAGTTTTATGAAACAATTTAGAATAGAAGGAATTATAAGTAGATCAGCCACGTCTTCTTTCCATTGTAGTTTTATAGATAGATCCTACTTAAGAATGCGGCATTAAAAAAAGTATTTCCTATGCATTATAGCTCATTCACTATTTGTATTGAGATGGACAACTATAACCTATACTTTATAGATAACCACCAACACCAAGGAGGATAATACCTATTATGTTTCAATTTAAACAAGGTAATTGGTCAAAGTTTGAGAGTTTAACAAAAATTGCCTCCCCTTCATGAAGAATGATAAATTATCTTTTCTATTATGTACATATGGGCTACTATAGATTAAAGTCTAAGAGCCCTAGTTCTTACAAAATGTATGGCTTAATCAAAGAATCTCCTCATAGAGTATCCTTTATAGGAAGGATTTGACATGGTATGTAACATCCATCATAGTTCAAAACTTTAAATTGTTTGTGGGTTAGTCAATCTAGGAAAAGAAAACTTGTAATGAGACCAAATTTTACATGGTGAATAAGAATTAGTTTAGAGGTTAGAGAATACCTACAAAACTAAGAGAATAAGGTCAAGAACAATTGAAGAGTACAATAACTATAGCTAAGAGAATAAAATATAAAGCATGCATCAATGATATTGAAAGAGAGGTATCTCACAATGATCTTGATATATTATCCTTTGGATGGTCTTCCTACATTAAGTTAACACACCTGCTTGACTAAATATAGGATTGTGCTATCATTATTGGTTTATTGTTCATGCACAAAACTAGTAAATCTAGTTATCCTTATCACCTTGAAATTCAAGTTAGTCATTGTGTCTTCTTGTTTGATTTTATCTTTCCAAAAATTATCAAAAACTATCCTAGACTATCAAACTACACTTTTGTCTCATCCCTCAACACCTATGCATCATCCTTAGGTTCCTATGTGTAATTTTTTATGATTTTTTGCCTCTATTCCATAGCAATACACATCCTTTTCACAAAGCTACACCTATATTCCATAGAGTGGTTCCTCTATCATTTTAAGTAGGGTCTCTTTCATTTCACTATTCCTTGACCACTTTTGAGCCTCTTATTGCAAACTTGACCTGTATAGACCTAGATAAAACCTAGGAGACCCATCGTTAACCATCATTTCACTTAAAAAATAAACCATTTCCATCAAATCCATCCAAAAGTCTTCATCTTTTCCTCATATCATCATTCTTATCAATTATTATAACCTAGTAATCACCATCACCATCCTCAGACCTTGGTCCCATTAGCCATCAACCAATATTTTCCATCTTTATCATCTTTTATCATCATTTCTTTCATATCATTCTTATCTTCCAATATAATCCCTATTTCATCCTATCATAGGTCAACACCTATGCATCATCCTTAGGTTCCTCTGTAATTTTTTATGAATTTTTTCCTCTATTCCATAGCAAGACACATCCTTTTCACAAAGCTACACCTATGTTCCATAGAGTGGTGCCTCTATCATTTTAAGTAGGGTCTTTTTCATTTCACTATTCCTTGTCCACTTTTGAGCCTCATATTGCAAACTTGACCTTTACAAACCTAGGGGTGATCCCACAATACTGGTTTACAATTTTTGGCCAAACTGGACACTAAACTATTTTTTTCTAACTAAATCTTCACTTTTAGACACCTATAGAAGTTAAACCATGAGGAATTTGAAGATGACACAAACTGCTGATTTGTGGCATTTTTTTTCTAGATTCTAAATATATATTTTTTAAACTATTTGGAATCAGATTGCACTTCTTTTTCCATCTTCTTTGAAAACTACTTTTTTTTAGTAAACACCATTTTTAAGGAGTGACACTCACCGTATAACACAACTTTTTTTCCATGAAGGATAATTTTTTTTTATTTTTTTAAATTTAGATTTGTAACTACGATATCTAGTGCTTCCAATTGGTTTCATAGTGTTTTATTAAATATATTTTTTTTAATCAAGTTTCAAGTCAAACCAATTACAATTCAAACACAGGGAAAACCGTATAACACAACTTTTTTTGTATGTATCAAAATTAAATTTATTTTTTGTTGGATCAAGGACTTCAATATCTGGTACACTCATATTTTTCAAAAAAAAAAATGATAATCTTCTATTTTTCCACGTGTGGAACAAAGAGCTTGATTTTTGGTGAAAAACATGCATTCACAAGAAATAAAAAATAAATATAATAATCAAATTTAATTTAATTAAAATTATACTTTTTTGGAAGCTTATAATAAGAACTACATACTTACAAAAGGGTATGTGCAGGATCATGATGGGCCAAAAGTGGCAATATGATGGGTATGTGTAGGGTATGTGGTTGGCTTTTTTTTCACCCAAAATTAATGAAATGAAAAGGGTTTTTAAAGGAGATTCTCAGCTTTCCACCAATATAAATTATGCTTTACTTTGAATTTAATAAATACTTATTATTCATTTTCTATTTGAATTACAACTAAAGTCCGGATTGATAGCCTAATTGAAAAACATCTATAGCTTTCAAACGGTATCACATTGTTGGAATCCAAAACATGAATCACATTATATGCTTCACATACTATAGGATTAAAAAATAAAAATTGAATTTCATGAATTTTGACCAAGTTAAGGTGGTCAGACATATGAGTTTTTATATTTTTTAAAAGTTGTAATAAAAAATTCATAATTAATTATTTACTTGGAAAAAAATTACAAAAAAATATGCATCACATGTGGAGATCAGTCCTCTACTTATGTCTAAAATATTATAAAAAAATATTATCATTTTATTATGGTTAGGGTGGTCAGACATACACCTACTTCTTCTTATTTTTCCCTAAAATTTAAGTACTCTTTGCATTGAAATTTCAAATTTTCACCAAATAGATTTTTTAAAATAAACCTAGTAGTTTAGAAACTACATTCAATTTTCTACAAATTCTGTTCTTACATATTTTTGAAATAATATAGATAACTTATTCAAATTTTTACGTCAAGTTGCCTAACTCTATTTTTTTTGAATTTTTTGCCACTTAAGTGCCTATTTTTTTCCATGATGATCCTATACATACCCAAAAAATAAATTTTAAATGAATTTATTTGATCCCCCAAAATGTAAATCAAATGTTACTTTTTATCAACATTTTGATAGGTGTAAAGGAGACTCTGTTATAAGTATGGTTTAAAACTAGCAGGGTTCTATCCATGGGGGCTTGGTCTAAGGTAGTTTGATCAAACCCTCTTCAATTGGAATCCTTTAAATGGAACTTTTCAAGGTTTAAATCATTATATTTTCTAAAAATATGTGATTTCAGCAAAAATTAGGATCTCCCAGAAAGTGTAAACCACTATTGTGGCAGCACCCCTAGATAAAACCTAGGAGACCCATCGTTAACCATCATTTCACTTTAAAAAAAAATATTTCCATCAAATCCATCCAAAAATCCTCATATTTTCCTCATATCATCATTGTTATCAATTATTATAACCTAGTAATCACCATCACCATCCTTAGACCTTGATCCCATTAGCCATCATCCAATCTTTTCCATCATTATCATCTTTTATCATTTCTTTCATATCATTCTTATCTTCCAATATAATTCCTATTTCATCCTATCATATCCAATCCATCACTTATCATCATATATCTATCCTATCTTGGATGAAATCATAATATCATGTTTCACTTTTTGGCCAAGGTGGACATTTATATCAACATTTTTTACTGAATCTTTAGCTTTTGAGACCTATATAAACTAAATCGTTAAGAATTTGAAGATGATGTGAACTAGTGATTTGTGGAAATTTATGTGTAGATTCAAAATATATTTCTTACATTTTTCTGAAATAAATCATGAATCTTTCAACATCTCCCTTAAAAACTAGTTTTAAATAGTAAACAACATTTTCAAAAAGTAATGTATCCTTGATCATTGATCAATCCTATCACCCAATCCAATTCTTATCATCCTTTAACAATATTTTCATACAATCATAATACATATCATATCCTATCAAAATAAATATTTTCAATTGTATGTCTAGATCCATTTCCTTGTTATTCATTAGCTTTGTATATTTCTTGAGAACTTGCATATCTCAAGTAGTATATTGAGTTAGCTCCTTATCATTTTGGTTGTTCTAATTTGGGAACTTGGCTAGTCCACATTAGCTATGAAAATCCTATCCAATCCTTGCCCAAATGATTATCAAAGATTAGGTACGCAAATCATCCTTTTATCCAAGCCTTGCTTAGGTGGTTATCCAAACTTGAGTAAGCAAATCCAAGCCTTGCCTAGGTGATTATCAAAGTCTAGTGTAAGAAAACCCCATCATTATCAATCAAGGATCTAGATTTACCTGAGATATTATTGGTCTTATATCTCCATTCTATCATTATTCTCTTTCCATCCTTTCTATCATTATCCCCTTTCCATCCATTCTACCATTATCGACTTGTTATGCCTTTCATAACCACCCCATTTTTAAACTTGTTTAAAATAGGTCCCCCCTTTTTTTCTTCTGTTTCCTTTGGCCCTTTTGTTTTCTGCCTTCAACGTTTTCTATTTTGTTCTAGCGGATGTGGAACCTGGACTGAAACCAAACTTTGGAATTTCTTCCAAGTTCTAGTTTTCATTCTGTTCTAGTTCCGGTTTCACTGGCTTCCTTTAATTTGTGTCGTCTTTTGTTCTAGCGGGCACAGGATGCGGAACGAAACTAAACTTCAAAACTTTTTTCTAAGTCTGAGTTCTGGTTCCATTCCGGTTTTAGTTCCCCCAGTTTCCTTTGTCTTCTACGTTCATTTCCTTTTTGTTTTGGCAGAAGCGGGACGCAGACCAAAACCAAACTCTAGAACTTTTCTGAAGTTCCAGGTTCCATTTCCGTTTCGGTCCCGATTTCGCCGGGCTTGTTTTTTTGTTTTTCCTTTGTTATTTGCATTGGGTCATGGGGTGTTTTCTCCCCTTCTTTTTCTTTCTTTTTTCATCCTTTTTCGTTGTTTCTTCGTATGTTATCGGAGGCGGGGTCAGGATGGAATCCGAGCCTGAAACTTTGAAAATTTTTAGTGTCAGATTTGGTTCCTTTCCCACCCCTGTTGTGGTTCGCTCAGGATCGGTTTTTGCTCTGATCCTTCCTGTGTTTATTTCATGTTTGTTCCTTGTTTGGTCCTGACAACTTTGCTTTTGCGGACGCGGAGTCGGAATGTGGGTTGAACTTGGAAATTATGGTTATTTCAATATTCAATTCCTATTCCAACTCGGGTCCTGATTCCGATTTCACCTTAGCTCCGTCCCCGCCGGTTTTGAAGGTAGGTGTGTTTCTGGTTCGGATTTGGTCCCACCTCCACCAGAGTTGAGTTTTTTTTTTGCTAAGTATAATTGAATGAATGGATATATGAAAGGTAGGACGAAGAATGATGTTTTTCTATGCTTTTAGAGGACTGATAAGGGCATTATTTTTTAGGGTTAATGCATGTCGAGAACACCTGATGCCACTTCACAAGAAGATCGGCCCGCAGAAAGGTTCCAGGCCGAGAGGAAAGTCGTTCAAGCAAAATCGCATATCGGTGAGACACCAGTTGTGTCTCCCCAATGCTACAATGCTCCACTGGCGCTATCAACATAGCTTACAACTATCGGCAAGAGGTCATGACGAGTTGCAAGAGTCTTCCCTACACCCAGCATGAACACATCCATTGGCGAGACCAGCAAGTCGAAGCAAGGTCTTGGAGTGCCTCCATGTCACACTGACTTTTCTTTTTTGGAGGTTTCATGTTAGTAAACTTGAGACACATTTTCCAACAACGTTCACTAGAAAGAGTAGATCGAAATTAATGATAGTGCTTCAAAACATTCAAAGAAGCTCTGTGGGAGTGGATTTCGAAGTCGAGGATACTTGAGACACATTTTCCAATGACGTTCGCTGGAAAGAGTAGATCAACATTAATGATAGTGCTTTAGAACATTCAAAGTAGCTCTGTGGGAGCGAATTTCGAAGTCGAGGATAGAAGGTGTGAATTTTTTATGGCAGACACGAGGGTTGCGAGTTAATGGTGGTGGTTGTAAAAGATCTGGAAACCATGCCTAAAGGAGATCTTTCATCGACATGAACAAAATATATGCATTTAATGCATCCTTGACTTTGTCCAAACTCTTCTAGGGCCGACCTCTTTCTGGAACTGACTTATTTTGTAAACCCTAAAATAGGGGCCAACGCATTTTTGGCACTTTTTGTATATATGGAACTTTTGCCTCTTTGTAAAAAAAGAGGAGGATACACACATATAGATAGACATAGATAGAATTTTCGTTTTTCATCTTCTTCCTTTTGGTTAAGAGTTAGCAAGTTAGGGTTAGAAGATAGATAAACTTGAGAGGAAGTTAGACATTTTTAGTTAAGTTCAGCAGGAGGAAGTGATGTATCTTCCAAATTTTCTTAGTATAGATGGAGATAATTTGAAGACATGGGTTTTTTGTACACTGGTGATCTTACTAGATTTGTAAATGTTGTTTATCTATTTCACCAACAGTAGAAGCAGCTAGATTTAAATCCACTTCATATTGTGCTCCAGAATGGCATTTATCTTGGGTTAATTATTTGATTTGCAAGGTTTTCAAGGAATGAAATTTTATCTTATGTTTTGTTTAAATGATGGTTTGCAATCTACTGTTAAAAGTTTGCACTATGAATGAATGAAACTTTGTATTAATTACAAGTTAACTTTATTCTGCAGTTTTAGTTTAGGAATTCCTCGAAAGGTAACAAGTTTTATTAGTTGGATGAATCAACGTTCTCTTCAGTTCAAAAGCTTTAATCTATCTTTTTCTATTTCTTTAAAACCACTAGTTAAAGTAAGTTTAAATATATGTCTGATGTTCTAACAATCCAGAAGCTCAACACCAACAAGCCCCTTGAACATTACAGCCATATTGACCACTTCGTGAAACAACAATGTTGTGAACCAACATCAAAGACCTTGGGAGGTGATCAGTTTGATTGCTGATTGCCTTTTTCAGGAGAGGTGAGATATTTCACTTTTATCTTACCTACATGTTGTGGGTCAACTTGGCACCATCAACAGATCTGGCGCTAGAAGGAGGGCCTAAAAGAGCAGACTGGATAATATTGGGTTTTTCTCACCAAAAAGGTCCCATAGAGTTCTTTGATCAACCGAAAAGCCACCACCTTTGATAGAAATCAAGACCCCAACAAGACACAAGATTCACAAGACTGGGGTAACCATTATACCACCCTTGTCAGCTCCACTCACTCCACCAGGCTTTTCACCAATACCCTGGTGGATACTTGTCAATCCACCACCAACTCCATCTCAAGTACCATTACAGCTGGCTCAACCCCCACCACCACCACCAATGACATTCTTTATGAATAATCCCTCTCCATTGGGGACTATTCCTGGAGGCTTTCATGATATGCCTAAGAATCCTGGGAGATTTTGTCCCAAATACATTCATGGCGAATCAAGGAGTGCTGAAGAGCACATAAAAGCTTTTAAGGACGCTTGTACCAGAGCCCAGATAGCTCACCATGATGTAGTTTGTAGGTTGTTCCCTTATTCCTTAGGGGATATGGCATACAACTGGTACCTAAATCTTCCACAATGTTCTATTCTGAGCTAGACAGACCCGAAGAATACTTTCATCAACTAGTTCAAAGTTTATGTGAATCTAGCCATTTTGTTCCACCAATTTTCTACCATTAGGAAGGAGTCATGTGAATCCCTGCCCTTGTTCAATACTAGGTTTCAATGAATGTATAGGAGACTGCATGAACCCTATCTAGTTACTGAGAATAGTGCCATTCAAGCATATTTTAGAGTTATAGACCCTTTGTTGGGCCTATTCCTACAAAGGACTTATCAACCGGAAGATATTGATTCCCTGTCTAAAGTCTATCATCTAGCCATCAAGCTACAACAACAAACTAGCTCTCAACAAGGAAATTTGGGAGGAGGTTTTCTTTCTATGGGATACCAGATGCCTAACCCAACCCATTTATTCAATAATGTCCTAGGGATGTCTCCTTCCCATTATGGACCTATATCTGAGTTGCAGACTCAATCTCCTATTCCATTCTTTGCCAATGGAGCTCCTGACTTCTCTCAACAATCACAGGTTCATCATAGTCAGCATGGCCATCATAATCAAACTGGAATACCAAATCATGTTGGTCAGCCACCTATTGCTAAGAATGTTAAGAGTGAAAAGATAGTTCAACTCAGAAACGAGGTGGAGACCTTAAAGAAAAAATTGTCTCAAGTCACAAATGATATGGCTCAGCTTAAACTGAACCCCTCTCAGAACCAAGGCAATTACCCTAATCAGAGTAATAACAATCAGGGTAATTATCCGAACAACTACAATCACAGCCAGAGGAATTATCAAGGCCAAAACTCCCCTAACCAAGGCTATCAAAATCAAAATAGAGGATATAACCAGAGGCCTAATAACAACCGACAATGGAATACAGGGCCAAATAATGGTGGGGTTCCTCAAAATTATCAAGCTAATGAGGACAGGCCACATGTTGCAAATGTGGCTGACCTCAATTTTATGACTAACTGGTGCAGGTTGCATGATACTGCAATGCATTTAGAGGTAAACTGCCCTGAAATGGAGAAGGTCATGAAGATGGCATAGGCAGATGCCCAAACATTCCAAGGGAATTCAAATAAAGGAGGTGACTCAGTGGATACAACTATGACTTATGACCTCTTTGAAAAAGAACCTTCATTCCTAATACAGAATGAGAATGAACCAGAGGAAGATGTGTATGATGCCCAAGCCTTTCAGACAAAGGGAGGACACTTCCTAAGAAATTAGAATAAGGGTCCGTTCACTACATTAGCACCACCTAACCATATGGTGCCTCTGAATCAGGGAGTTGATAACAACCCTCCTCCACCAACTCCACCTAACTTTCATAACAAATAATTTGATATTGTTTCTAAGATGCAAAAGGAGAAAACCTCTTTATCATACTTTGACATTCTAAAGTGGTGCCCTACCCAATGAGAGATAGTGTTGAAAGCTTTGGAAGAAGCTGATAAATCAAAAGGGAAAACCAAGGTGGCACCCGCTGCGGACATGAACAAAACTTTGTACAGAATCAAGGTAGGTACCCCACCATTTCTTTTAAGTTTAAGAATCTATGGGAAGAATATGCATAATTGTCTGCTAGATTTAGGGGCTTTTGGCAATGTTATGTCATTTTATGTATGCAAGAAATTGTGATTGAACCCTGCCCAAACAAACAAGAAGGTCATCCAACTCAATAAAACAAAGGTTAATTTAGTTGGGGAATTGAGAAATATGCATGTGCAAGTAGGGTCTGACCCTAGGATTTTAACTAATATGGATATTCAAGTAGCAAACATTCCCGAGACTTATGGTATGTTTTTGAGCAGAGATTTAATGAAAAGTATAGGGGGATATTTCTCCCTCGACTTTTCACACATGTGGCTACCATGGAGGGGAATTCCTACCTAGATTAGGATTGAGAGTGAACCTCGCCTCAGACATATCATCATTGAGTATGATTGTCCTAACGAGGTAGCTTATTTTGAAACCAAGATAGGGGTTTATAAGAGAGAGGAAATTCTAACCTTTTCAGTTCTTGATTCTAAAGATTTGTCAATGCAAAAATTCCCTAATCCCATGATTAATGAAAACCAATAGGTATTGATCAAGAAGCTGCAATAGGATCAACTGGTCTTAGGGGAAGATATCGATTTGCAGAGTCTTCTACTCCCTAATTGGTGCAAGGTACACTACCAAAATCATTCGTAACTAACCTGCCAACCCTGCATCAGTGTTTTAAACCATGTTTCCCAAACCGAAGAGACCCTCCCAAGTCACCTCGAGGCTGCTTCAAATCACTTCTCATTCAAAGTGAAAAATGCAATAATGTTAACCAGCAATAATATACCTTCAAAGGAAGTCCCTCCTCAAGCTGAACCTACCCTGATCACAATACCGGACCAACGTAGTTACGATGAACAACCCCAAGGTTTGTTTGATACTCCTACGCTCACAAGTATACCAAAACCCAAGGGATTAATCAAAGATACAAGTGATTGTCAGAAAGATATCCTAGGAATACATGATATACCTGACCGGGAACTGGAAATTGCACCTAATGAGCCTATTAAACCCCCATTCTCAATATTTGATGCAAAAGATCAGGTGGCCTCACCTATGGTTCATCTTATCCGAACACCCACAACAACCTCAAAGAAATCAGCCCCAACTCATGATCAGCTATGGACCCTCACGTTTGATGGATCCAAATCTAAAAGAGGTTGTGGCATTGGAATTGAATTAACTAGCCTGAAACGGAAAACATTTCTTGCTTCTTATAGGTTACAGTTTGGATGCACTAACAATATAGTAGAATATGAAGCATTAATTCAGGGACTGATGTTCGCACATCAGAAGGTCACTGCCTTAATGGTCAAAGGAGATTCAGAAGTGATTATCAAGCAAGTACGCAGCCAGTACACATTCCATAATAAAAGGTTGGCAGCTTATAGAAATCAAGTATGGAACCTAATTGAAGACTTTGATGCTTTTGGGATTAGTTTAATCCCTAGAGAGGAGAATCAAACAACTGATTCATTAGCTGTTTCCGCAAGTACCCTAGAACCCATGCAAGGCTCCAAGCTTAAGAAATTATTAGTAGAATTGATATCCACCCCAGCTGTCCCTGATAATGTTAGGAAATTTCAAGTCTTCGATGATGATCAACATATCCTTGCTTTTTTAGCAAGCTCAGATGTTTTTGAAGGACAGATCATCGATGAGTCCGACAAGGATCAAGGACACTGGGACCCTGAAGACTGTGATAAAGAAGTTGTCCTCAATCTAAAAAGTAATAGCATTCCCAAGGGAATGGTGGCCTTAGAAATAATTTTTGATTCAGACCCAAGGGCTCGGGAAAAGGTGTCAATCGAAGATAAAAGAGGTGAATATGAAACTATTAACCTAATTGATTCTGGCCCTAAAAGAAATGTTTACATAGGGAAAGCCTATCCTAAAGAAATTAGAAAAGATATATTGGGGGAACTGAAGAAGGATATTACTGCAATAGCTTGGGGGTATGAAGATCTAAAAACATTTTATGCTTCTATGATAACCCATACTATTCCTTTGAAGCTTCAAGCTAGACCATTTCGGCAGAAACAACGTCCTGTCAATGCCCTGATTGAACCACTGATCTTTAAGGAAGTTCAGAAATTACTTTTTGCAAGAATAATCTTCCCTATGCGACATTCAACATGGGTAGCTAACTTGGTTCTAGTTCGTAAGAAGAATGGAGAGATCAGACTATGTGTAGATTTCAGGAATCTGAATAGAGCTTCGGAAAAAGACAACTACCCACTCCCTTCTCTAGAGGAAGTCTTGCAAACTGTCAATGGATCTCAGATGATATCATTCCTAGATGGCTATTCCAGATACAATCAGGTGATTGTTAATTATGAAGACAGAATGAAGACAACCTTCACTACTAAGTGGGGAACCTTTGCTTACTGAAGGATGCCATTTGGTTTGATAAACGTTGGAGCAACCTTTTAGTGTGCCATGGATGTAGCATTCAAAGATTTGATTGGTAAATGCATCATCATTTACATGGATGACCTGACAGTGTTCTCTAAAGATAGACTAAACCATGCCACAGACTTGGCTAAAGTTCTTGAAAGATGTATCTGATATGGTGTCTCTCTGAATCCTAAAAAGTGTGTGTTCGGGGTTTCTAAAGGGAAACTTTTGGGACACATAATCTCAGAGAGAGGGATATTGATAGATCCAGACTGAGTTGAGTCTATTTTAAAGTTAACCATGCCAGGAAATAAGAAGGAGATGAGATCTTTCTTTGGAAAGATCAACTTTGTGAGAAAGTTTATCATGGGTTTTGCAGAGATTGTTAAACTTTTGAATGAAATGATGAAGAAAGATGCTAGAATAGAATGGAGTAACGAGGCAAAGGCTACTTTTTCTCAAATCAATCAATCCATTTCGGAAGTTCCAGTCCTCACCAGCCCTAACTACTTAAGCCATTTTATATTTATTCTTTTGCTTCTAAACACTCATGTGTAGCTGTCCTAACACAACAAAGAGAGGAGGGGGATGAGAGGCCAATCGCTTTCATGAGCTCTCCGTTCAAGAATGTTGAATTCAAGTACCCACCTCTTAAGAAACAAGTTGTTGAGTTTGTTAGAGCTGTCAAGAAGTTCAGGCATTATATCCTTCGAAGTCAGATTATTGTTGTAGTTCCTGATGCTGCTGTAAAGTCTCTACTAATGCAGAGTGAGTTGGGAGAACGAAGGGGGAAATGGATGGCTATTCTGCAGAAGTTCAATTTGGAGATTTTCCCTATAAAAATTTTCTAAGGTCAAGGCCTGTCTAAAGAAATGGTGAATGCTGGCAAGAACATTATCTGTCAGCAGTACACAACACAGTCCTTTTCTAGTGACCCTTGGTATGCTGATATTATTTATTTCATGCTCATTAATCGGTGCCCAGAGGGAATGAATGCAACTCAGAGGAGAGCAATGAGAATGAAAAGCTCCCATTATATGCTCAAAGGAGGATTGTTATACAAATTTTTTTTTGAGGGAGTTTACCTATGATGCCTTGATTAGCAAGAGGCTAAGCATGCAATTGCTGAATTTCATGGGAAACATGGCACAGGCCATGGTTCTACAAGCTCTTTAGAACATCATATTCTCAAATTTGGTTATTATTGGCCATGTGTGTTTAAAGATTCCTACCAACATGTAAGGACATGTCACATATGTCAAATTTCTGCATCAAGAGAGCGCCATTTAGCCATGCCATTGTAGCCTATTTATGAGGTAAGACCATTTGCCCAATGGGCACTTGATTTTATTGGGGTAATTAACCCAAATTATTCTATAGGACACAAATTCATTTTGGCTGCCATGGATTACTGCACAAGATGGACAAAAGTTATACCTTGCAAGAACAACACAATGGAAGTGGTAATCAAGTTCCTCACTAAATGCATCACCACCATATTTGGAGTACCCTTCGCATTGGTATGTGACAACAACCCTACCTTTTCTTCTGCCGATTTTATATCATGGGATTATGATCATAAAATTGTTTTAAAGTATTCTTCAAACTATTACCCACAAGGAAATGGAGTTGTAGAATCAACTAATAAGAATCTCTTAGGAGTAATTAAAAAATTGTTAGAGAACAATCCTAGAGACTGACATACCCAGCTAAGATTTTCTTTGTGGTCAGATAGGACTAGGATTAAGGTTGCTTTAAAGACTTCACCATTTAAGCTAGTATATGGCCAAGAGCCTATGTTCCCTATTCACTTGCAAATACTTGTCCTAAAATTTATGCAAAAATTTTACTCTAGTAATAACAAGATTGAAGTAAGGTTAGCTGGCTTGTTGAAATTAGAAGAGCAAAGAGATGTTGCTTTGCAACAATTCTTTAAGCATCGGGTTGTTGTCAAATGTTGGTTTGACAAAGGAGCCAAAATCAAGGCTTTCAGAATATTAGACCTTGTGCTGCTATGGGATAAGGCTAATGAAAAGAAAGGTGATCACCAGATGTTTGATAAGCTTTCGTTGGGTCCCTATCAAATTGTTGAAATACTAGGAGAAAATGCTTTCCGGCTAAGTGGTTTAACATGAGAACCTGTTCCATTGCCTGTCAATGGACAGTTTCTTAAACATTACTTTGGACTGTGAAATATCTTGTATTCTTGATAGGTTGTATATATGTAAATAATTTTCTATTTTGTTTGTTTGTATGTAAATAGTTGTGTTGTTTTCCTTGCTTGCCTTTTCTTTTGTTATTTTTCTTGTTGTTCCTTTGTTTTTCCTTGTGGGGACCTTCATTTTATGCAGTTGTAAAGGGGGTTGTTATCTAAAGTATACTTTGGTTACTAGGAGAGAAGTTGGTTTAGATATTTTTAAGTTTTCAGGTTGGATGATTTTGTCCTAAATTCATTGTTTTATGTCCATTATCAATAAACAAGGTGCAAAGTAAACAATCTTCATTAACTACAATTGAATCTACCATGAATCAATAAAAACATCTCCTTTTGTAATGGTATATTTGTCTTAGGGCAATGGTGTTGTAAGATTTGAGTGAAAAATCTGATTCCCCAGATGTTTTTATGAAGTCCATGGTAGTTTTCAACCCAGAACAGATGTCAGACATCTGACATATTGAGAAAGAATTGAATGAAGTATCTGAAACTCCAAGAGAAAAGAAAAAAAAGAGAACTATCTAAGAAAAGAAAACTCAATATGAATGGGTGATTCCAGTATCTCTATCGGGGCTATGGATGCCTGACTGGTAGTGGAGCAATGCTCAAGATATCATTGCACAACAACTAAAGGGAATCAACTCATGTAGTTCAAATCTTGCATGTTATTGTTCAAAAGATGAGGAGAAATTTGTAAAAGGGTGATGCACCATCAAGCACACACATAGATTCAGGGGTAGCCAGTGTTGATTTACATTTGAGATTCTAACTCAACCTTGGTTGTTAAAACTGACCTAACTTGAGTTGTGATGTCCATAAACTAGGAGTTCTGGGTAGCTGAATCCTTTGGTTTCTTAAAAATGGTTAAACCAATTTCCCATCCAAGTCGCCAATTGTTATCCTTGCATAACCACCCCATTTTTAATATTGTTTAAAATAGGTCCCCCCTTTTTTTGTTTGGTTTCCTTTATCCCTTTTGTTTTCTACCTTCGGCATTTTCTATTTTGTTCTGGTAGATGCGGAACTGGGACCGAAACCAAACTTTGGAATTTCTTCCAAGCTCTGGTTTCTGTTCCATTCCAGTTTCGGTTCCGTCGGCTTCCTTTGTTTTGTGTCGTGTTTTGTTCTAGCAGGTGCGGGACGCTGAACGAAACTGAACTTTAGAACTTTTTTCTAAGTCCGAGTTTTGGTTCGGTTCCAATTATGGTTCCACTGGTTTCCTTTGTCTTCTGTGTTAGTTTCCTTTTTGTTTTGGCGGAAGTGGAACGCGGACCGAAACTGAACTCTAGAAATTTTCTAAAGTTCTAGGTTCCAGTTTCATTCTGGTCCTGGTTCTGCTAGGCTTTTTTGTTTGTTTTTCCTTTGTTCTTTGTGTTTGGTCATGTTGTGTTTTCTCCCCTTCTTTTTCTTCCCTTTTTCGTCCTTTTTCGTCATTTTTTCGTATGTTGTTGGAGGCGGGGTCGGGATGGAATCCAAGCCTGAAACTTTGAAAAGTTTCAGTGTTAGATTTGGTTCCGTTCCCGCCCCCATTGTGGTTCACCTGGGATAAGTTTTTGCTTTGATCCCGCCTGTGTTTGTTTCATGTTTGTTCCTCATTTGGTCCCGACAACTTTTCTTTTGTGGATGCGGAGTCGAAATGTGGGCTGAACTTGGAAATGATGGTTATTTCTATATTCAATTCATGTTCCAACTCTGGTCCAAGTTCCAGTTTCACCTTGGCTCCGCCCCCACCATTTTTGAAGGTAGGTGTGTCTCTGGTTCAGATTTGGTCCTGCCTCCGCTAGAGTTGAGTTTTTTTTGCTAAGTATAATTGAATGAATGGATATATGAAAGGTAGGACAAAGAATGATGTTTTTCTATGCTTTTAGAGGACTGATAAGGGAATTTTTTTGTAGGGTTAATGCATGTCAAGAACACCTGATGCCACTTCACAAGAAGATTAGCTCGCAGAAAGGTTCCAAGCTGAGAGGAAAGTCATTCAAGCAGAATCTCATATCGGTGAGACACTAGTCATGTCTCCTCGATGCTACAATGCTCCACTGGCGCTATCAGCATAGCTTACAACTATCGGCAAGAGGTCATGACGAGCTGCAAGAATCTCCCCTACACCCAGAATGAACACATCCATCGGCGAGACCAACAAGTCAAAGCAAGGTCTTGGCGAGCCTCCAAGTCACACCGACTTTTCTTTTTCAGAGGTTTCATGTCAGTAAACTTCAGACACATTTTCAAATGATGTTCGCTGGAAAGAGTAGATCGACATTAATGACAGTGCTTCAGAACATTTAAAGCAGCTCTATGGGAGCAGTTTTCGAGGTCAAGGATAGAACGCGTGGAGTTTTGATGGTAGACATGAGGGCTATGAGTTAATGGTGGTGGTTGTAAAAGATCTGGAAACCATCCCTAAAGGAGATCTTTCATCGAGATGAATGGAATATATGCATTTAATGCATCCTTGACTTTGTCCAAGCTCTTCTAGGGCTGACTTCTTTCTAGAACTGACTTATTTTGTAAACCCTAAAATAGGGGCCGACGCATTTTTGACGCATTTTGTTTATATGACACTTTTTCCTCTTTGTAAAAAAAGAGGATGATACACAGATACATATAGACATAGATAGAATTTTCCTTTTTCATCTTCTTCCTTTTGGTTAAGATTTAGCAAGTTAGGGTTAGAAGATAGATAAACTCGAGAGGAAGTTAGACATTTTTAGCTAAGTTCAGCAGGAAGAAGTGATGTATCTTTCAGATTTTCTTAGTATAGATGGAGATAATTCGAAGACATGGGTTTTCTATACACTGGTGATCATGCTAGATTTGTAAATGTTGTTTATCTGTTTCACCAATAGTAGAAGTAGCCAGATTTAAATCTACTTCATATTGTGCTCCAGAATGGTATTTATTTTGGGTTAATTATTTGATTTGCAAGGTTTTCAAGGAATGAAATTTTATCTTATGTTTTGTTTAAATGATGGTTTGCAATCTACTGTTAAAAGTTTGCACTATGAATGAATGAAACTTTGTATTAATTACAAGTTAACTTTATTCTGCAGTTTTAGTTTAGGAATTCCTCAGAAGGTAACAAGTCTTATTAGTTGGATGAATCAACATTCTCTTCAATTCAAAAGCTTTAATCTATCTTTTCCTATTTCTCTAAAACCACCAGTTAAAGTAGGTTTAAATATATGTCTGATCTTATAACAATCTAGAAGCTCAACACCAGTAGGCCCCTTGAACATTACAACCATATTGACCACTTCATGAAATAGCAACATTGTGAATGAACATCGAAGACCTTGAGAGGTGATCATTTTGATTGTTGATTGTCTTTTTCAGGAGAGGTGAGATATTTCACTTTTATCTTACCTACATGTGGGTCAACTTGGCACCATCAACACGACTTTCCATCATTTTCATCATTATCCCCTTTTCATCCATTCCATTACCATTGTTCCAATCATCTCAAATCCAAGGGATATACCATCATTTTCATCCCATCTCATCATTCCAAGGTCCCAAGAAAGAAAGAAGATCATGGCCTCCCAAGAGTTCCCTTCATCATGCAATTATATGTTCTTTGAGGAGGTAGTCCATAAAATAACCATTGAGAAGCCATTCCCTTATCCATCCTACATTATATGTAATCATGATTCAAGTGACCAAGACTCGCCCACATCATTAGAGAAATTTTCCCAAGATACCCAAGTCATGGACTTGATGCATAGATATATATCATGAAGCATCCTAACCAATATATCCTTGTGTTAGAAAACAAAGGTTCAGAATTACCCCATGATTTTGACACATCACAAATCAACCAAAATCCTCCTTCCACACCTCCACCTTCTATTCATGATAATACCACCTATCATCCATTTTCTTCTAATCTTCATGATCCTTTAAATCTTCCATATTCTTCTAATCTCCCCATTTCATCTCAAACCATCAATTCCATGTCACAATTGCATATCACAACCCCCTCTCACACCAAAAAAATGTCATCACATATCCCACAACCTCAAATTTCCATCCCTTCTCCTCACTTCTCAACATTCAACCCATTTAACACATCAAATCATCTCCAAACCTAAAATCTAATCTCTTACAACCCATTTCACCTACCCATCAACACCTCCAATCTTCTAATCCCATCTCATATTATTTTCAATCTCAACACATATCATCTTCACAACCTCGTATATCCAACTATCAATCACCGCCCCTTAACTTCAATAATTATTTGTCCCAATACATGCAACAAATAAAGGATACCATTAAGGGACTTCAACTAGGACATCACAAGAAACCTTATACCTTCCAAGAGTTACGTCCTTATCCTTTTTACAAGTCCATCACAATTATCCCCTTTCACCAAAACTTTGAAATGCCTAAATTTGATAAGTACAAAGGAAATGGAGATCCTAGGGAGAATCTAAAAGAATTCTACATCGCATTCCAAGAGGTCTCCTATCTTGATGCTTACCTACTAAGATTATTCCCTAGAAGCTTGGGTGGAAAAACCCTTGATCAATCCACTCATCTCCCCATGGTACAATCACAACCTTTTTTAAACTATCTAATAAATTTTTCACTCACTTTTTATATAACATAGAACATGATATCACCATGATGGATCTTTACAATACTAAACAAAATAATGGTGAAACCTTTGCCTCATTCTTCAAAATATGGAGACATCTTTCTATTTTCTTTGCATGGACCATACCTAAAAAATTGTCACTATCTCTTTCGAGAACTTAAACAATGAATTGGGATTCCATATTTAAACATGAAATGGGGAAAAATGTGGGTGTTGGATTTTGAATGGTGGTATGCACCTACACTTTCTTTCCTTATTTCATTAGGAAAAAGAGATCACCTAGGGAAAGATTTAATTTCAACCCTTAGGTGAGACAACCTTCATGGAGATCTTGTTGTTTTCCTTATGACTTAGGATAGGGTAAATTAGCTTGAACTTCACTTTTGGAAGATGAATGAAAAATACCAAATGAATGTAATAATTCAATTTAACACATGAAACATCAAATTTAAAACTTAATCTAACATCTAGAAAGTTTCAGCAAATCTGAGAAGGATGTAGTTTTATGCACCTATCACAAAAAGGTTGTGTTGAGTGTCCCCCTAGGATTCATTCGCCCAAGGGTGAATGGGTCTTGCTACATGGGTTCAAAATCTTCTTTTATAGCCCTCTACTCCTTGGTTTGCACTATCGATTCCTTTGAGTTTCAAAGTCAAAAATTTAGAATTAAACTATGAAATTGAGTTTCTATGGATTGATGACAATGTTGACAACTTTGCAAATTTGAAAATTTTTGCAAGTTTTCTCTTTTGATAGATCTTCAATTCTTCTTCAACCTAAGATCTGCAAAACACATAAGAGGGAAACATTGTTTGTTTTTGGTGAATGGGGGTTTGCCTTGGTCAAACCCTATTTTGGTAATTAAACCTTGAAATGAAATGAAACATGAAAGGAATGATGAATGAACAATTTCTATGTTGCAACTCAAAAAACACTTAGATGAGATCCTTGAAGGAATGAAACTTAATACATCTCTCCAAGGTCTTTATATTTCATGAAATAGATTTATTGATGATGTGATCTTGATGCTTGAATCTTGACTTGAATGCTTGAAACCTATATCACAATGTTAGCTCAAAAAATATGCATAAATGCAAATAACATTGACATGATGCTTGATATCTTGAATGCTACAACAAATTATTGAGAATTCTACTCTTGAACACCTTTGACAATAATCTTAGCTCTTATGAATGCTTGCATATGAAATATAGATCTCTTAGGATTTGAATTTGATAAAAAGACCTTGTATTTATAGGTAATTTTCTAATTTCCAAAAAATTAATCATTACAAGCCAACATTTGAAATTGAATTTGGGATCATAAGAAGGCTTCCAAAATCATATTAATAATTTGAATTTAGCAACTAAATGGGACCCATTCGCCCAAGGGTGAATGGGTCCTGACTTAAATTGCTAGGACCTATTAATTTCAGGGTGTTGAAAATGATAATTACATTAATTAAATCATGATTCCCATTTCATAATTCCAATTAATTATGATTGTAGATGCATAATTGGGATAAATAGATGCTTAATTAAATCCAATTAATTAAGGGACCCAAACATAGTGTGAAAATGTAAAGGAGTACATTTTCCAACACTACATTTAGCCCCCAGTTTAGTGAGAGGATGAGGCCTAAACTCACTCACACTAAAGTAGTCAAACACACATTAAGAGATGTCTAATTATACAAATATTAGAAAGATGAGACAACAAAGGTCAAGTAGGATGATCAATCCCTCAAGATCTAAGATCTCATGACAAACCACCAAAGGCACAAAGAGACACATGCATATGTTAAATATGCAACATCAAGACAAGATATGCAAGCATGCAGTTCCAAAATTAATGAGAAGAGAAAGAGAGGTGATGGATCAAGCCTCAACTTTTTGTCCAATCAGTATGGATCAAGCCTTATCTATTTGTCCAAGAATGATTACAAGTGGGAACATTTTTTCCAATATGTAAATAAAATGTACTCACATGGGCTAGTGAAATTTTCTATCCACTAGGTGAGCCTCAAAAAGTGGCTAATTGGAAGTCATGCAAGGTATAGACTACTAACCATACCAAATTTATGCCTCCTAATAACTTTGATAAGGTGCCATAGAACTGGTCACAAGACTAGAAATCTACTTTATGCTAGGCACTCATGAAAAGGCTCCATTGGCAAGCAAATTGTGTTATGCTTGGTGGCCTTGATGCATGAAATATGATATTCAAAGGGGTTTTACTTAGTTCATGAAATGTCTAAACTTAGGTAAAATCATGCCTAATGTCTCCAAGAGAGGACTAGTCAAGGATAAAAGATTCACAACTTAGGGAATGCAATTTGTAGCATTACCACTAAGAGGAATGTCATATCCCAAGAAAGTTCATAATATTGAAGGAAATCAAACCCAATGACACCTCCAAGAAGACACATCACATAAAGTAAGAAGACCACACTTTGAATTGAACAATGATTTAGGACATGTATGCCCCCACTTTAAAGAAATTGCTAAACACCATAATGTGAGAAATTACTTTAAAGTAGATTATGATAAATGCCAATACATGAGAGATTTATTTGGAAGGCCCTATGAAAAACATATGTTTCTAAGTAGAGCTACGTCATGGAAAGGAGGGTTTCCCCCATATTCAATCCTAAGATAACACATAAGGGATCCATGGATTTGGAGTTAGTGTTTTTCATTATTGCAATGATATAATCAACCACAAAATTGTCATCATTCCCCAAATAGCTCATGGAACAATGAGAAAAAAGGAAGAATGACACATAGAGAGAGAGAGAGAGAGAAAAGGAGAAATTTTGGGTCCACGTGGAAGAGACTTGAATGTATTGAGGCCTTTCATCATCCCTAAAAGGAAAATGCAAGATAAAATATAAATGTGTATGAAATTTAGAAAAATGTAGATACAAATAGAAGAATGTCATGAAAAATTTGCTTCCTTTGAATCCTTGCACCAATAGAGTGACAAGGGTCATCCAAAGTAGGCTCACAAACATATAAAGACATGCCAAGTAGAACTATATGGTGGATCACATTACACATGCAATCATAAAGAACATGTAAAGAATACAAAGACAATACTAGTATGGAACATGCGAGTCAACCTATAGCAGGTCATTTACATCCCAATATTGCTCATCATATACATAGAAGGCAGACAACTAGCCAAAGGGACAACAAGTGTCAAACCAAGATAAGGCTATCTAACCCCTTTCCCCCACTTAGTGCAGGACAAGGATGAGCCAAGATGGGTGATGAGAATGGGCTCCTTGCAATATAGAAATAATTTTCAATCAATGTAAAACATTCTATAGTGAGTATGCTATGATCCAACAACTATCACATGGAAAAGAGAAAAGTGCTTGCATTTTAGTTAATTACATCAATAACACCATTTTCATGGATAAATCGTTGTAAAAGATGACACTCATCAGTAAGATTTCCAAGAGTTCTATGAAATACAAAGCAATTCATGTTTGAACTCTTTATTTTTTGTTTTCTTTGATAGATGGCAAGTAAATCAATCCTAGATAGAGGAGTTGTTCCATTTTTTGTTCATTTTCTATTGTAGTGTGTAAGAATGGAAATTCCTTGATCTTATATGTCTTAGATTTCTTACTTGTTTTGGAATTTTTTTGAGGTGGAGGTGGGGGAGGAGGATCTGTGGTGACCCTATCATCCCTGTGAGGTATTAATAGGTCTCTTCAAATGATCTTGTGAAGGAGAATACCTTTTCCCTTGGGAGATGTGCAAGGGGGGTGGGGGAGATCTTGATATCCTAACCCATTGGTATCCTCAAATGGTATTTGTTCTAATATTTTGTGAATTTCATGCCCATTGGTTATCTCAAAGCCTTGACCATAACTCTCTTCTAATTTAATTGGTGTATTAGTAACTTGATGAACATAAGATAGAAGAGTATCATTTTTGTCCTTGTGATCAAGTTCAGAAATGATTGATGGTTGAGGCTTGATTTGTCCTTCCATTTCAGGATGTAAGGGGTTGAACCTATCAAGTGATGGGATTATGGATGGTAAGGAGTCTTGTATGAATTATTGCATGTTATCTTCATCCTAACCTAATATTTCCACTTCATGAGGAGATTCATTAAGAGGTGAAGGTTCATTAATAGTCTCAATTGCATTAGGGTCCTCACTGAACATACAACTTGAAAAATCTACCAAAGATCTTAAGGTCTTCCATATATTACCCAGCACATGTCCATGATGAATTTTTATTCAAATTATTAGATCTATTATATGGAAATTTTCTGATTTGTGAATGCAAGATACTAAAAATGATATGTGTTTAATGCCAATTTTTATTTTAAAACAATGTACAATTTGACCAATTGAACCTAATGCAAACAATGACAGATTTTTCTGATTTCTAAAAATAAAACCCAGATCTTAACAACAAATCAGAATGAAGCAAATAGAGAAAAATCATTTCCCGAAATTATGAAAAATCACCTATACATGGAATAATTCTCCCTAGGGTGAATGGTTCTTAGCATAAGGATTGCAAAAATTTAAATATGAGTCTAAATTTTAGTGTTAGGGTTTCCTGTTTCAAATTACAAACTATGGTTTCAATGATTGATTTTTTCAAATTTTGATGTCAAAATGCAAGTGAAATGAATGAAAAATGATGAACAATATGACACTTTTTGAAACACAATTTTAATCCTGTTTGTGAATGTGAATGATAGAAAATACACTAATGTGCAAGTAGTATGCAAAAGCAATGTAATATGCATGCAAATTTTGAATATTTCATATTTTGAAGGATGCAACATGAAAACATAAAACCCTAAATGAGATAAAAAATAATGCAATTTTAACAACCCTAAATGAGATGAAAACTAATGTAATGAAATGCAAACTATTGTAAATCCTAGATCTAAGGTTTGAATGGACTCCAAATTTAGAATTTTTTGTGTGTAATGTCAAGTTCACCAAAATGAAATGGTGGAAAATGTGGGTGTTGGATTTTGAAAGGGGGTATGCAACTACACTTTTTGTCCTTATTTCATTAAGAAAAAGAGATCCCCTAGGGCAATATTGACCTTCAACCCTTAGGCAAGTCCACCTTGATGGAGATCTTGTTGTTTTCCTTATGACTTAGGAAAAGGTAAATCAACTCGAAGTACAATTTTGGGAGATGAATAAAAAATACCAAATAAATGTAATAATGCAATGTAACACATGAAAAATCAAATTTAAACCTTAATCTAATAGAATCTAGAAAGTTTCAGTAGATCTGAGAAGGATGTGATTTTATGCATCCATCACAAAAAGGTTGTGATGAGTGTCCTCTTGGGACACATTCGCCCAAGGGAAAATGGGTCTTTCCACATGGGTTCAAACTCTAATTTTATAGTCCTTTTCTCCTTGGTCTGCACTCCCACTTCCTCTAAGTTCCATAGTTAAAAAATTGTAATTAAATTATGAAAGTGAGTTTTTATGGCTTGACGACAATGTTGACAACTTTGTAACTTTGACAAATTTTGCATTTTTTCTCTTTTTATAGATATTCAATTCTTCTTCAACCTAAGATCTACAAAATGCATAAGAGTGAATTTTTTTTTTGTTGAATGGGGTTTTTCCTTGGTCAAACCATATTTTAGTAATTAAACCTTGAAATGAAATGACACATGAAAGTAATGATGAATGAACAATTGTCATGTTGCAACTCACCAAACCCTTAAATGATATCCTTGAAGGACTAAAAGTTAATACATCTCTCCAAGGTCTTGATCTTGCATGAAATGTCTTGATTGATGATGTGATCTTGATGCTTGAATCTTGACTTGAATGCTTGAAACCTACATAACAATGCTAGCTCAAAAAACATACATGAATGAAGATAACTTTGACATGATGCTTGAGATCTTGAATGTTGTAGAAAATGATTGAGAAATATGCTCTTGAAAACCTTTGATAAAAATCTTAGCTCTTGTGAATGCTTGCATATGAAATATAGATCTTGTAGGATTTCAATTTGATAAAAAAACCTTGTATTTATAGGTAATTTTCTAATTTCCCAAAAATTAA
Organism: Sequoia sempervirens; assembly: GCA_007258455.2. Taxonomy (NCBI): domain Eukaryota; kingdom Viridiplantae; phylum Streptophyta; class Pinopsida; order Cupressales; family Cupressaceae; genus Sequoia; species Sequoia sempervirens. The sequence goes on along the minus strand of VDFB02270651.1, from coordinate 348,478,153 downwards.
GCATTACAAGTTGATATTTGAAATTGAATTTGGGATTTTAATTTTTTTTCCAAAAACATATAAATTTTTTGAATTTAGCAACTAAAGGGGACCCACTCTCCCAAGGGTGAATGGGTCCTGACCTAAATTTTCAATACCTACTCATTTCGAGGTGTTAAAAATGATAATTACATCAATTAAATCATGATTCCCCTTTCAAAAATTGTAATTAATTTGTATTTTAGATGCATAATTGAGCTAATTAGAGGCTTAATTAAGTGCAATCAATTAAGGGACCCAAACATTGTGTGAAAATGTAAAGGATTACATTTTTTGACACTACAAAATGCAATGTACTTGATCCTTTGACAATATCATAGAAAAATGAGCAGATATAGAAAAAGATATTATATCCAAAGGACTAGTAAATATTTATAAAGAAGGCAAGGACAAAAGTCCCTAATATTTTGAAAAATCCCATTTTTGGAATAAAAAAATGTGGTCCATGATGTTGTGACTAATTCAAAACATGTTCAAAATGTCTACATACATCCATTGTCATCATCTAAAAATAATCCAGCTCCCTAAAATAATTTTTTTGTAGCTTGATAAGCTTGGTTTTCATTGATGTCAAAAGAGTGCTAAAGACTGTATATGCTCTAGAGATAGATAATGTGTTGATATATCAGTTGGTGCAAGTTAACATTATAGTATATGGAAAAGTGGAGATCAACTTGATGTCTAATTGAGATGGGAAGGTGGGTACACATGTTCTAATATGTTTCCAGTATACCTACATTGATATCTTGGAAATTTGGTGTACCACACTTAGAGGATAGTTGGAGAAGTTGTGTCTAAGGCTTTCACAATACATATCCTAAGGTAGTGACACATTGTTTTGGTTTGCATCCTCCCACAAAGAAATATTTAGTCTTGAGGTTAAAAAAATAAGTTGATAGAGATGTGAAAATATTTAATCCAAGGTTTCAATTTATTACAACTTATGTAGTGAAGATAGAAGTGACAAAGTTTTGGTTTGTGCTCTAGCAGAGTAAAGTGATGATGAAGGCTTGTTGGAATGATCTACATTCCTCTGAAAGTGAAGAATTAGCCATGCGGTTTTATGGACATGCTCAGATATGTCTAATGTATGCTAAATTGAAGATTCAAGTGGTTTAGTGCTTTACAAGTTTACTTTTCATGTGACAGAGTGTTACAATTGGTTTTGAATGCCTTATTCTTATACAGAACATATGTTTGAGTATTTATACTAGCAGAAGATTATATAGGTCAATTGTATGGGTTTTTTTAGACATTATACATGTCTCAAAGCATATCAAGTTTGAAGCACATGCAAATCTTTCATGTTTCTAGTACCACATAGTTATTTCATATCAATGTATGAAGATATTTTTTTTCCTTAGCCTACTTTAGTATGTTGGTGATGTGCGCCGCAAGTTTATCTTTGTTTGGAGTCTAAGAACTTCTTGTAGATGTTTAATGAGTCATGTCAACTCATCTGGAAGAATTGTAAATAATGTATTATCACTTTTGTATACTTCCAATGAAGATATAGGCCGGCATGTTACAAGTTTGATATTCATTATTTGTGGCTAACTAAATTTATATTTTGAAAGCCTATGGATGATATATATTGAATATCAAAGATGTGAAGATTATTATGGAAGTGTGAAAATATGTATGAGTGCATGATTAGAGCCTAACAAGATATGCTATAGACCTAATGAGTATAATTGATGACTATCAATGGTTGAAGCCATAAACTAGTCATATTTCAATTGTTTCTTTTCAATTAGGGAGTAGTAGCTTCATTGGGTTCTATCCCCTAAAATAAATTCAAGGAGTAGTTGCTTTCTTAGGTTGTAGCCCAGAATCAAAGTTGTATACTTTTTTACTTGTGAGGTTGGATTAGGACAATATCTCCTAGTAGCATTTCTCATTTTGGTTTTACCCTATATGGCTTTCCATGTAAATTTGGTGTTATCTATGTTGTTGTATTGTTCCTTTTTTCTCTCTTGTTTTCATTAAGTGAATGAATGCTTAATTGATATAACTTAACTTCAACAATAGTTAACTAGGATTGAATTTTTAAGTATATTGATTAACCCCAGTCTCATTATTTTGGTGTGCTCAACTATTGGTGGCGGAGGAATGCTCTTGTATATAGCCTAATAGCTGAGGTGGATCCTACATTTGGAACACATGGAGAATAAAGAAACATCCAAGAAGAAGTCCTCTTAGGAGAAAGAGGTCACACTCAAAAATCAGAAATTAAGAGAAAGAGACAAGAATTAAGAGCTCCAATTTGAACTTGAAAAAGTACAAAATAAATTTGGAAAGATAAAAATTCAAGTTGAAGAAGGGAAAAGATTTGAAGAATGTATGGATATTAGGCTCATTGACAAATTGCAAATTTTTCAAAGCTTGAAGAAGAGATTGTTTCCCTAAGGAAAGAACTATAAATAGCAAAAGATAAAATAGGAAAAATTGTGTAGCTAAATAGAGGTCATGAAATTCTTGATGAATTCATTAGTTCTCAGAAGCCATTAAAAGAAAAATATGGTCTTGTTTTTGAAAAAGGGAAAATTCCAATAACCAGTGCTTCTACAAATCTATATGATAATTTCAAAGTAGAAGGAAATTATAAAACAAAGGAGGAGAAATATTATATTGAAAAACCTAAGAAGACTACCTTCGAAGATGAAAAAACAAATCAAGACAGTAAGAAAGAAGGTGGATTTATTCCGATCTGGAGACAATGAAGATTCAAAGGTCCTCCACCTACTAGACAACATGCCCCAGATAGGTTCTCTCATTCATTTCAAGGTTATTGATTTTCTTGCAATAAATATGGGCATAAGGTTGTTGATTGTAGATCTAGGAAAAGAAGGAATGATTACGTGGGTAGAAGAGCCTTAAAGATATTATATAGTTTAATTTCATGGATATTTCTATGCATGCATCAATTTTAGTCATAAGGTTGTAGAGTGCAGAAGTAAAGATAAGAGGACTAATTTTATTTTGAAGCACAAAATTGTGTCCAACAAGTGTAATAAGGTTGGGCATAAGGAAAATATTTGTATAAGTGGTTTTGTGAAGCCACCTACTCAGAACTGGAAGAAGGATGAAACCGTAAATCAATAAAAGAAGGGTAATGATAAATTTTTGAAATAGAAGAAAGGTGAGGACAATGAGAAGAAGGATGATTCCATACTTATGCATTCTAAACAAGATCCTTTGACAATTTGAGATAGAGCATTATCTTATGGGGAGCTATATTTTGAAAATCCTTTATCCCCCTAGAAAGGATAAAGTGTGGAATATTTCAACATGGAAGATGAAAGAAATCAATTCCTCTAGTGAATATATTTGTTGAGAAATTTTGAAACTTTTGATGAAGGTTTTGGAGAAAGAGAATGATTTATGAAGGTGTGTTGAGCATCCTTGTGACATCACAAATATTCTAGAAAAAGTTTTACATAAAAAGTATGAATATATTTATGGTGGAAATGTAGGGATATTGAAATGATTTTTATGTGTTAATTGGATCATTTGATCTTACTTGAAATTAAGAGTATTTGTGTTTGGAGTGGAGAAGTGAGAAAAAGTTTTCAAGCTATCTATGTGAAATCCTAGCTGTAGCTTTTGAATATTTTTGAAAAAATATCAATGGTGACACCTCAGGTGATTGATGTGGTGGAGAAACTAAAACCTATATACAAGAAGCTTTCATTCAACATGATGGAGGTGGAAAAAGATGGTGCATTTTCAAGGGTTCCAATGGATGTTGTGCATTGTGAAGATGTAAGAATTTACATACATGCCCCACTAAGTAAAATTGATCATACTTCATCCTTTGAAGTGGTTTGACATGAGCTCTTGAATGAGAATGGTGTGCATAAGTTAGAGTATGAAAATGTGGCTGCAATAGGGTTGGATATATGGAAGGATTTTCTAGAATTCTGTGAATGCAAGGGATGGGTAAGAATAATTTTGAGTTGCATTCATGAAGAATTAATTTGGTTAGATAAGCCCTACATGATCATAAAATAATTAATTAGGGAAATTATTGTTCTTTGTTCCTTTGCACCAGTTCCGATATTAAAGTCATTCAAAAATGAAAGGGTTATGGAGCTTACTAGAGCTAAGTTTGATAAGATAACCCTAACAATAAAGGATATCATTGATCCTAGTATCTAGTATGCATCTATGGGGATTGTATACAAGATTTATTTCACAAATAGAGAAGGTTTTTCCACAATCGTCTAGTGAAACTCTAGTGAATATCCCCTTTGATCTTGGAGAAATTTTGAAGAAATGTTGCCAAGGAGATCTGGTAGATGATCTTTAGTTGTTGCATCTTATCCACAGTCCTCTGGATCTACACAATAAATTGGTAGAAGAAGAAAATTTGTATCTAAAACTCCACCATAGAAGAAAGCCACTTGAGCTATGTAGGTCAGGCCTAAGAAGAAGGAAAAAAGGAAGAAGTCTGATAAAAAAGAACCTAAAGAGGAGGAAGAAGCTGAAGTTGAAGAAATATCTTCATAGAAAAAGAAAGGAAAGAAGATAGAAAAGAAGGGAACTGAGTAGACTCTTTGGGTAATATATGATTCTCATGATTTAGGTGTCATTTTAAATGGTATTGTTATCTTTGGTTTTTTGGATGATACAATGGAGTTACATCTAGATGTTCCTATAGAAGATAAGAAGATAATTGAAAAGGCTATCATTGAATACATGCTCAAGAAAAATATTTATTTTAGTGACATTGTTGATAAAGCTTCGAAAAGACTAATTGAGGCTTTGAGACAAAGAAGAGAATATGTCATCAAAGATGATGAGGTGTTGAAGGCACATTTGATAAGGTTGGGATCTTTGTCTCCCAAGAAGAAAAATAAAAGATAGTCTAAAAGAAGTCAAAGGCACTCTGCACCAAGAGAAGAATAGATCATCTAATGAGCAAAGATTAGGATATCAAAAGGAAGATTCAATTAGAGATTGAAGAAATTACAAAGAATATAATTGATGAAGTGCAAACTAAAGTTGAAGTGATTGCATAGGAGCCTCCAAGAGAGCATGAAATTGCTAATGAGCCACCTTTGGATGATACATATGAGCAAGTTGTCTCTAGGAAACAAAAATGTGTCTCCAATTAGTAAATGAAGCAAGATGTCTCTGGTATGGAGATAGAGAAGGAAAAGCAGAAAGGAAAGGAGAAGGAGAAAGAAATGGAGAAAGAAATGGAGAAATGTTTTGAAGAAGGAAGTCTAGAAAAATCATATTCTTCTCTAGTGGACTCTATCAAATAATTTTTGGGTCAAGAAATGTCAATATAACTAGTAGTATCCCCTTAATTGTTGCATGTTCCTACTTCTGATGGACAGGTCAATTTGTTCAGAATGTCTCCCCTATACAAGTTGAAGCTTGGTGACATACTCCACTCCATATCAAGACAATAATTTCTACAACAATTCATGGAGTTTTGGAGTGTTGGAAGAAGCCATCAAGGTGTTGGAAGAAAAGATTTTAGAAGCTAAAGGAGATACATCTTTGATCCCCACATATAAAGTAACTAATGAATTCTTTTGAGAATTACTATTCTCATCTAGAGAAGAAGATTAAGAAAAAAATTGAATGAAAAGAGATTGAATGATACCTCTAGGAAGTGTGGAAATGTATTGATAAAGTTGCAATAATGTATAGAGGACATTTAAAAAGGCTTGGAGGAAGCCAAAGTGTTATATGTTTTATGTTTGAAATGACTAGTAACTACAAATGTATAAAGGATTAGATAAGTGCAATTGAAATGTAGATCACTAATGTGGTTGTAACATATCATCTGGTTCAAGACATTGATGGTGTCATCAAGGCACAAGTGGAAGGTCTTCACTTCTATATACAAAAATTGCTATACTATAGGGAAAAATTCAAAGGTCAGGTGAAATACCTAAGATAAGTAGTGAGCCTTAGGTTGGCTTCACTCATTGGAATCTTGAAAAAGGCCAATGGTGTGGCAAATAAATACAAGGCACCATATTTTTTGGAAGAAGTAGAAGATACATATGTGCAACTAAATTATCAAATCTAGACCCTGACCACTACAAAGAAGTAATGTGATAGCAGCCTTGTTTATCTCAAGTCCATTTACAAGGGAATTTTTTCCATCATCAAAGTGAGTTGTGGTTACTTTTTTTCATGTAAGATATTTTTTTTCTAGTTTTTGTTGTGTATATATGTAGAGTAGATATACAGACAATTTTGTTGATGAAGTAATCTGACTTCATCCCAAAGGGAGTAAAAGTTGTATAGATTAAGGGAGAGCCTGTAGAGTTTTGAATATACAATGAAAGTTTTGTTGCCCTTTTCCCTTGATGTCAAATGGGGAGAGAGATATGTGCACCTAAGGGGGAATTTTTGTGCACATCTTTTTGGTTTTTCCATCAATGAAAAAGGGGGAGATGATTGTAGCTTGATACTTGCTTGGTTGTCATTGATGTCAAAAAAGTGTTGAAGATTGTACATAATATGAAGATAGTTAATGTGTTGAGTTATCAGTTTGTGCAAGTCAAAATTGTAGTATATAGAAGAGTGGAGATCAATCTAATGTCTAAGTATGATGTGGAGGTGGGTATACATGTTCTAATATGTTTCCAATATGCCTACAATGATATATTGCTAGTTTGGTGTACCACACTTAGATGATAGTTAAAGAAGTTGTGCCTAAGGCTTTCACATTACATATCCTAAGGTAGTGACATAGTATTTTGGTTCACATCCTTCCATAGAACAAGATTTAGTCTTTTATTTCAGAAGATAAGTTGATAGAGATGCAAAGGTGTTTTATCCAAGGTTTCAAATCATTAATGTTGCATGTTTGAAGGTGTTTTCATTGATATCAACATGAATTCTACTGACTGATATTTTCATTTATGGACCAACTATGTGTCGATAAATGTTTTTTCATGATGAAGATGTCAAGGATATTGAGAAAATTATGAAAAAGAGGAAAACGGGTTGTTGTAATTTGTGCATGTGTAGTTGAGATATTGAGGAAGTGTTGTGAGTACATGGAGCTATCTTTATGTGTAGTTTCTAAAGATGAGTTGGAATGAAGTAATGATTTGAGATAATGTCTCTGGTACTTGGTTTCCAAGTGCTTTTGAGAAAATTTGATAAACAAAGAAAATAGTGTTGTGCAAGTGTTTAGAATGTGCTTTGGGGTGTGATCCACATATCTTCTATGTTGATTCTATTCTTATGCGAATCTAATATGTTGTTCAAGGTTGTTATAGGTTGTTATGTTCAAATTTTGGGTTCCTAGATTGTTGTATAGAGTGAGATGTTTTCACCAGTGTGTGAACCAATTTTTCAATTTTGTTTTCTATGGCCTGGGGAGAAATGTATTTTCTCCACATTTCTTTGTATTTTGGCTTCAGGTTGTGCAGATTTGGGAAGTTTCTTATAATGTTTGTATCTTTCATAATTCAAGGTTTCACTTTATTTGTATAGTACAATGTGTGTTTCATGTGTCAATGTGCAAATAAGGTTTATCAGATGTTATGCATTAAAATATTTCTATGTTTCAAGTTTGGATGAAGTCTTTATTAGATCTTAGTTTCAAGGTTATTCTAGATCATGTTCAAATGAATTGTGTTATCTAGAAGTTTTATATTGATTCAAGGAAGTGTGTACTTAATGATGTTTATGATGTTTAGCATCAGTATTTACTGACCTTGTGTTAGCACTACATGCAAGGCTTGAGAAATCATGTTGTGGAGTGTTGAGATCTATTTGAGTCTTAGTTAAGGATTTATATGGGTTGCCTTCATACCTATCCACTGCGAGAATGTTTAGTTACTGACTTAATTTGAATTTGTAAGTATAAAAAATAGTTATCGACCTTGGAGAAGGTTTTTGAGGTTGAGGTTGATATAAATAAAAGTAATTTTTTTGTGAGATGCAAGAGAGAGACAAGATAGATGTGATATCAATGTGAGTGATGCGAATTTGAGCAGAGTATTGCAAAATTCAAATGTTGGATTCCTGAAGGTGGTGAGCTGAAGGTGTCATAAATCTTTCATGCAAGGCTATGAAAGTGTTGGATCATTTGAGGTGGATTCCTTGTTGCATTGAGAAGTTTTTCTCCCTATAATATTTCTCTTTTATCTTCTTGTGGTAGTGAGCCCTGGCTATGAGCCCTTTTGGACAGCGTGTCCTATTCTGGTAGTGAGCCCTTGTACCATTTTTTCAATTACTTATATTGTGAGCTAATCCCCACCATGGTTTTTCCCTCATTAGGTTTTCCACGTAAATCTGGTGTTCTCTTGTATATGGTGTTGTTATTTCGGTTTCTATTATCAACATTTCATTTTTAATCACATTAACAAAATAAGGGTTCAAAGGATGTATGTGGATCTGATTACTCTTGAGGGTTTTGAAGTTTTAATTTGCTACAGCTGATTCACCCACCTCTTAGTTGTCTTGTTCATTCAACAATTGGTATCAGAGAAATATTCCTTAAGGAAGAGCTTAATCACTTAAGTTAGATTCGAGATGGTGAAGAAAATTGATTGCCCTAGATTTGATTGAACAAATTATGCATTATGGAAGAAAAAGATGGAAGGATATCTATCGACTCATGGATTTGAGATTGAAAAAGAAATAAAGAATCAATATGTTCCTCCTTGAAATTGTCCAAGAACAAGTAATGAGATCAAGGTACATGAAATAAATGGTAAGGAAAGATTTATTATGATGAACAATCTTTCAAAATTTGAATTGGTTAAAGTTATGAATCTTAGGACTACTAAAGAAGTTTGGGATAAGCTTGAAAGTGTTTATGAAGGAGATGACAAGGTTAAACAAGCTAATTTACAAAATTTGAAGGCACAATTTGAGACTACGTGAATGTCTGAAGATGAAACAATTTTAGCCTACATGTAGAGGGTTGATGAACTTGTAAGTGCTACAAGAAGTCTTGGTGCACAAGTTAAAGAACCTAGGGTGGTATAGAAAGTTCTCATAACTCTTCCTGATTCATATAGTGAAAAGGTATCTTCTATTGAGGAAGTTGCAAATTTTAATACTTATTCTAGAGATCAATTGATTGGTAAACTAACTTCATTTGAAATGAGAAAGCTTAGTTTGAAGAATGGTACAAAAGTGGAGACTGCTTTTAAGGATGGAAAATTAGAAAAGATTGAAGATTTAGATGGAGATGATCTTGATGATGTGGAAGCTAAATTTGTAAGAAGGATAAAAAAAGGCACTAGTAAGTACAAAGGTAAACTAGCTTTCAAATTTTTTAGTTTTGGTGATGTAGATCATTATGATTTTAGATGTTCAAAAAGAGCGTTGAACAATAAGAGTAAGGAAAATAAAGGAAAGATGATTAAAATATCTTACTATGTCAAAGAAGATGCCAGAATTTTTGATGATGAATTTGATTATGGATATTTTGATGATAATGAATGCTTTCTCTTGGCTATAAAAGAAGAATCTAGTTCTGCTAACTTAGAAAATTATGTGAAGGAAAGTGTTCTAGAGAAGAAAGATAAGATTGAAGGTACTTTGATATTTTTTTCTCATGTTAAAGAAGATAAAAATTACTAAGTTATTGATAGTGGCTGCTCTAATCACATGATCAAATACAAAATTAATTTTGTTAAACTTGAAAAGTATGATGGTGGATTAGTTAAATTTGGAGATGATTCAAGAGCTAAGATTTGTGGAATAGGTTCAATCAGTTTTGATGGCAAGCATAATAATAATAATGTATACTATTAAAGGGTTTAAGGCATAATATTTTGAGTGTTGGAAAAATGTGTAGCAAAGGATTTAATATTGTGTTTAAGGATGAAACATGTGATATCATAAAAGGGTCTAGAACTATGATTACTATTGGTAAAAGGACAGATGGAAACTGATAGGGAGGGGGTTGGAGGAATCAATCTCAGATTATTGCTCTAGGTCTTGCTTGCAAGACCTCCTTGGTGTTTTGCTCCACCACCTTAACCTATAGGTCCCTTTGTATGTTTAGGTACCCTTGGTTCTCCTGGCCAACCCCACTACCATCACCATTCAACCAACCAAGGCAATCTTGGTGCAATAACTCTAACTCTTCCTTAGCCTTTAATTTTCCCTAAAGACTAACAATACCTCAACACTCAATTTAGATCTTGCAAGGATGTAGAGATGTCTCCAACATCTTCAAACCATCCTCCTAGGGTTTCTTGAAGGTTCACCAAACTCCACCTTTTCATTGCTTTCACCAAACCCTCATCTAGGGTTAAAAAGGCTACTAGCCCAAGAGCCCCAATTAGGTCTCCTTCTTCGAGAAAGCTAGTTGTCTCTCACAATTTCTCCAAAGAACCACCAATCTTTCTTTGAGGTTCTTGCTTCAAATGGACACCTCTCAAGGATTTTTGAGGTCTTGAGTCTTCATCAGCCGTACAAGGCCTCAACTTGAAATTGGCCAAAATCTAGGGTTTTTAAGCCTCTTCTGGCTACTTCCAATCTACTAAGTCTTTCTCTGACCTAATGTGATAATGGAGATTCAACCTAATTACCAGACCTTGGTAAGACTTCCATCTACCTTCTCAAAAAGGAAAAACAACAAAATTTAATCACCCCTGCAAGTTAGGTGCTTAACACTCCTTGTCTTCCCTAGCCAAACTCTTCCTGGCTTGCCTAGGGCAAGACTTTGCCAACAACTCCTATGCACACCTGAACCCTAAAACCTACCATATTTACACACATGGAGCCTAGTCACTGTTCCCAAAGGGCCATACAATTTGTACAGTGGGAAAGTGGTCTAGCACTCCATTCTTTCCAGACTGTCTGGTTCAGACCAGCAACAGGGTTAAAGCAAAATTATTTACAACCAGTGATTAAAAATGAATAAAGGAAATAAATAATGGTATACAAAACTAGAAGACTAACAACACTACATCCTTCATACAAAACAGTAATAAATTCAATCCATTAAAGCTCTTCTTTGAAGAAAAAATTAGAAAATGACTCACAAAACACTGTCTTTCCTTCAATTTCATAAAATTCTTCCACAATATCAATGGTTCCAACCCTGTTTTCAGGTCAAGGACCTCTTTAAATATGGCATCTAAAATAGTTAAGCTCGGCCTTAACCACTCCTTGGCTGCTTGTAGCTAATCCTATTATGGAAAAGTTGCAAAATGGAACATTTTGCAACTTCTTGCTAATTTCCTAGAAACATGAAACCTTCCAAACATCAATATAATGATTGAAATTAGTCCTAAGCTATCTCATGTATCAAATGGTCAACATGACCTTCATGGTAACATACTAAAGATAAAACAAAATTCAAAAACTAGGTTGCCTAATTGTCAGGTGTTTCCTAGTGTTCCTTGGGTGCTCCTGCACCATTCTCCCCCCCTCTGCACAAACTCTAAGGATTGTGAGGAGAGATCAGTGTTTCATCAATGCCCTGCTTCTTGAACTGAGCTTCATCCACCCATGTAGCCTTAGATTCATGTTTTTTCTTCCATTTGATAAGATGCTCCATGTACACCTTATGCCTTGTAGATTTCTTCACTCTTGACTTCAAGATCCTCTTTGCTTGTAGCTTGTCTGGAGTAGGTAAGGCTATGTTGCTTACATCCTTGAAGATCTCCCTACTGTTATGATCTAAGCCACTGACTGATCCCTTATATCTGATCAGATCAGCTACATTGAACATTGGGGAAATCCCTAAATCTGCAGGTAACTCCACCTTGTATGTATTTTTCCCATACTTGGCTAACACCTTGCATGGTCCCACTCTTTTCATCTATAATTTGGTTGATGTACCCTTCTACAACCTAGATTTGTTGAGGTGAATCGTGACACAGTCTCCTACTGCAAATTGCAAATCTGTTCTTTACAAATCTACCTTATCCTTCAACTTTTGTGTAGCCTCGGTGACTATCTTCTTTACCTGCTCCCAAATCTCCTTCATGGTCTGAGTGAAGTCCTCTGCATTTCCACTCCTATGCTCCATAGCTCCTAGGTCTCTAAGCTCACACACACCTCTTGGGTGCATCCCATACACTATTTCAAAAGGACTCTTCCCTATAGTCTTGTTCACACTGTCATTGTATGCATACTCAGCCTGTGATATGACCAAGTCCCATGTCCATCCATACTCCTTGGTTAGTAATTTGAGAAGGTTACCTAACACCCTATTAACCACCTCAGTTTTTCCATCGGTCTGAGGATGGTAAGTTGATCCAAAAGACAGGTTGGTACCTAATCTGCTCCATAGAGTCTTCCAAAAATGACTCATGAACTTCACATCCCTGTCCGATACAATGCTCAAAGGTAGTCCATGGATCCTTACAATTTCCTTGAAGAAAAGATGAGCAATGTAACTAGCATCATGAGTGGTTTTGCAAGGGATAAATTGACTCATCTTGCTGAATCTATCTACCACCACATAGACACTATCAAACCATGTCTTAGTCTTAGTGAGTCCTACAACAAAATCCATGCTAACACACTCCCATGGTCTATTGGGAATGGGTAGAAGTTGATACAAACCTGGATTGCTAGCTCCCCCTTTAGCTTTCATACACACTACACACTACTCCACATACCTTATGACATCCCTTGGTAAATTGGGCCAATAGTAAAACCTTTGCACTAGTTCCATTGTCTTGTTGATACCAAAATGACCACTAAGATTACCATTGTGCTTTTCTTGGATAAGATTCTCTCTCATAGAACCTTTTGGCACACACAACTAATTTCCCTTGAATAACAATCCACTTTGCAATGTATACTCTGAGTATTGACTATGAAAGTGATTCTCAAATTCAGAACATACCTTGTAGGCCTCCGAGAAGTCTTCATCTTCACCATAGAGATCCTTGAAACTCTCTATTCCAATGCTCTTGATCTGTATCTCTTGCAATGTCAGAAATATTCTACTTAATGCATTTTCCACCTTGTTCAATTGTCCCTTCTTGTGCTTGATGGTGAAGGTAAAATCTTGGATGTATTCCATCCATTTCAAATGCCTATTACTCAGCTTCCCTTGAGTGTTGATATAGCTAAGTGCCTGATTGTCAATGAAGACTAAAAACTCTTTGGGTAGAAGGTAATGCCTCCACTTCCTAAGTGACTGAACTAAAGCATACAATTCTAGTTCATAGGTAGAGTACTTTGTCTTAGCTTCATTGATATTTTCACTAAAGAATGCTACAGGCCTACCTTCTTGACTTAGCACTCCTACTGCAACTCCACTAGCATCACATTCCACAATAAACAACTTGTCAAAACTAGGTAATAAAAGTATAGGTTGAGTTGCCACTTCTTGAGTCCACTTAAACTTATCTTTAAGCCACCTTTGATTGTATCTAGGACTGGTGCACATATGCCACTAAAGTTCCTTATGAATTTTCTATAAAATTGAGCCAATCCATGAAAAATTCTTACCTCTTTCCTTGTGGTTGGTGTAGACCAGTTTAGGATGGCTTCCACCTTGCTTGGATCCATCTTCAATGATCCTTGGGATACTACAAACCCCAAATACACAAGCTCCTATTTGAAGAACTCACATTTCTCTAGATTGATGGCTAACTTCTCTTCTTGCAATCTTCTAAGAACCATCTCCACATGTTTTAGGTGTTCTTATGCTCTCTTACTAAAAATAAGTATATCATCAAGGTACACCACCACAAATATCTTTGTAAAGTCTTTGAGCACTTCATTCATGAGCCTCATGAATGTGCTAGGGGCATTAGAGAGGCCAAATGGCATCACTCTCCACTCATACAACCCATCATTTGTCTTAAAAGCTATCTTCCACTCATCTCCATCCTTGATTTTGATCTGATGGTATCAACTTTTGAGGTCCAACTTGGTAAAATACTGGGCTCCTCCAAGACAATCCATTAAATCTTCAATCCTAGGGATAGGGAACCTATACCTGATTGTGATTCTATTTATTTCTCTAGAATCAGTGCATAATCTCCACTTACCACCTTTCTTGGTTGCTAAGACCACTAGTACTGCACATGGGTTGATACTCTTCCTAATCAATCCTTGATCCAATAACTCTTGCACTTGTCTAGCTACCTCTAGGTTTTGATCCAAGGTAAGCTTGTAGGCTGCTTTGTTTGGTAATGAAGCCCCTGGTATGAAGTCAATTTGATGACTAATGGCTCTCTTTGGAGGTAAAGTTGTAGGTGTACCATCACTGACTATATCCTTGAACTGTTCTAACAACTCTTGGACTACTCCGGGTATGACTATTTGTTTAGCCTTGTCTTCTTCTTTAGGTTGCAACATAACCACATATCCTTCACCCCCTTGATGTAGGTTGTTAAGGAACTCTTTACCACTGCTCAACAAGACACTAGGTGTCTTTGACTGTCCTTCTTCCTCATCTAATAGTGACTGCAACTTAAATGTCTTCCCATCCTTCTTGAAAGAAATGGTGTTCTCTTTTCCATCATACATGACACTTTTGTCATACTGCCATGGTCTGCCCAATAGAAGATGGCATGCATCCATGGGTAACACATCACAAATCAACTTGTCTTTGTATCCTCCAATGGAGAACTCCACCTTTGTCTGCTCATTGAAAAGAACACTTTGTCCTTTGTTCAACCATGTCACCTTGTAGGGATTAGTATGGGGTATTTTCTCTAATTTCAACTTCTTTACTACCTCCTCAGAGATGATGTTATCAGTTGATCCTAAATCCATAATAACCTTACATACTTTCCCAAGTATTTTGCATCTCACTCTAAATAAGGCTCTTCTCTGTTTTGGCTCTTCCTTGACCGGTTGTCTGATCAAAACTCTACTAAACATCATATTCTCCCCCACTTTTGATTCAATGTGACTAACCTCTAGTGATTTGACACTCATTGTGTCCTCTTGTGCATATGCCACTCTCTTCTCAGTATTTGATGAAGATGCTTTCTCCGGGCACCTATAAGCTGGATGACCTACTTGACCACAATTATAACATTTCATATTGGAAAAGTATGAGCTACTTCTGCCTGCTCCTCTTCCTCTATTTGAACCTCCTTGAGGACCTCTACCTCTGTTATATCCTCCTCTAGAAGTTTTTTCACCTCCATGCTCTGTGAGTTTAGACTCTCCTTGGTTTCTTTGTTCAGTCCCTCTACCTTGGTATCCACCTCTATGTCCTCTTTGATCTTTGCCTTTGCCTCTACTTTTAGAAGCTTGGTCTTGTTTCCTCTTGCTTCTTTCCTCAATCTTAATAGCTAATTGGTAACATTGGTGTACTATATTAGGACTTAGAAGAACCATCTCCTCTTGGATGTTCCACTTCAAGTCATTAAGATACCTAGCCACCTTGAGACTTTCATCCTCTGTCACATTAGACCTCATACAATTTTTTTTAAACTCCTCAGTATAAGTGTTCACATCTTGGTCCCTTTGCCTCAAGCTCTATCTTTTCTTGTACAACTAAATTTCATAATCATCTGGCATGTATGCTTCTCTCACCTTGGCAACCATTCCCTTCCAAGTAGAGATAGGTTGATTTCCTTCCTTTTCCCTCTCTGTCTGAATGAACTTCCACCATGTCAAGGCAGAACCTCTTAATCTTGATTTGGCCACCTTTACCTTTTGTGCTTCAGTGACTCCATCACATTCAAAATGGCTTTCCATTCCCTCTATCCAATCCATGACTAGATCAGCTTCCATTTTTCCACTAAACAGTGGTATGCCTTCAAGTGCTTTTCCACTCAAAGCCTTCAATGCCTTCAAGAAAGGCTCTTCTTTCAAAACAGGGTTAGGTTCAGGGGTCTTGTCTTCCTTTGTAATCTCTTCTTCCTTTGGTACCCTTCCTTCAAATTGCACGCTCCTCATTGCTTGCTCAAGTTGGGTTATTCTTTCCCTCAATAGCCTATTGTCTTCCTCCTGCTCTTCAACCATCTTGGCCAATTCTGCATTTTTCACCATGATGGTAGAATCACTAGACTCAATCTTAGACATACAATGGTCAATCCCAAATCTTTTGCTTGCTCTGATACCAATCTAATAGGGAGGGGGTTGGAGGAATCAATCTCAGATTCTTGCTCTAGGTCTTGCTTGCAAGACCTTCTTGGTTTTTTTTGCACCACCTTAACCTATAGGTCCCTTTTTATGTTTAGGTACCCCTGGTTCTCCTGTCCAACCCCACTACCATCACCATTCAACCAACCAAGACAATCTTGGTGCAATAACTCTAACTCTTCCTTAGCCTTTAATCTTCCCTAAAGACTAACAATACCTCAACACTCAATTTAGATCTTGCAAGGGTGTAGAGATGTCTCCAACAGCTTCAAACCATCCTCCTAGGGTTTCTTGAAGGTTCACCAAACTCCACCTTTTCATCGCTTTCACCAAACCCTCATCTAGGGTTAAAAAGGCTACTAGCCCAAGAGCCCCAATTAGGTCTCCTTCTCCGAGAAAAATAGTTGTCTCTCACAATTTATCCAAAGAACCACCAATCTTTCTTTGAGGTTCTTGCTTCAAATGGACACCTCTCAAGAATTTTTGAGGTCTTGAGTCTTCATCAGCCGTACAAGGCCTCAACTTGAAATTGGCCAAAATCTAGGGTTTTCAAGCCTCTTCTGGCTACTTCCAATCTACTAAGTCTTTCTCTGACCTAATGTGATAATGGAGCTTCCTCCTGATTACCATACCTTGGTAAGACTTCCATCTACCTTCTCAAAAAGGAAAAACAACAAAATTCAATCACACCTGCAAGTTAGGTGCTTAACACTCCTTGTCTTCCCTAGCCAGACTCTTCTTGGCTCGCCTAGGGCAAGACTTTGCCAACAGCTCATGTGCACACATGAACCCTAAAACCTACCATATTTACACACATGGAGCCTAGTCACTGTTCCCAAAGGGCCGTACAATTTGTATGGTGGGAAAGTGGTCTAGCACTCCATTCTTTCCAAACTGTCTGGTTCAGACTAGCAACAGGGTTAAAACAAAATTATTTACAACCAGTAATTAAAAATGAATAAAGGAAATAAATAATGGCACACAAAACTAGAAGACTAACAACACTACATCCTTCATACAAAATAGTAATAAATTCAATCCATTAAAGCTCTTCTTTGAAGCAAAAATCAGAAAATGACTCACAAAACACTGTCTTTCCTTCAATTTCACATAATTCTTCCACAATATCAATGGTTCCAACCCTATTTTCAGGTCAAGGACCTCTTTAAATATGGCCTCTAAAATAGTTAAGCTCGGCCTTAACCACTCCTTGGCCGCTTGTAGCTAATCCTATTATGGCAAAGTTGCAAAATGGAACATTTTGCAACTTCTTGCTAATTTCCTAGAAACATGAAACCTTCCAAACATAAATATAATGATTGAACTTAGTCCTAAGCTATCTCATGTATCCAATGGTCAACATGAACTTTATGGTAACATACTAAAGATAAAACAAAATTCAAAAACTAGGTTGCCTAATTGCCTAGTGTTTCCTAGTGTTCCTTAGGTGCTCCTGCACTAGAAACATCTATTAGTTTAAGGGTATTGATGGTCATTTATTTATGTATCAAATTAATGATAGTTAGTTATGGCACTAGAGGATGTGTCACATGAACTTTGATAATTTGGTGAGAATCAATTTATCTCATGCAGTGAGAGATTTACCAAGAATCACAAAGCCTATTAGTCTTTTTTGGAGGGATTATCAATTTGGAAAACAACTAAGGAATAGCTTCAAAGGAACAATTTTCTACCAGACTACTAGAATTAATTCATATAGATGTTTGTGGTCCTACAAGGGTTAGAAGTATTTAAGGTGATAGGTATTTTATGCTTTTGATTGATGATTACTCTAGAATGACATGGGTTACTTTTCTTAGAGATAAATCTAATGCATTAGATAAATTCAAGGATTTTAAAGCTATGGTTAAGAATGAAATGAATGTGAAAATAAAATGTTTAAGTTCTAAAAAAGGTGGAGAATTCATCTCCAATTACTTTAACATGTTTTGTTAAGTTCATTTAATATAGATACACTGTCTACCCCTAGAACACCTCAGTAGAATGGAGTGGTTGAGAGGAAAAACTGAATGATTCAAGAAGCAATTAGGACTATGATAAAAGAAGAAAATCTTCCATAAGTCTACTAGAGATAAGAAATTGATACTATTGTTTACATACTTAACATAGTTCAAGAAAAATATAACAACACAAAGACTCCCTATGAGTTGTGGTATGGAAGGATTCCTATTGTGAAGTACTTTAGAGTATTTGGAAGCAAATGTTATATCAAGAGAGATGAAGAAAGCTAAGGAAAGTTTGATGCAAGGTTTGATGAAGGTATCTTACTTGGATATTATACTAAAAACAAAGCTTACAAATGTTACAAAAAAAGGCTGAGAAAGATTGTTGAAAGTCTAAATGTTAAGGTTGATGAAAAAAATTCAGAATTCAATTGCAGTAGATAGATAAGTGTCAGGTGAACCTGATTGCAAAGTAGTAGAAGAAAAAAAAATTGATGAAAAGGAAGTGTATAATGAAGATAAAGAAGCTCTAGAGAAAACTCCTAAGACCCTTAAGTATGTGCAAAAGAATCATTTTGAAGATCAGATCATTGGAGACAAGAGGAAATGAGTACTAACAAGAAGAAAAGCTATTTAAGTTGAGGTAAATTTGTGTTTAATTTCTAAAGTTGAACCTAAAATAGTGATGCATGTAAAGATGAACATTGGATGAAGGAAAAAATATATATTTTATGAAAATTGAGAAAAATCATACTTGGGAATTGGTTCTTAGATCAGAAAACAATAACATAATTGGAACTAAGTGGGTTTTCAGAAACAAGCTGAATTGGAACGGAGAAATGGTAAGAAACAAGGCAAGAATTGTGTGTAAGGGTTACTCACAAGTGGAAGGAATAGAATTTGAGGATACATTTTCTCCTATGGCTGGGATGGAAGCTATTAGAATGTTTTCTTCATTTGCAGTTTATAGGGACTTTAATTTTTACCAAATGGATGTGAAGTCTACTTTTCTAAATGGTGAATCAAAAAAGAGGTTTACATGGAACAATCGAAAGGATTTCAGTTGTCAGATAAACCAAATATGGTTTGCATATTGAATAAGGTATTGTATGGATTGAAGCAAGCTCCTAGAGCTTGGTATGCTAAGTTGGAAAAATATTTGATACAATAAGGATTCAGTAAAGGCACCACAGATAGTAATATTTACTTCAAAATTGAGGAAGACAAAATATTGATAGTGGTTGTATATGTGGATGATATTATCTTTGGTGAAAATGAAGCTATGTGTAATAAATTTATTGAAGATATGTGGAAATAGTTTGAAATCTCAATGTTTGGGGAGATGAATTTCTTCCTTGGGCTACAAATCAATCAAAAAAATAAAGGAATTTTCATTTTACAGTGAAAGTATGTCAAAGATATGTTCAAGAATTTTGGAATTTAAGACTCCAAACTAGTATGCACTCCTATTGTGATTGGTTGTAAACTAAAAAAAGATAATGATCCACCTAAGGCTTATTAGAGAAAATATAGATCTATGATTGGTAGACTGCTATATCTAACTGCTACTAGATCGAATATCATGCATGCAGTTTGTATTGTGGCTGGATTTCAAGAAGAACCTAAAGAAACACATGTTTCAGCTATGAAGAGGATATTCAAATACTTAAGAGGCACTTCAAATTATTGCTTATGGTATTCTAAGGATATTTATTCCATATTAAGTACTTATACAGATGCAAATTGGGTTGGTTGTATTGATGAAAAAAAAGGTACAAGTGGTGGAGCATTCTTTCTTGGATGTAGATTGGTGTCATTGTTGAGTAAGAAGTAAGATTTAGTTTCCTTATCCACTGCAAAGGCTAAGTATTTTGTAGTAAAATCATGTTGTACACAAGTTTTATGGATGAGATAGACATTGAAGGATATTAGAGTTGTATATGATGATCCTATATCTATCTTTTGTGATAATACAAATATAATTAACATTTTAAAGAATCTAGTGATGCATTCAAGGTCAAAGCATATATCAATTAGGTATCACTTTCTGAGAGAGAAGGTTATGGAGAATGAGGTGAAGCTTTAGTATGTACCTACAAAGGATTAGATTGCTGACATATTTACCAAGGCTCTTCCTAAGGATACTTTTGAGTATCTTCAGGAAAATTTGGGGGTTATTGCCCCTCTTTCATTGAACTAGATGCATATGGAGATGCATCAGTCTAGTGGATCTATGGATTCATCTCTTTCCTAGACTGATGTTGATGGCTACATTTCAGGGGGAGTAGGTAGTGCCATGTATTTTCATTTTTGTAGAGTTGTTGAGTTGATTCGGTGTACTCCTAAGGGGGAGAATTCAAAGAAAGTATCTTGATTCAGTGTCAAAGGGGGATAATATTGCAAAAAAAAAAATCCCTTTCCATTGATGTCAAAGGGGGAGAAAGTATCATGTGAAATAGTGAAAAAGTGCAAGGTATAAAGGGGACAAAGTTGTGTATGTTTTCAAATCATTCAGGGGGAGAAAATAAAGTGTATTTAAGGCTATTATGTTTTCTTTGATGGTCTTTTCACATCTTGTGTTTCCATCAATGACAAAGTGGGGGAATGTTGCAAGTTTGAAGGTGTTTTCATTTATGTCAACAAGAATTCTACTAACTGATGTTTTCATTGATTTCAACTATGTGTTGATGAAGGTTCTTACATGATGAAGATGTCAATGATATTAAAAAAAATGTGAAAAAGAGGAAAAATAGGTTGTTGCAGGTTGTGGATGTGTAGTTGAGATATTGAGGAAGTGTTGTGAGTACACGGAGA
This sequence comes from Sequoia sempervirens, assembly GCA_007258455.2. Lineage (NCBI taxonomy): Eukaryota > Viridiplantae > Streptophyta > Pinopsida > Cupressales > Cupressaceae > Sequoia > Sequoia sempervirens. The sequence continues at coordinate 348,457,322 of VDFB02270651.1, read as the reverse complement.
TATCTCTATGTTATAGTGTCTAAATATGAGTTGGAATGAAGTAATGAGTTGAGATCATGTCTCTAGTACTTGGTTTCCAAGTGATTTTGAGAAAAATTGATAAACAAAGAAAACACTATTGTGTAAGTGTTTAGAATGTTCTCTAGGATGTGATCCACATTTCTTCTATGTTGATGCTATTCATGTGTAGATATAATATGTTGTTCAAGCTTGTTAGAGGTTTATATTTGCAAAATTTGGGTTTATGGATCATTGTACAAAGTGAGATGTTTTTACTAGTGTGTGAATCAGTTTTTTCAGTGTTGTTTTATGTGGCCTAGGGAGAAATGTATTTTTTTTACATTTATCCATAGTTTGGCTTCAGGTTGTGTGGATTTGGGAAGTTTCTTATAATGTTTGTATCTTTCATAATTTGAGGTTTCACTTGTTTTGGTATAGGACAATGTGTGTTTCATGTGTTAGTGTGTGAATAAGGTTTACCGAATGTTCTTGGTTTAAGTATTTCTATATTGTGAGTTTGGATGAAGTATTTTTTGGATCTCAGGTGGTTTGAGGTTTATTATAGATCATGTTCAAATGAATTATGTTTTCCAAAAGTTTCAAATTGATTTACGGAAGTGTGCACTTAATGTTTATGGTGTTTACCATGGGTATTAGCTGACCTTGTGTTAGCACTACATGTGAGGCTTGAGAAAGCATGTTGAGGTGTGTTGGGATCTATTTGGGTCCTAATTAAGGATTTATATGGGTCACCTTGATTCCTATCCACCACAGGAATATTTAAGTGTTGACCTAATTTGAATTTGTAAGTATAACAGATAGTTGTCGACCTTGGAGAACATTTTTGAGGTTAAAGTTGATATAAATATGAGCAATGTTGTTGTGATATGCAAGGGAGAGACAATATAGATGTGATATTGATGTGAATGATATGGGTGATGAAAATTTAAGTATAGCAGTGTGAAATTCAAGTATTGGATTTTTTAAGGGTGTGAGTTGAAGGAATTTGAAATCTTTCATGCAAGGCTATGAAAGCATTGGATAATTTGTGGTGGATTCCTTATTGCATTAAGAATGTGTTCTTTGTGTAACATTTCTCTTATATCTTCTTGTGTTCTTTCTATGGCTGCGAGCCCTGGCTATGAGCCGTTTTGGACAGTGTGTCCTATTCTAACTGTGAGCCCTTGTATCAATTTTTTCAATTACTTAGATTGTGAGGTAATCCTCACCATGGTTTTTCCCTCATTGGGTTTTCCATGTAAATCTAGTGTTCTCTTGTGTATGGTGTTGTTATTTCAGTTTTTGTTATCTACATTTCATGTTTAATCACATTATCATAATAAGGTTTAATGAATGCATGTGGATCATATTACTATTGAGGTTTTTGATGTTTTTGTTTTCTACAACTGATTCACCCCCCCTCTCAGTTATCTTGTTCATTCAATAATTACACCTTTTATAGTGGAAGATAGAAGTGACATAGTTTTAGTTCGTGCTCTAATAGAGTAAAGTGATGATGAGGGCTTGTTGAAATGTTTTGCATTCCTTCTGAAGTGAAGTATTGACCATGCAGTTTTGTGGACATGTCTAGAGATGCCCAATGTATGCTACATTGAAGATTCAAGTGGTTTACTACTTTGAAATTTTATTTTTCATGTGATTAAGTGTTACAATTGGTTCTAGATGCCTTATTCGTCTACAAAAAGTATATTTGAGTATTTTTTCCAACAAAATATTGTACAAATAAATTTTAAGAGATTTTGTAGGCATTCTACATGTCTCAAAGTAACTTAGGTTTGAAGCACATGTAGATCTTTCTTGTTTCTAGTACTGGACAATTATTTCAGGTCATTTTGTGAAGATATGCTTTTACCTTGGATAACTCAAGTATATTGGTGATGTGTGCCACAAGTTTATGTTTGTGTGGAGTCTAAGAAGTTTTCTTAGATGTTGTATGATTCATTCCTTCTTATATAGAAGAATTGTAAATAATGTATTATCATTTTTTTATACCACCAATGAAGATGTAGGTTGAAATGTTACAAGTTTGATATTCCTTCTTTGTGGCTAACTAAATCGACTAAATTTGTATTTTGTAAGAATGTGGATGATATATATTGGAGATCAAAGATGGGAAGATTATTATGGAAGTGTGTGAAGATGTATGAGTGCATGACCAGAGTGTGAAAAGATTCGTTATAGACCTAATGAGCAGAATTGATGACTATCAGTGGTTGAAGCCATAACTAGTTATATTTTATTTTATTTCTTTCCATTATTGAGTAGTATTTTTGTTGGATTATAGCCCCTAAAATAATTAGGGAGTAGTTTCCTCCTTAGGTTGTAGCCTAGAATCAAGGTTGTAAACTATTTTTACTTGTGAGGCTAGATTAAGATAGTAGCTCCTAGTAGGATTTCTCATCGTGGTTTATCCCCTATGGAATTTTCTATTTAAATCTAGTGCTATCTGTGTTCTTTTGTGGTTTATTGTGTTCTCTCTTGTTTTCATTAAGTGGGTGAATGCTTAATTGATATAACTTAACTTGAGCAGTAGTTAATTGGGATTGAATTTTGAAGTATACTAATTCAACCACCTCTCATTATTTTGGTGTGTTCAAGAAATGTGGCTATCCATAAAGGTAAACCTAAACAACACACTATATAATATATACTCCCTTGGATGAACCAATCAAAATCATCCTCCACAAGCTCATCCAAGCCAACATGATCATATTAAAACCTATCAAACCCCTTGTTCTTGATGTTCCTAAACCCTCTTGGTATAATAAACATGAATTTTGTGACTACCATTGGGTCAATTGTCATAAAAATTCCTCATGAATGAGACTCGAGAACTCCATCCAAGATCTTATCGATGAAGGAAATATTTATATTGAAGGCCACACATACACTAATGGAAATTTTGGTATATAAAAGAAGCCTTTCCCTTAGCATAATGATAGTAAATATTCTACATAATATAATGTAATGTCTTATACCTATAACAACAATATCTCATCTAATTTCGTTATTGACCACATTGAACAAAGTCCTTCCCAAGTTGACACCATAAATATTACAGAACCTAATCATCTCATTGCTACTTGACATGGTCAAATTAATGTCCAAGGAGATTCATCCTCCTCCAAACCCACACATTAATATAGAATCCTTGATCATTAGAATTAAGCACTAGCACAAATATATATCCTTGAACTACTCAAAACATTCCCCATCCATGAATCTCGTGTTCCTAATGACATTTATCATGCTCAATTTCAAGTCATGATGGGTCACTTTCAATCTCCACAATTTCTCACATTTTCCAATAAATACATTCCTTCCATTGATCCATATCACAAGAAGTTTCTATATTGCAAGCTCACATCTATAAAACCACAATCAAATATTTCCCATTAGATGAAAATAAGGACTTAATATTTGTATCTTGAGCCTAATAAAACAACTGGGATATTCAAATGATGTTTGTAAACCCTAGAAAATTATTACCATAAAATCATATGATGAAGTTGACTGTGAATATGAAGGCTCTATAAATCTATTCATCCAAGTTGGACTAGCTATAGTTGAAACTACTTACCAAATCTTAGAACTTGATCTCCCATATAGCATCCTTCTTGGCCACCCATGGATCCATGCCATGAAATCCATTCCATCCACATTACATCAATTCATTAACTTCCCAAAAAATAGAACTAAAGTGACTATCCATGTAGATTCAAATCCATTCCAATATTATAAATTATTATAAAGTATTCATAGCCATTTGCAACATTTTCCTACCAATACCACCTCACCATCTTGATCCTTCATTACCACCTATCTCTTGTACTATCTTGGAGATCAAGGATAATATCAAAGACCTTGGTATTGGATAACATGAGCTACATTCCTTCCACATAGATTCTTTTGCATACCAAGATCCCACACCACCATCCACTCCATCCAAATATTTTGATATCAATGATAATCAGTTGTTTAATCATGATATTTATGATAATCAACTCTTTAATCATGATTTTATTGAGGACATACAAGATTATCCCCTTCCATCTCATGATCCTCTCCCTTATAGTCTATCTCATGAGCTACCATCCTTCCACATTTACCATAGTAGGTTAGGCTATGAACCATCTAATGATGTATCTAGTAAGCCTTCTTGCCAACCTGCTAAGGATATGTAAGCATCCTTTGAAATTAATAGTTCTAATAAGGATAGTCACAAATAATCCATCAATTTAATCACCAACACCTTTCATGAATCACATGTCTTTACCATCTCATACAACCCATCTAACTCATTCACTTCCATCCCTCTCCTAGACTTAATTCAACAAATGTCATTACAAAAGAGAAAGGCTATAAATCAAATACTAAAAAAATCCTTTATCTAATAGAGATCCAAAATTAGAAAGAAAAGAAAAGAAAAGAAAAGAAAATTCATCTAGTCAAAATCAAAACAAAAAGTTATCAAAAAAATAAAAATCAAAGTAAAAAATAAAGGAAATCAAAATCATAAGTTAATCTCCTACCATTCCTTTTCATCCATAATAACTGGTGGTATTTATCAAATAAAAATATGAAGAAATGACCTTGTTGATCCTAATTCTTCATTCTCATTATCTTCATGTAATCCATTAAATTCACCCGATCCACCCATACCCATATATCCATCTTCCATCCCTCTTGGATTTGTAACTCAACAAAACATTCCTAATGGTCCTAATGGAAACTACAAAATTTTAGTGTTCCATCTCAAAGCCTTCTCACATTTTGGTTGATACCTATGGGCTTAGGGTTCTACTTGTATCACTATTGAAGGGTTATTGTATTGGCTTGGAGTCCTTTCTTATGAAACCCTTGGCTTTGAATATTTGAAAAATAGTCCATTTCATTGTTCACTTGTTGTTGCTCATTGTTGGTTACTTTAAAAACATCTTATGTCATTCACTATCATTGAGTAATTGGTTTCCAACACCTAGGTCTGAGTATTTTAATTTTTATAAGGTTAAATAAAGGGCCTTTTTGGGCCTTTATATCCTTTACATTTTGTGACTTAGGAGTCTTTCCACCCTTTCTATCATATCATCCTAGAGGGTCCCCTCCATTAGAACAACTTATGAGCACGTTTCTAAATGTTTTCACTTAAGTCCCATTGGCATTTTATCCTTATTGCTCATCGCTAATTACTTCAAAAGGTTATGTTCTGAATTGGTGACAAGTGATGAACATTATATCTTTGTTTTCTCTCATCACGAATAGTTGCTAGAGCTCTTGATATCTATGCGCAATGAGCAATGTTCCCTGTATTGTTGAGGGATCACTTATCTCTAATGGATTTGGAGCCTTGAGTATTGTAATAGTGATAAGTGATGCCCTCCGGCCTTATGTTCTTATCTTCGTCACTCATTGCATATATGTTGTGAAATGATAAATTTCAATTAGCAATGAATGATATGATGGATTTCCCTTGCATCATGTATCACATATATGTTTAAAGTGCTAAGTTATATATTAGTGATACACGATACATAATGTCACTTTGAAGATCTCTCATCACTAATTGCTCGCAAACTATATGAGGAGAATTATCAATGAGCAATGGAGTTCTCTATTTAAAGTTTCTTTTGCTACTTTGAATAAATCTTAGCTACAATGTCTCTTGTACTATTGATTTTTCATGTAGGTGTATGTGTCCTAATCTAATCTCTTCACTATATCTCTCATTGCTAATAAAATTTAAGGTGTGAAGTTTTAATTAGTGATGTGTGATGGGATGATAAATGTGATCAAAGATGGGCCATAGATTCAAGGGTTGACATTTCATCGCATGAATGCTTGCATCGCTATTAGAGATGGTCAAGGATGAGGTATATCAGTGATAGGCAATGGCTATTGCATGAAGAGGCAACGTGGTAGAATCCTGAGGACATCATATAAAGCAAAGAAGAAAGTAGAGAGAAGAATTGACAACCATTGATATAGTTTTAAAGTTGAGTGATCAACAATCTAGTTCTAAATGTGAATGACTAATTGTCAATTCACTCACATGAACTTACTATCAAGCATTAATGGTAGCATGCCTATCTCTTAGCTGTAAAATAAAGTAGATACTTTGTTGATCATACACTTGGATTTGCTCGCAAGAAAAAAGGATACCAGAAGCTGAGAAAATTGTGTGTGAAGTTCCAGAAACTACAAGTAACAAGTGTGGCATAGCGTTCACCTAGGTAAGCCAACTATATATCTCTTTCTAGCTGAAGTAGTGAGGTTATATACCTTAGAAAGCTAATATGAAATTGGGAGGATTGTCTGCTTGTCCATTACTGATAGTTTCAATTTGGTGATAAGTGCTGGGGAAAGTTTTGGGGGAGATTGTTTTGTTCAATAAAGTAGTGCCTTGTGTTCTTATACTTGTGAAGGGTTTCTTTTTTACTGAAAGAAATTATAAACCCTAGTTCTCCTACATTGGAAACATGAGTTATTATGAGCCTAGTGAATCTAGTATTAGGCTGGAGAGGAAACCAAAACAAAAGAGGGTTAAATGACTTAAAACTCAGGATGTTTTAGCTGAGGGTAAGTCAAAACCACCTATAGTATCCAACCCTTCACCAAGTAATCTTGCAATGTCTACTAGGCCTAGAAGTGTAAATAAAGAGATAGAAAGGTTTATGCAAGAGGCCTCTAGAGACATAAAGGAAGGAGGTTCACTAATTATTAAAATACCTACAGGCCAAGTTGTCATGACCACTAGGTTAATTAATAGTGCTAGTGAAATTGGTGAAAAGCTCTAGCCTTAGAGTGGGTGGAAATTGTTCTAGTATGCTTTTAATAGGCAATATTCTAGTAAGCCTACATGTTATTTATGGGGACTGAACCTTGGAAAGCTGGTAGTCCTAAATGTGTTTGTAGAGGTGGACTTGATGATGGAACTGGATAGGCACTTATGAACCCCAATCCTAGACCTACACAAACACAAAGAATAAACACCATGTTAGTCACATATGCAAGTTAGAACTAAGATTCCCCATAGAATTCATTTATGATGCTCAAAATAGGAAATGAATAAATAACACAACAAAGAAATCAATTAAATCCTATTAAAGCATGCAAACTCTCAATCCCATGGGGGAACTGGCGCCATTGTGATGTGGAAAATGGCCCTTTCCCAATCCCTTGTAAGCTTTGTGATGACTTTGATGAAGATTTGATGATTACTTGGAGAAAATCCTGCATAGCCTAGCTATAAAACTTGAAAATGGATGAATGATGATGAGAAAATTTCAAAATCTGAATATTATGACTTTGCATGAAGTTGTGGATCCAAAATACCAAGAAAAGCCTCTTATTTATAGATGAGAATGATGGAGAATGAGGCAAAAGGGATGAATGTGGGATCAAACACCAACCAATGACCAAGTTCCACTTGTCAACATGTGAGTGGACAAAAGCGGAGCACATTTTGAAGAATGTGCCAATAAATGATATTAGGTGGAATTTCAAATTTATGAAATGACATGTTGGAGGGAGAAAGAAATGGATTAAATGCCACTTGGATCAATGCACAAGGACATGTAAGAGATATCAAATGCCTTGTTGGAAGGAGAAAATCCACTTGGAGGTATTTTCAAACTTGGAGGAATATTCCCTTTTGATGCCATGTTGAGAGAAATTAGAAGATTTATTGAGCAAGTGGCAAAATCTAGAGGATTTAGGGGATTAAGATTAATTTAATCAAGATTTGATTAAATTAAAAGGAGATCAGTTGATGTGACAATTTTATTTATATTTGTGGATTTATTTACATTGAAGTGAGAGAAATGTGAATTTAGACTTAATTAAATAAATATTTTGATTTATTTAATTAAAGGGGGATGATGTTAGATTAAATTAAATAAAGATTAATTTAATTTAATAGGATGAATTTAGAAGTTTAATTAAATAAAATGGATTATTTAATTAAATAGATACTAAAGGGCTAATTAAATAACATTGATTTATTCAATTAACAGGAGATACTGACTTAATTAGATAAAATTGACTTTTTTAATTAAGGGATGAAACATGATGAATTTAATCAAATAAGGATTATTCGATTAAACGACTAGTAAAGATGATGATTCGGGACGAAGCAGTGTTAGTAATCAGGATCAAGTGTGATTGGCACATTTTTTGTGTCTACATTTTGCCCCTCTTTGAAGCAAAGTGCTCACTGCATTGGTTTAAAGAATAACTTATCTCGACCAAAATTCAAAAATTTCTCAATTTTTTAAAATCCACCACTACTGCCCCAACAAGAAGAAACATGCTGATATACTACGCCCTTGAGAGATTGGACCAAAATTTTGATTTTTGGGTGATCTTGTGAAAAAAGAGGACAAGGTTCCCAACGGGTCAAGAAAGGCTTTGAAATGCCAAAAACGTGTGGAAATGCAAAAAATAATGCAAAATGGCCTTCGGTTGGGCGAAAACAGGCTTGGTGGTCCAAAACCCTAGCTAGACGGCTAAACAGGGTAAAAAAACCCTAACTTTTAGGCTTAAATAGGCCTTGGGGGTCACTTCCAATTCATTTACACACATAGCCTTTAGAATTCCTATAATTTGAGCTCTAAGGATTGATGGAGATGGTGCAACACATGCTTCCCTACCACATTTCTGAGCACATATGAGTGTACCAGAGAATTCCTGGCATAGGACCAATGGTAGGTCATCTTACCCTAACTTTGTTTTTCAATTTTTGAGTGCATTTATTAGCATCTAGGGGTCAACAAAGTCAAGCAGTGCTATATAGTGCCACTAAAAATCTCAAATCAGTGGCGCGTGGGCCTAAACTGTGCTGCTTATGAGAGTTGCACTGTGATGGTGGAGTTTAGAATTATGGCTTTGCTTTCAAAGTGTACCACACTTGCAAACAACACCATGATGGTCCTATTTGGAATTTAGGTCTTAGGGGTCAAACTAGGTCGCTTTCAAATTGTGCGGTGGCGGAAAAGTTTGGAAGTTTTAGGCTCTTAGTGACGCCATATAGCACTGGTGACCTTTTCAAACTATGATGCATATGCAAATAGCGATGCATATGTTGATTTGGTTGTGCAAACTTCAAATAGGATCACATTTTTTTATGAAACCTAATGCGCTGACTTTCTTGATGTAGGAGAACATGGAGTTGATCCATTCACATGAGCATAGATCATCCATTTTGGATAGATTGGCTTAGAACCCCCCACTACATGAGGTACTCCAGGAGCACCTAGGGGCAATCAGATTAGGGTACATGGAATATGCCCCATTCATTTAGACACATCTAGGCCTTATGACAACATTAGGAGAGCGCTGGCACGACGAGACTTCCTCATTCCATCTTCCCACAGGTGAGGCCACAGTGACCCTGGAGGATGTGTGGTGCATTCTGCGTTTTCCCATCTACAGAGAGTGAGTCATCTATGATGTGGATGGTAGGAGAGACATGTGCTATGAGGTTATGGGCCTCGATGAGATCATCTTTTCAAAGGGACAGATCGAGCTCGAGCGGTATAGGGCCCAGGTACTGTCTTTCAGATTGATAGTTGTTGTGATCATCTCAGAGCTCATGGCACTAGATTAGTGAGGCTGATACTTCAACCGAGGATGGGGGCTTGCTTGGGAGTGGATGCTCTAACGGAGGGAGTGCTTTTCCTAGGGGCCAGTGATGTTGGCCTCCTTATACCATGATCTACATGAGTCTGCATACTACGATAGCTGGGCTATCAGATCAGGAGTGACACTACTTTACATTTAGGCTGAGGAAAAAATTGCAGTGCTCTGCCCTATCATAGTTACATAAATTGATATGGAGTTGGATGATCCAATTATTTGGAGATACAGGAGTAGCAGGCATTTGGCACTAGTGGTGGGTCATCGACAAGATGACAGTTTTCACTTGGAGGCCTTACCTTGGGCAACCAACTTGGTATGATGATGTTCAACATTTATTCTTTACCAGGAAGGACCAATTGATACAGGGCCACGAGCATACCATGATAGAGCAATATCTTCCAGATGACGTTTCTTGCTAGTTTGGGGATACACAGGATCATCCTGATGACCAGTATGTGGCTATCTTCACCCATACTATGAGGGAGATGACATGGGGTCAGCCGATCCTCACAATAGATGCAGTGTAGAGCTTCATGCAGTTAGTGGCAATGTCATGGCCTTATGATTAGGGACAGGTGGACCCAGGCATGGCATAGGCATACATGGATTGGTTTTGACTACCAATTTGATTGATAGTGCCTATTGCATAGCTATCGTGGAGGAGACCTAGGGGCTGAGCTGCAGGATGGGGACAGGGTCAAGGAGGCAGGGGAGACTACGATGGAGATGAAGATGGGGATGGCGGTCGAGGAAAAGGAGGAGGCAAAGGTTAGTCAGAGCAATAGCCTGAGAAGCACAGAGATCAGAGGGATGGCTAGGATCAGCCCAAGGATGGTCACCAAGACCAGGATAGGCAGCAAACCCCCTAGAGATGGTCACCAGGACTAGCCACCACCACAACCAGACCTAAGAGATGGGAATATACTACAGCTGCAGGAACAGTTACCTACACTGACCATAGAGAGAGACCAGGTGAGACAATATGTCTTGAACTTGATGGTGAAGAGAGACCAGGCCATCCAACAGTCGCAAGCTCTTGAGCTATAGGCTACATAGGAGATGGGTTGGTGGCAGTAGTTAGAGAGTATGGCTACATCCTCCTACTAGAGCACAATATCCATGAGGGCATATCAAGATGTTGTTTGAGAGTCCAAGAATTATCTTGTACATTACCATCATGTTGTGCCTTGAGTGACATGAGTTCCTGATTATTCTCAGTAGATAGGGTACAGGCCTCTAGAGGAGCACAGGGAGAGGTCAGGCAGCAAGGGGAATAGCCAACAGGGCTAGCTCATATTATTCTTTTTGAGATCCACGGGTCATTTTTGATAGCCCCATGGGTGATTGTACTATATTGGTTGTACATACACTTGATCCAGATCTTGTACCATGACAGTGTATATTATTTTGATGATATATGAGATGATATGAGATGTTTTGATCCTATGTGATGTGTTCTATTTTATCTATGCATTATGATGCATGATTTTACTTTCTATATGCGATGGTCCATATGTTATGCAATGATTCTATCTTATATGATGCAATGCGATGTATGATGTTATATGATGCTTATGATGTGATGCAGTGATTTATGGATGCATTTCCTTTTTAGTATCTTTTCTATGCACTTTTATGATGATGTATGCAAATTTTATGATATGTGAATGCTTAGACTAACAAATTTATGATGCTTAATGGATGATGATGATAAAATGTATGAAATGCAATATTTTTCTTTTTCATTATCTATCTTATGTATGATATGGTGATGCATTTATGGAGGACATAATGATGCACATGATATGATGTGATGATGCATTTAATGCCTATGTAGTGATGTGTATGTCATGATATGATGCCCATGGATGAAAATTTGTATACATATGATGTTATATGATTATGTACTAGATACAAATGAATAATATTATTCTGTATATGTGATGATGCAATGGATGCTTTGATGATGTATGTGATATGAGTTAATAATGCCTATGTGATGGTTCCCTTTGTGCTTATGCAATGAATGCAAATTTATGGTTTATGAGATGCTTAGAATAACCAATCTATATTATGCAATGATGAAATGTAATGCATGTGAGATGGTCAGTGTTTCCTATATGTTATGATATGATATGGAATGCATGTCAGATGGCCAATGTTTCCTATATTTTATGATAAGTTATGCATTATGTTGATCGTTTACGGATGTAGGACAGATGCAATGGTGATGATTTGTGATTAACTGTCCTGGTACTATGTTAGCATGGAAAGAAGATAGAAGAAAGTAAGAGACTCCAACAAGCCAAAAGATGATGATGATAATGATTTTCTTACCAGGAATTGGGACTTTAAAAGGGAAATTTACCTTATGTTCAAATGATAATACACATAGGCATGATGCATCAAGGTATAAAGAACTAGGATGGCATTGCACCTAGTGTTATGGAATTTTACTTGACAATAAGATAGGAGTACTCTTGTTCACACCTAACACATGGAACCCTATTCAAAATGTAGTTCAAATATTCCAAACATCTCAGACCAAAACATAGAAAGGAAAGCCTTCCTATGTGGTCAACAAGACAACTAGAACATCCTCCCTACACCCAAACAAAGCATGTATGACCAAGTTATGTTTCAAGAATATCCCATAAACACAGTAGATAAAAAGATAATGATTATTGCCCCATTTATTTCTCTCTAAATCCCCTCATTTGGGACATCATCGAGAGGTCATTGAAATGAGCACAAAAAGATAAGTCAAAAGACAGATAAAGCACATAAACAAGCTAATGTTCTTCAATACTGTTAGCCAAGACTAAACTATGGTGATGCATGATGTTGATGTCCATTGTAGGAAGGATGCATCCTAGGAAATGATAATATCAAATGATTGATTTGGGACTAATTGGATGATAGGCTATTGACACAAAGAGTTGACCAACTTGTTTATGTATTGACCTAGACTTAAGACCTTGACATTTGAGTTTTCCCTTTTAACCTGGTAAACTTGTTTCTGATTGTTTCACCAAAGCTTGAGGATGATGATTGATTTATTATAAGTGATGCTTTATTGTGGGTGAAAGTAGGATGGGGCCGGATTGATTTTTCAAATATTTGGATGTTTTTGGAGTTTTTTTTGAAATGTTTTGAGGCTGTTTTTGGTATTTTGAAGATTTTTCCAATGTTTTGATTTTCAAAATTTCCAATTTTTTTGGGGGTTTTCTAAGATTTTTACCAAGAGAATAACCTAAAGACCTATCCTAGGGGCCTCAAGGACTGATCAATATATTATCCTTACCTACATTATATACGTAGAGACCACATAGTTTGACTGACATAAACTCAATTATTGATGAGATATGAACAAATGGATTGCCAGTTTATTGTGATGGACTCCTAAAGGACTGGCCTAAGTGTCTTGGGGGATGATCAAAGATCAACCTTGCCTACATTCAAAGCTTAGAGATGACGTAGTTCGACATGATGACTCTATTAAATTTTAATTTTTGACTAACATTTTCACCTGTTTTGGATTTTGATATGTTTTGAATGTTTGGGGATTTTCTTGCTTTTATGAATGTTTTTTGGATTTTCTAGTTTTTTGATATTTTTGGATTTTTTAATTTTAGGGAAGACTTCAAGAATATACATGAATTTGATCCAAAGAGAACATTCCCCCAATGTGATGCAATATAATACTTCGATAGAGGTAGGATAAACTGGCCTTGAGAATGTGCCGAGTAGTACTAGGAGGGATCACAACACAGACACAGGATCAAGCTATGATGCAGATGCAGATGGGTGATGGATGGAGATATGGAAAGCGATGGATGATGGATAGGTGGATGGATGATGTATAACAAGCCATGGAGATCTTGGTGGATGGAACGTGCTTATTTACACAAGGTGCCTATTTTCTAGGTTTTCACCAAGGTACTTGTCCAAAGCACCACCGAAGTGGTTTTCACTAGAGGATGATTTTTTTCTTTACTATTTTTAATCCTTTTTTATTTTTTATTTTTTATTTTTTTATTTTTCTGTTGTCACCTAGATGTCTTTTTGCCAAGTTTTCATCAAGGTGACCATTTTCTTAGGAAATTTTCTTATTTTTTTTGTATTTTGGTTTTATAACTTGGAAGGATTAGGCATAAAACTTTTTGAGATGGGAGCTATTCATGGGCTCCTCAAAGGTTCCCCTTCAGGTGTTGATAACTGATATGCCCCTAACTTGTAGCTTGTTGTGATGACGAAAGGTCCCAACCAATTGGGTTCAAATTTTCCCTTGTTGTTTGGATTTAGAATGTTTTTTTGGTTCTCCTTCAGCACAAGTTCCCCAACTTGGAAGATGTGACTCTTGATCTTCTTGTTATAACTCTACTTGAGTCGGTTCTGGTATACTTGTAAATGGTTTAAGGTATCAGTATGTTACTCATCTAGCAATTCGAGCTCATTCAATTGTGATACCCGGTATTCTTCATATGTGTTGAGATTCTGCAATGATATTCTTAGTGATGGGAGCTCGATCTCAATGGGTAATATGGCTTCTAATTTGTAGACTAGGAGAAAGGGGTGGCACTTGTTGGTGTGCGGATACTTGTTTGATAGGCCCATAGGGAAAGATTCAATTAGAGATGCCAATCACAACTAGCTTCATTGACCATTTTCTTGAGGATTTTTATGATGGTCTTGTTTGTAGCCTTAGCTTGGTTGTTGCCTTAGGGATAATATAGAGTGGAAAAGTGATGTATTTTGAACTTGTGGCATAGGTCATGGACATCCTGATTCTTGAAAGGTGTCCCATTATCTGAGATAATGGCTTGAGGGACACCATAATGGAAAATTAAGTAGTTTAAGATGAAATTTGATATTTTCTTTCTAGTGATATAAGTCATGGTGATGGCTTCCACCCACTTGGTGAAGTACTCAGTGGTAGTGATGATGAATTTGTGTCCATTAGATGAGGTAGGGGTGATTTTTCCAATGAGATCGAGCCCCCACTATGAAAAGGGCCATGGTGTGACAATCAAATCTCTTGAATTGGTGCATGGATGAGTTCCCCGTGCTACTGACATTGTAGAAACCTTCTGACATAATCATGTGCTTCTCTTTCCATTGTAGGCCAATAGTACCCCGCCCTCAGCAATTTCTTGGCCAAGGCCATACCACTTGAGTGTGAACCAGAAATGTCATTATGTACCTCGGTTAAGGTAGTCAATGCCTCCTCAGCATTTAGGCAACATAACAAGGTTCCCTCAATGCTTCTATGGTAAAGGGTATCTCCTAGGATGACAAAACGGGAAGTTTTTTTTACAAAGTCTCTTTTGAGGTTCGGGGTTATGTTTGTTGGGAGGACTCCTATTGTTAAGTAAGTGTATATATCATGGTACTAGGGATCACCGAGACCAACAATTTCACACACAAATTCAGACTCTAGTACCTTGAATGCAAGCATGAGAAGCTACTCTATGAGGAATTCTTGCTTTGGGATGTTGCATGGGATTTCTAGGAGTGATCTGATTGTGGCCATTGCATCTATTTCTCTATTGTTTTCTCTCGGTAGCTAGTCAAATGTAATATCAATGGACTCCTTAAGAATTTCCACCAATTTCTTGTAGGGAGTCAGCTTGTTGTCCTTTATTTCATACTCATTATTTACTTGATTGATTATGAGCTAGGAATCCCTATAGACCTTAAGTGCCATTATCTGTCATTGCACAACAATTCTTAGTCCTATCATAAGAGCTTCATATTTTGCTATGTTATTTGTACATGAGAATGACAACTTGTATGATTTTGGGATGTAGTATCCTTATGGGGTGATGAAGGAGACCCCTGCTCCTAACCCATGCTATGTGTAGGATCCATCAAAATACATTTTCCAAAGTTGAAGATTGATTCATCGGGGAATTCTAAGACAAAGGGGATTTTCTGCATATATTGGTGCCTCTGCCAATTGGACTACAATTGCTTGTCCTTTGATGGCCTTTCGTTCCACGTACTCTATGTCATGATTTATGAGGATCATGACCCACTTTTCTATCTACCCTATAAGTTTTTCTTTGGAAAGCAAGTACTTAAGGGGATTTATCTTTGCGATGAGCTTTATTTGATGGGCTAGCATGTAATTCCTAAACTTTTGTGCTACAAATACAACTGGTAGACATGCTTTCGCAATTGATGTATAGTTTAGTTCATGGCCCACCATAGTTCTATTGATATAATAGATAGGTATTCCTTTTCCATTTTCATCATGTTGTACTAGGAGAGAACTGAGAGCTATCATTGTTGCTGATATGTATAAGATCAAGGGTTTTCCTAGAATTGGTAGTATGAGGATAGGTGGCATGAGTAAATATTCTTTGATCTTGTTGAAGGCCTGATCACACTTTTCATCCCACTTGTATGCTACCCCCCTGTGGAGTAGATGATAGTAGGGAAAAACCTTGTCTGCTAGTTTTTCTATGAATCGACAAATGGACTGGAGTCTTCCTTGTAAACCCCTAAGTTGTTTCAGTGTTTTAGGTGCCTCCATTTAGAGAATGGCTTTGACTTTAGTAGGATCTATCTCAATCCCTCTCATGGAAATGATGTACCTGAGGAGCTTCCGTAGCTGTACTCTGAAGATACACTTCTTTGGGTTGAGTCTAGATTTATATTCCTCTAACCTATCAAAGATGGAGCCCAATGCGGCTATATGATCTCATTTTTTCTTTGACTTATCCAATATATCATCCATGTAATCACAATTTTTTGGATCATGTCATGAAAGGTCAGTGTCATGGCCCTTTGATAGGTTGCTTCTATATTATTCAACTTGAATGGCATCATATTCCAGCAATATGTCCCCCATGGGCAAGTGAAAGCCATCTTATGTTGGTCTTCTTTTGCTATCATGATTCAGTTGTAACTTGAGAATTCATCCATCAAAGGTAGCATCTCATGTCCCGTAGTCATATCTATGATCATATCAATGTTGGGTAGTGGAAAGTCATCCTTGGGACATGCCTTGTCAGTCTCTAAAGTCTGTGCTGATATAGATGCCCCTATCGGGATTTGAAATAGGTACAAGGTTTGAGACCCATTCTAGATAATCTATCAATTGTATGAACCCTGCATCTAGGAGCTTTTGTAATCCCTTCCTTACCAACAATGCTACCTAGGGATGCATCATTCTAACCTTTTGTTTTACTAGCTTGGCTTTGGGATATACAACTAGGTGATGAACCACAAACTCTTGATCAAGCCCAAGCATGTCGGCATAGGTCCATGCAAAGTTTTTCTTTCTTTCTTTCAGGAATGTAGCTAGAAGTTCTTGTTCTTCTATGAGAAATGACTCTACATAGAATGTTATGTGTGGTTGTTCTTCTATTCCCAAGTTGAGTGGCTACACTTCTCATCTAATACTGTTGACTTTTCCTAATGAATTGCAATGAGAGGAAGATTGAATCCTTCATCATCCAGTGCCTCAGAGAGGTTTTCACCATTTGGATACATCCTTTATTTTTATTGTTTTTGGGTTTGAAAGTGCCACAATGTGGTGTTCACTCAAACACCTAGAGATTATTCTCATATTTTAACTTTTGCAATTGAAGGATTCAATTGTTTCCCGTAATAAGCCTATGTGTCCATTATAATGTCAAACTTGGCCTTGTGATCTCCATATGGTATCATATATTATAATCCCATGAATTATGAGAGTGCCTCATCATTTTTGAAAGTGTCCAAAATTGGAGGTCCTCGTTAGTCATAATCGATGAGCTGGGGATAGAATAGGTTTATTTCATGGGTTTGATGGTCTGGCTCAAAAGACAATGGTACTAATCATGAGCAGGGAGGAATCTTCAAAAAGCATAGGCAAATAAATTATGGGATCCTCATCACTACTACACATATGAGTTATGTCAAAGCTAAAGTTGTCTAAGGTTAAACCTATGGATACTGGTAATTGAAGGGTGGCTACCGATAGCTAATAGGAAGTTTTGATCTTTCTAACCAAGGCACCTTTTCCAAGTATGGTCACCTTTAGAGGTGTACATCCAAGACCAAGATTTCTCAGTCATTTCTCTGGAATGAGGGGTTCAAATAGGTCATTTTCATTCTCCCCAAGTTTCTTGTTTCAGTCATAGCCCATACCAAGCATCATTTGTATTCCTTTTCTACTTTCATCCATTAGAAGATCAGGCATGGGCCTTTCATCTTGATATAGGAGACTGGATATGTCTCTTCCATCTACTATTTATTGACCTAGATCCCCCCAACTTTTGAATCTAGAAGGGTTTGCTCAGAAAGTGTGGGATGATATTTTAGTTGGTTGGGGTTGCCCGTGAGTCCTAGGAAATTGAGGTAACTCTCCTATGGAAAAAGAACTCTTCTTCATTCTATAATCCCCACACTCATTGTCTTGGATAATGACCTTGATTTCAGAGATATCAGGGATGGTGGGTGTCTTTGTATTAGAAGTAGAGGCTAATGTAGTTGGGTCTACATACAGAGTGGTGGGGTATTCATCATTTTTCAGCACTTGGGGGATTTTTTAATATTTTGCTTCTAGGCTCTTGCAGTAGGTGAAGGCCTCAATATCACCATGAATTGTGACCTCCTGATTTTGGTATGGGAACTTTATGCACTAATCGAAGGAGGAAGCAACTGCTTGCATCCCATGGATCCATGGACATCCTAGAAGGATATTATAGGGTAAATCAAGGTCAAGGACCTGGCATGTTTTTTCCATAATGGTTGGCCCTGCTTGGATAGGGAGCTGGATAGTGCCTTGAGACACTCTTTCTTGATCATTATAAGCTCTGATGGTGATGCATTTTCCCTTTTCAATGGAATCCTCTGAGAATCCCATATTCTTTATTAATTTTAGGGAACATATGTTGAGACCCACACCCCCATCCACCAAGACCCTCGGGTAAAAGCACAAAGTTGTGTCACACTTTATAAAGGAAACGGCCAACGTTGATCCAATTTTTAAACTTGAATCACTAAAAAGTGGCATATATGTTTTGAATTTTGAAATGATGTAAACTAGTAAAATATGTATATTTTAGTATATTTTATGTTTGTATTTTTTTTTAAATATAAAAAAATATTTTAAACTAGTTTTTAATGAATTAAAACTATAATTTAGTTGTTGATAAAATGCTAAAAAATGAAGTTGCATGGGACGTCAAACTTTTTATAGTAATTTTTTTTTTCTTCCAATTTTTTTTGTGTATTTATAACTTGAAATTTTAGCGCACAGATATATTTTTTTCCAATTTTGATAAATATATATTTTTAAATAAATATTAAAATGTGCGTGAATAAAAAAATAACTGTTTTCCTCAAACATCAACTTTCATATTAAATATTTATCTAAAATGGAAACAAAACTATACCATCTTAAAATAGATTCTTTTATCTAGTGCATCATACTTTTTGTAATTTTTTTTAATAAGTTTTAGTATTTTTCCTTGGCATAGTAATCAGCCTTATATTTTGTGCTGAAAACCTACTTTTAGTAAAAATAAAAAATAAAATATAAAAACTAATTAAAGTATTAAAATAAATATATTTTTGAAAACTACACTTATGGATCTACAAAAGGGTATTTTTATATTTTTTTAAAAATGTTGTTTACATTAGCAAGAGTTATTGAAACTTCAAGATTTTCAAATAATTTAAACTTTTTGGTAAATTGGACTGAAAGTGATGCTCCATACATTTTTAGCCAACAATTTTATTTGGAAAAGTTGTGGAAGCATCTAACTTAGCTAGAATGAATCTTACTAGATCATATGTTTGACCAAAATGGATTTTTAGTTAGAAATACTTAAATTCAGTTGTGCTGATAAGTTGGCTGAAAGTGTGACACAACTTTGTGCTTTTACCCCCTTTTGACTTTGTTTTTATGCATCAAGAATTCAAGGTGCAGTGCATAATTGTGAGATGGTTGTGCAAGGAAGTCTTGATCGGAGAATGTTAGGAGACTTGAGATGGTGATATTTTTGACCATAGCTTGGAACTGATCAACATCAAAATCCACGGAGATGGTGGATGAAGCTAATGATTCCTCTAGGATTTTCCTATGTTTTGGTGATATCTTCAACAACTCCATGATGGAGATCTGAGCTGGGGTTCTTTTCAGCTAGTCTAGAACATTATATCCATTAGGAATGGTTCTTGGATTTGAAGTGGATTCTCTAGGTGGTTGTGATGGTCTAGCAATGGTGACCTTGCCACTGTGTGTGATGACTCCATAATCAGCTTCAGATCCTTTGATGGTGACAACGGTGACCATTTCATCAATGGATGTAACAACATGATCATACACATGGTTCACATTGGCATACTTTTTTTTTCCATGGTTGTTCCCTTAGTTATGAGTCGGCATTAGATTCGTGTATATTTTAAGTTCTAATTCCCAGTTGGTTGCTCAAAATTTATGATCTTGTCATCAATGAGGTCTTGGATTAGATTTTTCAATGTCATGCAACTAGATATTTTGTGCCCCTTTATTTTGTGGAAATCACAAAGGCGATTCTCATTGTACCATGGTGGTTTTACTTGAGGTTCCTAATAGTTCTCATAAGTGGGAATCTTGATGAGATTTTTCATTTATTAGTTTCTTCATGACTACTTCAAAGGGTTCCCCAAGGGTGGTGTACTTTCGCTTGGGGGAATTTATATTTTGTGGAGGTGGTCCCCCTTGATTATTTAGGTTATTGACCTGATTGTTGGTTGGTTGTTGTGATACCACATTGGTTTGCATGTTCTTTCGATTGTTGTTTTTCAATTGTTGGTAGGTTTGGGTGTTTTTCTTCGGAGCATTGATTATGACCTTAGCATCCACCACACCATCATTGGTGACCTTTTTGTTTCTTTCCCAAGTGTGAGGTTTCTCATTATAGCTAGTGGATGGGAAATTTTCTTGGTTTTCTTGATATGAAGGTGTTCCCCCTTATGCAACAAGGGCTTGTTGGATGTTGAGCACCTTGGGGATCAATTGGTCATAAGTGGTGATACATTGTACCTTAAGATGAAATGCCAAGGTTTTCTCAAGGTTGGTGATGATGGTGCAAACTTGTTTTTCTTCAAGAATGGCCCATTTGCTTCTACTGGCCTTGAATCACCATCTATGTAAGAAGGAAGCCAATGATTCCCCCTTAGCTTATTTAAGAGTAGATAGTTCCTCTAGACTAACATACATACCGATATTGTAGGAATATTTTTTTATGAATGTATCTATGATCTCTTGGAAATTTTTGATGCTAGGAGGAAGGCAAGAGAACCACTCCATGGCAGGACTAGCCAAACTTCAAGGAAATAGCCACATCAGATATGTATCGTCGTATGCAACCTCCATGCAATGTACTTGGAATTCCCTAATATGATCTTCAAGATTACCAAGCCAACAATATTTTTAGAACTTAGGGATTTAAAACCCCTTTAGGAATGGTACCATTTCTAGACTCTTGTCAAATGGATAGGGACACAAGTTGCTTGGTATCTTTGTTGTCTTCCTTAATTGGAGATTGAACACTTGCTGCAAGAGCAATTTGATTTTTTTGTCACCTCATCTTCTAGCTCAGGGGGTGGAGTGAATGTCTTTTGGAGAGGTTGAGGTGTTTGAGTAATGGGTGGAGTGTTGGGTGTGTTGGTGGAAGTTTGTTGCAAGCTCTGTTGTGTGATCAAGGCTTGTTGATATGCCTGCATTTTTTGTTGTGCCAATAATGCTCGTTGTTGGTCTTGCTACTATTGTGCCAACAATTCTTGTTGTTGGTCCTACTATTGCTATGTCAACAATGCCTATTGTTGATCATTTTATTATTGTTCCAAAAACATTTGTTGTTGGGTTGATAATGCTACTTGTTGTTGTGGTTGGTATTGTTGTAGGGCTTGTTGGTATGGATTTTGTTGGGTTGCTCATATTTGTGCCTAGTATTGAGCCTATAGTTACACTTGTTGAGCTTGGTATTGGGCTTGTGCTTGAGCTTGCGCCTATTGGAAAACTTGTGCAGCTTGTGCAGCTTGATGAGTAGCTTGAGCAACTTGAGCGACTTGAGCTACTTGTGCAGCTTGGGAAACTTGTTGTTGTTGTAATAAGGTGTGGGCTTGAGTAGCTTTTTGTGCTTGTTGCACTTGTTGTGTAGCTTGAGCTACTTGCGCTTGCAATGCAGCTTGGGCTTGTTGAGTATCTAATGTGTAGCTTGCTGATTTTGAATTTGTTGAAGTGACTTTTGATAGGTCGCTTGTTGAGTTTCTTGTAACATGATGCTATATGGGTTTGTCATGTTTGATTTTGGAGGTGGTGATGGTGGATTTGGAATGGTTTTCATTGTTGTGATGAGAGGTATCATCATATTGATGGTGGAGATTTGTGTGGTGGATGGTGCAATTGATATGCTTGGTCCTTGAGAGACCACGTTTGTGGATGGTGTTGTGATTTCTTGGATTGCTTGTATAGTTTCCATCTATTGTTGCAATATCGATGGAAAGATTGGGGGATTTGTTATGATGTTTTGACTAATGATCAGGGGACTGTTTTGACTTTGATTGAGTGGTGGTAAAGGAGGTAAGGAAAAACCAAGGGGTGTTGTGGATGTTAATGGAAAAGGTGGAATTAGTGGAAAAATGGGTGTACTCCCTTGAGGGAATGATGAAGATGAAGGGTCAAAGATGCCCCTAGTCTAAATATCCCACCTCCTCCTTGTGAAGCCATAGGGAGAGAGGTTTGTGTGTTGAGAGGGTATGTTGGTGTCATGTGAAAAGATGATGATGGGTCATTGGGGTCCTGAAAGGTGAGTGGAACATGTGGGTGTAATTGATTCAATGGGATGGATTGTCCCAATATGGTGTTTACATCCAGATCTTGATTATTCACAAGGGGGTGTGTTTTTAATGCATTAAGAAATGAGCTCCCCTTGTTAAAAATAGCTTGAGTTGGGGCTATGGATGATATGATTTGTGGGATGCTTTGAGTGATGCTTTGGAATGGAGGTGTGGATAATATTAGGGGTGTGGATGAGACAAGGGTCATGATCTCAAGAGGCTTCTCCACAATAGTGCTTACATCAAAATTGGAAGGGAGTTTAGCTCCTTCTTTAGGTAATTCAAGCATGTATTTGGAGGGATTGAGTCTCATCATGGTATTGACAATTCTATGAGTTTTAGGATTTTGAACCATTTCAATGATCTTATCTTCTGTCATCCCTAAGATATTATTGGTGACTTCATCCACTTGGCCTTCCTCTTGAGGATTTTGTGATGATAGAGGAAGATTGGTTAGGGAATTGCTAGGTCCAATGGGATTGGTTTTGGAATTGGTTTGAATTAGGTCACTAAAAGTTGATGTTTCTTTGTTAGTTTCCATGTTCTTCTTGTGTTGAGATCTAGTTTGCACCTTAAAATAGGGATCAATTTTCAAGAAGGTAAGAGATGAACCCCTAATTCTTTGGACTGATCTAATCTTTAGGCAGAAAAAAGAAAGTCTAGACAATGAGGATCAAAAGGATAATGATGATGATAATGAAGGATGGAGGATTGGTGGATGACTTAAACTCTTAGGAAACCTCGAGGGGGGTGCTAAACCTTAGGACTTTGAATTTGATGTTTTGATTCTTGATTTTGGATTTTGATTTTGGGTTGATTTGATTTGATTTTGATTTTGATTTGGGATAATGAACTCATAAAATCTAAGAGGTTAGGTGTTTTCTTAGAGTGAATTTTTCCACAAGATGATAATTTGACTAAGTGTGCAAAGAAGGATTCATCTATGCACACATAGTCAAATAAGATGATTTGGATTTGTTTTGATTTTTTATTTTAAGAGGATTTGCCCAAAGTTTAGCATAGAGGATTTTTTCAAGATTTCCAAGAGTTGTTGATGAGGTGAATTTGGATTTTGATGTTTGAAAGATGGATGAAAGTTTTTATTTTGATCCTAAAAGACTTAGAAATACTTTTTTTACTAGACCAAGGTGTTGAAGAACATGCTAATACTCCCTATGTGAGATATTCAAACCTTTGAAAAAGTGTTGGATTTTGACAATAATAAAATGAATACAAATTTGGATTGTTCCTTGATACACGTTTGTAAAAGTTGAAATCCAATCTTTCTCTAAAATTGTAAAGCATAGAAAACCTTTTCTTGTGAGATTGTGACTAAGACCTTTGGTCTTTGGTTTTCGGATCTTGATCTTTCAAGAAATCATTTGAAAGAGCACATGTGTGAGGTTCAATCATTTTTTAGCTTTTCTTAATGACTTCATTTTACCACAAACACTTCTTCATTAGAAGTTTCAAACTAAATGTCCAATGTCTCAATTTACTCTCATCCCACAAGGTCCATTATGTGGAAATCAAGGAAAAGGAAAAGGTTCCCTATTATTGACTTTAGTGAGAAAATTGAAATGTAAATTCAAATGCTTAGAAACCTCTAAGGATAGGATCCCTAGGGCAAGCAATAAAACTTGAATTTTGTCAAAAGTATTTTCTTCCTAAAGGGTTTGAAATTTGATGATCATGTTAATTTTTTGTTTTCCAATGTTTGAGATCCAAGCAAAGTGTTTTGATTTGAAGGACATGCACAACCCTATGGATATTGAGACAATATTTGTTGAATCCCCACTTGGATAAATCCAACTACGCCTACTTTTAGCAGATGATTAACAATGCACTTGCTTCTCAAGTTAGCCAAGAATCAGTACCCATGAATCTCCCATGGCATACTTCTCATCTCTACTAAAATTCATAAAAGTGTGGGGCAACTTCATAATAGATTTAAGGATTTTGGTCTTTTAAACAAGGGGTTTTAATATAGGAATTTCGTTTGTGGGGGATCATCCATGCATCAAGAGACCATTGTTGCCCTTCTTGTTGGAACAATCCTCATGATACTTGAACAAATAGATTTAAGGATTTTGGTCTTTTAAACAAGGGGTTTTAATATAGGAATTATGCTCATGGGGGATCATCCATGTGGCAAGAGACCATTGCTGCACTTCTTGTCAGAACAATCCTCATGATACTTGGACTTTCCTCAAGTACCCACACTTACATACTGGTTGGAAGGCGCTTGGCTTTAGCGTATTCTTGATTGGGTTGTTCCCTTGGGTGACTACTTTTTCCCACAAGGAAATCCCTCTAAAGATAGACAAAAGTGAGCAAGTACATCCATAGTTCAATTGATCTTTTTTGAGAAATGAAGAGAGAACACACACAACATACCTAACTCACACTCGCAAGATTTGTTCAATTTTAGAATCCAAATTGAAGTATGGAGGTAATCACTTATAAAAATTAATATCACAAAAATCCTTTTGATTCTCAAGATCACTGTGAGGTATGAGAGAAGCACATACGTCTTTTATATGATATTATTTTGGATAATAGATTACAAAACATAGAAGCACATATTCATTTTAATCCCTCAAAGCAATGATTGGATTCTTTTTTTAAGCACCAAAAGGAAAAGTGAAAGTTATTTATTCAATTGTTAAACCTTAAACAAAATCTAGTAAGTTTCCTAAGGTTCTTTTTAATCCTTTTGTATTGATCTTTTTAAATCCAAATTGAAATCTATTGAATCCTAAAAGCACAAAAGATAGCAAATCCTTAGAAGAGATTATGATTTATCCCCCAAAGTGTTTAAAAACACTAGATACAATGAGATGATGATGTCATAGAAGTATTTTTCCTTGTTTCCCTCCTTCACCTTTGATCAAGCCAACCTACAAAAACTTGTTAAACTATAGAAACAAAGGTGAAAAAACTAGTTAGTAGTCAAAAGCAACCAAAATATAAATGCACGTGTTAAAATTAAACTGATTAGTTCCTTTTACCCAACTCCAGTAGCACAATCTACATATGCGGTGTAGTTTGAAGAGGTTAGTGGTGCTATATGGCGCCACTAGGACTGACAACAATGCTTTCCAATAGGACCAGAGAGTGCAATTGTGACGTTTTTTCAAGCGGCATAGTTTGGAGTTTGAAAATCCAATGACAGAGAAATGGCCTAGCATCAGAGTTTAGAAATTTGAATTTTTGGGTGGGAAGACCTCAGCAGTGGAGTTTGGAGTTTTCAGCGTCATTGTATGGTGCCATTGGACTGGTAGTGTAGTTGTAAGGTGTCATTGGACTGATAGTAGTGCAGTTTCCTATAGGCACAAAAAAGTTTAAAAAACCACAATTTTTTTGAAAAGAACATGTTAAAATCTTCAAATTGGCCTTCCTTCTAGTTCCAAAATGTGAACCCCAATCCTAGACCTACACAAACACAAATAAAAAACACCATGTTAGTCACATATGCAAGTTAGAACTAATATTCCCCATAGAATTCATTTACGATGCTCAAAATAGGAAATGAATGAAGAACACAACAAAGAAAGCAATTAAATCCTATTAAAGCATGCAAACTCTCAATCCCATGGGGGAATTGGTACCATTTTGATGTGGAAAATGGCCCTTTCCCAATCCCTTGTAAGCTTTGTGATCACTTTGATGAAGATTTGATGATTCCTTGGAGAAAATCCTACATAACCTAGCTATAAAACTTGAAAATGGATGAATGATGATGAGAAAAATTTAAAATATGAATATTATGACTTTGCATGAAGTTGTGGATCCAAAATACCAAGAAAAGCCTCTTATTTATAGATGAGAATGATGGAGAATGAGTCAAAAGGGATGAATGTGGGATCAAACACGAACCAATGACCAAGTTCCACTTGTCAATATGTGAGTGGACAAAAGTGGAGCGCATTTTGATGAATATGCCAATAAATGATATTAGGTGGAATTTCAAATTTATGAAATGACAAGTTGGAGGGAGAAAGAAATGGATTAAATGCCACTTGGCTCAACGCACAAGGACATGTAAGAGATATTGAATGCCTTGTTGGAAGGACAAAATCCACTTGTAGGGATTTTCAAACTTAGAGGAATATTCCTTTTTGATGCCATGTTGAGACAAATTAGAAGATTTATTAAGTCAAAAGAAAATATTTATCGAGAAAGTGGAAAAATCTAAAGGATTTAGGGGATTAAGATTAATTTAATCAAGATTTGATTAAATTAAAAGGAGATCAGTTGATGTGACAATTTTATTTATATTTGTGTATTGAATTTAAATCAAAGTGAGAGGAATATGAATTTAGACTTAATTAAATAAAGATTTTGATTTATTTAATTAAAGAGGGATGATGTTAGATTAAACTAAATAAAGATTGATTTAATTTAATAGGATTACTTTAGAAATTTAATTAAATAGAGACTAAAGGGTTAATTAAATAACATTCATTTATTCAATTAACAGGAGATATTGACTTAATTAGATAAAATTTATTTATTTAATTAAGGAATGAAACATGATGAATTTAAACAAGTAAGGATTATTCGATTAAACAACTAGCAAAGATGATGATTCGGGACAAAGCGGTGTTAGTAATCAGGATCAAGTGTGATTGGTACATTTTCCGTGTCGACAACACTATAATCTCATTGATAGAACAATCAGGAGTGAAAATTTTGAAGTGATCTTGGAAGAGATGAAGGACAAGATGGTGGAAGTATTTGGGTTAAATCCAAATTATACTATAAAGTTTAGGTGTGTTGAGCTATATGTTGAATATGAGAAAAAAAAAATCATACAAAGAGAGACTTATTATTTGACATAAAAAGAGCAAGGAGAAATTCACTGCTAAGGATGTTGAGCCTTTTGAGTGTGAAGAGTTTGTGGATTATTTCAAGAACACTTATTATTGCTTGAATCAAGTGTTGGCTCAAGATTTTGAGGTAAGGACAATCCCTGATTTATTGGTGATGGTGGCAGATATACAGGGTCATAATCAGAACATTGGTTTTGATTATGCCAACTATGTTGTTGATTAGATGCATGAGAATTTACTCAATTTGAAGGAGGTGATCCATTTACATTTCCTTCATTACTCTCTACTAATGCATATGCTCTTATGGGAGGGTTATTTTCAATGGAAAAGGAAGTTAGATTTGAGACTTAGGGACAATGAGAATAATGTTTTACCAATACAAATGTGAACATACATTTGGGACCAGGATTGTTACAATTCAAATTATATCTTGTTTGCTAATGTTATAAGATATGGTATCTTAGAGGAATTGGGTGTTGCACCTATTCACAAATCAAAAATATCATGCGCCCAAAAGATACACTAGGATTTAGAGCAACACATAATTGGGAAGATTGGTTTCTTCACTCAAAATATAATTTGATTAGAGCCTATGGAGCTAAAGTGGCACCGCATTATTTTCACCTATATGTTTGAGATAGATTGGCCTTTATGTAACTCATGTGATAGATTGATGTTATGGATTATAAGATGTTCAAAAAGTCCAAGAAGGGTACTATGGTGAATCCCCAATGTGCTTTTTGTTATTTCACAATCACTGCCCCTGAGGGGTATGAAAAGGTTGGGATCATGGTGAATAACCTCAAGATGCCTATTAATGAGATTAGGAATTTTGATCTAAAAGGATTTGTGGGAGGAAGAAGAGGAGATAAAAAATTGAAAGTGATATGCCATGTGTTCTTATTCAGAGATGATGTGTTAAGAAATTTGACAAGTGATGAGGATGTCATCACTAGAAAGAAGGAATGGACAACTATAATGAACATTGAAGAAAATATCATAAAGAGGAATTCCTTTTATGCAATTCCATATAATGTAATTGTAGACCCTCTTGAGAGAGCTTTCACTATGCTAAGTGATTATCAAAGTGGTGATTTTAAGGTTAAGGTGAAGGAAGTTATTGATAAAGCACAAGTTCTCCTAGAACAACAACAACAAGCTATGGATATCATAGAGTAGCCTATAGATGTTCAAGAAGTTAGGGAGGAAAAAATGGCAGAACATGTCCCAGGGAATGAGGTGGAGAAGAAATTCCCTCCTCATATTGGGGAAAATCATAGTTCAGATGTTCCCCCTAATAGAATTGTCAAATGGCAATATGATAAAGAAAGTGATGGTGATCCGAAGATTAGGGAGTGTGACGAATTCCTTGCTGATGATAAATTTGTGTAGTCCAAAAAGTTTCAAGAATTTATGATTCAATAGTGGAGTAAAGAGATAAAGGAAAGACTTGAATTATCTTGAAATGATGAGAATAAAGGAACATAAACAAAACATAGTAGCCCTTATCAATGGTGTTGCTATGGCTTGTAATGATTTATTGGTACTCACTCGACCCAAACTGAGTGAAAAAGATAATAAAGGTAAGGAATTCAAGGGAGTAATTACTAAGATTCCCCATATCTTCGTAGTAAATTTTGTAACTACTTGCCCTGATAAGATAGATCCATTTTTCCTCACCCTAGTTGTTGGGGGAAATTTTATAAATAAATATATTATTGATTCTAGAGCATCCAACAATATCATGCCAACTAAAATCATGGATGCACTAGGGTTGAAAGTTGATAGAACTCATGGAAAGTGTTATACCATGGATGCAAGAGAAGTCCCTATCATAGGTGTGATAACTGAACTTCCCTATAGGTTAGCAACCTACCTTGACAAAGAATTCAAAATGAGTGTGGTAGTAGTAGATATACCACCTAATTATAGAATGCTACTATCTCATAAATGGAGTGCATCTATGGGAGGAAGAATGCAGTGTGACATGTCTTATGCCACATTTCCCATTGATGGTAAGGGTGTTCAAGTGATGAGAGAACCAATGGTGCCACATATGTTGGAGCATGTTCTTGGAGATGACACACTCCTTTTCATAGATACTGATATTAGTGAGTTCAAGGTTGGAGAGGTACCAAGAGAGGTTGATAGGTGTCTTGCACCTATATAAAATAAAGTTTCAAGAGTATCTGACAAAATTGGACTTTGGAAAATGTAATTTGATGGTTCAAGTTCTAAAGAAGGGTCTAGTGTAGGGATTTTATTGGTATCACCTACTAGAAATACCTATAAGTTCTCTTTTACACTGTCTTTTTTCTGTACAAATAATGTGGTAGAGTATGAAGCCTTATTAATGGGATTGAAATTAGTTGAGAAGCTTGGAATAAAGAAGTTAATGGTTATTGGTGATTCTGAGCTTGTGATATCCCAAGTGAGAGCTAAGTATTCCTACAAGAATAAAAAACTAAAGCAATACAAAAATACTATATGGGATTCCATTAATTAGTTCGATGCTTTTGGAATTGATTGGATGGAAAGAGGATAGAATAGAGTAGCCTATTTACTTGCTAATATTTCATTGAGACCTAATGATATAACTTTCATAGGAATCTCTAAAGTTGAGATGCAGACAAGGCCTTCCATCCTTGACAATGTGTACAACTAGTAGATCTTCAATGATGATGAAGATATTCTAAATTTTTTGAATTGTGTTGATGAATATGAAGGCCAAGAGGTTGAATTTGGTGGATTTGTTGAGAATATTGATGGAAAGGACATGATGTTTGGAAAAGAGTTCATCCAGTTAAAGATAAATAAAACCCCCAAAGGCCTTGTAGCTCTTGAAAGGGTCTTTGATAGTCAAGACAAAAGCAAGGCCAAGACAACTGCTACTCACCCAGAGGACCTAGAGGAAGTAAATTTGGGGACTAAAAATTCCCCTAAGAAAGTTTATGTAGGAAAGAAGATGAAGCCAAAGGTAAAGGAAATGTTAATTGCCTTACTCAGAAAATAAAGACATTTCTTTGCTTGGTCATACGATGACCTAAAAACTTATAGAGAGGAAGTGTTTTAGCATGAGATTCCTTTGAAGAAAAATGAAAAACCTTTCAAGAAAAAGAAAAGACCAATTAATCCTACTTTAGCTCCCAAGATGCAAGTGGATTTGGTAAAGCTAAGAGATGATGGCATTATAAAACCCATTAGAAACTCCTCATGGGTGTCCAATCTGGTGCCAATAAGAAAAAAGAATGGTGACATAAGATTGTGTGTTGATTTCAGGAACTTGAATATATCCTCATTAAAGGACAATTATCCATTGCCAAACAAGGAAGCTATGTTACAGAAGGTGATGAGCTATGAGCTACTATTAATGATGGACAGTTTTTCAAGTTATAATCAAGTGAAGGTAAAGGAGTCTGACTAGTATAAGACTGCATTGACTACTCCTTGGGGCACTTATGTTTATATTAGAATTCCTTTTGGCTTGAAAAATGCAGGTGCCACTTTTCAAAGAGCTATGGATGTAGCTTTCTCATATTTTATTGATTTATTCATGGTTGTATATCAAGATGACTTGACTAATTACTCTAAGAAAGAGGAGGATCAATGTATGTATTTAGAAAAGGTATTTTTGGGGTCATTAGAGTATGGGATATCTTTGAATCCAAAGAAATGTGCTTTTGGGGTAGCTGAGGGAAAGTTGATGGGGCACATTATGTCTAAGGAAGGAGTAAGGATAGACCCTGAAAGAGTAGTAGCCATAGAAAAAATCCCTCATCCATAAAATGTCAAGGGCATTTAGTCATTTTTTGGACAAATAATTTTTTTGAGAAGGTTTATGACTAACTTTTCAGAAATCTCAAGACCTATTTCCAAAATGCTAAAGAAGAGTGAAAAGGTGCTTTGGAGTGTGTAGCCTAGTCAATCTTTTAATAAAATAAAACAAGCTATTAAAGAATCTCCAATTTTGAAGTCTCCCGATTTTTCTAAACCAATGCACATTTTCTCTTTTGCCTCTTTTCATACCATTGATGTTGTTTTGTTACAAAAAAATGAGGAGGGATTTGAACAACCTATTGAATTTTTTAGAAAATATTTACAAGCTATAGAGTTGAAATATGATACTACTTAGAAATGAGCATATTCTCTGGTAAAGGCTGTAAAGAATTCCAGGACTTACCTACAAGGAGCTACTGTCATAACTTTTGTACCAAGTGCTACTATGAAATATATTTTCACTCAACAAGAGACAACATGTAGAAGGTGTAGACAAGTTAATGGAAGAGGCTAACTTGGAAGCTAATCAAGTTAATCAAACTGAAGTGATTGATGTTGCACCTATCTGTAATATGCAAACATGTAGATGGTATAGAAGAATTTTCCAATACTTACAAAATTTGTAGTGCCCTACTAATATGGCTGATAATGATAAGAGGACATTGAAATTACATGCCATCAAGTATGTGATTATTGAAAATGAGTTGTGGTGGAGAAGCCTGGATGGTGTACTTCTTAAATGTGTAGATGGAAAGCAGGCACTAGAACTTTTGCAGTAAATGCACAATGGGGTGTGTGGTGGTCATTACATGGAAAAGACCACTGCACACAAGATTTTAATAGCAAGATTTTGGTGGCCTACTATTTTAAAGGATTCTCACAAGTTTGATAATACTTGTGATGCTTGTCAAAGGTTTTCAAGAAAGTTGAAATTTTCAGGGAATTTACCACTTAGGCCTATGATAGTTCAAGCCCCTTTCCAACAATGGGGAATTGATTTCATTAGAGAGATACCAGAAAAGTATAGTGGAGGCCACTCATAGATCCTTGTTGCCATTGATTATTTCACAAAGTGGGTAGAAATAATACCCACAAAGAAAGAAACAAGCAAGGTGGTGGTGGATTTCCTATTGAATAATATTCTCATCATATTTGGAGTCCCTGAGAAGATTATCTCAGATAATGCTATGTGTTTTAGGTTAGATGAATTCAAGGACTTTTGTGAGAAACATGGTATGCATGTTTCTTATTCATCACCTTACCATCCTCAGGAAAATGGTGAAGTTGAGTCTAGTAATAAGAGCTTGAAGAAAATAATAAAGAGGGTGATGGAGAAGAAGAAAAAGGGTTGGGACTCAAAGCTAAAATTGGCACTCTCGACAGATAGAGTGACTGTGAAAAAGGATACTGGTTATTCACCATTTGGCTTAGTATATGGTCTAGATGCTAGATTTCCATATAATAACCTTCTAAAGATGTATAAGTCTGTGCAAGAGTATGATGAAGAGATATGTGATGATATGCAACACAAAATAAATAATCTAGTGAAATTAGATGAAACTAGAAGAGAAGCTCATGCTAAAACTATGACGATGTAGTTGCAAGTTAAGTGTCTACGTGATAAGAGAGCTTCTCCCAGAAAATTTGAGGTAGATAGTATGGTGTTAGCCTGGAATGCGAGGGCTCGAGATAAGGGTAAACATGGAAAGTTTGAAGCATTAGGGGTAGGCCCTTATTTGATAGCCAACACACATGGGGAGGATTCATATTTCCTTCAAAGCTTAATAGGTGAACTTTTTGAACTACCAGTACATGGACAATTCCTAAAGCCATACTTCTCCTAAGTATGTTATTTTTTCCATGTATGTTGTATATTTTGTATATTTTGTATATAGGTGTGTTTTTTTTGTTGTGTTTGATTTGTTCCTGCTACCTTTTCCAAGTAGCTCCTTGGTTTTGGTCTACTTCAACCTGATATTTTTAGGATCTCGCCATGCCTACAAGAGGCATGTGTCCCCAATCAGAGCCACTGATGGAACCTTCAAAATTTTGGTGTTCCATCTCAAAGCCTTGTCACATTTTGGTTGATACCTGTAGGCTTAGGGTTCTGCTTTTATCATTGTTGAAGGGTTATTGTATTGTGTTAGAGTCCTTTCTTATGAAACTATTGGCTCTGAATAATTGAAAAATAGTCTATTTCATTATTCACTTCTTCTTTCCTATTGTTGGTTACTTAAAAAAAATCTTATCTCATTCACTATCGTCGGGTAATCGGTCTACCACACCTAGGTCTAAGTATCTTATTTTTTATAGGGTTAAATAAAGGGTCATTTTAGTCCTTCATATCCTTTGCATTTAGTGACTTAGGATTCTTTGATCCCTTTCTATCATATCATCCTAGAGGGTCCCCTCGATTAGAAAAACTTATGAGCACATGTCTAAAGGTTTTCACTAAAGTCTTGTCAGCCTTTTATCCTTATTGCTCATCGTTGATTGCTTCAAAAGGTTATGTTCTAATTTGGAGACAAGAGATGAGTGGTATATCTTTGTTTTCACTCATCGCGAATAGCTACTGGAGCTCTTGATATCTATGTGCGATGAGCAATGTTCCTTGTATTGTTGAGGGATCGCTTATCACTAATGGCTTTTGAGCCTTGAGTATTGTAATAGCGATAAGTCATGCCCTTTGGCCTTATGTTCTTATCTTCATCGCTCATTGTGGATAGGTTGTGAAATGATAAATTTCAATTAGCGATGAGGGATATGATGGATTTCACTTGCATCGTGTATTATAGATATGTTTTAAATGCTAAGTTCTATATTAGAGATACGCGATACATAATGTCTCTTTGAATATCTCTCATCGCTAATTTCTCATAAACTATATGAGGAGAATTAGCTAATTTTTTCTATCACTCATCATGGATCCATTCTAAAGCTTAACTTTGAAAGTAGCAAGGATTGATGGAGTTCTCTATTTAAAGTTTCTTTCTCTAATTTGAATAAATATTTTCTGCAATGTCTTTTGTACTGTTGATTTTCACGTAGGTGTATGTGTCCTAATCTAATCTCTTCACTATATCTCCCATTGCTAATAGGATTCAAGGTGAAAATTTTTAATTATTGATGTGTGATGGGAAGCTGAACATGATTAAAGATGGGTCATGGATTCAAGGGCTAAGATTTCATCGCATGAATGCTTACATCATTGATAAAGCTGGTTAAGGATGAGGTATATTAGTGATAGGTGACAATTATTGCATGAAGAGGCAATATGGAAGAATCCTAAGGACATTGTATAAAGCAAAGAATAAAGTATCTAGATGAATTGATAACCATTGATATAATTTTAAAGCTGAGTGATAAACGATCAGGGTTTAAACATGAATGGCTAATTGTCAGTTCGCTCGCACAAACTTACTATCAAGCATTAAGGGTGTCATGCATGTCTCTTGGCTGTAAAAGAAAGTAGATACCTGGTTGATTGTGCACTTGGATTCGCTTGCGAGGAAAAAGGATACAAAAAGCTAAGGAAATTGTGCTAGAAGCTCCAAAAACTACAAGTAACAAGTGTGGCATAGTGTTCACCTGAGTCAGCCAACTGTATATCTCTTTCTAGCTGAAGTAGTGAGATGAAATACCTTAGAAAGCTGATAGGAAATTGGGAGGGTTTTTTTCTTGTCCACTACTAATAGTTTTAATTTGGTGATAAGTATTGGGTAAAATTTTGGGAGAGATTTTTCTATTCAATAAAGTAATGCCTTGTGTTCTCATACTTGTGAAGGGTTTACTTTTTACTGAAAGAAATTATAAACCCTAGTTCTCCTGCATTTCAAACATGAGTGATCTAGAGCCTAGTGAATCTAGTATTAGGCTAGAGAAGAAACCACAAAAGATTGTTAAATGACTTAAAACTTAGGATGTTTCAACTGAGGGTAAGTTGAAACCACTTGTAGTATCCAACCCTTCACCAAGTACTCCTACAACATCTAATAGGTCTAGAAGCACAAAGAAAGAGATGGAAAGGTTTATGCAAGAGGCCTCTGGAGACATAAGGGAAGGAGGGTCATGAATTGGAAAAAGACCTATATGCCAAGTTGTTGTAACCACTAGGTTGATTGATAGTGCTAGTGAAATTGGTGAAAAGCCCTAGCCTTAGAGTGGGTTAAAATTGTTTTGGTATTCTTTTAATAGGCATTATTCTAGTAAGCCTACATGTTATTTATGTGGGTTGAACCTTGGAAATATCGTAGTCCCAAATTTGTTTATAGAGGTGGAATTGATGATGGAACTAGCTAGGCACTAAAATCCCATTGACAGAACAATCAGGAGTGAAAATGGTGATTTTATCTTAGAAGTGATGAAGAACAAGATGGTAAAAGTATTTAGGTTAAATCCCAATTATACTATAAAGTTTAGGCGTGTTAAGCTATATGTTGAATATGAGAAAAAAAAATTGCACACAGAGAGAGACTGCTTGTTTGGCATAGAAAGAGCAAGGAGAAATTCGCTGCTAAGAATGCTAAGCCTTTTGAGTGTGAAGAGTTTGTGGATTATTTCAAGAACACTTATTATTTTTTGAATCAAGTTTTATAGCCCCTAATTTATTGGTGATTGTGGTAGATATACCGGGTCATAATTGGAACACTAGTTTTGATTATGCCAACTATGTTGTTGATCATATGCATGAGGATTTCCTCAATTTGAAGAAGGAGGTGATCCCTTTACATTTCCCTCATTATTCTTTGCTAATTCATATGCTCTTATGGGAGGGTGATTTTGAATGGAAAAGTAAGTTAGATTTGAGACTTAGGGACAATGATAATAGTGTTTTACCAGTACAAATGTGGACATACATTTGGGATCAATATTGTTCCAATTCCATTTATATCTTGTTTGCTAATGTTATTAGATATGGTATCTTAGAGGAATTGGGTGTTGCACCTATTCACAGGCTTTCTCCTAAAATTAGAAATATCATCCACCCAAAAGATACACCAGGATCTAAAGCAACACATAATTGGGCAGATTGGTTTCTTCACTTAGCATATACTTTAATCAGAGCCTATGGAGCTAAAGTGGCACCATACTGTTTTCCCCTGTATGTCTCAAATAGATTGGCCTTTATGGAACTTATGTGGTATATTGATGTTATGGATTATTGGATGTTCAAAAAGCATAGGCAGGGTATTGTGGTGAATCCCTAATGTGCTTTTGCTTATTTCATAGTCATTTCTCTTGAGGGGTATGAAAATTTTGGGATCATGGTGAATAACCTCAAGATGTCTATTAATGAGATTAGGAATTTTGATCTAGAAGGATTTGTGGGAGGAAGAAGAATAGATAAAAAATGTGAAAGTGATATGCCATGTGTTCTTATATAGAGATGATGTCTTAAGAATTTGACAAGTGATGAGGATGTCATGAATAGAAAGAAGGAATGAAAAACTATAATGAACATTGAAGAAAATATCATAAAGAGGAATTACTTTTATGTAAGTCCATATAATGTAATTGTAGAACCTCTTGAGAGAGCTTTCACTATGCTAAAGGATTATTAGAGTGGTGATTTTAAGGTTAAGGTGAAGGAAGTTGTTGATAAAGCGTAGGTTCTCCTAGAACAACAACAACAAGCTATGGATATCATAGAGTACCCTATAGATGTTCAAGAAGTTAGGGAGGAACAAATGGAAAAGCATGTGCCAAGGAATGAGGAGGTGGAGCATAAATTCCCTCATCCTCATATTGAGGAAACTCATGTAGTTCAGATGTCTCCCCTAACAGAATTGTCAAATGGCAATATGATAAAGAAAGTGATGATGATCCTAGGATTAGGGAGTGTGATGAATTCCTTGCTAATGATATTTTTTTGCAGTCCAAAGAGTTTTAGAAATTTATGATTCAACAATGAAGTAAAGAGATAAAGGAGAGACTTGAATTAGCCTGAGCTAATGTTGAACCTTCTCATCAAGAGGAAGCTAAGAAAGTAGAGGAGGAAAATATCAGGGCTGAAATTGCAGCTATTACTCCCACTGAGGCTAGGAAAATTGTTACAGATAGTGGAATCATGTTATTACTAGGATGTACTATCGCTACTACTATAACATATGATGTAGTAAGAAGAGACCCTCATGATTCAATATCCGAGGAGTAGTTAGAGGATAAGGTGTTTGGTTCTGGATATAGTCCAAAGTTGCATACTCTTGCAATTTGGTCTATGGCACCTAATATTGGTAAACATGATGTTGGTAGGCCTATTGAAGAGGTTATTGGTTCCTTAGTGGTCAAAAGAGCTACAGATATAACTCTTGTCCAAGCAATTGAGTTATCTGCTCATGCTGCAATGCTTGGTGTGGATACTTCACATTTTTCTCAAAAGAAGTATGATTCTTTAGTGAAGGATTACAATAAGGCCTTAGACACGATAAATAAGATGAAGTCCACTATTTAGGATACTTATTCAAAAAGGAAAATAAGCCTACAATCCTCTTCTTCCTCAGATTTTTCTACACATCATAGGGAGACCTTGGCCTTGAGAATTAAATATTTGAATGGTCAATTGACTACTAAGAAAGAAAATGTTAAGAAGGCCAAACTTGAAATTGTTTAGGTGGAAAATGGAAATTTTGAGGATGTATTGAAGCATAGGGTGACCATGTTGGTCAACAAGGCTGATGATGTTTGGGTCACCTATAAGAATATTCATGAAGCAAATACAAAGTATCTGCAAGTACAAGATTCCTTCAGGAATGAATGGAATAATTGGATTACTAGGGTGAGTGCTTTGAGGGAAATGATGCCCAAAATGAAGGAGGATCTTGAGGTACCTACTAACATCCTTGAAATCTTGGAAATTATTGACTCAATCAATGAGATAACTACCTTCCATGGAAAGCTAGGTGTGTAGCTCCATAGTAAGCTGAAAATATTTAAAGAAATGGAGGAACATGGTATGCCTCAAATATTGAGTCCAAAAGCTGATTTTCAACCATTTGACACCTAGAAGAAGGATTTAGGAGGGATGCTTGAAGTGGCTATGATGGAATTAACTGTCACTGGATACATCATTCTAAATCCAAATATTGATACAATGGTGGAGATTGAAACAAAGATGAACATATTTGTTAAAGAGGCCATGGTCTTAATTGATGCTAGATACTCTCAGTACAATACTAAAGTGTAAGGTTTATTGAATGTAAAGTGGCTCACTAAAGAAGAGTATAACACTTGGTTGGAGAAATACACAGAATGAATCTATGTAGGGCTTAATAATCAACAAGGTAAATAATGGATAGGAGAAGAACAATGCATAAGCTAAATATAATACAGATTAGGCTTTTGATAAAACATGGTAAAATATTGTTCTCTCCTCGATTTGAAATGGGTAGCACATGGTGCTGATATGGATAAATGAATTTAGACTTTTTATCTACTTTCCTTGGCTTGTTTCGTAAGTTTTGTTGTTTGGTTCTCCCATAGTTGTCATTTTTTGAGCATGTGGGGAATATTTTGAAGCTGTTGAAACAAAAAAAATGATTCCTTTTTGAGGTGGGACCTATTTTATACAATGAGTTGAGGTCAATTTTGCCTCATGTTTATTTTAACCACCTGAAGACTCAAGTGTAACTAAGAAAGGAATATTGTTGTAGTGGTCTAGTGAAATTTTGACATGTGTGCTTCCTGGCCTAAAGCTTTTTTTTCTCTTTCATATATATAAGAAAGAATTTAGGGTCAGAAGTAGTAGTTAGTTGAAAAATTGAGTTAACACTGTGAAATTGTCAAGATAATACAAAGCATGTTTTAGAATTTTTTTTTTAAGTTTCTTTTGGAGTTTAGTGTTATGTTTGTACTTTTGATAAGAGTATAGCAACTACAATACAAATTAATAACAATTTCATGGCTATTGTCTCTCCTTGTATGCATTTTATGAGTTATGAATGAAAGTAATCTAGGATTTCTTTTGTTTGTCTCTATTGCTTCTCAATGGATGTTTAATTTCATGCTTTCTTATTGATTCAATGAATTAATGTAAGTTCTTGGGTGAGATTAATTGTTGGAAAGAGAAAATGCAAATGATTTTCGGTATTGTCATTGATGGAAACCCTATTCGGTAATAGATCCACATAACATCATTTACTTATACCGACAGTCACATTGAAGTCAAACAGGAAGAACATAACATTCGACAGTTTAGTGATCACTGACCCACTTGCATATTTCTAGTTGTTATTTTGAGTTGTGGGCCTCATAGGAGGTTTTTCAGTACATCTAATGTGTTTTATAGAAATATTAGTGCCTTGTATTGAGTCTTGTGTGAGTTTGGAGATCCTGTTGATAATTCTTTGTTTATTAGTATTTTGGGGCATACTCAGTTGATGTAGTATGTTGTGGATATTCAAGGAATGTTTTATCAAATATTTTTGTGTTTGCTCATCTTTTTTTGGGTCCTAGCTAAGTTGTGGCTAACCACTATGTATTTGCATTACATAAATCTTATGATTGAAGTCGACAATTG
Source organism: Sequoia sempervirens (assembly GCA_007258455.2). NCBI lineage: Eukaryota > Viridiplantae > Streptophyta > Pinopsida > Cupressales > Cupressaceae > Sequoia > Sequoia sempervirens. The sequence continues at coordinate 348,417,716 of VDFB02270651.1, read as the reverse complement.
CTAATATCTTCAAGTTTTATTTGAGCTGACTTATTGCAATTAAATTGCTAGTTGTAGATATATATGTATGATCTCTTATATCTTTTTAGTGTGTGTGAATGATGTGTCGATGTGTATTTTGAATACCAGAAGATTTTTAGATAGATTTTATGCACAATTTCACTTGCACATAAATATTTTGTAAAGCAAGTCAGAGTAGAGCAGAGTAGAAGATCGGTATCAGTCAGAAGGACAAAATATTGACATATGAGCCTAACCGAAACTATAATCAAGCATTTGTAGATGTTATTTCTTCAATTCATTCCCTTAGATCTAATCCAAATCTTTGTAAGGTAGTGTACCTTCCCATTCTGAGCAGTGAGCTCTAGGCAGTGTGCCTGAATGCAAGTGCATTCTCATATTGTAAACTTATTTTGAGTAATACTTAGATTATATTGTGGATTGGCCATCCACCATGGTTTTTCCCCTAATAGGGTTTCCACGTAAAAATCCTTGTGTTATGGTGTTGTGGTTGTTTTCTTTTTGTTTCTGTATATTACTCTTGGTTGAATTTTCTAAGTGGATTAAAGATCAAAATAATAAAGTTAATTTTTGTAGAACATTGATTCTCCCCCCCTTCTCAGTGTTGCTTGTTTTCAACAATTGGTATTAGAGCTAGTTCCTTGAAATAAGTCTAATAGCTTGGGGAGATCTTGGAAAGTGTTTTAAATGGATACAAGTACTCTTCAACAACAACTTATGGTGGCCTTGAATGATCTTGACTAGTCAAAATCTTAGAACCAAGAACTGCAGGAAAATCTTGAGAATGCAGAAAAATTCATCCAGTCATTAAAAGACAAAATCAATTAATCAAGGGAGAAAAGAAAGGAATTATGTGATCAGCTCAAGTAGAAGAACAAAATAATAGAAGATGAACAACTTAGTAATTCCTTAAAGGAGAAAACATAAGAGTGTGAAATTTTTTCCAAAGAAAATGCTGCCCTGAAGTGTGAGATGGAGTCCATCATGATGAAAATGACCAAGGAATTTGAAGATAGAAAGAAGAATGAAGAAAAACTTGCTCAATCTTTGAAAGAAGATTTTGAACAATGTAGTTGATTGGAGAATGAATTGGAACAATCTAAAAACAATGAGGAAATGCTTGAAAAATAATTTGATGATCTTAGAGATGAACTTACTATTGTAAATGAGTACAAGGAGAAATTCAAAGCTAGTTCAGCCAAACTTGATTAACTGATTAAAGGTCAGAGGATTGATGGTGACAAGAGAGGTCTTGGATATGAAGAAGGAGAAATTTTTGAGTTTGGACAAAGAAACTCTAGACAAAGGAATTTCGGACAAGGGAGATTTTGACAAGGAAATCAAATGAATGGAGTCAGAAGAAATCCATTAAGACAACCAAATGCTCAAAGATTCAATGGTTATTGTTTTAATTACAAAAAAATTGGTCATATGGCTTCTCAGTGTAGAAGCAAGATGAATCCAAGTGGACTCAGGTCAGTGCTTTAATTGCTATAAGTATGGTCATAAGTCAAGTGAATGTGGAATTGTGATGAACAACTTTCATAGAAATATCAGATGTTATGCATGAAATAGATTTGGGCATATTGCTAACTAATGTAGATCAAGGAAAAATCAATGGAATAGTTGGTCTAATCATAGAAATGTTGTGTTACAGCTGCAACAAATTTGGGCATATTGCTAGATTTTGTTGGAACAAAAGAGGTCTGGTAAAACATAATATACAACAAGATGTCAAAGGAAAAGGGAAAGTCACTATAGATGTGATCAGAAGGAAAATTCAGAATAAATGGGTGAAAAGGAATCCCTATGTCAAAGGAAATGTACCAGCACCAGAATATGCTTATGGTAATTCCTCTGGGAATTAGTTTTAGGCCTTTGGCCTAGGGGGAGTTGTCAGGAAAATTCTTCAACCCCCTATAGGAAAATGATACTGGAATGTGGACCAATATATTAGGTGGATCAATGCTTTTCAAATGTTGTTTAACCAAATTAAAGCCAGTTTTGTAAAGTTTTGGGGATCTGTAGAAAAAATATATGTCTCAATGCTTGAAATTAGAGTAACTAGATGAACTGGGGTTAAGGAATTTATTGTGAAAAAAAGGGTTAGTTGTGCGAGTGATAAAAAAGTCATTTTTATCCTTCATTTGTCACTTTTCATTTTAAAGAAAAGCAGCATGAAGAGCCCTAAAGTGAACTTTGTCGAATTGTGGAGAGATTCAAAGCATGGAGAAGAATTTGCAATTGAACTTTGATCCAATGGAAAGGTATTTTTTGAAAAACTTATAAATTTGTAACTTGCAATCATGGGCACTCCTTTGGTAGTTGAAGTCAAGGACAAACCGTGTCCTAAATTCAAATGGCACCCCTATAAGTCTGTGGAGACTGAGCCCTTAGGAGCATTTTCATCTGCATCATACAAAATTTTGCACACTGAGGATATTAGCGCATATATTCATGCGAACATTGAAGAGTTAGGCACCTCTCAAATAATGAATCTATACTCCCATCGTATAGTTGGAGTAGATTTTATTGTGAAACTAGAATTTTAAACCCTAGAAGAGAAGTTTTCACAGCTTGCAAGATTTCCCATATTTGAGGAAAATGAATGGGTGAGATACATTTTGAGTCTTGTTCATGACGAATTCATGTGGTTGAATATACCCTTCAAAATCACAAAGGAGGATATATGTGTAGTAACAGGTCTGAGTTCCACCAATAGACTTCCAGTTTTGAAATCTGTGAAGAATGACAAAGTTACTGAGGCAATAGGTGTGTAATGGGATAGACAAGCAATGAAAATAGAATACATTGTAGAATTTGATGTGAAATTCACATCAATGGTCATTGGTTACAAGATATATCATTCTAGTCAGGACAATTCTGTATCCAATATTGCCATCTATGCAGCTTATGAAATGATAAAGCAGAATGTAGAGTATGACTTGTGCGAGTTGCTCAGAAGTTAGTTGTTGGAGAATCTGAGCAAGATCAAGAAAGACAAGAAGAATGCTTTTAAATATGGTAATTTTCTATTGTGCCTATTTTTCTATTTCATGAATGAGGTTTCAGGTATTGGAAGTGTACATTAGAAAAATGATGAGCTTGTAGCTATTTAGATAAGGAACAAGTTGTTTGGAATAGGTGACCATTAGGTCAGGAACACTACCCTGTGGAGATACTTCAAAATTTTCTAGAATATGATGCATGCCAGGGAAAGAGTTCCCACTTTAATTATGGAATAGTACAAAGATACCATCTAATTCATGGTGGATATTGACTAATGTCATATGGAAGCTGTTGATCCTAGAACAATTTGGATAATTCCAATGGGATACAAAGTAGAGGAAAATGTTCTAAAGATGTATGCAGAACATTTGTTGAATTCACCTCTAGATCTAGGAGAAGAGAGGTTCAAAACATATGCAGAGTAAAGTATGCAGGTTCATGAGGAATTGAGAAAACTGGTGATAGTCAGGAGAGTAAGAAAAGAAATAGAATTTTTTACAAAAAGGATGGGATTGCCTATAAAATCCTTGAGAGGAGAAAGAAGGAGGAGAAAAGAGGCAGAAGCAATAGAAGTGAAAGAAAAAATAGAGTCTGCTAGTCCTAGTGCATCCTCTACCTGCACTAGATCTACAAGGAGTTCCCCTACAACAAAGCCAACACAAGACAAGCCTTCTAGTAAAAGGAAGGGGAATAAAAGTACAAGAAAATATAAGCCTATTTCATAAGATGAGGAAACAAAATCAGAAGAAGCTTTGAAAGAAGTAAGAGCTACCAGAACTCAGGTTGTTGAGCTAAACAAGAGAAAATCTTCTAGCAAAGAAGAAAAGGAAAAGAAGGCTAAAGTTGACAAACCTAGTATGTCTGTTGATGAAGTTGTGTATGCAGTTGTCAATGATGGTAATCTCAAGCCCCTCTATCACTTGTATGAAACCTTTGATGAATCTTCTCAAAGAGTTCTAGAAGAATCTGCAATAAAACATCTAAACATTTTTAATAAAGCTCTTGTTGAGATTATGTCTAGATTACCCAAGAATCTGTATGATATAATTTTGGAATCAAGAAGAGTAAATGCTAGAACAGAAGAAGAGAATCTAAAGAAGAGAGTTCTTGAATATTTATGCCTAGAAATGTCAATTGGAGAAATGGATTCACTCCTTGAAAAGGCTAAAAAGGAATTGAAGAGCAAGACAAGGGTGAATAAGCTCATGATTGGTAAAACTAATGCTGTTGTCAGTGAAACTAATGAAATTTTGGACGAGTTTCTATCTAAGAATAAGATTAGCATTGAGGAAATGAATACTAAATTTTTTTTGGTAAATGAGGCAATGAGTGAGGAAAATGTAAATGAAAAGGAGAATTTGAATGAAGAGAATATGAATGTATCTGATCCTCCAAAAGTTAAGGATATCCTAATTTCTCCTAATATGGAAAATATAAAGACGCCTATGGAACTGAAGTTCCTAAGGTGGTGCTAGCTGAGGAGAAGATAGTGAAAAATGAAAAGGATCTGGAAACAGTCTCTTAAGAACCCAAGGCTAAAGATGAAAAAGCTCAAGAAATCAAAGTGAAGGCAAGAGACACTACCAAGGTGGTGAAGAGATATTTGATAGAGCAACAGGAATATTTTTATTCTGAAGTGGATGAAAGTTCAATTAGTCTATCTACTTTGTCTCCAATTCAGATGATGAAGGTTGCATCAATTGCTCAAGCTAAGGCCAGTGAGAAAATTTTGAAGTCTCACATAGAGGATAGTGAACTACTAAGCCTTGCATTTGGAGTTCTACAGAAATTAATTCAAACTCATGTCATGGATCCATCAAGTTCCTCTTTTGGTGAGCTAAAGAATCTCATAAATGTTGTAAGTACTCAATTTGAGACTCTTGATAAATCTATTGAGGATAAAGTTCAAAAATAATTTAATAGGAAAAGACTTAGTTGAAGGTAGTGATTGCAAAGGATAAGATTCTATTAGCTACTTGCATAAAGAACATTCAAGGTTCTATATCTGAAGCTGGAAAAGCTTATAAGTCTTGTTTAGCTCTATCCAAGTTTACTGAAGGTAATGAGAAAAAGGTGAAGGATCTGGAAAATCAAATAGCTACCATTTCTGCTACTTTTGATCCTTTAGCTGGTAATGTGGTTCAACAAGGTCAAGTAACAACTCTACTTGGAAAAATAAGATGTTTAAAGAATGAAAATGATAGAATTGTTGGGGCAGTATGTGAACTCAGGGGACAAATTTTTTCAAAGATTGAAATAATGGTAAGTGCTTTTAGGGAAGTGAAAGTTGTTGTAGTAGTTAGTGACCTAGAGAATCTTGAAATTGTAGAGGCTCAATCCTATTTAATGTGTGGTAACATAACAATTTTTGAAAGTCTCAAAAAGGTTTGTGATGAAAATTTAACAGTGCTAAAGCAAAATTTTGTAGATATTTTCAAACTTCTGTAAGTTATAAGTTCATGCCTATACAGTTTTGGGATTTTGTTTCAGTTTCCCCAATTTTTGTCATTGATGTCAAAGGGGGAGAAGTGTATAGTGAAAAAAGCATAGTCATCTTAGGGGGATTTTTTTTCCCAAGATTGAAATTTCTTTTTGGAGTTTTGAAATGGCAGTGTAACTCATGTTGGTTTTGATTCAACACTTAGACATTTTTCACTAAGTGTTGCCATCAATGCCAAAGGGGGAGATTGTTGTTAAGAGACACTACAAATACTTTTTGGTGTTGTCATTGATGGAAAACCTAGTTGGTAACACATTTTCATAACATCATTTACTTATATCGGCAATCACATTGAAGTCAGATAGGAAGAATAAAACATCCTAAAATTTGGTGATCATCAACTCACTTGCAGATTTCTAGTTGTTATTTTGAGTTGTGGACCTCATAAGAGGTTTTTCAATACATCTACTGTGTTTACCAAATATCTTAGTGCCTCGTATTGAGCCTTGTGTGAGTTTGTAGATCCAATTGATAATTCTCTATTTATCAGTATTTTGGGGCTGACTCAGTTGATGTAATATGTTGCAAATATTCAAGGAATGTTTTATCAAATATTTTTGTGTTTTCTCATCTTGTTTTGGGTCTAAGCTAAGTTGTGGTTGACCTTTGTGGATGCACATTACATAAATCTTATGATTTAAGCCAATAGTTGCTAATATTTTCAAGTTTTATTTGAGTTGACATATTGTGATTAAATTTCTAGTCATGAATATATATGTATAATCTCTTATATCTTTTTAGTGTGTGTGCATGATGTGTTGATGTGTATTGTGAATACCAAAAGAGTGTTAGATTGATTTTATGCACAATTTCATTTGCACATAAATATTTTGTGAAGCAAGTCAAAGCAAAGAATAGTAGAAGATTGGTATTAGTCAGAAGGACAGAAGATTGACATTTGAGCCTAACTGAAACTGTAATCAAGCATTTGTAGATGTTATTTCTTTAGTTCTTTCTATTGGATTTAATCCAAATCTCTGTAAGGCAGTGTGCCTTCCCATTTTTAGTAGTGAGCTCTAGGCAGTGTGCCTGAATGCAAGTGCATTCTCATATTGTAAACTTCTTTTGAGTATACTCATATTATATTGTGGATTGGCCATGTTGGTGTAATTAACTATTTAATTACATCTTCATAAGTTTACTTAGGAAATCTTTAATTCCTAAGTTATAGGATCTTATGTTTATCTTATCGAGCTATCTTTTTGCTCAAAATAAGATTTGGTTGTTGCATGCTTGCCTTTTATAAGCAAGCCTCATCTTGTACATTTGCATCAATTAATCGTGAATCAATCTTGCATATTGATAGCAAGCATTCTCGCCATCAATCTCTCTTGTGTGGAAGTATTTTGTCTAGCAACAGATTTCTGGAAATATAACATGTTATCAGAGCTTCCAGGGTTGCAGACTCCTTCTTGGATCTGAGGGTTTTAGTTTTTGGCTTGAAGATTTTTGCTAGGTGCAGATTGGGGTTTCAATAACCTCACGGTTGAGATCAGAAGGCTCCGCAGACGAATTTTGACTATAAATTCGTCCATTTTGGGTAAAGTTGTTTTTGAGGCAAATTTTTTTTGCTGGAACAACCTACCAACGGTATGATTTTCTCATTTTCGCAAAAAAATTATTTGGAAAAATATTTTCTGCGATCTGACTGTAAAATTTGGGGCAAATTTTATTATTTTGGGGCAAAATTATTTTGATTTTATCAGGCTATTCAAGTGTTTTTGGCAAATATTTGTAAAAAAAAATCGAGCTCAAATAGCTGTATTTTTGGGCTATTAAATTCTAAGTCGATTTGCATATATACTGTGTCGGCATCTTTTGCGGAATATTCCGCATTCCTGGTACAGGTTGCATTGACGAGGATTTTCTGAAGGTATCACATCAGATCTATCATTCAGCATTGGAGGTACGAAGGCTTGAATCTGCTCGACGGGTCTACATTCATTATCCTCTGTCGGGTACCACCCATCGACATCCATTTCCGGTACGATCTTTATTTTCAATCGGCATATTCCGGACTCCGGTGGCATTCTATTCTCTGTCCTCTACGTCAGATCCGACCCTGCATATCTATTGACTGTCAGATCCAGCATCACAGTGCACTCACATCGCACGGTACATAGATCTATTGATTAAGTCATCGGTGATTGGACTGGTCCGGGCTTTCATCGGCGTCCGCTAAGTTGCAGGTCAAATAGCATTCATTTCTCCATTCGTCGGTTTTTGTCATCAGCTGTCCTTGCATCCACATCGGCGTATTCCCTCTTTTTCATCGGAGTTGCATTCATCGGCCCGTTTCTTCATTTATTCGGCGTCCATCTCCGGGTACCGGTTGTACCATCACCAGCAGTATGAATACTATCGGTTTCATTTAAGCTTTGTAAAGCGGTGGATTAAGTTTAGCCGACCATTTAGTCATTTGTGTAATGCCGATCATATAATACGGTAGTTTTTTTTTCCTTTGATTGCCCGACGGTCATATGAATGACCAAGTTGTAGCCTCTAGGTGCCGAAATTTTGCACCAGATTAGTCTGCTTTTGCAGTGACTTATTTTGTCCCCAAAGTGCCTATTTATAGGCCTTTTTTTTCTTTTTTTCATAACTTTCACATACGGAGGCGAAAATTCTCAAACGAGATATCAACGAAAAAGGTGGAGATCTGAATTTTTCAGTGGTGCAGATATTTTGCAGAGATTTTGCAGTTTTGTGCCATATTTTCTAGGTTGAAGACAGATCTCTTTTTTTTGGCTTTCGGAGCTCATATGTTTGTAAATGGGTGACTTAATTACTTTGGAGAATGGGAACTATAGGCAATGGAGTAATTTAATTCTCACTCATCTTGGTGAGAGAAATCTATTGCCCTATTTGTTTAATACAGTTCCTTTTCCTAGCACAGGTGTTGAGTATTGCATTTGGAAAGGCTTTAGGGCTAGAGTCTTTAGAGTTATTTTTGAAAATGTAAATGATGACATTTTGGAGACACTTATTCACTTCGAATGTCCTCATGCTCTTTGGACTCACATTAAAGAGGTATATGGAGACCGTGATTCTTCTCCATCTCTTGAAGCTCCTCTTTCCAACTCACATGTGCTTGTTCATTCTTCAGAGTTGATAACCCATGCTTGTGATCCTTTGGACAAGATTGTAGATGTTTCAGAGGTTCCTGATAGTCCTCCTGATTGGGATTCCTATTTGACATACATTGCTTCTTTATTTGTGGAGTCTCACATTTCAGATTTGGAGGACCAATTTGAGGGTTTATCTCTCTTATTTGATGATAGTAATGGGTCTACTATTATAACTTCATGTTTGTCTATGGAGTTTGTTCAAGATCAGTTTCCATTGGTTCCTAGATTGGATTGTGGCATCATCTTCATCATCCAAGAACTTGGCAACACATGAGCAGATTTCAGAGACACAATCTTCATACATATGGATTCCTCTTCCTTCTTCCTATCCAGAATGGGAATCATTCTTGCAGTTGTACTTGGTGTATCTTCTTCCTAAGGGGAGAAACATTGTTTGTAGGCATTGGATTTTGTTTTGTCTTCAAACATTAACCATACTTGCAGGAGATCATACATCATGGGGGGGATATCTTATCTCATTACTTCCCTCTTATGGGGGGGTAATTTATTGTATATTCATGATGGATGTAGTCCTTGGGGGGTATCATCAAGTCCTCCATACATCATCATGCCTTTTTTCTTGTTTTCTCTCTTTTGGAGAGGGGTTTTTTCCCACTGGGTTTTCCCCTTTTCTCTGCTTTATAAGAGATTGCATTTCATTTGCATCTGTAAATGGGTACCTAACATGGCCTAGTTGCTGGGACCCATAGTAGTTTGCATTATAATCTTCTCCCTAAGTTGCACTTATGGGGGGGTGTTGGTGTAATTAACTATTTAATTACATCTTCATAAGTTTACTTAGGCAATCTTTAATTCCTAAGTTATAGGATCTTATGTTTATCTTATCAAGCTATCTTTTTGCTCAAAATAAGATTTGGTTGTTGCATGCTTGCCTTTTATAAGCAAGCCTCATCTTGTACATTTGCATCAATTAATCGTGAATCAATCTTGCATATTGATAGCAAGCATTCTCGCCATCAATCTCTCTTGTGTGGAAGTATTTTGTCTAGCAACAGATTTCTGGAAATCTAACAGGCCATCCACCATGGTTTTTCCCCTAACAGGGTTTCCATGTAAAAATCCTTGTGTTATAGTGTTGTGGTTGTTTTCTTTCTATTTCTACATATTACTCTTGGTTGAATGTTATAAGTGGATTAAAGATCAAAACAATAAAGTTAATTTTTGTAGAACACTGATTCAGCCCCCCTCTCAGTGTTGCTTGTTTCCAACATTAATAACTTGTAAGAACTAGGTGCTAGGATGGTTGTAAGTAGTAATAATCATGAATGTCATATAGGAATGTCGTAATGAAAGGTTTCTTAAGATTATATGTGCTATTGTTTAAGTTGTTATCAAGTCACATTGGTTGTTATTGACTTTGTGCTTGGGATAAAGGCACTGATTCATGCAACATATTTATGGTTAAATTTCTATGTTGATTCATTGGCTAATCACTTTTAAATTATAAAATCTTAAATGGATACCACCACAATTGTCTTGTGTTAAAGTTCCACCTTCTCATGCTCAACATATAGGATGTTGATTAATGAGTTGGAAACTTATTTGATGCACTATATTGAATGTTTTTATGAGAATTATCTATTATTGATGATGTATCTAGTTATAATTTTGTGAATTCTTGAATATACATTGTGGGATCACCCTCCCGGGTTTCACAGAGCTCAAAGAGTAGGAATAGAATTATTGTAGCTTCTATTTGTTTTTTGGCCAATCCCTTTAGAAGTACTAATCATTGGAAATGGAAAATTCCATAGGCATTTTTGGAGATCAGTTTGGTTCTTAAAAAATAACCAACAGGTCCCTCGACATGATTTAATCCAAAGGTTTCTTAAATCATTTATATGTGATACATGAGGGCTCACATAGTACCCACATTAGTGATCATATCTCATCTCCCTCCATCCATAGAATAAAGCATCCTCCATCATCACTAGTGTACCATTTGTATCCATCTATCATGCCTCATCATCAATCTATCAAAGAGTTTCTAGCTTGATCACAACATCATCAAGTCTCATTTACCCAAAAAATCCAAAATTAGTAAAGAGAAATAATTAGTCCAATTATGAAAACCACTTTGGTGGTACCTTGGATAATTACCATAGTGAAAACATTGAAACAAGTTCCATGAGTTGTAGTCTCTTATCCACCATCTCTTAGGATATCATCACCCCACCATATCATAGTAAACCATATCACCCATCCATCCATTTATCCATAATAAACCTATCATGGATTGTCTTTATCCTTGATTAGCTTCATCCCCATCCTCTATACTCCATCATTAACCACCCTTCCCCATTCTTTCCCATATGTTATATGTGTAAGTTAAGTCTAGATTATTTGAGGGATTTGATTTTGTATATCCTTAGTTTCCAATGCACTGGCCTTCACATTTCATGCATTTGGAGTCCATACTCATTCCATCTCAATAATAATAATAAAATCATCACCCAATCCTTTCATCCCATCTCATTCATAATAAAGAAACAACATCCCAAGTCCCATCCAAAAGTCAAAACTTCAAAAATAAAAAATTCAATGATATTAAAACCTTGGTTTTATTATACTTTACATTCAACCAATCCAAGAATTTCATCCAAGATATCAATACTAATTGAAAACATATCATGAGCCTCATTTTCAAACACTAATCATTCTTCATATCATTTTTTTGATCAATCAATCATCATCATCTTTATTAAATCCTTACTCAAGTTATTATCCAAGCTTGAGTAAGAAATCAAAGACTTGCTTGGGTGATTATATAGGATAATATAAGAAATTCAATCACCATCATCACCATCATCATCATAATCATCATCTTATATTTATAAAAAGACATGTTAGCTATGTTAGCTCTCAAAAACCTAGGCAAGATGCCTCAAGAGGCTGCCAATCCCTTGATACGTTTCAGGGTAACAGACAAGGTCAAAAGAATTTAACCTTCTACTCTTTAGGAGCTGCTAAACCTAGGCGGGTGTACCTTTCTAAATTAAGTAGACTTAACTTATAATTATCCTTGTGAAATACTTTGTCCACAATGGCAGATAGGAGTGAACAAATGAAACTAAATTTGATAAGAGTAGCAATCTTCTGATCTAAATCCTAAAATGCTCAATTAACAGATGTAAAGAAACTGACTGAATCCAAATGATAATGTGTAGAGACTAGCACCTTATTAGGTAGGTGGAGTCAAATGAAATCAAGATGAGCAACACTTCTCTGGAGAAAACTCAAATTATCTAGCATATATTATGTTTACAACTTGTATAAACATGCAAGACTATGATTACTAAGCTCTACTTTAACAATCCAAATGAACCTCTCTGATTACTATGATCAACTAAGAGGATTTAATCTTTGCTTGAAAGAACCAATCAATTAACCACATAGATATAGCAAATGTGCACTGATGAATTGAATATAAACTTGTTATATCAATTTAAACAACCAAAAAGAATCAATCCTGGAGACAGCTTAGCAATACTTTTATTTAACTCAACAAATAATTGAAACCAAAAATGTGCAGCAACATCAATTATCTTTCATAAATACCTCCATTTTAAAATCATGCAACATAGTCTCTGTTCTGAGAATTTACTCTATTGTATCCATCTAATTACTGTATATCAAAAATAATCTCATAGCTGATGTCCTTTTTATAATCACAAGATGTGTATTTATACATAAGCATCAGAAAAACTCATCACATCGAGATCCCATGTCGGCCAGCCACAATATTCGAGCTCATTTCATGTCGGCCAACAGCATTTGAATTTTATTTATCAACACTGGAACAGTCGCTGAGACAACCTGGTAAGTATGCTGAAGGAAATTATATCATCAGTCATCCCATGTGCCTTATTTGCTTTCGTCGTGACCCATCAGAGTCGGAGAGATGTCATATAGATTACCTTATGTCTCCCCGAGATGTATTCCCTTGTTTTACATGATCGCTATAACATTATGATATCAGGGAGACCTCTCGTAGATTATCCTAGATTGCTAAGAGAAATCAAATCTCACACCAACATAGTCCACATGTATATTATCGGCAAGACTGGAGGTCACTCGCCAAGACTTCACTCTGAAAACATTAACTCTCACCGATATGTTCTTTTCATCTTGTGTGTCACGAGATGTTTCATTTTGTGTTGGTCGGTGAGACTCTCTTGAATTTTCCATGACTTACTCTGAAGAAAACATCTCTCACTGAAAGCCATTCGATAGAAACCTTTTGTGTAATGTTGGCGAGACCGAAGGTCACTCACCAAGACCTCCCTTCGATATCTTTTAGTCTGGCTGAAACAACCTTAAGCTCCTATCGATATGTATTTTCCCATCAGCAGTCAGCAAGACTAAGTGAGTTCGCCAAGATGCTACCCCTATGAAAATCTTTCGCCTATATATGAATGCATCCACCGCCGGTCGGTGTGACAATGTGAATTCGTTATGACCTCACACCAAAAAAAAAATTGCTTGGCTGAAGGAATCCCTCAACATGTTGCTCGGTGAGACCCCTCCCGATAACCCTATGATAGAAACACTGTGTTGGTAAGACAACCAAGTTGATAAGACATTATTCTGAATGCAAGCAACTCTCACTAAAAATCCCTTTTGTGCCAAGTCGGTAAGACACCGTGAGATCGCTATGACCTTTCATCAAAGCCAAAATCATTCGCCGATGTATCTCCATATATGTCGATCAGCGAGACAAGACTTTCGGTGAAACATTACCCCGACAGCTCCTTAGCTCTTGTCGATGAATTTCATGTCACCGAGACAATGTGAAAGTCCTGTCGAAAAAAACAATAGATGAATTCTGATCACCATGATATCAGAAATGTCTTTCCGATAGGCAACACAGACGTTTATTAGAAAAATGGATTGAGGAGACCCAGATATTCTCATGCTGATACAAACTGCAATGTGAAATATACATGACCCGATGGATTTATGGGATAAATATATGCAAAGTGTGAGCAGAATGTCATGATAGAATGCCCATGTGCTTATGATAAGGACTCATATGGGAACTCAAGGGTATGAAAGATATGTAAAATCATCATATTTTTACAGTTCCAACAGTGGCTCCGTCTGGGGATGAATGATAGTAAGTTCATTGCAAGGATCTAGATCTTTGGGTGAGCAGACTAGACACAAAATGAGCAAAATGGGAATGAACAGCAATGGAAATGAATGCAAAATGGAGATGAACAAAACCCTAAACTACTGTGCATGGAAAAGAATTTTAAAGAGGATAAGCAAGAGTTGTCCATGCACTGGCAACCCTTAATCCTCTATGTTGCTCAAGAGAAAAAATGCTTCAAGAATTGCCCATGAACAGGCAACTACTGGTCTTCACTAGCCATATTCTGTAGATAGTATGAGTCTTCACCCTTTTTTCCAATAACAATAAAAGGTCCCAGCCACAAAGCTTCAAATTTACCATGCTTTCCCTTCTCCTGACACCTTGCATTCCACATGAGCACCAAGTCATTTTCTTCAAATTTTCTATCCTTTGCCCTCTTGTCAAATAGATACTTCATCTGTGTCTATAACTCCATGTTTTGATTTTGGGAAACTCTCCTTATTTCATCAAGTTCAGCTAGTTGCTCCATTCTTTCCTCCATAGGTTCAGGAACATCCAAATTTTCTTGGAGAACAAACGTGTAGATTGGTAACAAATTTTGCAAAGGCATCCTGGCTTGTGCTCCATACACCAATTCAAATGGGGATTTTCCAATTGCCTTTTTCACAGTAATCCTATCAACCCACACAACTAGTTTTAATTTTGAATCCCAAGCCTTCTTGTTCTATCCTAACATCCTCCTTATAATCTTCAAAAGACTCTTATTGCTAGACTCTGCTTGACCATTGGCTTGTGGATGATAAGGGGCTGCATAAGAAATAGTAATGCCATATGTGTCACAGAAACTTTTGAACTCATCTGATCTAAAACACATCCCATTGTCTGTGATTAACCTCAGTGGTGTACCAAATCTGGTGATAATGTTGTCCATCAGGAAATTTTTCACCACTTTTCTTGAAGCTTGTTTAGTTGGGATTGCTTCTACCCATTTGGTAAAATAATCATTGGCAACCAGTATCCACTTGTGTCCTCCACTTGATTTTTCCTGTATCTCTCCAATGAAATAAATTCCCCATTGATGAAAAGGGGCATCAGTCTGCAAGGGTCAAAGTGGCAAAGCTCCTTGATACATTAGTTTTCCAGAAAACTTCTAGCAGGCTTCACATTTCCTTACATGTGTGAAAGAATCATTAAAAACCCTAGGCCAATAGTAACCTGCCCTGAGAATTTTGTGTGTAGTTGTTTTTGCTGAGTAATGTCCTCCACATACTCCTTCATGCATTTCACTTAAAACATGCTTGGCCTGAGACTCATCTATACATAATAACAGTATACCCTCCTTGTTCTTCCAAAATAGATCTCCATCCATGAAAACATATTTAGATGCCTACAACTTCAAAGTTCTTTTTTGGTTGTCACTCAATCCCTCTGGACACTTCATGTATTTAAGGTAATGCATGACATCAGTATACCAAGGAGTGTGCTCAATGATTGCAATTTCAGTACCTTCTTCTACATTAAAAACTTGATTTGCTTCAATATTTGATTCTGCCATCAACCTAGCCAAGCCTTGACCTCTCACTAATTTAGTGATCTGTATCTCCATGTTGAACTCTTGGATCTTGTTAATCCATCTATATATTTTTCCTGTTACTTCAAATTGTGTCAGAACATCTTTAACAGCCGCATGAGGGACACAAGCAATCACCTTTGCTCCAACAAGATATGGCCTGAAAGCCTTTGTAGCTTTCACCAATGCAAATTCCTATTTTTCCATTATATCATATTTCAATTCTGACCCTTGTAATGACTTACTGAAGAAAGACACAGGCTGTTCATGACCTTCCTCATTCTTCTGTAACATAACAACAACAATAGTGTGCATTGAAGCAAATGCAAATATATGAAAAGGCTTTGTAAAATCTAGAGATTTAAGGATAGGAGCCTCCTTGATGGCCCTTTTGATAGATATAAAATCTTCCAAGGCTTCTGCATTCCATTCCATTTTTTGTCCTTTCTTCAACATTTTTGATATGGGTTTAATGATCTCAGCAAAGTTAGAAACAAATCTCCTAACAAAATTAATTTGTCCAAAGAATGATTGTATAGCCTTAACAATTTTGGGAACAGGAATTTTGTCAATAGCTTCAACCCTCTTAGGATCTATCCTAATCCCCTCTTTTGAAACAATATGTCCTAAAAGCTTACCTTCTGTGACTGCAAAATGACACTTCTTTGGATTTAAGCTAATACCATATTCCAGGGCTTTAATAAATACCTTCTCCAGATGTTGTACATGATCTCCAGCCTTCTTGAAATAAGCAGTTAGGTCATCCTGGTACATCACCATGATAGCATTGATCAAATATGCAAATTCCATGTCCATAGCTCTCTGGAAAGTTGTTCCTCCATTGATGAGACCAAATGGAATTCTTATGTATACATATGTTCCCCAAGGAGTTGTAAATGATGTGTTATATTGCTCAAATTCTTTGACTTTAACCTGATTATACCCTAAAAACCCATCCATCATAGACAACAGCTCACGCCCTGTCACCTTATGTAATATAGCCTCCATATTGGGTAGAGGATAATTGTCCTTGAGAGACGCCATATTCAAATTCCTGAAGTCCACACATAGTCTGATGTCTCCATTTTTCTTCCTCACAGGGACCAAGTTTGAGACCCACGTTGAATGCCTGATTGGTTTGATAATTCCCCCATCTCTGAGCTTTGTCAATTCTTCTTGCATTTTTGGCTCCAGTGTTGGATTTATGGGTCTTTGCTTTTGTCGGAATGGCTTAGCATCTGGCTTCAATGGTATTTCATGTTGAAACAAATCCTCCCTGTATGCTTTCAGATCTTCATAAGACCAAGCAAAGACATGCTTATATTTCCTCAGCAACTCTATCAACATTCTTCTAGTTGTAGGGCTTATCTTCTTTCCTATACACCCTTCTTGGTGCCATCTCAATCCCCAAATCAATCTCTTCAATATCTTCCTTTCTGACTGGTGTTTGCTTCATGAGGGACCAATCATTTCCATCATATAGCCTCTCTAATGCCACTAAGCCTTAGGAAGCTTATTTGTTTTGAGCTGTAAGATTTCCTTTCCAAAAACTATTTGCTTCCCATTCACTTCTTCAACAAAAGCATTGAAATCAATTTCCTGGGCTTCATATTGATCTATACAATTGAGGAACTTCAAAAGGTCAGTATCATCATTGAAGACCTGCCAACTATAAATGTTATTAGGCACAACAGGCCTTGTCTTGAACTCAATCTATGACACCCCAGCCAATGTAATATCATCTCTTTTCAGTACCACATTTGCCAAAGAATCAGCCATTATGTTCTTTGATCTATCAATCCAGTCAATTGAGAATGCATCAAACAATTCAATTGTGTCCCATACAACATTCATATATTGTTTTAATCTTTTTGTGCTTTGTTGCATACTTTGACTTAATTTGTGAAACAACCAACTCAGAATCCCCAAGAATAGCCAGCAATTTAATTTTTTGTTTCACAGCTATATTCAAACATGTCAATAAAGCTTCATATTCTGCCACATTGTTTGTACATTCAAATGCCAACATAAATGAATATTTAAATGTAATACCTTCAGGTGAAACAAATATAATCCCATCTCCATTACCTTCCTGGCTGCAGGCTCCATCAAAATACATCTTCCATACACCATTGCAATTTTGTGCAGCATGTTTTTCAATTGGGTCAGTACTGACCAACTCTGGCTGGGCTAGTTTTATTTTAAAATTCCCAAGATCAACATCACAAAAACAATTGATCTGATCTTGTGGTACACAGTCAACAAGCTGATTCATTCTTGGCTCCCTATACAACTTGACCTCCTAACCATTCACTAGAATAGTAGCATAAGATAGATCAAACTTGACATTTCCCCCAACTGCTGCTGTCCACTGCCTTGACAGAAGCATCCCAAACTGAAGAGTATCAATTACTGTGATATCTATATTATAAGCCACCTGTGGATAAGTAGCCAGTTTGACTTCAACACCTCTCATAATGCCTACCATAGGAACATGTCAATTATCCATTGCATAGTACTTCTCTTCACATGTATCAACCCACATGCCAAGTTGCTTCATGACTACTACTGGCATGATATTTATAGCAGCACTAGAATCTATCATGCAATTCCTCAGTAGTTTGTTATTTATAAGCAATGTAGTGAAAAAAGGATCAACTTTAGGGGGAGTTGTTAATACATCACTCAAGTAGACTTCTGGGATATTTACTTTCTCCTACCTGTTGATTGCTTTAATAGCTACTTTATTTTCAACATTCATATGTTTTTTCATTTCCATTTGTTATCAATTGAACAACACTATCTCTATATTCCTTAATTTTCATCATTTCAAGTAGTGGAACAAACATTTTTACCTGGGATAACGCCTAAGTGAAGTTAAAAGAAGAGCTCTCCACCTTAACAATTTTCTTCTGTTCTAGCATTTATCCTTTGTTTTCTTCCTTCTCTCTTTTACTAAGTTGATCAGGCTTTTGCATCTCTTTGTGTAATTCCTCTACTTCTTGCTTTTGGATAGGCTTCTGCTCATTTTTATCATGCTGTTTATTTTCTGACTTCTTCACAATTCCTTGTGTTGCCTTTTGATCTTTCATAAAGATTCCCCTAGGAACACCTTCCATCTCATTTACTTTTCTATTTCTCAACCAGTATTTACTCTTTGCTTCCTCAACTGTAGCAATAGTCAGTCTCTCTATTTCTTCTTTGGTGAGTCTCCTCATACTGCATGGAGCAAGTGCCTCATCAGAATGTGGCTCTGTATAATCTTCTTTGGAATCAAAAAAGACCTATTGTTCAGCCATATGGACATTGTATCTCTGATTTGAAACATCATACTCATAACCTTCATCCTTTGAAGATGAGTACCTCTCCTAAACATGATGAAAGGTATTTGAATTCAAATATACTGTGTGATCTTCTCCACTATTTCCTATCATCATTCCCTCTTCTTGCATCCTTTGAGCTACAGCACAATAGTCTGGGGAATGTGGCTTATCACAAGCTTCACAAAATTAATTGTTACTTACCATATAGGTTCCTTTCTTACTCAATGGATCAGGAGTCTCTTTGTTTCTAGGCCTAGCTGTTATAGGTTTTCCATCCTTCCAGTCTGTATTATAAGGCATATCATGCAACCTCGGCCTTTGATTCCTATATGTGTTCTCCTGTTTGTATTGATAATTATTACTTTGTTGAGGAGCCCTAGGGTTGTCTCTTTTACTGATTATACCAGCAGCCTTCTTGTTGTTTTCAATTGTTAGTGCTATCTTTTGTGCTTCAGCTAAATCTCCCAGGAATCTATTTCTCAGTTCATACCTTGTTTTAGGATCAAACGCATTCAAATAGACACTCAAAGCTACAGAATCTGGCAGCCTTGATCCAGGAGGTACTGTAGTCTACAACTTATTGAATCTCCAATTGAAATCATAAATTGAGTCATTTTGATTTTTCTAAATTCACATCAATTCATAAAAAGAAGCATCTGATGCATTCAAATTCTCATATTGCTCTAGGAATCGGTCCTGGAATACTTGGAGAGAATTAATTGAGAATGTTGGCAAGCTGTTGAACCAATCCCTATCATCTTCAATAAGTGACATCATAAATAGCCTCATGTGTAAATCTTCATATGGCACACCTATGTCTTGGATGAACACATTGAAACTCCTTAAATTCTCTTCAACAGTAATTCCATTACTCCCTGTAAACTTAGGCACCAAACCTCTCCAGCTGCTATACATAGGGTAAGGGTATAGATGAAACCCTGCCAAATCAAATTGTCTGATCATTGTTGTATACTGGTGTGGGGGAGGAATAGGTGGGTACTGATATTGGTACATGGGATTATTGAATTGTGCATTATGTTGTGGGACACCAGGCTAACCATGAGCATGAGGTGGCTGCATATTTGTATGCTATGTGGGAATATGAGGTGGATGATTTGGCTGCTTGCAATGATTCCCTGTCTGATGGTGAGGAGACACTAGTGGATTTGAAGGCCCTGCACCATGATTACCCTGCTTATGAGGTGGTACATACTTTGGGGGGGAATCAGTTGTCTGAGCAGTAATTTGGACTTTTAGCAATTCGGCCTTCAGATCCTCTATCTCCTTCCCCTGTAATTCAAATTGCGCTTTTACTTCTTCAAGAGTTTCTTGAGGAATTTCATGACCAGTAGGTCCATTATATTCTTCATGCATTGTCTGATCATATTCCTATTGAATTCTGATTTGTTCATCCTATAAATTAGCTCTAAACTCAGCCTGTTTCTGAGGATCAAGAAAAAAGAAAGGATTCATTTGATCTCCTAGGGTAGAAGGATTTGCACTCGAATTATTTCTCCATGTATCATAGTGATCATATGTTTCACAATATGCTCTTGATGCTTTGTCTTTATCTGTTAGGCACATATCCTCGCTTATCCTTTTTCCCTTATCCACCTTGTCATCTTTGTGTGTCCACTTACTGTTGTCAGTAGGAGATCCAATATGACCTCCCCTGTATTGAGATCTTCTTCCATTCATGGTGAAATGATGCAATGTTTCTGTCAGAGTCGCCACTCACTTTTGCCAAAAGTGAGAAAATACTTAATGTTTCTTATTCCCAGCGGAGTCTATATAAATTTTATGACTCTATGATTAAGGCCTTGATTCTTAATGTATTCCTCAGTGGAGTCACCAATTTCTTAGCTCTCAAAAATGCAGGAAAGATGCCTCAAGAGGCTACCAATTCCTTGATATGTTTCAGGGTAACAAACAAGGTCAAAAGAATTTAACCTTCTACACTTCAGGTGCTGCTAAACCTAGGCGGGTATACCTTTCCGAATTAAGCAAACTTAACTTATAATTATCCTTCTGAAATACTTTGTCCACAATGGCAGATGGGAGTGAACAAATGAAACTAAATCTGATAAGAGTAGCAATCTTCTGATCTAAATCCTAAAATGCTCAATTAATAGATGTAAAGAAACTGAATGAATCCAAATGATAATGTACAGAGCCTAGTGCCTTATTGGGTAGGCGGAGTCAAATGAAATCAAGGTGAGCAACACTTCTCTAGAGAAAACTCAAATTATCTAGCATATATTATGTTTACAACTTGTATAAACATGCAAGACTGTGATTACTAAGCTCTACTTTAACAATCCAAATGAACCTCTCTGATTACTATGATCAACTAAGAGGATTTAATCTTTTCTTGAAAGAACCAATCAATTAACCACATAGATACAACAAATGTGCACTGATGAATTGAATATAAACTTGTTATATCAATTTAAACAACCAGAAAGAATCAATCCTGGAGACAGCTTACCAATACTTTTATTTAACTCAATAGATAATTGAAACCAGAAATGTGCAGCAACATCAATTGTCTTTCATAAATACCTCCATTTTGAAATCATGCAACATAGTCTCTGTTTTAAGAATTTACTCTACTGTATCCATCTAATTACTATATATCAAAAATAATCTCATAGCTGATGTCTTTTTTTATAATCAAAAGATGTGTATTTATACACAAGAATCAGAAAAACTCGTCACATCGAGATCCCATGTCGGCTAGCCGCATTATTCGGGCTCATTTCATGTCGGCCAGCAGCATTTGAATTTTATTTATCAACACTGGAATAGTCACTGAGACAACCTGGTAAGTATGTCGAGGGAAATTATATCATCAGTCGTCCCGTGTGCCTTATTCACTTTTTCCATGACCCATTAGAGTCGGAGAGATGTCATATAGATTACCTTATGTCTCCCTGAGATGTATTTCCTTGTTTTACATGTATTGTTGTAACATTTTGATATCGGGGAGACCTCTTGTAGATTATCCTGTGTCTTACCGAAACACCTAGAGCTCATCCTAGATTGCTAAGAGAAATCAAATCTCACACCGACATAGTCCACATGTATATTATCGGCGAGACCAAAGGTCACTTGCCAAGACTTCACTCCGAAAAAATTAACTCTCACCGATATGTTCCTTTCATCTAGTGTGTTGCGAGATGTTTCATTTTGTGTTGGTTGGTGAGACTCTCTTGAATTCGCCATGACTTACTCTGAAGAAAACATCTCTCACTGAAAGCCATTCGATAGAAACCTTTTGTGTAATGTCGGCGAGACTGAAGGTCACTCGCCAAGACCTCCCTTCGATATCTTTTAGTTTGGCTGAAACAAGCTTATGCTCCTCTTGATATGTATTTTCCCATTAGTGGTCAGCAAGACTAAGTGAGTTCGCCAAGATGCTACCCCGATGAAAATATTTCACTGATATATTAATGCATCCGCCACCAGTCGGTGTGACAATGTGAATTCGTTATGACCTCACACCAAAAACAAATTGCTTGGCCGAAGGAATCCCTCAACATGTTGCTTAGTGAGACCCCTCCCGATAACCCTATGATAGAAACACTATGTCTGTAAGACAACCAAGTCGATAAGACATTATTCCGAATGCGAGCAACTCTCACTGAAAAGCCCTTTTGTGCCAAGTCAGTAAGACACCGCAAGATTGCTATAAACTTTCATCAAAGCAAAAATCATTTTTCGATGTATCTCCATATATGTCGGTTAGTGAGACAAGACTTTCGGTGAAAAGTTACCCCAACGGCCCCTTAGCTCTTGCCGATGAATTTCATGTTGCCGAGACAATGTGAAAGTCCTGTCGAATGGAACAATAGATGAATTATGATTACCATGACATCAGAAACGTCTTTCTGATAGGAAACACAAATTTTTATTAGAAAAATGGATCGGGGAGACCCAGATATTGTCATGCCGATACAAACTGCAATGTGAAATATGTGTGACCCGATGGATTTATGGGATAAACATATGCAAAGTGTGAGTAGAATGTCATGATAGAAGGCCCCTGTGCTTATGATAAGGACTCATATGGGAACTCAGGGGTATGAAAGATATGTAAAATCATGAGATTTTTACAGTTCCAACAAGCTACATGACATATTTTATAGTGAGTACTTTTTTATTCATATTTTTATCTTTGATCTTATATTTAACACATGACCACACCTTCTTATGGCAACCTTGATCTATCTATAGCTTGGTGTATCACAAAGGTTGTATAATAGGGCATTATATTTATCATTTATTTCATGATTATCATTATTTAAGTGTCAAGTTCATGCAAAGGTTACCTTTCCACCATGGTTCCTCATAACTTGGTGCATGATTTCCTTTATTATATCAAATATTGGGATTGATCGATACATACTAGGATAACCTATCCATCATAATCAAATTATTCTTTCTTTTCATCCTCTTCTATTAAATTATCCTTGCTTCCCATCTCCTTCATCCCCTTTCATCTTCCAATTCATCTGCTTCTTGATCATTATCCCTCATCAATCCCTTCCATTTCAAGAGTACACATGTGTTCTTGTAACACATATATCCTATTAAGGGGGAATCCCATCACCTGATTATAAATATTTACTTCTTCATCCTTTCCCATCTTCCTATTGACTGGTGCATCAAATATTTGATCCCTATCCCCTCTAATCCATTATGTTATAATTTTTTTTGATACAACACCACTTCATGATGTCATATCAAAGAAAGGGAAAAATGCAGAGACCTAAAATCTAACCATACCCAAACAAACCTAATTTTAGCCTATTCCTAACCCATTAATTAATTACATATTTATTATTTATTTAATTTTTACCATCAATTAAATGTGCCATAAATTTGATATATCTTACCTCTAAGGTCTTATTGTCTTACCTCATAATGGTGTCATATGGAACATAAAATAATTTAAAATTATATAGTTATTTTTCCATTAATGGTTGCATCACCATCTTTATTTTCCTATATTAGGGGCAAAGTGTATATTCCTTCATTCTTATCTATAGCCCATGTTCTTACCATGCCTATTATTTGACATATTTGATCTAGTTGTTACATAATACATTCATCACACCACTTTACTTTATGTGATTTAAATTCTTACATGATTAACTTATATTTACATGTCATGTCTTATTTTCCCTCTCCTTCAATTCATTGAAATGATGGTTGAAACTAATTGAAGGGGGCATATCATGTTGTGAACACTCCTTTTTTGAGCTTACAAATAATTTTAGATGCCAATTTAGAGACTCATTACCATGTATAGATTTATTTTAATTACGAGACATGCTAGCACACAATTTATGCCATTTTTTTATCACATAATGTGGTAATGCCTAATATGCCCCACCACTTTTTGCAGAAGAAAAAAATGCCTAAAGTTAATCCTAATTTTCCATTTTTCTAGCCAAGTAGGTTTTCAATTCGTTACTATTTCACTTGTGAGATAGATGCTAATCATTTAACATATTTTCATTTTTTTCTATAATTTTCCATGGAGGATGCATGTTGAGGGTGAACACAAATGATGAGATCTAATGTGGTCTACTATTTTACATAGACTGCAATATTATTTTATGACTAATTATTTAATTTCATGCATTTTTTTATTACTTATTTATTTTGAAATACATGTCCATGTAATAATTCATGTGAACCTCAAAGTGGGGGAAAATATAATGGTAAAATTATCATACCCATGGTAATTCTCATTAATTGTGGGTCCATTTTGAGAGAATTCATTGAGAAAAATACATGGTACCAACATGTGACACACTTTTGTGCTAACTTTGGCTCCTTCCCTAATTTATATTTATCCTCATTTTCTCCTACTTCCATGCATTCCTATATATTTGTCCTTTTCCCTCTCCTATAAAAATTTATTCTCACACATTACTATCATTTAGTAGCTTATATTTCTATACATTTACCCCAAAAACTCTATATTATTCATCCTTTCTCAAGGTTAATTTTGGTGTTTCATGGAATTCATCTTGTACAACATTAATCTAACCTCCCCCAAAAAAATAAAATTTGAAGTGCTAATTTCCACCATTTCGTTGAAAAGTCATTGGGAGCTAACTTGTTATATGTTTATGCAATGTTTTTTAATATCAATATTTAAAGACATTCATTTGAAAATTATACAAACATTCAATAATCTTATTATAATTTACATTTACAAGAAGCATCCTTAGGAAATTTTGGAATTGGACCACTAAAAGGAATCACAATATTGCACATCAAAATCAATAGCTATATCACTTATAGGCTTGCCTATTGTTTGTTTATTTTTCTCATGACTATGAAGTTGGTATAATCAAGGGGCTAAACCTAGGAGAACTTGACCCTTAATACTTTGGGATCTCCAACGAATTTTTAAAAATTACTAATCCAAAAATATATATAGAAGAAATATGCAGTTTACTAGATCAGAGCCACACATCATAGGTCATGTTTGCATGGTATAAAATTGATTTATAACTATAGAATCAACCTATAATTGGTTATAGTTTTAGATAGAATTCTAAATAATGAGCATATCTAGGATAAGTGCAGGATCATGATGGGCCAAATAGTGGTAATAGGAAAAAATGCATTTTTACTTAGCCAAAATTTTGAAACATATATTTGAATTTTTGTATAGGGGCATGTGCAAAAATATTGGGGTATAAAATAACTTTGTGATCAAGGTAGAATTTTTAGATTAATTAAAAATAGCATAATAAAAAAAAACCTCAATCAACAATAGAGAACAAAGAAAGCAAGAAACATAAAAACATGAAACAAAGTCACCTAGTCTTCAAGCCTCCATTGATTGACCTCTATTGCTCTTCTCCATTTTGCTACAAAGATATGAAATGCCCTCAGAATTATAATTCTTTATGCACTTATCTAGCCTATGACTAAGACAACAAAATATCGAAGAATCTAATTATCTCAACATCACGATAGCCTATTCAAATTCTAGATGATCAAAATGATAAATGGTGATGGAATTTATAGAGAGACAGATGGAAAATGGACATACGAGATTAGAAGATTTTTATTTTGATCAATGGATGTAATTAATCAAGATGAGATAGGATAAGATCAGAAGTGAAAGAGGAAGAGGAAGTTAACTAAATTTTCAACAAAATTAGTTAGTTCAAAGAGGGAAATTGCATTTTGAAATAATGGAAACATTATCTCATTGCAAGAGAAAAAAGTGAGTTATCTTTTGATTAAATAAAAATTTAATTCAAAAAGGTGAGAAAAAAGGAAATTCATTTAATTAAATAAAAATTTAATTAATTTGTGTCAAAAGAGGCTAAAATGAATAATTAAATAATTGTCATAATTATTTAATTATTGTAGAAAATGATAGATAATTAAATAAATATAGACTTATTTAATTATAGAGGTCAAAGATATTAGTGACGTGATTAAATAAATAATAATTTATTTAATCAATCAAAAGAAGAGATGGAAGGATAAAATGAATTAATTAAATAATTGAGATTATTTAATTAATAGAAGAATTTACAACATTAGATAATAATTAAATAATTAAGATTATTTAATTATCAAGAATGATGAAGAGGATTTAATTAATTTATATGCCTAGTGGTAATTTCTAGGTGTCTACATTTTCCCCTCTTTGATACAATTTTATTGTGTTGTGTCAAAGAAAAAGATATGCCCCAATGAATGGAGGAATGGGTAAGGATGACGAGGAGGTAGTAGTATGCCCCCTCGAGAGGACAGGTGGGTTCGAAGAACATGAGTGTGCTTTCAAAATTTATGAGAGGACTGCAAGAGGAAGGACAAGAGGATAGAGAAAAAAAAGTAAAGGATGAGGAAGATGTAGAATAGAAGAAATGTTAGAGTGGAAAAGATGAATGCTAGCAATGAAGACGTGGATGGTGAGATAGTGCTAGTTGAAATAATTTGCAAATATATATTTTTCTATGTAAGGATTTTGCATTTAATCATCATTGGGTGGTAAAATGTGACAAATGGATAACAAACGACATGGTATGACATAGACCAAGGTGTGCAAGGTCATCCATCTGTAAAATAGATAGTCACGGACAAGGAATGTCCTAACTCATACTAAGGGAAAATTTTCCCCAGCCTTTTTGTCAAGACAAACCCTAGACAACAATCAAATAAAAGATGAGTCATGACACATCATCGCTCCTCTAAATCCTTCATGGGACATCCTTGAGGTGGCTAGTAACATGACTAAAGTAAATCCAAAAGATAAGACAAAATGGACCAACAAGATCAACATCCAATCATATTATTTGCCAATAAGTGTGTCTCAGTGTGTCAAGAGATGAAGTGAGTGATGGGTGGACTATTTTGACAAGGCCTAGTTCCAGGAGAAGAAACAGGTCATATAAGACATCAAGTTTGGTTTAGATCATGCAACTACCTATATAAGGTAAATGATGAAGTGTGACAGTGACAAGGTCTAGTTTCAAGAAGGACACATCTTGTTTAAGACCATTGGTCATCAATTAATTTGACTGGTGTGATTGATTTGACAAATGACTGATTTGACTTGGAGACTTATTAGCTTGCTTGTCTGGTTGATTCAATATTTTTGTTTGTAGTTCAGATGATTGTTTTATGTCTGATTTGATAGTGTCCAATTTATTTTGACTGACTTGATGAACCCTAAAAGGACTAACCTAGGGGGACTCAAGGGCTCATTGACAAATGGCCTTGCCTACGTAGCAATATGCAGAGACCTCGTAGTTCGACATGACCCTTGACATTTTTTTGATGAAAAAGGACTGAATCATGATTTTATTGTTTATTTGACAAACCTAAAGGACTGACCTAATGCCTCAGGGGCACATCGATAGATGGCCTTACCCATGTCTAGTCGCAGAGGCAATGTAGTTTGACAATGACAAAGACTGACATGACTAACTCGACAGACTTTGACTCTTGTTTTTGGGATTTTTTGAAAGTTATTTGAATTTTTTTGGGTTTTGACATGTTTTAATTTTTTTGGATTTTGAATTTTTATGATTTTTTGGATTTTGGGAATATTTGATTTCTTTTGGAATTTTTCAAGACATTTTATGATTTTTTTTTTGGATTTTTTGAGCATAGTGACTTCCAATGATGAGTGAAAAATATAGTGCAGATCAAGGATATTTCCCTAGTTGGGTATAAGATGAACCAATTGATAGGGATGGAATGGGACAATGTTTATCATGAATGGGTGATGCGGGAGAAAGACGCAAGACATCAACCATTTGGAAGTCATGATAAAGATGACAAGACCTGATAATGGATGTTAAATGGGAGATGATGGAAAGTAAAGGCCTTATTACAAATTAGGGTGGAAGACCAGATAGAGCGATAGCAGATGACGAAGCAAAGACTAACTACTCATGGTGTCTGTTTTCCAAGTTTTCACCATGGTACTTATCCAGGGCACCTATTTACCAAGTTTTCATCGTTGGACAAAAATTTTCTCTTTTTTTTTATGCTGTCACCAAGACACCTATTTGCCAAGTTTTCATTAGGGTGACCATTTTTTCAAGAAATTTTCTCATTTTGTTTATATTTTTTTTAGGACTTTTTCTCATTTTTTAATATTTTTTCAAGACTTTTTCTCATTTTTTTGTATTTTTTTTCAAGACTTTTTCTCTAGCTCTCTGAAGCTAAGCATAAAACTTGCATAGGTGCAAGCTATTGATGGGCTCAGAAAAAGGTTCCCCTTTAGGCGTGGACAATTGATAAGTGTCAAAACCAAAGGATGTTGTTATGACATATGGGCCCAACCAGTTGGACTCAAATTTTCCAGATTTCTCATGTTCTACTTGACTTTTTGGGTTTTGCATCAACACTAAGTCACCAATGTCGAAATGTTTGACAAAAACTCTTTTGTTGTAACTTAGGAAAAGATGGTTTTGGTATGCTTGTAGATGACTCAAAGCCTTATGTCTGCATTCATCAAGTAGCTCTAATTCATGTAGTCGAGATATACGATACTCCTCATCACCAATAAGTCCTTTCAGGGAGACTCGCAGGGAGGGGACTTCGACCTCTATAGAAAGGATAGCCTTGGTACCAAAGACTAGTGAAAATGAAGTGGCACCGATGGGTGTGCAAATGCTTGTGCGGTATGCCCATAGGGTGGTATTAAGTTGAATGTGTCAGTCATAGCCAACGTTATTGACAATCTTCTTAAGAATTTTGATTATGGTCTTATTGGATGCCTCAGCTTGGCCATTACCTTGCAGGTAATATGGCATGGAAAAGTGGTGTTGAATGTGGAACTTCTCACATAACTCATGGACATCTTAATTTTTGAAGGGATGACCATTGTCAGCAATGATGGATTGTGGGACACCATACTGGCATATGATGTAATTGAGGATGAACTTGGATATTTTCTTACCGATTATGTATGTTAGGGGAATAGCTTCAATCCATTGTGTGAAATATTTAGTTGCAGTGATAATAAATTTGTGGCCATTAGATGAAGTGGGATGGATTTTTCCTATGAGTTTGAGTCCCCATTGGGTGAAGGGCCATGGGGAAGTGATCAGCTGCAACTCCTACATAGGTGCATGGATGAGGTTGCTATGTATTTGGCATTGTCGACATTTCTTTACAAAGTGATAGGGATCTTGCTCTATTGTAGGCCAGTAATATCCCAGTCACATGATATTTTTAGCTAGATTCAAACCACTAGAATGTTGGTGTAATTAATTAATTAATTATTACACTAGCATAAGTTAACTTAGGTCTTGCATTTAATTAGTTAAGTCCTAGGTTGCATTATTAGATAAATCATTTAATAAATGGGATAATATTCCCTTCCTTATTTGTAGGAGATAAGATTCCTTCTAGAAGATGAGTTGTCCTTCTAGAACTTATCTCATCATTTAATGATCATCACCATTAGGGTTCACATGTTGTCACATGTTGTTAGATCAAGACACATGGCAACATCTCATGCATATTAGGGTTTACCTATTGCCTATATATTCAAGGCATCTTGTACATTTGTAATCAATCTTTTATATCTTTTTCATCATATCAATAGAATCTTTAATCAAGCATTCCATTGTTGCAACACTTTCTGGGTGATTGATTATCTTTCCTGGCTTAAAGGTCCTCCATCGAAGACTGCAGCTTCAATGACTGTGCATCCATAATCTCAACATAGAATGGGCTCCACATATACCCTTGTGTACTTCGTGTAAGGTAGTTTGTGCTTCGTTAGTGTCAAGACACCTCAGTAAGGTATTATCTAGGACACGTCTATATAAGGTGTCACCGATGATGGCATAGTGAGCAGCTTTGTGAAGGAAGTACTTGCTTTGGTTTTTGGATAGGTTAGGGGTAAGGTTTGGGAATGTAGATAGTCATAAATGGTCTGATACCATGGGGAATTGGGACCAATGATTTTTCCTACCATCTTAGATTCAGGGACATCAAAGGCGGGAACCAACAACTGTTCAACTAAGAACTCATATTATGACATATTGTTGGGAATGTCTAAGAGAGATACGATGGTGGCCATGGCATCAACAACTTTTTTCTGAATTTGAGGGATATGAGAAAAAGTGATATCTGCAAAATATAGCTTAAAACTATCAACCATTCTTTTGTAGGGAGCCAATTTCTCATCTTTAGTATCATAGTGAGCATTGACCTATTGGATAACCAGTTGTGAATCACCAAAGACTTGCAGACTTGTAATTTTCCATTTTATAGCCATGCACAATCCTGTTAGTAATGCCTCATATTTTGCAATGTTTTTTGTACATGGGAAGACTATTCTGAAGGATATGGGTATAGTGTCACCTTGGGGGGTGACGAATATTATTCTCACACTTGATCCATGACAAGTGTATGAGCCATCAAAATATAATTTCCATGTTATGCAAGTGTCTACTGCTAATATTGATTCATTTGGGAAATCATAAACTAGAGGGTGATTAGTTTTTGTGGGTGCATCAGCAAGTTGGTCTGTGATAACCTGTCCTTTTATTGCTTTTTGTTCCACATACTGTATGTCATACTCACTGGGTATCATGGTCCATTTAGCCAACCATCCTATCAATGTTGACTTGCAGAGTAGGTATTTGAGGGGATCTATCTTAGCCATGAGTCTTGTTTGATGATTGAGCATGTCATATCTTAGTTTTTGAGCAGCGAAAACCATGGTGAGACAAGCATGTTCAATAAAGCTATAATTGAGTTCATACCCAGCCAATGTACGGCTAATGTAATAGATTGATCATTCTTTCTCCTCATGATCATTTTGTGCAAGCAATGCCCCCAGTGTGGAAGTGGTGGCTACTATGTAAATAATTGGGGGCTTACAATCTATTGGTGGCATCAAAACAAGAGGTGTTAAGAGGTACTCTTTAACCTATTAAAAAATTGCCTCACACTTGTCTATCCATATAAAAGGAACCCCTTTGCATAAAAAATACTGAAAAGGCTGACATTTATCTACGAGTTGTGTAATAAAACATCTGATGGATTGAAGCTAGCCTTGCAACGTCCTAAGTTTACTGATTCCTATTGGGGGAGGCATGTCTAATATAGATTTTACTTTTTTTAGGTCCACTTGAATGCCTCTAAGGGAAACTATGTATCCTAAGAGTTTTGTTGATGTCGCATCGAAGACACATTTTTTTGGATTTAAGCAGACTTTATATTCTTCAATCCTTTTGAAATTTTTTTCCAAGACTCTTAAATGATCACCATGTGTCAAGGATTTTTCCAAAAGGTCATCAACATAATCCTCCATCAATGTATGCATGAGATCATGAAATATGGTGGTCATAGCTCTTTGATAGGTTGCACTTGCATTTTTAAGTCTGAAGGGCATGACATTCCAATAGTATGTACCCCAAGGGCAAGTGAATGTTGTTTTATGTTGATCTTCAGGAGCAATATAGATCTGATTATACCCTGAGAAGCCATCCATGAGGGACATCTCATAGCCTATTGTTAGATCTATTATGATGTCTATATTAGGAAGTGGGAAGTCATCCTTTGGACATGCTTTGTTTAGGTCATGAAAATATATGCAAATACAAATTTATCTATTTGGTTTGTTCACTAGCACAAGATTTGAGATCCATTCTACATAGTCAATAGATCTTATGAAACCAACATCCAATAATTTCTTGAGTTCAACTTTGACCAGTAGAGCTATCTAAGGATGCATTTTTCTAATCTTTTGCTTGACATGCTTTGCATTTGGAAGCAATGGTAAATGATGCAAGACCAATGTGGGGTCTAGGCCAAGCATGTCAGCATAAGACCATGCAAAATTGACTTGACGTTTTGTGAAAAAGTCTTGAAATTCTAGCTTTTCTTCTTCTTTCAGGGACACTGCAAAGAGAACAATCTTAGGATTCTTTGTTGTACTTATATTGACTTCCATTACTTCTTGGATCAACATCAGGGATTTCTCTTGATTAACAAGAAGAAAGTACCACCCTCCATCCTTGGGTGCCTCGGAGAGGTTTTTCACCCTCAAATACATCCTTTATTTTTACTTTTTCTTGGTCAAAAGGTGCCTTGCGGTTTTCACCTCAAGACCTATCATTTTTTTACTTTATTTTTTTCATTCTTTTGTTTTTTTATCTTTTTTGTGACTAGAGGGTGGAACAATCTCGCTGAAATATGCTGCAACATCAAGATCTATAGTAAAACTAACCTTATGGTCCCCATGCAGCATACCTTATCATAGTCCCATGAATTCAACAATGGCTTCATCATTTTCAAATATGTCCAAAGTGGGTGGCTCTTTCTGGTCCCAATCAACTAATTGCAAGTAAATGAGGAAAATTCCATCATCAGTATTACTAAAGAATGGGGAAGAAATAGATATGGTAAAGATGGATGTATTATCGGGGTCCCAAAAGGATTTTATCCATGCTCTTTCTTTTGTAGTCTTTGGTGGGTAAGGTTCATGAAAGGAATCGACACAGATATTAATATACGTGAGGTTGGTAAAGGATGGGTGAGTTGTATCAGACTCATAAAAGACATAGTCGAGCTCATAGTCACTGGTGGTATAAGAATCCCACTCATATTCATTAGAGTCGGTGTCACTATCATAAAGGTCAGTAGGGTTTTTATATGTCTTGACATCTTTCAAAGCACTCACATCATTATTTGAAAGCACCTTAGTACTTGAAGCACCAATCCTAATTGGTAGTAATCCTAGCCCCAAGTTCTTTGGTCATTTAAGAGGCATCAAGGGTTCTCTCATTCCATTTTTATGTATGTCAATCCCACTAATTCCATCATAACCCTTTTGTTTCATAAGTTGAAATCCTATACCATATTGTTCTATCAATAGTGGCAGTAAATCTTCTTCATCTTTGTAGATCCACTCTAAAACATCATCAATAGCCTCTTTGTTTAATTCTCCCCATCTTGTAAAGGTGGTGATGGGGGGAATTTTGATAACAACTTTAGGTTCCATCCTATAGATTGGCTTGCCATAGGATTTTGGAGATGTTGGTAGCTTGGTGATGCAGTAGAAAATAGTCATATGATATTCCCCACATCCCTTGTCCTGGATCTAAATCTTGGGATCAACAGATGGAATGGTGAATGTGGGTAATTTAGTTAGAGTGCATGGATCAATGTAATTGGATGGAGTGGATGTCGTAGCTTCACATTTTATAAGAACTTTATGTTCAGGGACCCCTCTCAAATTGGTGCAATATGAAAAGGGATCAAGATCGCCAATGATTATGACTTCAGTGCCATTATAAGGAAACTTTAGACATTGATAGTATGTGGATGGAACGACTTTCATGGTGTGGATCCATAGTCAACTAAGGATTAGGTTGTATGGTAATTCAGATCCAACACTTGGAATGCGGTATCTAGTGATTTAGGTCCAATATTGATAGGAAATATGATAATACCCTCAAAAGAATGTTCTTCATCATCATAAGCTTTGATGAAAATGCTCTTAGTTCTATCCACACATGTTTCAGATAGGCCCAATGCCTTCACTAGTTTTAAAGTGAAAATGTTCAATCCAGCTTTGCCATCTACTCAAACTCATCTGACCTTGTTCTTGTTTATGAAGAACTCAAGGTGCAATGGGTCATTATGGTTTGATTTGGACGTAGAGTAATCTTTGTCAAAAAAGGAGATGTTGTGGGAGTTGTCCAAGTATCCAACCATGGCTTCAAATTAGTTGACGTCCATGTATGTAGGGATAGAGGTTTCTTTTAGGGCCTTATCAAGGATAGCTTTGTGTTTAGGTGATATGCACAAAAGCTCAAGGATGGAAATTTGTGCGGGTTTCTTGCCCAATTGGTCAACAAGGTTATATTGGGTTTGGACTATGGCTACTTTGGAGGAGAACTAGATATAGTAATCTTAGCTATATGGGTGGTAACAACAATTTTAGGTTGCTTCTCAATGGTGATTGTGATAACATGCTTGTTAGTAGCTCAGAGGTGGTTAATAACTTTGTAGTCAAAAGAGGCATTCGTATAATTTGCATGGTTGTCTATCTTTTGACCCAAAATGGAAGCTTTTCCATGGTCTTTCAATAGATTCTTGAAAATTGTATGATCTTTATTGGAAGTTTGATGTTGTCCCTCAACCTCTATGGTACCATTTTCGATTAGGTCTTGAATCATGTTCTTCAACTGATAGAATGATGAGGTCTTATGCCCTTTGATGTGGTGGTATTCACAAAAGGAATTGTCATCCCACCAAGAGGGTTTGAACTATTCTGGATCATATGGTTTGGGATTTGGGAGTTGTATGGCATTTGATTGTACTAGCTTCTTTATGAAAAATTTGATTAGTTTCGGTAAAGGAGTGTATTGTCTCCATGGGTATTGCCTTGGTTGTCTTGGGGGTCCCCGTCCTTGATTATTTTGTATCACATTAGCTGTGTGGTTGGAAACATATGGTGTGCTATTTTTCGTGTTGGGTGCTTTGAGAGTCAATGTGGGACCCATTTTTTTCACCACTTTCGCATCTATGACTCCATCATTTGTTACATTCTTGTTATGGGACCAAAACTTGTTTTTGTCATTTGATGTTCCTTGGGAATTTTGCGTTTTGTTATAAGTTTTAATTTCCCCTTTAGTGATAAGGGTTTTCTCAAGGATGACCCCTTTTTCAACAAGGTCAACAAATGCGAAACAACAATGAGCCTCCAATGCATATTTTAAGTTTGTATTCAAGTTTTTCATGAACATGATAATTTTCTATTTTTCAAGAATTTCAATAGGACAATGACCAACTAAACTTCTCCATATGTGGAAGAAAGTTATGAAAGCTTCACCCTCTTCTTGTTTAGTTTGACATAGGGTAGCAATAGTGATGTCATTTTTGATATTAAAGGAAAAGTGGGTGATAAATTTGTCAGC
Source organism: Sequoia sempervirens (assembly GCA_007258455.2). NCBI lineage: Eukaryota > Viridiplantae > Streptophyta > Pinopsida > Cupressales > Cupressaceae > Sequoia > Sequoia sempervirens. Next base: position 348,382,613 of record VDFB02270651.1, on the reverse strand, counting down.
CAGTTCGTCCCATGATCATATGCTTGTTGGTAGGTGGGAGAACCATTCCAAAGCATGTCCTGTGAGACTCCTAGGAAATAGTCTCATCAAATATGTTTGTTTTGAGGAAATGTCGATCAAGGTTGTATGAAATTATCTCACATGTTCAATGGGGTTTCCACTTCCTTTATATTTGGGTAAAGTTGGCATGACATAATTTGGAGGAAAAGGAGGCATGTATAATGTCCTATCAAATGGGTAAGGACATAACTCTTGGATAGAGTAAGTTTTCTTATTTGACAATGTCATGGTTTCCATTTTATTTTTCAAGGCCAACATTTGATTGGATAGGACATCATATGGTGTGAGTGTTGTATCTACATTGTTTGCAACTATATTTTGGTAAGGCCCAATGTTTTGTCTTTGCAATCCAATGTGTTGAAGGGATGGTACATTGGTGTTGACGTGAGGTGTGAATGATTGAGTTGTGTTTGGAATTTGGATTTGAGGGATCTGTGTGGTATGAATTGGAATTTGTGATGCAAAAGTTTCAGTTGGGATGTAAGTATTGGATTGCATATGAAAAATATTATAAGTATTTGAACCTTGTGGATGTTGAGTGTTGAATTGAAAAGATCCTTGAGGATTTGTTTGAGGAACACTTGTGTTAGGACCTTGTGACATATTGTGTTTATGTTTGTTCCATGGATATGAACTTTAGTCCTTTTACTTGTACCAAAAAGATTTTTTTAACCTGGTTTTCAAGGCCTTATTTGTTCCAAATGGGTTTTATGATGTTGTGTTTGTGGCACTTGATGCTCCAAATGGATTTGAAGATATGGTGTTTGTATTGAATGGATTAAGTGTAGAACCAAGGGATTGTGACATGGAATGTGTTAATAACTATTTCATTGGTTGTGTTGTGTTAAAGGTCATCCCTTTTGTTGTTCTTTGTGTAATTCCTTGTGTTCCAAATAAGGTGGTGTGAATTGTTGTTGCATCTTGTGTGGCTCCTCCTAATGGTATTGATGTGTTAACTTGTGGGATATAGCTGCTAGAGACAATTGTATTGTTTCCTTGAGTTTGGTTGATGGATGTAGATGATGCTCTTAATGTATTGACATAAAAACTAGGTGGTAATGTGGCACCTTCTATCAATAGTTTAGCTAGGTAACATTGAGGGTCTTGTGCCAATAATTCATCCAAAAAGAGGAAAAATTAGGATCTTGGGCAACAACTTCTAATTCTTCTATGATAATGTTTCCATTTTGGTCTCTAGTGACAAATTTCTCAAATAGGGATTTGTTAGGTCTATTTGTCCCATGTGATGAGTTTGAAAATGGGTTAAAAATTTCATTGTTTGATGGGGAAGCCATGCATTTTTGTCTTCTTTGTGATCCAGTTACAACCATGAAAGGATTTGAAAAGAGAAAGTGGATGATATGAGACTATGTTTTGGTTTTTTTGGAATAATGCATGCCTAAATGCAATGCAACTATATATATATATTTGGTATTTTTTGTATTTTGAGAACATCCCAATGATGTAATTATAATGCCACTATAATATAAAAATGACCAAGTCTAAAAGGGTGATGATGCTAACGAAAAGTGTTATGAAAAATATGATATGTAGTTGAGTTGACTATGGTATGAACTATGCACCTTCGTTGTGAAAATTAAGGAAGGAGTTACTAGCTGACCTAAGATAGTACAATGTTTCCAAATGAAATTATCAATGACCTTAAGGAGATTGGATGAAAAGTGACAAGTTTGATAAGGTGATCCTTAAACTAGACTAGTGAGTTTAAAGGTTACACCGAAATGACAAGGATTAATGTGGAAAATGATAAGGTCAATAATAAATTTTCTTTGTAGCAATGGGCCTATGACAAGATATGACAAGTTTCCCTATTCCAAAGTTTTAAAAAAGGTGTATGCAACCTAAGATTTGTTTAAGTGATGCAACCAAGATAAATGAATGCAATGGAATGATGGGAAATGAAGTGAGAAAATCCTTGGTTTAAACAACTTGTTTAGAAAATGTTAGCTCACTTTGTGTCAAAGTTCAAATATTATCAAATTTTGGTGTGATGTTTGATTTTTTTTTTACAAATTTTTGAATATGCACATGCAAGACACAATAGAAAAAAAAATTTGAGTTTTTTTCAATCATGAATGTTGTTTGATTTTTGTAATACAAGCACAAATCTTGAGGCTAGAAAGGACAATATTTCCTAGATTCCACATGGGTTTCCTCAACTGCACTTATTCTTAGTGGATGAATCAAGAAGCTTGGCCATACGGGCTCCCCCTTACAGTGCACTCACTTCTCAGGTCAACCAAGCTTCCAACCCCTATATATCTCCCATGGTGGGTTGATCACCTCTACTAAGAACTGCAAGAATGTGGATTCCTTCACAATGACCATTGCAGCACTAGCAAATATATAGGATTTTGGCAACTATAAAAAAGTTTTTAGTTTGGGACCCCCGTTTGAGTGGCCACACATGGGGCAAGATTAGCTTTGATAAGGAGGAACTCCAGCCTAAAGAGGTTATGCTCAACAAGGTTTTGGGGAGTTCACTTGTCCATGTGACACATCTGCTCTCATAATCCTAAGCTTTCCATTAGGATTCACATTTATATACCAGTCAGGGGTAGCTTGGCCAAAGAGCTTCATTGCCAGTTTAAGTCACCTTGGGGTGAGCACTTTTCGCCACTAAGGAAAGCCCAATTCCTAGAGTCAATAACCATTTCTCTTGCACTCAAGATCACACAAGTGTGCAAGGGGAGAGGATACTTTGATTATTGAATTGAGGTGACACATAAAATAGATGGGTTTGGTTTTCTGATCACCTAGTTTGCACAAGCTGAGAGCATAATCACCTACCATCTTCAAGCACAATCAAGAAAAGTTTTATTACCCCTCTAATTAAATCTAAGTGAGACAAGACAATTATTCTTTTTAAGCACCAATTGAAAAATGTGATCTAATAAAATGAATACCCTCAGTTTCAAATCACACTCCTTTGACCATGTCCTACACCAAACTAGTTAGTAGTTTTGATTTCAAATCTTCATCAAATGTGTGTTTATGTTTACAAATTTTCAAATGTCTGACATGGGAACCTACAAAAGAGAAAATCAATGATTAGTACCTGAGACAACAATTAAACTATGAAAGAAAGGTACATTAAATTAAGAAACTTAATCTAGATTAAAAACTAATCTAAAATTAAAAAGCTAATCTAAATTAAAACTTAATCTACAATTAAAAGTTAATCTAAGTTAAAAGTTAATCTAAAGTAAGAACTAATCTAAATTAGAATTAATCAAAATTAAAACTAATCTAAATTATAATTAATCTAAATTAAAACTAATCTAAATAAAAAAAAAAAAACTAATTTAAATTATAATTAATCTAAATTAAATTAAGTTAAATCTAAGCTAAATCAATTCTAAATTAAATTAAATCTCCATTCTAAATTAAGTCTAAATTAGAAACTTAAGTCTAAATCAAATTATGAACTTGAATCTAAATTAAATTATAAATTAAATTAGAAACTAAAAAATCTAAACTAAATTAGAAGTTAAAATCTAAACTAAATTAGAAATTTAAATCTAAAAGCTAAATCTCAAATCTAAATCTAACTAAATTAAATAGAAATCTTAAATCTAAATTAAGAATTTAAATCTAATTTAAATATAAATTTAAATCTAATTTAAATATAAATTTAAATCTAATTTAAATCTAAATCTTCTTGTTGTCATGACACAAAACTTGCAAATTTCTCCTTATTCGCTACCTGTAATTTTTCCTGTGGTTCACATTAGGTTCACCAAATGTGATCAAGGTAGAATTTTCAGATTAATTACAAATAGCATAATAAACAAAACCCCAATCAACAATAGAGAACAAAGAAAGCAAGAAACATAAAAACATGAAACAAAGTCACCTAGTCTTCAAGCCTCCATTGATTGACCTCTATTGCTCTTCTCCATTTTTCTACAAAGATATGAAATTCCCTCTGAATTATAATTATTTATGCATTTATCTAGCCTATGACTAAGACAACAAAATATCAAAGAATCTAATTATCTCAACAACACGATAGCCTATTCAAATTCTAGATGATCAAAATGATAAATGACGATGGCATTTATAGAGAGATAGATGGAAAATGGACATACGAGATTAGAATATTTTTATTTTGATCAATGGCTGTAATTAATCAAGATGATATGGGATAAAATTGGAAGTGAAACAGGAAGAGGAAATTAACTGATTCTTCAACAAAATTAGTTAGTTCAAAGAGGGAAATTGCATTTTGAAATAATGGAAACATTATCTCATTGCAAGAGAAAAAAGTGATTTATATTTTGATTAAATAGAAATTTAATTCAAAAAGGTGAGCAAAAAGGCAAGTCATTTAATTAAATAAAAAATCAATTAATTTGTGTCAGAAGAGGCTAAAATGAATAATTAAATAATTGTCATAATTATTTAATTATAGTAGAAAATGATAGATAATTAAATAAATATAGATTTATTTAATTATAGAGGTCAAAGACATTAGTGACGTGATTAAATAAATAATAATTTATTTAATCAATCAAAAGGAAAGATAGAAGCATAAAATGAATTAATTAAATAATTGAGATTATTTAATTAATATAAGACTTTACAACATTAGATAATAATTAAATAATTAATATTATTTAATTATCAAGAATGATGAAGAGGATTTAATTAATTCATAGGCCCGGTGGTAATTTCTAGGTGTCTACAAACTTTAGGAGTTAATTGCAAGGTTGAAAGATCTTGCAAGAACAAACTCCCATAGGACCACCCTTGCTCAAGCATTGCAATTCATTTTGTCTCATGTAGAACTAGTTAGTGGGAAAGAAAATAGTTAGTCTTACAAGAGGGAACAACAAAAATAATTTTATATAAAAAAAATTATCATATAAACAACTTTAAGAAAAAAAATGAAATTTGACTTGTGTTCACTCTTCACCGACCAAAGAAGCAATCAAACCTTACAGACTGCATACAATAGGTTCCCTATCCATTTGTGCCACCACCTAGGGATAAAGAACAATTTTTGGGATAGGTGGTGGATGGTTTTTTACCATCCTCCATGCAATAACAATGAGGTACCACAATACTTTCTAAGGAGAATATATTTTGAGTTTTTCCTCAATAAAATCCCAAATTACTTTGACATGTTAGAGTTCCAAGGTAGAGGTGGGTGCACAAATTCACCCAAATCAAGAAATGATACCACTAGTTGGATCAAAGTATGAGCATGCGACTATCCCTTTTGTTGTGAATGAGGGTTTGAGGTGGAGACCTTGGATTCAATTAGCTCACTCACTCAAAGCCTTAAACAACATACTAGGATTCTAGTATATAGTGATGTGGGCGAGTATCCTAGGTGTGAAGTTCCACCTCATATATGTTATTCATGTGGGTCACTCTACGTTTATAATCCTAAGAATAGTCAAGATGCATATGCCCAAGATACATTTGTAGTGGATCAAATGTTTATGAAATAAGCTCTATTGAGTGATAAATTTGACTTTGATACTCAAGTCAATATCAACAAGTTCATTTAATTCAATTTATTAAATTTTATTTTGAAATTTAAGATTTAATGATGCTAAGATTTATTGCTTGAAACTGTGTGTGATTTTTAACATCATATAGTTTCAAGCTAGAAATATCAACATCTTTATCATGGACTGTGAAAAATGCATGCTATTAATGTAATATTTAATAAATTATAGAACTATTATAATGAAATTTTAGGGTCACAAATTTTACCCCACTTGCAGTGATCCTCTACTTCCTTATTACATGGTTCCGAGTTCAGAGGTATGTAATGAGTAAAGAATTATAAATATTACATGTGAATAATTAAACTTTATATGAATGGTATTCTTATAGCTCACTTTAGATGTTTAATAGGTTAATCTTTGGCCTTCAATATCAACACCTAGTAATGAAGGTGCTCATCAAAATTTCACTCAAGTAATGTAGAGAATTTTTAATTTTAAAATTAAAAATTAAAAAAAAAAAAATTAGGTAGTGTTGGTAATTGAAAAATTATTTCATTTCCATATTATTCAAATAGTCACTCTTCTTGATATTCATTTAATTTATATATGGATGGTTGTCATAGGGATTCACAACTCCAAATCATGAGTTTTCCCTTGTTGTGGATGAAAATAGTGATTATTTGTATACAGTAAGTTATTATTTTTTTATATGTCATTCTATAATTCAATTTCTATTATTGCCTAAGATTTTTATTGTATTAGGTGGAGGTCCAAGAAAATTTAAACAGAATGTCAAGTTAATGAGTTTGAAGGAAACTGCCATCGTATGAATCTCCATCCTCCCAATAGTCAAAAGTAGCTCATGATCTCTTTCCTTCACCTAGAGGAAAATGAATACATTAGGGTCCTTTTTTGTATACCTATATGGTATTTTTGAACATATATTTTGTATTACATATATGTGAGATTATATGTCCATATGACTTTTTTGTAAGACTATATAGCTTTCTTGTATATATGTTAAACTTTTATCAACATATAATAGTGTATACCTATATGGATTTTTGGTTAATCAAATATTTTTATCAATGGTGTCCATATTTGCATTATAAATGATTAATTGAATAAATAAACAATGAACTGGTGCAACTATAAATAATTAATGTTATCCATATTTGCATTATAAGGGATTAATTGAATAAGGCTCAATGTTACCACATAATTGATGAAAGAATTGTGATTAATCATTTATATTTTCCTCAAAAATGTGTATAAGGCATGTGGATGATATTTTGAAATATCCAAATGCCTTCTAGGGGTGTTGGATATCCATTCTTCATGAGAACCCTTCCCTTTGAGACTAAAATATTGTACTATGATCATATAGCACTATCTTTTGGTTCAAGGGATTCTCAAGATCTCAAATGATTGTCCTCTTCTTATTCAAGGATTTTCTACTAGAATTTACCACTTGAATTATCATTCTTTCACTAGAATTTTAAGGTCTTCAAAAACTACCTCATGTATCCATGGTTATTTCCTTTTTGAATGCTAAGGTCACTATGAATACCATTGTCACTATCTTCAAAATAGTATCTTCTATAGTCAGTCATCCTTCATTTCTTCCAATCATTATGCAATAAAATATGCAATCAAATTGTGATTTATTGTTATGACCATGTCCTTCATGTCCTAAAGGATTTTCATACATTTTAAAGAAATTTTATATTCACTAAATATAATAAGGTTGTCATATGTGCATCTAGATTAATATTTTACCCATAATAGTTTCTCACATGAAACTATTGTCTTTGATAGCTTTAGATCTACCCTTTGATAACATAACAACTATGCCTTACCTTTTGTGAATTTAACTGTCTACTATTAACTTTTTCACTGTCATTTTCCAAGGATTCATTGTCATCTAAAATGTTTTCACACACTCATAATTATCTACCTTCTATGATGATTGTCCTCTTATGTTTAATGATAGGACCGTGTATTATCCATGATAGTGTTTCTTTGTGTTATTTTCATAAGTTCTATAACTCATGAATTTGTCTTATTCATGAAAAAATATTAGGGTTGTCATCACCATGACTATCATCACAAAATATTTTCATTCCTCAAGCCTACTTCAATACTTTATGTCAAGTGATATATCCACTATCTTTTTTACTTCTCCCTTAGGAGATTTTCTTCTTCTTGGACTACTACAATTTGGACTATAGTATTTTATTTCCATACAATCTTAGTTTCTTTTTGCATAATTGGAATAATGCTCTCAATTTTGGGGTTTAATCATGGATGTATTTTCCATACCATCCTAATGCCCACTGTCATGGGCTATGCATTATTTGTAAGTGAAAAAAGTATCATTTTCTACATCATTTCATCCATTATTTTGTGTGAAATAATCCCAATGTCATATGAATATTTTTTTTCTTCTTGGAGTGCAAGTGTTCATATGACTATCTTCTACCCAATGCTATAGGTTCATGTACATTCTACTATCCTTGGTGGTAAAGAAAGTATAGACTACTTGCTTATAGGTATTGTCACTCTCTTACAAAAAGTCTTTTATTTAGATGTTACTTAACTATCCTTGATTTGAATAACTATGACTTCTCCTTTGAGGATTTTTTCACATTCATTTTTAGTAAACTATGCCAACATCTCTTATTTTGAAACTATCACATGTAGTTATTTCCTATTACCATTTTCATCTTTTTCCATTTTTAGAGAACTGTATGCACTTGCATGCTTGAAGTCAAATGATCTTTGAGGACCAAACAACCTTCTCCAAAAATTATTTCTCTCAATGAATGTGCATTTGAACATGAAACTATCTTGCAACCACATTCTTAAGGCATTGAAATTGGAAAAATAGTGAATATGGACAATAAAATACCCTTTTCAAGATGGAAACTAAATATAGTTGTGTTAGAATAAACATAAAAATCTTAGATACCTCCCATCAAAGTTTGACAATAAGCATAGCCACCATGAAGGACTAATAAATATTATGCAAAGAGACCTATGGTGACCACCTAAAGTGTACCTATTCTTTTTGAACTCAAAATCTCCTAAAAAATAAACTCCTTTAATCCATGCACAAGGACCTTCAAGGGTTAGTAATTGAAGATAGTAGTGTTTTAAGTAAAAAAAATTGTTGGTCTAATTTATCTTAGAAGGATCAAGATGCTTGGGTGTGAAAATGAGACCTCTAATAGTAGTAATCCACCCACACCAATGTGTTGGAATTATTGATCTAGCCCCACAAGATGAAGAATGTAAAATATGCCTCTTGACAACTTTTTACCAAACATAACTAACACATTTTGTGACATCTAAAATATTTTTTCCATGGTGAAATTACTTGGAGGTATGAAAAAATGGGAGTCTACTATGTAGGGACCCTATGTGACCCTGTACCTTCAAATGGAATATTTATAAGTGTTATGGTTTATGAGAAATAACCCATTAAAGTTTTCCACTTTTTGACACATAACACAATATAAATTTGGAATGATCAAGCATGTTGGGGTGCCAAATAGAACATTTCCTTGTATAAACCCACCCACTCAAATATTTCAGCCCTATCATTTTGACCCCACAGTGAGAAAAATGAAAATTATACTACCTTACAACTTTCTCTTCAATGCATTTGATGTTTTTTACAATGTGTGAAAACTTGTTGTCATGGCCAAATGGATTGGAGTTTTAAAAAATTTGATAGATTTTATTGTGGAGGGATCCTAAATGGCCCTACACCTTTAGATAGAACATTTTTGGGTGCCATGGTTTCTAAGAAATAGTCTATTAAAGTTTTCCACTTTTTAGCACTTAGGGATCTAAAGAGAAAGCGTCAACATAATGTAGTCTTGAATGATTGAGAATTTTTGGGTATGAAATAGGACCTTTCATAGAATAATCCCACCTATCTAGATATGTTTCCACTATTGGTTTGGACCCATGATGAACAAAAATAATATGCTACCTTTCAACTTTCTCTTCAATGCATTTGATGCTTTTTGCAATGTGCGAAAACTTGTCACCATGGCCAAATAGATTGGATTTTCAAAAAATTAAGATAAATTATTGTGGAGGGACCCTACATGACCATTTACCTTCATACAGAATGTTTCTAGGTGCCATGGTTTTCAAGAGAACTCTTCAAAAAAAATCACTTTTTAGCACTTAGGGTTCTTAAGAGAAAGTGTCAACACAATGCAGTTTGGAATGATCGAGCATGCTAGGATGAAAAATAGGACCTTCCTAGCATGAAACCTCCAACTCAAATGTTTTTGGCACTATTGGTTTGGCCCCACGACAAATAGAATAAAAATTATGCTACCTTGTAACTTTCTCTTCAATGCATTTCACTTTTTACAACATGTGAAAACTTGTTGCCACTGTCAAGTAGATTGAATTTTTAAAAATTTGAGAGAGATTATTGTGGAGGGACCCTATGTGACCCTATATATTTAGATAAAAAAAAATCTTGATTCCATAATTTCTGATAAATAGCTCATCAAAGTTTACTGATTTTTGGCATTTAGGGCTCTTAAGAAAAAGTATCAACATAATGTAGTCTAGAATGATTGAATATGTTGGGGTGAAAAATAGGAGCTTTCCTAGTGTAAAACCACCCACTTGGATGTGTTGGAACTATCAGGTTGGCTCCACAATGAACAAAACAAAAATTATGCTACCTTAAAACTTTCTATTCAATGCATTTGATGCTTTGTCCAATGTGTGAAAACTTGTTGTAATGGCCAAATGGATTGGATTTTAAAAAAATTGAGGGAGGTTATTATGGGGGGGCCTTATATGACCCTATACCTTTAGACATAATATTTCTAAGTGTCATGGTTTCTATGGAACAACCCATCAAAATTTGCCACTTTTTGGCACTTAGGGGTCATAAGAGAAAGCTTTGGCACAATGTAGTATGGAATTATTGGAAATGATAGGGTGAAAAATATGGCATTTCCTAGCATAAGCTCTCCCACTTGGATGTGTTTACACTGTCGATTTGGCCCCATAACAAACATAACAAAAATTATTCTACCTTACAACTTTCTCTTCAACGCATTTGACACTTTTTACATGTGAAAATTTGTTGCCATGGCCAAATGGATTAAAGTTTTAAAATTTTGAGAGGTTATTATGGGGAATCTTACATGACCTATACTTTTAGACATAACCTTTCTAAGTGCCACATTTTCTAAGAAATAGCTCATCAAAGTTTTCCACCTTTTGGCACTTAGGGCTCTTCAGAGAAAGTATCAATACAATGTAGTTTGGAATGACTGGACATGTTAGGATATGAAATGGTACCTATCCTTGAATAAAACCACCCACCCAGACATTTTGGAACTATTGGTTTTAGCCCTACAATAAATATAACAATAATTATGCTACTTTGCAACTTTCTCTTCAATGTATTTGATGCATTTTACAATATGTGAAAACTTGTCACCACAACAAAATAGATTGGAGTTTTAAAATTTTGAGAGAGGTTATTATGCAAGGATCCTATTGGCAAGAGAAAAAGGGAAATTATAGCCTAGATATCTATATTCCAACACTCATTATGTATTTTTTTTACACTCTAGAGGATATAGTAAGAGAAACAAGCAATTACGGTAGGAATCTAGAGGTCATACATATCATATAACATAACAATATCAAAAGAAATATTTATTCATTCATTAAACACATATGTAATCCTTATAAATCCTTTATATTATATCATAATTAGGTATAAAAGGCGGATGATCCCACAATAGTGAGTTACACTTTTTGGCCAAACTTGACATTGAACTAAACTTTTTTAACTAAATATTCTCTTTCAAACACCTATAGCTACTAAAACATGAGGAATTTGAAGATGATGCAAACTAGTGATTTGTGAAATTTTTTCTTTAGATTCTAAATTTTCATATTTTTTAAATTTTGAATCAAATTATATTTCTTTTTCCATCTCCTTCGATAACTAGTTTTCAACAATTTTTTTTTTTAAAGAGTGATGCTTACTATATAACACAAATTTTTCTATGAAGGATAAAATTCTGATTTTTTTGAATTTAGATTTGTAACTAAGATATCTAGCTCCTTCATTTAGTTTCATAGTGTTTTATCTAATATTTTTTCTTCACTAAGTTTTGAAGTCAAACCAATTACAATTTAGACATAGGTTTACTGTATAACACAACATTTTTTGTATGTATTGAAATTCAATTATTTTTTTGTTGGATCTAAGACATCAATACTAAGAGCGTAGATATTTTTGAGAATTTTTTTCTATAATCTACTATTTTTCCACGTGCAAAATAGAGAGCTTGATTTTCAGTGAAAAACCTACACTCACAAGAAATAAAAAATAAATATAATAAAAAAATAAATATATTTAAAATTATACTTTTTGGGAAGCTTATAATAAGGAATACACACTTACAAAACATAAATTTTAAATGAATTCATTTGATCCCCCAAAAGGTAAATCAAAAGTAGCTTTTTATTAGCATTTTGATAGGTGTAGAAGAGACTCCATTATAGGTATGGTTTGAAACTAGCAGAGTTCTATCCAAGGGGGTTTGATCTAAGAAGGTTTGATCAAACCCTCTTTAATTAAAATCATTTAAATAGAACCTTTAAAGGCTTAAATCATTATGTTTTCTTAAATTATGTGATTTCAGTAAAAATCAGAATTTCCTAAAAAGTGTAACACATTACTCTAGTAGTACCCAAACAGTTCTTACTCTCTACTCTAGTATTCTTTGTCTATCATGTCATATTCTATCCTCTATATCTCATATCTCTCCTATTCACATATGATTTACATAACATATATACATATATTCCCTTGAAGTGACATAACTCCTAACTATACCTAATGCATTTTCTCGATACTGTGGGCCTTTTTCATTAACCTGTGGTATGCTTAGCTCCTATGTAACACCCCTCTAATCTCAGGCTCGTAAGATAGCATTTTATTTTGATTTGGTATTCTAACTGCTAAATATTATTATAATGAGATTAGACATTGATGATTCGTTATTATTTTGGATTACAAGCTTATATGTTTATATATTGTTATCGTTGCTTATGTATGATTATGGATAGGAAAGGGATGATGTTGTAACACTCATATTCGAGAGGCTTACGATATCATGACTCCCTTCCTGATGATTAATGTTGATTTGACTATATGATATATGTAAATGCACATATACTTTGACGTGTAATTGGAAGTGATGCAGATACGGATTATCGACTCTTCCTAGATCCACAGGCCTAAGCGTACTCATATTCCCAATGGTGGTTACCGGAGGTAGTCACAGGTCAAATTTCCCCTATCCTAGCCCACTGTACCCTATTAGGGCAGTGTTTCCTTGTTGATGTCTTACCTTCCGGTTACCTAACGGTAAGGTCCAGAGCACCTTTCAGTTGTATGTTCTAGTGCACCTTTTTGTTGTGTGGTTTACTAGTATGTCTTGTTGAGGTATTTTGTTTTGGTTTCCTTGAATCTGTTATGCATATATATTTTGGTTGTCGGTGTCTTGATGTGGTTTCTTTGATGTTTTTTTCATGATTTCATATATGGCATTATATAGTATTTTATTGATTTGAGATTTGAATGGTTTAATTCATAAAAAATTTAAATATGTTGCTATTAAATGATTTTTATTGTTCATTTGAGAGAATGACATATTTCATTTGGAAATTTTAAATGATTTTATTAATCCTTCATGTGAGCCCTCATAGTTTTAATTAAAACTTCTTTGGGTGCTTGTGTGTATTTTAATGCCTGACTTTAAATTATTATTATTATTTTATATGAGTAGAGAATGTTGGATACTTAGTAATTTTAATTAATTGTATTGGGGAGCTTTAATAGCTTGTTTATTTAAATTCCTTATTTTATTTTATTGTTTTGGGGAGAAAATATATAAAGGGGTAGCCTTGTCTTTGGTATATATACTTTTATTCATTTTTGCTTTGAAAAAAAAGAGTTATCTTTTAGGGAGGAAAATATAAAAAGGAAGAAAATTTTATTTTGGGGATGAATTATTTTTTTGGGGAAAGAAAAAGAAAATTTGTTGTTCTGCATGGAGGAGGAAACCCCATGATTTGGGCAACTGAGTTGGGGTGATTGTGGAAGTTTACTTGGGAAGAAATTTGTGGGTAGTAGCTTGTTGAAACTAGTGTGTCATTCCTTACTTGTTGTCTAGTTTTGGAGCTTGGCCATGTCTTCTTCATTGAGCAATTCTCCATTTCTGTTTTGGGGCGAATTGAGGTATTTTTTTGTTTCTTCATTGTTGTATGACTGATAATTTGAAAATTTACTCGTGTGTCTTGGATGGCTGGTATTTTTTTGATCTGAGTTATTTCTATCTCATAAAAAATGGAGGAACTCCTCCATTTCCATTTTGTATTGCTTGGGGTTTGAATGTTGGTTGTTTTAAACACAAGTTACTGCTCTATAGTATTTTTTATGGCTGATTTTTGTACATTTTCAACAAACATGAAATGGGCTGTTGGGAAAAATCTGATTTATGGGCTCCTTTTTATTCTTCTCTTTTGCCTAATTTGCAAAAACATTCCATTTATTTTTGTTCTTTATCCCTTTGCTAAAAATGAAATTTAAGGGTGGATTTCATGTAGAAATGCCAAGATCTCAACTGGGTCTTTGGCAGTTTTTAATTCTGGGCACTTTCATTTTTGGTCAAATTTGTGCCTATTGTTAAAATGACATTTTTCTTTGTTGCACTTTATTCATCTATTAAAAAAGTAAAATAAAATTGGATTCCATGTAGAATCGTCCATATTTCAAATGGGTTGTTGTCCAATTTTTAATTCGGGCACCTTCACATTTTCATGTTTTTCTTGCCCAACTTGGCAAAGACTCTTTTCAGAACAGCAATTCATTTTTTTGTCATAAACTTAGAATTGAAGGTGGCTTCAAACTTGAAATGCCAAAATATGAACTAGGTCGGGCTTAGAATTTTAATCTGGGTACTTTAAACTTTTATGTAATTTTTAGGCCTCTATTTCATGATTGGATTCGATCGTTAAACATGTCTTCTTACAACAATGTTGCATGGCTATTTATTTAATGGTTTTATGAGGGATATTAGTGGCTTTTCCTTGTTTCATATTTGCTATGGTTTCCTCATTTGATTAAATGAGATGGCCTATCTGTCTGCAGGGTGTTGATTTGGGCATGATTGAGTCTCCTCATCTGTATGAGAGGTGTACCTAATTCTGTGTGGTGCCATCCCTTTGAGCACACATGATGGAATTCCATCCAATATGCACTCTTGTACCTCATACCTTGGTAGTCGTGAGTAGTATCTGACATGATTATTGTATGAGCATCTTCATGTTGTGACATTGGCTTTAAGTATTGTATTTCATGTTTGTTGTGTCTGATGTGAGTGTTGGCCATTTGTTACCCTTGCCTTGTTTGCTACTTGGGCCTTGTGACTACCTCTGAGCACGGTGGGGTAACCTCTTTTGAGTCCACATGGTAGGGAGGCATTGCCACCGCCATTGGGGACTGGTGTACAGGTTGTTGGAGCACCAGTTGGAGCTGATCTCTCTTGTACTTGCCTTATATGTTGATGCATTTTATTTATTGGTATGCCTTTATGCTCATATCTATATTCCTTTATGTATAGCGTACTCTCTTGAGAGAAAAGATATAATCATAAATTAATGATAATAAATATGATGTTTTATTCTAGTTTACAGGTTCCGGTGTTGGTATTAGACTTGCTTGTATTATGATGATCTTTATGGCCTATCTTTCAGAAGTTTTCATGCAAAAATTAGAGCTTTGGTTGTATATTTTCCTTCTTGCTATAGTCTGCTAAAGTTCTAGAGCAACACTGCCTTTTGTTAATGTTTTGTGTTGTTGCTGCAAAAGTTTCAGAGCATCGCCACCTTTGGTTTGGTGTTCTGTGTCACTGTTGCAAAGTTCTAGAGCACCATCACAGGAAATTTTGGAGCAAAGGTTCCAGAGTAGGAAGATCCAGAGCAGCAGGAAGTTCCGGAGCACCGGTGCAGGATGTTCCAGCGTAGAGGTTCCAGAGTAGGAAGTTCCAGAGTAGCAGGAAGTTCCAAAATAGAGGTTTCAGAATAGGAAGTTCCATAGCTAGAAGTTCTAAAGCTGGAAGTTTCATAGCTAAAAGTTTCGTAGCTGGAAGTTCTAGAGCAGGAAGTTTCATAGCTTGAAGTTCCGTAACTAGAAGTTCCAGAGTAGGAAGTTTCGTAGCTGGAAGTTCTAGAGCAGGAAGTTTCGAAATTGGAAGTTCTAGAGCAAAGTTTTTGGAGCTATTATGTTTTATCTTGTTTGGATTTTCTCTAGAGGGTGGATTAGTCCTCTCCTTTGGGTTGTGTTTGGCCATGCTTGACCATGTTTGTTGTCATTATATTGTATTGGAAACTGATTTTTTTGTAAGTTATTCTTTATGTTAATAAAAAAAAAATTTATCTTGTCCTCTTTTGGCTCTTAACCTTCAGGGTTGCGTAGTGAGATGTTACATTTGGTATCAGAGCCCATGTTCACACACTGGGAGCTTTGTTGTACTTGAGCCTTCTATGTTATGTTGTGGTTGGCGTGTGTGGCATGAGCTTGTTATATTGTTTTTCATAGTTTTATTGATTAGTGTTCATGCCTTAGTTTGGTGTTTAGATCATCCTTTTGATGATCTATTTTGATGTGTTCCCTGTTTGCTTTAGGATTCCCCTAAGGGCATAGCCAAGGGAAAAAGTTAGAGGTGGAACCCATGTTCTAGCACTGGGATCCATGCTTATGGTTGATGCCTATTTGGTGTGTTGTGTGCGCTGGATGACAACAAGTTTTTTTGTTGTTTCTGCCCCTTTCATGTCTTGTTGATGAATGCCTTGTGAGGGTATTTATACTCACAAGCCTACCAAGAAGTTTGTTTTGATTGGTCTCCTTCATGATGCATTTCTCTTTCATTTTGTAAAGGGTTGTGACCCTTGAGTGGTCCTTGAGTGTGGTTGTAGCCCATGTGGTTGCAGTGTGCTTGATGTGAGTGTTCCAAGTGCTTGTTGCAGCGAGATAGTCATAGGACCTCTTGTCTTGAGTGCCTTAGTATGGAATTTTAGAGGGTTGAGTCTCCCAAGCCTGGCTTGTGTTTCAGAGGAATGATGCCTCCTAGTCCTTGCCTTACCCTATAGGATTGGAGTGATTTCCCTGGTTGAGTCTCCCAAGGTTGAGGTTGATTACCTTCCTATATCATGTGTTGCAGGTGGGAATATTGGACTTTAGCTTGTTGGTGGGTTGTAGGTGACATGTGTTGCCTAAAATTATCCTTGCTTGGTTTCTCAGTTCATGTTTTTGGAAGGTCTATCAGACCTTGAGGGTGCCAAGAAGTTCCTTTTGTGTGTATTCTTCTTGAGTCTTGATGTTTTCTTCACCATACAAGTTTTTGGTGCATGTTTTCTTGTGCTTTACCTCCTTGTGTTAATGATTGCTTGATTGACTCTGTGTGGTTTTGAAGTTTCTTTTTCATGTAATATTGTATTGAGATTATAAATATGGTAATAGAAAATGAATGATCATATTCTTAGTTCATAGAGATTACTGCATGCTCTCGCATGATTGATGCATTTGTGTGAAAGTGATTATGTGATGATAAAACCATGTTTGCATTAGTGCTTATGTCAGAATTGTAAATCCCTCTCTCTCCTTCTCTCTTCTCATTGGTTTAACAAAGATGTCAAGCTTTGAATGTGTGGTGTATTGAAATCCATGGTATTCTTGTCTCTTATGAGCAAATGTTTCTGCATTCATGAAGGTTTGTTTTATTAGATCAAACCTTGGGTAAAGGACCTAAGTCCCCAAGTTGCATTCATAATCATGGAACATGTATAATATGAATAGAAAATCATTTTGCATTAAGTAAAAGTTTAGAGAAAAAGGGATTAGTGAAACCATTTGCATGTTAATGATAATTGCATAATAGGTGCATCTTCTCGGTGAGGCATATAGTCCCCAACTTTATTGTTGAGTCTTAAGAAATCATGTAGATGTTAAATTATTGTACTTGGATTCAAGATGAAAAATGTTAAATGAATGTTGAAGTGATAATGTTGCATACCTTGTCTTGAGTAAACATTGTAATGGTATTGCACTATGTGCAGGAAATAAATGTGATTAACATATATGTGTAGTAATGTGATTTACCACCTAATAAAAGTGAATGTGAATGTTAGAATTTTTATGGCATTGTTGATTTACTCCACGTAGCACTATGATGTTTTGTATGGATGTTGGGAGTACATGTTCTTGGAAAGTTGTATTGATCTTGCATAATTAAGAGGTGGATAATGGTTTTATTTTGGTATGAGGAAATTGGAAAAAGGTACTCCCTGTTATGTGAACATCCTGTGTTAGTGCACATGTTGAGTGTTGTGAATACCCCGTACTTGCTTTGTGTTCCCATGCGATGGTGAGAATGTGTACCCACCCATGGAGGATATGTTGTATTTGGGGTGTGGGATTAACCATACCATTATGTGTGCTTGTATGTTTGATACCTGATTGAGGGCCAATCCATGTGTGGTTGAAACTCATATATGTATTAAGAGTAACCAAAAGTTAGTTTCGTAGAATCTCTTCTTTTGGTTCTCTAGTCCCTCAGTCTGTGATGGGGTAGTAGCAGCCACAAAGTTCCTTGGGCGAAGTGTGCAGCGTACGGTGCAAAGCGGTCTCAGCTCAACCAATCCCAAGGAAAGTACTCACTACTTCCCTTATGATGGATCAAGGTACTTGATCCATATGTGCTAGCCTAATCCCCACAGTTTTGTGTAGAGTAGCAATGATTTGTTCGTATTTTCTAGTTGTCCATAGGGACATTGAGCTGGCATTAGTGAGTCGAACTCATCCGCATGAGAGGTGAGACTTGAGTAGCCCCATATTTATATACTCATATATGCACTATTTATTCCATATCTACACATGTTCTACCACGATGCCACACCACACTGATGTTCTAACATAGTGTTGGCGATGATGCCACATGCTTAAACACATGAAGGTGTACTATGAGATTGTGTTATGGTAGCCTACTTGTGTGATGAGCATGATGGGGCCTCGTACACTTGTAGAGGGACACTCATGTTTTCTCTCGACAGTGTTTGGGTCGGATGGCATATGGGTATGTCCTAGCCATGTATACCTCTAGCTACGGCGAGTACCTATGTGTGCCCTTTCTATGAGGTATCACTATGCGAGATGTGTTATGTGCATGCCTACTTCTTTGGAGCCATAGACACATTGACATGCGGTGTACGACTAGTACATGCCTTCTCCAGATGGTGTATGACCATGCCACGTTGAGACGCAATGCGGGATGTGGCCGAGGTGCACATTCCATGCGGATAGACAAGCAGTGTGTGGGCCACTTGGAAAGTCCATGCTATGTGATGACGTGATGTGAGGTGTAGTTGAGGAGTACACTTCATGCCATGTGGTTGGTGTGTTCACTCTACCACACACGAGGGGCTATTGTGATAGTCAGATGTTGTTCCCTCCTTCCTCATTTGGTGGCTAGTTTAGTCACATAGTTATGTATTGTGCCATTTTGGAGATTGTGAATCTTCTTTTGGTTATTGATGGATTTTATTTGACTTTGAGGACCAGAAAAAATTGGTTTATCTTGTTTGTGATGGTTTAGCCATAGATTTTGAAATTTCTTTGCTTGTAGCCCTCAGGGTTACATTTGATTTAGTGTTGAAATTGTGTGCATTTCTTGCTTTACTGCTGAAATTGAATCTTTATTTGATAATTATTTATGAACTTTGGTGGCTAAAATAATTTTCTATTTGTTGTATTGTGATTCCTCATCGAGAATAGGAGAGTAAGACTCAATTGAGTGTATACGAGGAAGTAAACACAGGGAACCTTGAGGATGGGGGTATGTGAGGCTATTATATAACTAGGACCCACTACCCACCTATGTGTGATGACTATCGCTTGGAGGCTAACCACCTTATTCAACAAGAGATAGTTCATTATGGTCTTGTTTGGATGGTCTCACTGTTTGTGTGTGACCTAACACCATCAAACCACTAAGTGTGAGGTATGGATTATGTGAGATGGATATTGGCTCTTGGCTCATGGATTAGTATGCTACTTACCGATGTCCAGATGGACCCTTGTGTAGCCTTGTGATGTGATTCCCAGTGATGTAAGTATGTATGTATGTATAAATGCATGTTTCATCTTAGATATAGTTACATATGAAAAGTTAGAAAGTTGGTTTATTGTGTTGTAGAAAGTGTAAATTGTTATATTTTGGTTGAAAATGATGTCAAATATGTTCTCATGTGTGAGATTGGAAGTGTTTGGAAAACAAATATTGTTGCAAATTATGGTGTTTTGGAAAGAATTGAGTGCTTATGCATCTTCTTTACCCTATTCTTAGTAGAGTTAATGTGTATCTTAACCTATTTTTGGATGAATGTGGATGTTAAATTAAATGCTTATTTTGAGAGTTGTGGCACATGTGATGTTAGAAAAAATTAATCATGTTATTTTGTTTCATGTTGACACATTATGAGTAAGGTATATGTCAACATATTGATAGTGATTCTTAGAAAGGTGAATTTTAAAAGGATGTCCTTTCTATTTTGTTTAGTGATGAATGATGTATATTAAATTTCTCATCTTTGGGATGAAGTACAATCCCTTAATGTTGATTATTATATTTTGAATACTAATGTGTAACATGGCTGCATATTGAGTTTACATGACTTCCAGGAGTAAGTAAAATCTTAGGGAGGGAGGATGTAACACCCCTCTAATCTCAGGCTAGTAAGATAGTATTTTATTTTGATTTGGTATTCTAACTACTAAATATTGTTATAATGAGATTAGGCATTGATGATTAGTTATTATTCTGGGTTACATGCTTATATGTTTATATATTGTTATCATTGCTTATGTAAGATTATGGATAGGAAAGGGTTGATGTCATAACACTCATATTCGAGAGGCTTACAATATCATGACTCCCTTCCTGATGATTAATGTTGATTTGACTATATGATATATGTAAATACACATGTACTTTGACCTGTAATTGGAAGTGATGCAGGTACTGAGTATCGACTCCGCTTGGATCCACAGGCCTAAGCATACTCATATCCCCGATGGTGGTTACTGGAGGTAGTCACAGGTCAAATTTCCCCTATCCTAGCCCACTGTACCCTATTAGGGCAGTCCTTCCTTGTTGATGTCTTACCGTCTGGTTACCTAACGATAACGTATGGAGTACCTTTCAGTCATATGTTTTGGCGCACCTTTCTGTTGTATGTGGTTTACTAGTATGTCTTGTTGAGGGTTTTTTTTTTTGGTTTTCGTGAATCTATTATGCAGATATATAATTTGGTTGTCGGTGTCTTGATGTGGTTTCTTTGACGTCTTTTTCGTGATTTCATATATCGCATTTTATAGTATTTTATTGATTTGAGATTTGAATGGTTTAATTCATGAAGATTTTAAATATGTTGTTATTAAATGATTTTTATTGTTCATTTGAGAGAATGACATATTTCATTTGGAAATTTTAAATGATTTTATTAATCCTTCATGTGAGCCCTCATATTTTTAATTAAATCTTCTTGGGGTGCTTGTGTGTATTTTAATACCTGACTTTAAATTATTATTATTATTTTATATGAGTAGAGAATGTTGGGTACTTAGTAATTTTAATTAATTGTATTGGGGAGCTTTAATAGCTTGTTTATTTAAATTCCTTATTTTATTTTATTGTTTTGGGGAGAAAATATATAAAGGGGTAGCCTTGTCTTTGGTATATATACTTTTATTCATTTTTGTTTTGAAAAAAAAGAGCTATCTTTTAAGGAGGAAAATATAAAAAGGAAGAAAGTTTTATTTTGGGGATGGATTATTTTTTGGGGGAAAGAAAAAGAAAATTTGTTTTTTTGCATGGAGGAGGAAACCCCATGATTTGGGCGGCTGAGTTGGGCTAATTGTGGAAGTTTTCCTAGGAAGAAATTTGTGGGTAGTAGCTTGTTGAAACCAGCATGCCATTCCTTACTTGTTGTCTAGTTTTGGAGCTTGGTCGTGCCTTCTTCATTGAGAAATTCTCCATTTCTGTTTTGGGGCGAATTGATGTAATTTTTTGTTTCTTCATTGTTGTATGGCTGATAATTTGAAAATTTACTCATGTGTCTTGGATGGCTGGTATTTTTCTAATCTGAGTTATTTCTATCTCATAAAAAATGGAGGAACTCCTCCATTTCCTTTTTGTATTGCTTGGGGTTTGAATGTTGGTTTTTTTAAACTCAAGTTGTTGCTCTATAGTATTGTTTATGGCTAATTTTTGTACATTTTTAGCAAACATGAAATGGGCTATTGGGAAAAATCTGATTTATGGGTTCCTTTTTATTCTTCTCTTTTGCCCAATTTGTAAAAAAAAATCTTTTATTTCTACTCTTTATCCCTTTGCTAAAAATGAAATTTAAGGGTGGATCTCATGTATAAATGCCAAGATCTCAACTGGGTCTTTAGCAGTTTTTAATTCTGGGTACTTTCATTTTTGGTCAAATTTGTGCCTATTGTTAAAATGACGTATTTCTTTGCTACTCTTTATCTATCTGTTAAAAAAGTAAAATAAAATTGGATTCCGTGTAGAATTGTCCATATTTCAAATGGGTCGTTGTCTGATTTTTAATCCAGGCACCTTCATATTTTCATGTTTTTCTTGCCCCAACTTGGCAAAGACGTTTTTCAGAACAACAGTTCATTTTTTTGTCCTAAACATAGAATTGAAGGTGGATTCCAACTTGAAATGCCAAAATCTAAACTGGGTCAGGCTTAGAATTTTAATCAGGTTAATTTAAATTTTTATGTAATTTTTAGGCCTCTATTTCATGATTGGATTCAACCATTAAACGTGTCTTCTTACAACAATGTTCCATGGCTGTTTTTTTAATGGTTTTATGAGGGATATTAGTGGTTTTTCCTTGTTTCATATTTTCTATGGTTTCCTCATTTGGTTAAATGAGATGGCCTATCCGTCTGTAGGGCGTTGATTTGGGCACGATTGAGTCTCCTTGTCTGTATGAGAGGTGTACCTAATTTTGTGTGGTGCCATCCCTTCGAGCACACATGATGGCATTCCATCCAATCTGCACTCTTGTACCTTGTACCTTGGTAGTCATGAGTAGTACTTGACATGATTATTGTATGAGCATCTTCATGTTGTGACATTGGCCTTAAGTATTGTATTTCATGTTTGCTATGTGTCTAATGTGAGTGTTGGCCATTTGTTACCCTTCCCTTGTTTGTTGCTTGGGCCTTGTGACTACCTCTGAGCAGAGTGGGGTGGCCTCTTTTGAGTCCACATGGTAGGGAGGCATTGACACCGCCATTGGGGAATGGTGTACAGGTTGTTGGAGCACCAGTTGGAGCTGATCTCTCTTATACTTGCCTTATATGTTGATGCATTTTATTTATTGGTATGCCTTTATGCTTATATATATATATTCTTTTATGTATATCGTACTCTCTTGAGAGAAAAGATGTAATCATATAAATTAATGAGAAGAAATGTGATGTTTTATTTAGTTTACGGGTTCCGGTGTTGGTATTGGACTCACTTGTATTATGATGATCTTTATGGCCTATCTTTCAGAAGTTTTCATGCAAAAATTAGAGCTTTGGTTGTATATTTTCCTTCTTGCTATAGTCTGCTAAAGTTCTGGAGTAATGCCACCTTTTGTTAATTTTTTGTGTTACTACTGCAAAAGTTTTGGAGCATCACCGCCTTCTGTTTGTTGTTCTTTGTCATTGTTGCAAAGTTTCAGAGCACTGGCGTAGGAAATTCTGGAGTAGAGGTTCCAGAATAGGAAGATCCGGAACAACAGGAAGTTCCAGAGCACTGGTGCAAGAAGTTTTGGAGCAGATGTTCTGAAGCAGGAAGTTCTGGAGCAGAGGTTCTGGAGTAGGAAATTTTGTAGCTGGAAGTTCTGGAGCTAGAAGTTTTGTGGCTGGAAGTTCCGGAGCAGGAAGTTCCATAGCTGGAAGTTCCAGAGCAAGAAGTTTTGTAGCTGGAAGTTCTGGAGCTGGAAGTTCCAAAGCAAAGTTTTTGGAGCTATTATGTTTGCTCCTATTTGGATTTTCTCTAGAGGGTATATTAGTCCTCTCCTTTGGGTTGTGTTTGGCCGTGCTTGGCCATGTTTGTTGTCATTATATTGTAATGGAAGCTGATTTTTGTGTAAGTTATTCTTTATGTTATCAAAAAAAATTTATCTTGTCCTCTTTTGGCTTTTAACCTTCGGGGTTGCATAGCAGGATGTTACATCCTATATAAGACCTACTAATGACCTACTAACATCATCCCCCTTTTAAAATGGTGTCTTATCCTTAAGACAGAACAACTAGTTGGGAAGGAGGTGTTGGTATTATATCTTTAGTTTGGCCATGATAGATGTCTAGTATGCATGTTTTTGTGGTAATGTACCAATCTATCCTTGGATTTGTGCAAACATATGCTTGACCTCCTAAAGATTAACTAGTATTAAAATCTTTTCTGTGACCTTCTTGGCTTCTTTCAAAATAAGTTGGAGGAAGCTTAACTCAATACTGACACTCTCCTACAACTATTGAATTTGTTCCTTCACTAACTCCCTTTGATTTTAGAGATATTATAGCTAGATATGAAGGTTCACCACCTAATCCCTGATTAATTTGATTGGGTCCTATATAGGATCATATGCCACTTGTTCTTGTAAGGAAAGCTAGAGTACGGAAACAACTCTCCTAACATCAAAACCTCAAGGAAGAATGCAGAGACTTTTAAATTTTAAAATTATAGTCCAATTAAGATGCACTTGAAACAGATAACAGAAACAGAGAAATATACACACACATATGAACACCAGATTTACGTGGGAAAACCCTTACGGGAGAAAAACCCACCACACCAAGAGAAGTCACTTTGTATTATAGTAACAAATAATTACATATAGAGTTCTGACTTATCTTTCTGATGCCAGATTATAGCAGCTTTCACAATGATCAAACTTGTACAGAAACCTTCAAGTTACAATCTTTATAGAATAGAAATCACTCTGATACAATTCGAACCGTTCACCCAATTGTTCTTCAAACCAACTGAACCATAGAGCATCTACAACTACAAACTATATTCATGGCCTTCCCTATCTATCAAGCTTCCTCTCAAAATTGCCACAACGAACTATCTTCCAATGGTTCCCATTCGGCTTCTTTGATTGGTCCACGAGACTCCACATAGGATGGTCAAATGGTCAAAAGGAAATCAAGCTATGTTGGCATATCAGTGAGACACCGACCATGTCTCCCCAATGCCAACACAGTCAGCATTCAATATTTCCAAGAATTCATCCTATCGGCAAGATGTTTTACCAAGCTCACAAGTTGTATCGACTTCAGTTTTCCTTTCGGCAAGATTATCGCTCTTCGGTGAGACCACATACCGATATTCAAAGTCACATCAAAATTTCATACCGTCGGCAAAACATTTCACTCTCGCTAAGACCTCCCACTGAGTTTTCATGTTGTTCTGAAGCATCCACTAGTTGGAAAGACTCATCACTTTTGCTAGGACTTCATACCAAGGTCCATAAGTCACATAGACATGAGTATTCACATTGACAAGACAATTGTCTTTCGCCAAGACATCCTATCGGGTTCTTTATGTTACTCTGAAGCCTCAAGTCATACCAAATAGTCGACAAGACTTCTTTCCATCGGTAAGACCTCACAGCGAGATATTTTGTGCTACCCTGAGTGTACACCGTCGGTGAGACATTCCTTATCGATATAAGTCATACCAAACTCCAAGACTTTCCCCAAAGACTTCAAACTAAACACTATCGGCAAGACATCCATATCGGTAAGACTTCTTACCGAGCCATCTCATGTTATACCGATGTATACTTTCAGTGAGACAAAGCAACTGTCGCCAGGAGTTTATAACGAAACCTCTGAGTTACCCCGAAGACACCAAGTGAATGCTATCGGTGAGACATTCATATCGGTAAGACCTCATACTAAAACCTTAAATATTTCGGCCAAGTCTCTTTGATATATGATAGAATGGCTTGTCGGCCAGAGATCTCCATGGGTGGTGAGAGGTTACAACAACTACCACAAGTCACAGTGATAAGATCCTTCGGCATGACTGAAACAAGGTCACAACGACTTGTACAAACCACAAGATCCAAGCTGCTAGTCGGCCAGACCCAAAGCATGTCACACCGACTTGGCTCCAATAGAGGTTACATCCTGTGATGATTGAGTTATATATTTCTAACAATTCTATCTAGTCTTCAATTTAAATTATTTGGTGGCAAAGGTTCTTTGTGGTATTGGGCCATTGTACGAAAAAATCGTATAAGATTTTTGCCTCTTGGATGTTGTCTCCAAACTATTTGATCTGTGTCTCCAGTTAGTAATGTATAGTGGCACATCTCCTTGTGAACTCTTCAATTTTCTTCTTGATCAACTCCTCTTGGGTCTCCTTTTTTATTTTTTCCCTTTTATAGGTAAACTCTATTTATAGGCCTACCACAAATTGCTTGAGTTATTGTGGCAAGGATAGGGATGTATCTCAGGAAAAATGTGGGATTACCCCTTGGAGTGTGTCCACAACTTCTTGTATTTTCTCCACATGTTGTACATGTTCTTGTAGGAGCTATTCTAGGTGGTGGCATGAAAAATGTCACCTAACTACATATTTTTAAGAGGTGAGATGTTGGAGAAGGTGACTTGGGACCTCACCATTGGCACTTATAGCAACTGCAAAGATGACACCATTTGAATTTGTTGTTTTTGTGCCAAAAAATTCATAATTGTGGAGATAGTATCTATGGGAGTAGATACCTCTCTAGAATCCATTTTTTTCTTATATTCTTCTCTATAACCATCTACCTTCTCTTCTTGTTTCTCCATATTAGCTACTAGATTGGTCCCTATCTCTTTGGGAGTGTTGTTCTCTAGGGTCAAACCCTTGACTTGCTCATTCTTTTTCATCTCTTCATATAGCTTCCAAGTGACCTCATTTTATTTCTAGATAGCCTTTGTATTTTCTAAATTACACTCCATAAGTCTGTCAACTCTTTGTTTTGTTTGGAGCTCTTGTTCTTGTGCTTTCACTAGTGCTTTTTTTTTCTCCTCCATTATGTTTGGGATAATTTTAGAGAATGCTTTCTCTCTTATTTCTTCATCTCGGATCAATTCCTTCACCCTCTTCTCCCTAATTGCAACAATTATTTCTTTCAATAAGTCTTCCATAGCTTCCTCCACCCCTTTATTTCATTGCTTAATGTACTTGAAGAGGCATTGTATTATCCTCTCTTTATTTTCCATATTATATTCCCCATATGTTTCCAACATTGTTGATAGCATATTGTGGTGGGTAAGTGCACAAAGATGGTGGGCCAAAAAGGGGTCTTAACTAGCCACTTTTTTTAAAAAATTAATAAATATTAACCTTGGATGAGAAATTGAAGATAGTTACACTCAAAATTTTAAGATGCAACAAAAAAAAGAGTCGTAGTGCTCTGAATCTGTTAAAAATATGTAGGAAAACTGAGAGGGGGGGAGTGAATCAGTTGTCACACAAATTCAAACTTAAAACTTTATTACTTATCAATTCTTCAACCACACTATTTTGTTATTAAATATGAACATGAAACAAAAATAACATAAAGTAAATCAACACAATGAACACCATAGTTTTACATGGAAAACCCAATAAGGGAAAAACCACATTGAGGGTTAACTCACACTATATAGTATTTTCAAATAGGATCACTACCAAAAATGACTCACTATCCAAGTACAAAGGCTCACTGCCTACAAAAAGGACTCATTGTCCAACAAGGAGGCTCACTACCTACACAAGATTATACAAAATAGAATAAGGCTTTACAACTAAAAATGAACTAGAAAGATGCACCTATCATGTGTTGATACAGTTTTGTAGATGCTTAGTATTCAGAGGTTTACATCCTTCATTCTTCACTCACTTTCATCTCAAAAATTGCATTTCTAATCACCCCTTCACATTCATTACTCACTCACTATTTCTTCTATCTCTTCTCTACTTCCTTCACACACACACTTTCAAAAATAGTTCAACATATATTTATATCCATTCTTCATCACAAGCATCAATTAGGTCAACCTAATTAGATGCAATTCATTTATAAAAGATATCAATTATCAACTCCAATAGATCACAAAATATTTTCAAAAATGCAATTTAACTACTAGCACATTACATTATGTTGACTCAGACCAAGAAATAGATTGAACATATGTTTTCATATCATATCAAAATTATCTTAACAAGTCGGTCATAAATAGACTTCATTGCAACCAACAAAATAATGTCACTTTGTCGTATGAGCACCAAAGCATGGAATAACCTGATCATGCATTCCTTTAACATCCATAAGTAATTTTCAAAAACCACAAAAAAAAATTTCCAACTATGGAGAAATGTGAACTAGAATATCGGAGAGACACCAAAAATACTGGATCTACCACTGGAGAAGTTAAGTCAGTTATACACACCAGTTTAGAATACGGGACCAAGCTACCAACATGGTGAAATCAATGACAACATATAGATAACCTTCCAACAATCTCCCTCTGTTTCATTGATGGCAACATGTAAACATAATTCTCCTTTCCTCAAAAACTTTTGACTTTCTCCAAATTTCTCTACTATCTCCAACACTCTCCCCCTTTGACATCAATGGAAAAGGGCACCAAAAAATGAATGTAAACATGGTGACATCAAAATTTCAAAATATTCCAAAAATTTGAAAAACCTCCAATGATCTAGAACTCTTAAGCATACAAAAATTAAGTGAAGATGACATTCTTCACCAGAAATAACTTCTTATACCTTTCCTTGAGAACTAGAAACAACTTGTTCTAGTTGAATATAGTAGAATCCATTTTTTTGCATGTACTTTCCAATAATCTCAACAAAGTAAAAGAGGGTGACCAATCTATAATGGAACATTGTTTCTCAGTATCTTTTGCATCCATAAGAATTCCGGAAAGATTCTCTAACCGGACTTCAACAATTTATTTAAGAAGACAAAAGGTCTTTGTCACATCATATCTTTGTCTTTGTGTAATGATTAGTTCATCTTGTAGTTCACCAACTCTTATTCTTTGCTTCCCTTCTTTATCTTCAAATATATCAAAATTATGTCCAATGTTGTTCACTTCAGCTTCAATCACTTCAACTCTACTTCTAAAATTATCTACAGCTGAAGGCCACTAAAGACAATACTTGTAAACATTTGAAATTTCTTTAATACACTTCTTTGTTTCCACAATAAATTTAGACAGTCTCTACTTAGCCTTTTCACATCTTCTTTCAACCAAGATTCCCATATTACATCCTTCCAGACCTTCATGCAACATCCTTTCTTCAACAATCTCAATTAGATTATCTAGCAATAAATCAGAAATAGTATATACTTCAATACCTTTCTAAAGTAGATATTCTACCAGAGCATCATCAATTTTCAATTTTTCAATAGGTGAGGCAACATTCCATAGTTCACCAATATTCTTCATTTTTTCTTCAACTATCATAGACTAGATGCCATTAGGATAAGGGGATTTAGTTCCAGTCAGAGATTATTTATCCTTCTCATCTGAAATATCAATGATGTCTTTAGTTATCTCTTTTCTCCTTTTTGATTCTAGAAGGGAATCACTGATAACAATCTCCAATTCTCTTTTTTCTAGAGGAAGAGCCCACTTCTAATTGAATTGATGCTGATATACCAGAGCAATGGTTTACTTTCAAAGATGATAAGTATGATCTGTACATGTTTGCATTAGCTTCCAAAGACTCTAGATATCTGTAAATTTTCTTTCCAATAGGGATACCAGATTCCCACATCACATTATATTTTCCCAATAGAGAATTCAGAAAGTAAAACACTAGACACACTAGCAAGGATCTGAAATGAAAGGGATAATTCTCAAGCAATGACATTCAAACATTTTCAAGCAAATTCTCAAGTAACAAGATACATAAATCAAACTGTCTATTCTCCTTAACCATCAAGTGGGAAATATGTATGACAATATCCAAAGTTGAACTTTCACAATTTTTAAAATAAATTTTGTATGAAATACCATACTCAGTATACCTAATAGTTGAATCAACAAGTGTATTAATCAATAGTGCTCTAAGATCTATACTGATGCCAGTCAGCTCTTCCACATTTTTATACTTCATAGTTTTCTTTCCAGGGAGTTCTCCAACATTACATAATCTAGTGATCACTTTGATTGCTTCCTTCAAGATCAAATAGGGTTTGTCAAAAACAATGCTTCCATCCTTGAAACAATTCAATAAGAACAAGATAACCTCTTTATCTGTAAAACACATAAATTCACTCCATAAATCCATCCCTAGGATTTTTATGTTTTGTAATTCGACTTCGCTCAACCCTAGTTCAATTCCTTTCATTTTCCTATGATCATATTCTTCTAATTCAATGATTTTCAACTTTAGAGGGGTAACACCACATGATCCATTGTCCATTGCTATGCTTTCTTGAAATTCAATGAAACTTCTTCAATTTTCTTCTTTCCTTTTGCAATCAGAGAAAAGGTTTCCAGATTACCTAATATAATCCCTTCAAATTCCTTTTAGAAATGCTTCAATCTTACTCCAAGATCATTCTAGGATTCTATTCAAGATCTTCAAAAGCATGTTTTAACCAAAAAGACTTGCAAACTTCATCTTATACACCATCGAACTTACCCTAAAACACATTAAATGTGGTAGACACCAAAAAGCTATTTAAAGCAATCTTCTTATAATAAAAAGCCCTTATTCGGTTTGCAAATCCTCATGCCAACACATTTTCCTCTGATTTTTTTTCCAAAACCTCTAAATAACCATTTTCCACATTCCAACCATGTTCTAGCCTCTAACACACCATTCTTCCAAGGGGTTTTTATAATCTTCTAATAATGCTCCCCTTAAGACCATGCTAGGTCTAAATTTTGAATAAGTCATATGTACTGGATGAGGGCACAGGCACATAAGGAGTGTCAAATTTTTCTTCTTCTTCTTTCCTCTTCCATATCTTATCCATCTCTTGCTTCATCTCTTCTTTGTCAATCTTCTTTACCAGTTCACTCTTCTCTTTTGGAGAAGACTTATTTCCTTTCTTACTCTTGAAAAATTTGGATACATGTCTAGGTTTGTTGTAGTTATAGCAGGCAACACTTTTCTGATTAATCTGTCCTCCATGATACCTTGATCTACATTGATTTTCTTAGTGCTTAGATTTATTATAGGTATAGCAGTAGCCATTAAAGAATTGATTCATTTTTCCTTCATTAAACTTGTTCCTCATTACCCGACTCATCATTCTCACTTGAGATCTACATTTTGTAGCCTTATGCCCAATCTTCCCACATTCAAAACATTTTCTAGAAAGAGAACCAGAAAAAATGGTTCATCCTACTCCTGCAATCAGTTGCTCTATGACCATACTTGTTACATGAAAATCAAACACCATCGAAAGAGGGGTACCTCTATGCATTGGGTTGTCTCACAACCAGTCTTATTACAAAATTCATTCTCTACTTCCTCTTTCCTTGATTCATCTTCACATCTTTAGAACTTTCACCATTATCAACTCCCAAGTCACCTTTGTCTTTACATGGTTTTTGTCCATTAAGCACTTCTTCAAGTTTATTAGAGCTAGATCTGAAATTATTTTCATAGAGTTTAACCTTCTCTAGTTCCACTCTTAAGTTTATTATCTCTTGCTCGAGTCTAGAACATTCATCAGACTAGTTCTGCACCATTATATTCAGACATTCTTTAATCCTCTTCTTTTCCTCTACTGTCACTTTTAGTCCAATTATCTCTTGTTTCAACTGTTCACTTACTTCTTTGTTTCTTTCCTTAAATTTCTTCAATTGTTCCTTCAGTTTCCGAACACATTCATTTGCTTCATCAAGATTTTCTTTCAGATCTTTGTTTTATCTTTCCACTTTATTGAGATCTTCAAGAGCATATTGGAGCTCTCCTTTATCATCCATTCAACCAGCCTTTAGGATCCTCCTCAAGTGGTTAAGCTCTTCACCAAGGAACCAATACTCTGATACCAATTGTTAAAAAAGATTTAGGACAACTAAGAGGGGGGTGAATCAATTGTCACACAAATTCAAATTTAAAACTTTATCACTTATCAATTCTTCAACTATTCTATTATTAAATATGAGCATGAAACACAAATAATAGAAAGTAAATCAACACAATGAACACCAGATTTTTACATGGAAACCCCAATAAGGGAAAAACCATGGTGAGGGTTAACTCACACTATATAGTATTTTCAAATAGGATCACTACCAAAAAGGACTCACTTTCCAAGTACAAAGGCTCACTTCCTACACAAAATTATACAAAACAAAATAAGGCTTTACAACAAAAAATGAATTGAATAGATGCACCTATCATGTGTTGATACAGTTCTAGAGATGCTCAATATTCAAACTTTACATCATTCTTTGCTCACTTTCACCTCAACTGCTACTGTATACACCTGAAAAACGGTCATTGCATTTAATTAATTAAATACAACCTATTTGATTAATACTTCAACTAAATATAAATAATGTCTTACTTTATTTATATTGTTTGCTTTCCTTTTAATTCTTCTAATTCACATTCTTCTAAATTAAATAAACAAAAACCCCTAAATGTGTTTATTTAATAAATCTTCCCTAATCCTGATTAAGAATTAGAGCACATTTCTACAACTTTTTTATGTGCCACCTCATAAAGGTCACATGAAAATAAATAAGCCTAATTATTAATTAGAATTATCCACACACACTTCGACCAATAAGAAAAAGCACATGGCTTTATTCCCCCACACTTCCAACAAATTTGGAGCACATGGGTCTTTGTTTCACACTTGGAATCTCATACATTTGACATGCTTCCAATTGGTTAAGGGATTCTCTTCACACACATGGCATGTTGTCCTTGGTCAAGGGGACAACATCTTGATTCCTTTCATCTCCACCATCTATCTTGTCTCCTTTGAATCTGAACCATTGATAGGTGCCACCTCAAAAAATGCTTGAGAAACTCTATAAATACACCCCTTATCCTTTGCATTATCATCCAACTTTTGAGTAATGTTATAATGCTATTTTGAAATACAAATTGGAATAGTGTTATAATTCCATTTTCCATCCACACTTTGAGTATTGTTACCATACAGGTTTTTCATTAGAGCTTGGAGCTTTAATGGAGTCTTATACTTAGCTTTCATATCATGTGTTACTTTTCATTCTCATCTTAGATTAATTAATTACTTCATAGTTACATTTTATCATCTCCATTGCATCATAGTTACATTTTAGGTTAGTTTTCTTTTTCGTTGCATTTGAGCATATGCATAATCATGGATAGCTCACTATAGTTTCATATCATCTCACTCATCTCCACTTGTTTATCTATAATCAACATCATCCTTTGTTTATCTTTGCATCCATTATCCTTTCCATCATTTTGTTTCATTTAGAAGCATACCACTAATCCTTCCACCACACATTTGTACATAGAAATCATCTTAGCTTGCATATTAAGCATCAAATCTCATTTTCTAGGTAGTCATTTAAACAACCTTTGTGCCCATAGAAATCTGAGGGCTAAACAGTTTAATAAATCCCTAGAAATAGAGAAAAATGATACGTATTTGAAAGGTTTGAGTCTATTACGAATAGAGTAGGTTTACTTGCTTCAAACTTTGAATGTAAAATGTCACATTAAGGTTTGTGTTGACATTAGAATTCATCTCTACACATTCGACACACACACAGAATGGTGCCCACCATGGGGATTTTTCCTCACTTACTGCTAACTTTTTTTATGGTTTCATGATTGTAGGTTCAAGGTTTATGACTTGGGAACGTTTTGCACAGGTTTGGAGGAAATTTTGAGCTATTTTGAGGCATTTCTGGGATTTTTTTAGAGTTTTGGTGCCTCTTGCATCTATTTTGGCGGCTCTTGGAAGTAGCACAAAGACCATTTTCAACTATTTTGAGACCATTCTAGCTTGTTCTGAGATTTTTGGTGCCTCTTGTACCTATTTTGGTGCCTCTTGAAAGTTTTCCCAAGACTGTTTTCACCTGTTTCGAGACCATTCAAGGCCACTTTTAGAGTTTTGGAACCTCTTGCACCTATTTTGGAGCCTCTTGCTTGAGTTTTGGCACCTCTTGCAAGTTGTTCTGAGACCATTTTTCTTATTCTGGGACTATTCTAGGTTGTTTTTGTAGTTTTGGCACCTCTTGTCTCTATTTTTCTCCTCTTGCACCAAAGTGGAACCCACCATTACATATCTTATGAAATTCTACCCCATTTAAAAAAAAATCTCTGAAAAATACCTTTGTATGACCAAGATACGACCATTTTTAAGAAACTTTCAAAAAAATCAAGCCTACCTCTATTTTGGCACCTCTTGTCTCTGTTTTGTCGCCTCTTTCATATTTTTCAGCGCCTCTTTCACCAAAATGTAACCCATCATTGCATAGGTTATGAAATTCTACCCCATTTAAAAAAAAAAAGCTCAGAAAAAAACCTTTGTATGACCAAGATACGACCATTTTAAGATTGACTATAAAAGTGTTTTGACATGCAACTCTGAAGTGGCGCCTTTGGTGTCCCAAGTGGCGCCTCTTGCAAGGCTTTATTTTCATGTTTTGACATGCTTACATTGTTTTTTCACTTCTTTTCTATGTTTTGGCACCTCTTGTAGTTTTTCACCAAGTCAGAAAACTCACATTTTGTGTTTGTGCTTTGCAGGCTTTCCCAAAAATGCTTGTCAAAGACATTCTTATCAAACTACTAACACATTGCAGGGGCTGGATGTTATTCACTTGTTTCCTTTGGTTAAGATAGGAACGTAGCTTAAGTAAAGGGATAATGAACATCATGTTTCCTTTTGGTTAATCTAGGAACATAGCTTAATTAACGGGTTAATGAACACCATGTCTTTTGTATGTGATGGATGGTAGGCATATGCTCTCCCCTTAATTGGGTGATCCAAAAATCTAGACCCATTCTTGTTTATGTTCGAGTTTAAGTGGAGTATATGGCATGGGTTCTCTCTTTATTCATGTGAAATAAATATCGATTGAACTATGGGTATACTTACTTGCTTTTGTTTATCCTAGAGGGCCTGCCTTGTGGGAAAAAATAATCACCCAAGGGAACGACCCAACCGGTAACACGATAAAGCCAAGCGACTTCCAACTGGGATATAAATGTGGATACTTGAGGAAAGTTCAAGTATCATGAGGATAATTATGATGAGATGGATCGAAAGGGACTCTTTCCATATGGATTATCCCCCATGAACAGAATGCCTGCATTAAAGCCCTTGTTGTAGATTTTCCAAAATCCTTTATCTATTCTTTGGTGCAGTAACGATCATTGCCAAGGCATCCACATTCGCACAGTTTTTAGTAGAGGTGATTGGTTCACCATGGGAGTTTCATGGGGACTGGAAGCTTGGTTGGCTTGAGAAGAGAGTGCACTGTAAGGGGGAACCCGTGTAGCCAAGCTTCTAAATTCACCCACTAAAGATAGTGCGGTTGGGGTAAAACCCATGTGGAATCTAAAAGAATACAGTCTTACACAACCCTAGGAGTATATATTTTTCTTGATGTGTCTTTATCCAAGTGTTTTCAAAACAAAACCTCAAACAAAATATCATTGAAAACATCACATTTTGAAAGTGAAAACCTTGATTCAGAGTGACATTCTTTGAGGCAATCAAGTCCACAATTGAGAAATCCAAGAAAACATGCCTTTGGGGGGGTAATTTAGTTGTTTTTGAGTCATTTTGGATATTTTTTAGAGTTTTGGTGCCTCTTGTCTCTATTTTGGCACCTTTTGAAGACCCTAAAATAGTAACTTAGGTTCATCCATCTTTAGAAAATTAGTCCTTTCAGCAGTATTCAACCTTTCCTTAGTCGAAACAGAGCTAGAACATGCGGTCTACATGATGATTTCCTGAAAGATTAAGGTTAGAAAAACCAAGATCAAACCTCTTAGTCCAAAACAACATAAAAAATGCTTGTCTATGCTCTATGACTTTAGAGAAAGGTTAACCTTCAACTTCTACAAGAGAGCTTGCAAAAAAAATCTAGAGTTATACATGATGTACTATTGTCAAAATCCAAGACTTTTCCAACATTTTGAGTACCTTAATTACACATCTTGAATCAAAAATACAAATCCAAGATCATTCCTTAGTTTCCTTAGAAGTTTAAACGTGTTGAAACTAACCTCTACAAGTGTGATTGTCCAAACTAAACTTAGATCTAAACATTCTAAAGTGCCTAAATCATCACTATCTATCACATCTTTGAATGCAAAACCTAGTTTCATCTTCAGGATTTTTCATCCTTCTATCAACCAAACAACATCACGCAATCAAACAAGCTTAGTCTTATCAATAGAATGTGTCATTCTATTTGACTTAGTTGTAATCCTTGGCACTATTTGAAAATTAGATCAAAGCTTAGTCTAAACCCTAACACTTGTATGTTTGTCCAAACAAGGTCACAAAAGAGGAGACTTAAGGACAAGGAACTCGGAACAGCCAACCTTGAAACGAAAAACATTGGAAACCTAAGTAGTGAAATTATAGATATTGAAACACAAAACCTTGAAATAGAAAACATTGAAACTCCAAGTAGTGAAGATCTCAATATCAAAACTCCCAACATTGAAACACAAAATAGTGAAATCCAAACCACCATGGCTGAAATAGATGAGGATCAATTGAATACTTTACCTGATCAAATGAAAAAACTTCAACAACAAATCTAGGATATGCAAGGGAAAAAACCACATAAAGAAATTTTTGGCTACACATCTTCCCTTCTCCATTTGACAAAAATCTAGAAATGACACCTTCTTCACCAAAAACTACATCATCCAAGTTCAATTTCTTTGAATTCTTGAAAAAGTTAAATGAGAAGCCCAAATCTCAATCCTCAAATGCAAATGATATTGAACAATATTACCATGTCATGCATCTATCTTCATCTCCCATAAGCCAAAATAAATCTCAGGATTCTTTCACCGGGTAAGTGCACCAAGATGGTTCCC
The DNA here is from genome assembly GCA_007258455.2 of Sequoia sempervirens. Taxonomy (NCBI): domain Eukaryota; kingdom Viridiplantae; phylum Streptophyta; class Pinopsida; order Cupressales; family Cupressaceae; genus Sequoia; species Sequoia sempervirens. The sequence goes on along the minus strand of VDFB02270651.1, from coordinate 348,345,820 downwards.
AAAAAGGGGGTTTAAGTGGCCACTTTTTTTCTGAAATCAGGAAATGCTGACCTTGGGCGTGAAATTGAGGATAGTTACACTCAAAATTTTGAGATGGAACAAAAACAAGGATCAAAGTGCTCCAAGTCTACTTTCTAAACTACTAATTTATTTTGAAAATAGTTGATATTAAGGGGTTCAAAAGAGGTTTGTACACAAATTGGTGCTGTAAAAATAACATAGCAATTCTTGTACGACCTGAGCATGGTGAACTTTTTTTTAGTATTTTTAAAATCACTACAGTCAAAAGTTAGTTAACAGCATCTAGTTGATGCACAATATTTTTGATAATTTTTTAATGAACATTTGAATTTTTACTAGTTTTCTAAGTGGGCACTTCCTGAAAAGCAGAATTTTGGCCATGCTCCCCCTACAAATTTTTGAAAATAATTGATTTTCTTTTTTAAAATTTGTAGAATGGAGTCTAGTTTCTAAAAATGTAATGTATTTGAAATTTTTATTAATGGTTAATTTATAACAAAAAAACACCAAACACTGCTTTTTAGCAAAAACAGACATACAAACAAAAAAAATTATTGATAAAAGGCTTAGCATTGTCAAAAGTGAAAAAAATTACATCGTTGGATAGCTAAGAGAGAACTTAACATTACCCATGTGTTCGATTTTGTCAATTTTGGCGAGTGCATTTTTTAAAAAAAATTGAAAAGTGACCACAAAATTGGTACCCAACTTCATGCACCTGTCCCACCCAAATTAACGATTCCATCCAACCACCTTCTTCTATCATACTTTATGCATCCAATGATCCATGTAAATCTCTTAGTCCAAAACATGCTATCATAGAATCCTCTACACCTCACGATCCAAGCATTCTTTCCACTTCATCCAATGATACCAAAATTCCACAAGTTCTTCCAATCATTAACCAAGACCGAATCTCTCAAGAATTCTATGATGATCCCCTCCTTTCAATTTTCATCCATGATGACTCTCTTCCATCTCAAGAGAAAATTATCTTTCCAAGTCCTCCTTCCACTCCATCTTATGAATCCATACCATCTCGAGATTCCATTGCATCCTAGGAGCATGATAATTCTTCCATCCTATCTAATGATGTCCTATCACTCGATGATCAAGATATTCTTATATCTGAGGATATCCCTTCATTCCATGAGGATGTTCATCCTTCTCAAGATCAAGATATTCCTTCCATACCACCACATGATGATTCCACACCTAATGAAGAGCAACCTACTTCATCTTCTACACCTTGTGATCCTCTTCCAAGTCAAGATCAAAGTACCCCATCATCCCCATGTCAAGATCTTATCACACCTATGTAAGCTATCCATTAACCCCACACCTACAAATTGGGATCCTCCACCTTCATCCACTTTGGTTTACTTCCAACACCTATCCTTTCATTCATATCAAATCCTCCCTAAAATGGATTCGCATCTTGTTTCACAAACAACACATATCCCATTGGTAAATGAATGTTTCAAAGTATGAACTACAAAGGAAAAGGATTAGGCCTTCATGAACAAGGTATCCTAGAACCCATTTTTTCTCAAGAAAACCCACATTACCATGGCCTTGGTTATACACCTAAGTTTCCTATTCCATCAAATCTACCATCTATATTAGGCCCTCATCCTAGTTCATCAAACCTTCCCTCTATCCTAGGTCCATACCCTATTCCTCAAGAACAACAAAGGCACACATCCTTTATGCCCTTTCAAAATTCTACCACCAACAACTCATTCATGATACCTCCATATCATTCATCTCCATCCATCTCTCCTATTTCTCTTGGAAGCAATTTGGGTGCCAAATGTCAAAAGCTTCCATATCAAAATTCATATGTATCAAAGAATCAACATGTCTCCTAAAAGAGGCATGCAAAAATAAAGGAAATTTTGATCCAAAATCAAAGGAAAAATCAAAAAGGCCACAAAGGCCCATCAAAGAAAAAAGAAAAATTTCCAAGACCACAAAGGTCTATAAATCAAAGAGAAAAATCTCAAAGGCCACAATGGCCCACAAAGAAAATATCAAAGTCAAAAATCATGTGGATTCCAAAAAGTCTCATAGAAGCAATGAAATCTAAATTGGCATCCAAATTTGCTAATCCAAAAGCTTCCTCCAATTTTCCATATAAAATCCTATCACCTTCCAAATCCATTTTTCCTCCATCACTTCATAACCCTTCAAGGTGTGTGCCAATGTTGATCTTTCCATCCTTTCCATCTATCCATCAACAAACCTTTCAACCTCATATCCATTAGCCCATCATACCCTAAATCTGCCAACATTTATGAGTCTAAATTTGATGTTGATGATAAAAGGATGATGTTAATAAAGGGATATTTGGTCATGAAACTTGATGCTTAAGTCCTTCCTCCATCTCCCTATCATCCATATCCTATTTTCCATATTCCTCTTGCACTCTACACTTGGGGGGAAAGTTTCGTCCATCTTATCATTCCTTACATTTCCACCTTTGATCTTGACAAGGTTAAGGATCTTCTTGGACATCATATATCTTATCCTATATGCTCTATCCATATATTTTGTACCATATCTTTCATCCTATCCATATTCCATCATTCTTACCAGATACATCCTTTTTCTCATCCTTGGTCTTGATGAGGAATAGGAGAAAAATACTTGGGCCTTGTTTCCGTATCTTATCTAGTTGATCTTGATCATCCCATTCATTATCTTTATCCTTGCTTTCTTCCATTCCATATATCCTAGCTTATCAAAACCCATGTCATCATGTTCCTTTGCAACCTTGAATCTTATCATGTAAATTATATTTGAGCCTAACTGTAAAACATTATCCAATCATCATATCTTTTTTCAATCAATGATCAAAAATCATCAATCTTATCATCATCATGCCTTATGGAATCAATCATTCCTAGAATCTTAATCAATCAACCATTATCATCTTTCGACAAGAGATATGTTGCTTGTGTGACATGTTTTGCAGTGAATCTTTCATTTTGATCTATCATGTATCCATGGTTGCATTACCTCTATTGTGGGGCATCTTGTTCCTTCAATCATCATATCATATCATATTCATCCATCATGCTTCCATCTTTTCATTTGTCACACTTCCATGTTCGCATCATAGCTCGATTTAGTGATTGTATCATGGTATCCCCTAATATTACTTGACCCATTCTAAAAATTAATCTGTCCTATCACATCTCATTGGGGGCATGTCCCACATTGGATTGGATTCTTGTACATTCTCAAGGTTGAAAAATAAAAAATCCAAAAACATTCAAAACAAATCAAAAATCCCAAAAATATTCAAAACATGTCAAAATCAAAAAACAGGTCAAAAAGTCAAAAATTCAAAAAAAACATAGTCTTCATTCAAACTATGTTGTCTCTAAGCTTTGAACATATGCAAGGGTGATCTTTGATTATCCCCCAAGACATTTTAGGTCAGTCTTCTAGGTGTTCACTATGTTCATATTTTTATCTTGTAAATCTTGGTCGTGTCGTCAGTTGAACTATGTGGTCTCTACGTGTATAACGTAGGCAAGGCTAATCTGTTGATCAACCCCCGAGGCCCCTAGGAGGTCTTTAGGAAAATAAACTTTGAGCTTGAACTAACAGGAAAAAATTTGCCAGACCAAAGTTACAAACACAAACTTCAAATGGATGATGATCTTTCTAAATCAAGGGTTTATCATGTTAAACACGAAATTTCAACTTGTTCCACTTTATTTTTTGATATCATATCTCTTGAGTCCTCGATGATGTATCGAACTAGAGGAGCAAGGAAGGAGTATGATTTTCTTTGTCTGTTGTCTGTGAGTTTATCATTATTACTATGCAAGTTGTCGCGAGACGTGCATTACAAAGTATCACTGATGCATTCCGAATTTTCATAGGAAAAAGATTAACTCTTGTCTGTTTATGCAAGCGATGCTCATGTCATCTTGGTTTAATTATACTTAGATGCTTGTGTTAACTTTGAATTTTAAAACATCATGGAAGTAGTACTCAAGTCATCTTGGTCTAAAATATTCCATCAATGCTTGTACTCACTTTCAACATTTTAAAGGCCCAATGATGATAAAAAACATGAAAAATTGGTTAATATAAATGACCACTTTTGAAAACAAGATTTGCACAGTTAAGTTAGATTGCATTCATGTTAGCATTGCATGTGTATTTATGGGGTTTTTCACTATTGAAACAATTTCACAATGGTTTCATCTCTATTATTAATGGATTGAGTACAATGGACATTAACCAAAAAAAAAACACATCATTCTCATTTACTTGCACATCATTTGAATATATTAGAAAACATTCTCATTTCATTTACATCCATACATTCCATCGTGATATTTGCATCAAAAATTACAAAAGAAAAAAATAAAGGACATAAATTGCATATCATCTCTAACATCACAATCATGTCATTCACTACGCTTGAATAAGTGAGCCTCTTTAGATTTCCAAGAAAGTGTGGAAATATGTCAGAGTTATGAAGCTTAAAAGATAAATCTACTATAGTCTTCCCACAACTTTTTGAAGTTGGACAGACTCACTTATTTAAGCTTAAGGCCCTAAAAATTTGAAGTCGTGCATTTGCATAATCATTTGCATTACATCATTCATCATTACAAAAATCATCATTGCATTCATAGCATATCATAACATCAAAATCATCATCATACCATGGAAATAAAATGCATCCTATAATAATAATAAATCACATCACATTGCATAATCATAAACACCAATACATTCATTGCCTAATCATTATCATCACATAGAAATTAAATCAAGTCACAACATTGCATATCATAATAGGGAAATAAAATGCATCATAATCGCCATTGTATATCATATATCACTAAAAATTTCATAATGTCCACATATACAAGGATGTCCAAAAAAATAGGATGGGATACATCAAAAAACTAAAAGGGAAATGTATCATGGGAAATACATCCTCAATATCACAAAAAGGTGTATACACAATGTCCAAGGAACATCACAAAATTCTATGATGAGCTCCCACCAGATGTTGTTGCTCTCATGGAACTGGTACCCCCTCTACCTGACAGACCTACACCTAGATCTCTCCTATCTCTAGGCAATGGCTGTGTGACACCCATGCTAGTAGTCCAAGAATGAGATCTTCCAGAATGAGACTATACAAAACTCTCTCATCACTCAGGAGGAACCAACTCATGATATTTAACTCTATAAAACTACAACTCCTGAGAAATTTGTCTAATCTCTATGAAGAAATCCATTGTACTTGCAGATGGTGTCGTCTATTGTATCCTCTTAGAGATGGCCTCAGCCTACTCTATCTAGTGTCTGAGGGCATCCCTCTCTGAATTAATTATAATCATCTATGCCTACAACTGTTGTATCTGCTGCCTATCTATCCCTGTATCAGTCCTCAAAATATGAATTTGTGCCCAAAATTTCCCTAACTCATCCTGAAGGGACACAATCTGTGCTCGAGCCTGCGCTATCTCGCTCTGAAATGACTAAATCTTTTCCTGCAAAGATGCTATCTATGCTAACTGTTGTTGTGAGGGTATCCCAATCCAAATCCTAGGAAGCACCGCCCAAGCTACGATGATTCTCCTCCTGCACCTCAGAACTGCAAAATCAAATGGATGAATGTCATCTACCCTAACATCATCATCCATTGCACCACCATCATCACCCACTGTATCACCATCACTCTCCCCACCATCATCACCTACTACACCACCATCACTCTCCCCACCATCATCAGCTCTACAACCACCCTCTACACCACCATCATCACCTCTGCAACCACCCTCATCACCTCTACAAGCCCCCTGTCCACCATCATCATCACCCTCATCATCTCCTCCCTCTCCATCAACTAGTGGTACTGGCTCCTTTGGATGAGTAAATCTAGGAAAGGGATGTGTGTGGAAGAACCATGAATAATCATCGATCATCTCAGTATCTGTAATATACGAAACATAATCCCATAAACTAGTGGTCAAGGTATAATACTCTGTATAGGCTGTCTCATATGATACAAAGGGTTCCCACTCTAAAACATCTTGTCATCACCATGCATAATGGGAAACTCCTAGGGGCATCCCCTGAACCCATCCAAACTATCGACATACTCGCAGATGTAAGTAGCACTCAAGCACAACATGTGTCCACCCAAACAGATAGTGGGATAGTAACATATATGGCATCTCCAGCTGATCCTCTAGCCACTGCTCACAATCCAAGTATGGTTGCCATGTGATAGTCTCCAAATCATCTAGAACCTACCTCCAATAAGCAACCTTGCCCAACTTATGCTGGACATGTGGACCACTATAGCTGAAAACATAAGGTCTCCCTGGTGGTTAATGTCTCTCTCTCATGGGTCGAGTGACGAATATATGCTCCCATGCCCAGGTCTGTAATAATGTGACACCACATGACAAACTCATTACCTCATAATAGACAACCTCATGAAAATCTTGATATAAGTGGGTTAACATACATGAGCCCTAGGCACACCTCATACCATCAAGTATCATCCGCGATAGCGCATGACCCCAACCTACTGAAAATCTCTTTGACCCATGATCAGGACAAAGGAATCCACTAATAAATTCAAAAAGTACACATGAAAAAGGATCATATCTACCAATCATCTCAGTCCAAGGGATCCATCGGTCCATAACATAATAATCTCAACACAATCTCCGTAATGCAGTTGTCCCACCCCATTCTATCTTATCGTACACTACTATCTCTCCCATTACTGGGATCCGTAGAATATGATAGACATCCTCGAGAGTCACAGTCATCTCTCCAGTAAGTAAATGAAATGTATTATGATCACTGTGCCATCTCTCTGCCAAAGCTATCAATAAACCTATGTTGATTCCATATTGTGGAATGTTTAACAAGGAAGTCAACTCACAATGGGAGATAACCTCTAAGTCAGTTGATGACAACCGGTAGACCATGTTCCAGGTCTTCAGGAATCACTTCTGAGACTGAAGTACATCTCCATCTCCCTAATCATGAACACAAATCAATCAATCAATGTCATGTTCAATCAAGATTATTAGTCAATCAAGCTAATGTGCAGTCATTCGAATCAAATCAAATTAGAAAAATCAACATCTCATTCAATCAACCCATCGTTCCTCACCTATCATGAGGATGATTTGCTATCCATCAAACTATCATTCCTCACCTATCATGAGGACAATCTATTATCAATCAAACTATCATTCCTCTCCTATCATGAGGATGATCTTCTATCTATCAAGCTATCATTCCTCACCTATCATGAGGACGATCTACTATCAATCCTGCCATCATTCCTTAGTTATCATGAGGACGATCTGCTATTAATCCTACCATTGTTCCTCGCCTATCATGAGGAAGATATGCTATCTATCCTATTATCATTCCTCACCTATCATGAGGAAGATATGCTATCTATCCTATTATCATTCCTCACCTATCATGAGGATGATACAAAACTGGTTATATCATTTGATCCTTGCCTATCATGAGATCAAATCATCACATAAAACATCAATCAAACACTACACATACCCCAATCTAACTGGAATCAATCCAAAATGTGACAAACCAACGACTCCTAGACCTCAAGGACATCTTGTGAATATCACCCGAAGGATTTCCAAAATCACACCCCACAAAACGGGTCAAACGACAAGCTAAACCACCTCAAATCAACAAGAATGACAACTTTCCAAGGCAACAAGAGGTGCCACTTGGGACCCCAAAGGTACCAAAACAAAGTTCAACTTCAAAAACCTCCATTTTCAAGCTTGCAAGAGGCACCACTTGGAACACCAAAGGCACCAAAACAATGTTGGAGGCCAAAAACTTGAATTCCAAGCTTGCAAGAGGTGCCACTTGGGACCCCAAAGGCGCAAAAAGAAAGTTCAACTTCAAAAACCTCCATTTTCAAGCTTGCAAGAGGCACCACTTGGGACATCAAAGGTGCTAAAACAATGTTGGAGGCCAAAAACTTGAATTCCAATCTTGCAAGAGGCGCCACTTGGGACCCCAAAGGCACAAAAACTCTAAAACCACCCAAAAACATGCATTTTCACCCTTGCAAGAGGCACCACTTGGGACCCCAAAGGTACCAAAACTCTCAAAAGGCTCAAAAACATCAATTTCAACCTTGCAAGAGGTACCATTTGGGACCCCAAAGGCACCAAAACTCTTAAAGCACATGAAAAATTGAATTTCAAGCTTGCAAAAGGCGCCATTTGGGACCCCAAAGGTGCCAAAACTCTTAAACATGGTAAAAAACACTCGAAAATGATAAAAACATCACCCAAAAGTGCATAAATGACATCCCATAAACTACAACATCCATCTACGATATTCAAAATACCATTAAAAGACAAGAAAATGACTAACAAAGAGGTTTCTTGTAAAGAGTATTGTAGGTCTAGAGGTAGCAGGCTGATCAGGTTGGCGAAGATGCTCGAAACGATGCTTGTGGTATGGGATCACCATCTTTCTCTAAGCTCTCTAATCTTCAACTTCTCCAAACTCAAAATGTGCAAATGAATCCCATTTTACCACTTTTTACCTTTTAAGGGTAAAATGGAGGGAATTAGGGTGGGATTTATTTCACATTTTTACCAAAAAGGAGGGGTAATTAATCAACACTATTCATAGAAAGAGCTTTCCACTCAATTTCGAGAGATAAATTGTCTCTGCCATTAAACCTTCACCGAATCGACCTTGAATCATCATTACATCATCACAACACTTCATTTTCACATCCTTACATTCACTGATTTATCTCTTGAGGGGGCATATAATCGTCAATACCTAAATTTCAAAAGTCTGGGGCATTGAAATCTTGCATCATCTAAACATCAACATCAAAATATTCTTTGAAGTAATGTATAAACAAATCACTTCAAAGAGGGGAAAAATGTATACACCTGAAAATGGTCATCGCATTCAATTAATTAAATACAACCTATTTGATTAATATTTCAACTACATATAAATAAGGTCTTACTTTATTTATATTGTTCGCTTTCCTTTTAATTCTCCTAATTCACATTCTTCTAAATTAAATAAACAAAATACCCTAAACATGTTTATTTAATAAATCTTCCCTAATCTTGATTAAGAATTAGAGCACATTTCTACAAATTTTTTATGTGCCACCTCATAAAGGTCACATAAAAATAAATAAGCCTAATTATTAATTAGAATTATCGTCACACACTTCCACCAATAAGAAAAAGCACATGGCTTTATTCCCCCACACTTCCAACAAATTTGGAGCACATGGGTCTTTGTTTCACACACTCAGAATCTCAGACATTTGGCATGCTTCCAATTGATCAAGGGATTCTCTTCACACACATGGCATGTTGTCCTTGGTCAAGGGGACAAAATCTTGATTCCTTTCATCTCCACTATCTATCTTGTCTCCTTTGAATCTGAATTGTTGATAGGTGTCACCTCACAAAATTCTTGAGAAACTCTATAAATACACCCCTTATCCTTTGTATTATCATCCACCTTTTGAGTAATGTTATAATGCTATTTTGAAATACAAATTGGAAGTGTTATAATGCCATTTTCCATCCACACTTTGAGTATTGTTACCATGCAAGTTTTTCATAGGAGCTTGGAGCTTTCATGGAGTCTTATACTTAGCTTTCATATCATGTGTTACTTTTCATTCTCATCTTAGATTAATTAATTGCTTCATAGTTACATTTTATCATCTCCATTGCATCATAGTTACATTTTAGGTTATTTTTCTTTTTTGTTGCATTTGAGCATATGCATAATCATGGATAGCTCACTATAGTTTCATATCATCTCACTCATCTCCACTTGTTTATCTATCATCAACATCTTCCTTCATTTATCTTTGCATCCATTATCCTTTCCATCATTTTGTTTCATTTAGAAGCATACCACTAATCCTTCCACCACACATTTGCACATAGAAATCATCTTAGCTTGCATATTAAGCATCAAATCTTATTTTCTAGGTAGTTATTTTAACAACCTTTGTGCCCATAGAAATCTGAGGGCCAAACGGTTTAATAAATTCCTAGAAATAGAGAACAATGATACGTATTTGAAAGGTTTGATTGTATTACGAATATAGTAGTTTTACTTTCTTCAAACTTTAAAATTAAATTGTTTCATTAAGGTTTGTGCTGACATTAGAATAACTCACTCTACACATTCGACACATGCACAGGTACCTTTCTAATCACCCCTTCACATTGATTACTCACTCACTATTTCTTCTATCTCTTCTCTACTTCCTTCACACACACACTTTCAAAAACTATTCGCCATATATTTATATCCATTCTTCATTACAAGCATCAATTAGTTCAGCCTAATTAGATGCAATTCATTTATATAAGATATCAACTATCAGCTCCAATAGATCACAAAATATTTTCAAAAATGAAATTTAACTGCTAGCACATTACATTATGTTGGCTCGAACCAAGAAATAGATTGCACATAAGTTTTCATATCATATCAAAATTACTTAACAAGTTGGCCAAAAATAGGCTTCAAAAAAACCAACAAAATAATGTCACTTCATCATACAAGCACCAGAGAAAAAAATAACCTGATCATGCATGCCTTTAACATCCATAAATAATTTCCCAAAATCACAAACAAAATTTGTCAACTACAGAAAAATTTAGACTAGAGTACCAGAGAGGCACCAAAAATACCGAATCTACCACCAAAGAAGATAAGTTGGTTATACACACCGATTTAGAATACCGGACCAAGCTACCAACATGGTGACATCAATGACAACATATAGATAACCTTCCAACATAATCTACTTTCTAAAATACTATTTTTTTTCTAAATGGTAGATATTAAGGGGTTTAAAAAGGGGGGTCTCACAAATTGGTCCTTTTTTTTCAAGAAAAAATATAACATAGCATCTAGTGTGCCCCCCCTAAAATGTTAAAAAAAAAACTATTTAAAAAACACATCATTGAGAAATTAGCTAACACCATGTAATTTATCCCTAATTTTTCTACTAATTTTTTAATGAATATATGATTTATTACTAATTTTCAAAGTGGATACATCCTAAAAAACAAAAAAATGAGCATGCTCCCCCTTAAAAATTTTAAAAACTAATTAAAAATATATTTTTCAATGTGTAGAATGGACTCTAGTTTCTAAAATTGAAATTTATTTGAAATTTCAATGAACCATTAAAAATGAAATAAAAAATGGATACACCAACAAAAGAAATTAAATATGAAATCCTTAACATAATCAAAATATTGAAAAATAACATGCTTAGATAGCTAAGAGGGAGCCAAAAATTACCAAGGTGTTTTTTTGACTTGACCTTAAAATACATGCAAACTTGCTGGAGAGCACGCTTGAGATTATGTGAATTTTTAGAATCTGGAAAAACAAATCTTTGGGTGTTGGAAAGTTATTCCAAGCCATTGGGTTGGTAATCGATGTCAAATCCAAGCCAAAGACTTGAAAATTCCCAAAGCAAACAAAAAAATGAGTGCATTATAATGTGCTCGCATTATTTGAATGCATTCACAAGACATGAGTACATTATAATGCACTCACATCATGTGAACGCTTTCACAAAACACGAGGGTGTTATGCAAATGCTTTCACAAAATGTGAGTGCATTATAATACACTCACATTATTTGAATGCTTTCACAAAACATGAGCACATTATAACATGCTCACGTTTTATTCTGCATTGAATTTTTTTCTCTTTTTTTGTCTTTCTTCTACTTATCTTTCGATGAAACTATATACATGAAATAAACATTTTTGGAATTTACATATGGACATTTAATTTCTTATGCTTTAAGTTATATTTCATGTATATATTTTTATGATATTTGAGAGTGGTTTTAGATCTCTAGGAGTTATATGACAGATTCTAGTTTTGGAAAATCTTATAATTTTTTAGATTTAGTCAAATTCTAGTAATCAACATGTCGAATTTTAGTAACCAGGAGGTCAAAATTCAGTAATCAACAAGTTCTATCATTTCTCTCTCTCTCTCTCTCTCTCTCTCTCTCTCTCTCTCTCTCTCTCTCTCTCTCTCTCTATCTCACTCAATGTGTATCCCTTCCACTCTAGACCTCTCTCTCACTATCTTCATCCCTTTATTTGACTCTCTCCCTTGAGCTCAAGGACTACCTCTCTACCTCTCTCTCTCACCTCTCTCTCTCCGTCCCTACCATTCCATCCTTCTCTCCTTCCCTCTCTCCTTATCTCTATCTCCCCTCTCCCTCTCTTTACATATCTCTCCCTCCATCACACCCTACCACTCTCTATATTTCTCTCTATCTCACCTCCCTCTCTCTCCCTTCATACCTCTCCCTCCCTCTCTTCTTCCCTATCTACTCTTTATCTCCCAATCCTTCTCTCTACTTACCTCTCATTCCATCACCCCTTACCACTCTCTCCCTATAGCTCTCTATCTCACTTATCTCTCCCTCCCTCCCTACCTCTCACTCCCTCCCTTATTCCCTCTCTAATTCCATTTATCTCTCCTCTCTCTATACCTCTCCTTCCCTCTCTACTTATCTTTATCACCCATATCCCTCTCTCTACCTACCTCTCCCTCCATCACTCTCTCTCCCTCCCCACCTCCCCATCCTCTCCTTCCCTCTCTACTTCTCTATATTTCCCCTCTCCCTCCATCACTCCCTACCACTCTCTTCCTATTTCTCTATATCTCACCTCTCTCTCACCTCCCACTCTCTCCCTCCCTCTCTCCTTCCCTCTCTCCCTCCCTCTCTACTCTCTATCTCCCTAATCCCTCTCTAACTACCTTTCCATCCATCACTCCCTACTACTCTCTCTACACCTCTCTATCTAACCTTTCTCCCTCCCTACCTATCCCTCCCTCATTCAATCTCTACTTCTATTTATCTCTCTCTACCTCTCCTTCCCTCTCTACATATCATTATCTTCCTTCTCCCTCTCTATATCCACCTCTCCCTCCATTATTCTCTCTCTTTCTATCTATTTTTCTCTCCTCTCTCTATCTCACCTATGTCTCCCTTCTTACCTCTTTTCATCTCTACACTCTATCACTCCTCTATCTCCCTCTACCTCTCTCTCTCTTGCACTCTCTCTCCATCCTTCCCTCCACCTCTTTCTCTCTCTCTCCTCTCTATCTCACCATTATCTCCCTCTCTCTCACTCTCTCCTCTCTATCTCACTATTCTCTATCTACTTCACTTTATCTCACCTATCCCTCTTTACCTCTCCCTTCCTCCCCTCTCTCCAAATCTCCCTCCTCCCCTTTATCTCTCTCTCTACTTCTCTCTATATCACCTATCCCTCTCTACTTTCCCCCCTCCATCACTCCTTAGCACTCTCTCTATATTTCTCTCTATCTCATCTATCTCTCACCTCCCTCTCTCCTTCCCTATCTATTTTTATCTCTCCTCAATCTCTCTACCTGTTCTTTCCTCTCTACTTATCTTTATCTCCCCTTTTCCTTTTCTACCTACCTCTCCCTCTATCACTCTCTATGTCTCTTTCTCTCTCTTTCTCTCTATATCTTACCTATCTCCCTCTCTACCTCTTTCCCTCTCTACTCTTTATTTGTGAGACCCTACCATTTTTGTTCCTATTGAGTCTATGTGTTTTGATGATCCTTGTCCAATATTTTGTGTTCCTTCATATTGGGTGTCATACCTAAGTTAGGAGAGATGATTGTTCACTTGAAATTTTTTGGATAAGGTTAACTGGAAATTTTTACCCATTCAATGGGTGATCATGATTTCTCTATGATAACTAGATGTGTTCTTTTGTTTGATTATGCACATGTGTGTTGAATGAGATGTTCAACATTGATGAGTTAGAGATTATATAATTTCTAGTCATGGTGCTAAATATATTAGATGTATTAAGTTAAAACGGGGTCTTGGGTGACTAGTAGTTAACTTACTATGGATGATATATTATTCAATTCATGTGTTACCCTCTCATGTGATCTTTTGGTGGATCTAGATATATTCTAGATGATTATGAGATTTAGTATTTTATCAATACATATTCATTCACTGAGGATGGTATTTTCCATGATAATATATTTATGGTTGATTATTAGACTGATACATATTTTGGAAGGTATTGATAGAATTATGGATGTTATGTTTATATTATTCATGTAGTAATTCATATTATGGTCATTGCGATTGATGTATTTACAAAATTATGTATTGTATATGTTCCTTATAATTGATCATTCGATTTATAATTATATTTAATTATGATGGTTTATGTTGGCACATATATATTATACTATACTGACACCTTTTAATTTTGTGTACAAGGATTCACTTAGCCACTTTAAGTTGTTGTGTGAAATGGGACCTTGGCATAGGATCCTCTAGGTTATTGACTTTTATGTTGAGTTATGTAGTTTTCATGTATGGTCTGCATCATGCATTATGTGATTATGTTCATGTGAGTTTTGAATTTCAAAATTTAGAAATGTGAATTTTAAAGTGTGTTTAGAGGGGTCTATGGTGTGTTTTGTGTGTTGAAAGTTAGCCACAGACCTAAAGGTATAGGCAAGAAGGTTATTTTTTTTATTTGAATTCTTTTAAAAAGTTTTTTACCCCTTCTTTTTTCCCCACTCATAAAAGTAACAAAAAGGGAGGGTGGATAAGTGGTTGAGGTGGTTATGTGAGGGAGTTAATTCTGCATTTTCTTTAAAACCTATTCCTCATGGAGGGGAGAGGTTTACCTTGCTTGTTTTTTTTTTTGCACTTTTGTGGTCTTACTTTTTGGGAGTTATTGGGAGGATAAGAAGAAGATATCTTTGGAGGAGGAAGAGTATACCATTGTTGGGAGTATAGCATAGTGAGGTATTTCTTTCTCTTGACTATTTGTGAGAATATTTGTATGTAGATTTGATTGAAAAGGCTGAATGCATTGTATTTCATGGTATCTTTTGTTGTGTTGGGTTTTCATTTGTTTGTTCTTTGTAGGGGAGGTTACCCCCTCTTGTATAGAGGAGCTTTGGCCCTCCATGTGCAAGGGTTGAGTGAGAGTATCTCCCTCACATTGGGGCTTTTCACTTTAGGATAAGAGCATACTATTCAAGTAATGACCATTATTGGGAGTATAATTACCCTTGCATCTATAGGGATATGAGTGTCCCATTATTTTCTATAGATGATTTATTGCGAGGACTAAGGGTGGTGTTGTTATGGGTATGGTTTTGTTGTGCCATTGGTGTGATATTGTTGGGGTTTTGATATGAAGATTTTGTGTAGAATTATTGAGGAGAAGTGATCATGATGTTATATTTATTTTTCCCCATGTCTAGTTGAGCCCCTACTCCCCCTAAGTGGTTTACCCTTCTGGTAAACCAATGTGTTAGAAACATGTATTTTTATGTGAATGATGTGATTGAGGATTGTTTTATATGTGAGAATTACGTTGTAATACATGTGTTGAGTTTTGAGATAAGTTTGTCCTTGTGATAGTGTTTTCCCCTTGCTTGAGGGTGGGTTTTTTAACAACCCTATGGTTGGGTGGGGAGCCCATCAATTTTTTTTTGTTTCTCCACATTTTTTCTTTCAAGTTATTGTGGAGTTCTTGGAGATGTTTAGGGAGAGAGGAGATTATGTGTTGTATTTTCAATAATAGGAGTATTTTTGTGGGTCTTGCATTTTATACTTCAAGTCTATGAATCTTTACAAGAGTTGTACACTTTTATAAATGGATTTATGGGAGGATGTCTCTAATGGATTTCAAATATTGGTTTAAGTTGTGAATTTATGAAGGGAAGCTTTCATGTATTATGTTTTATTACATTATATCTTGTTACTTGCACACATAGTTTTACTTTTAATTTGAAAGGAAGTCTAAAGAATGTTGTGATGGCATATCTTGTCACTCTATTCCCTTGAAAGAATAAAATTATAGAAATAAATGAAGTATTTGGATATGGAATTGCAATGTTAAAAAAAAACTAAGGTACTTCAAATGCAAGCTTTTCATGGATTGAAATGCGAAATGCAACTAATCCCTCTTAGGAATAAAAGATGACTCATTACCTTCACAAATGGAATATAATCAAAGAGATTTGAGATGTGATTAATTTGTATTACTTTGTAAGTATGTGCATTCAATTGTTAATGCTTAAAATAATTTATTTTGTAGAATGGCCTTAGAAGAAGATTTATTTTTATATACTTGCTAGATAGATTCTAAAGGAACTTGCTTAGTCAATAACTATATAAGTTTAAGTGACTATGAGGAAAAAATTGTACTTAAGAAAATCATATTTTGATTATTTATTTATTATGAAACAAAAGCTAAATGATGTGATAATTAATTTCATGTTATTCTATTTTAAAAGAGATGATAATTTGAAAACTCAAATTCACCACAGTTTGAAATTAATCCTAAACTTTAAAAGAGAAAAAAAAACATTAAAGGACCCCTCACATTAATCTTTGGTAGAGATCTTATGTTCAATATACATTATACAAATATTTTCTACACTTTTAGAATCCTAATTTCTACATTGTAAGGGTGCATTAAATAGAATGCTAATCCCCATGTTCGGTCATAGAGTCAGTTCTATGTCAATTTGGTAATCTTATCATTGAAAGAAGTGTATCCTATGCACTAATTTATAGGTTTCCATAGTGATAGAGAGGTGGGTATTTAGGCATTGAATTAGCCGATGTACATCTAGTGTGGGTTGTATTGTGGATGATGGGAAAAATGTTTACTATAAATTTAAGGTATTGTTTGTATATAGTACCCATCTACATTTGCATACAACCATGACATTGAAACAAGGTAATTACTAAAGAGAGTCTCAGGTTGTGACCAATTTTGGGCAACTAAGTGGTGCCACCCCTATCAGTGGTTTTGACCCTTCCCTCATCCCTGCTCTGAAGTATCCTACCCTTAACATCAAGCTATGCCTTCCTTAAGTTCTTATCTGTGTTCCCTAGTAATGTCATTCACCTTAGGTGGCTATGGGATTGATAAGATATCTAGGAAGAATCCTTGGGTGTGGTTCAAAATTACTTACCCCTCTCATTGTCACAATATTTGTTAAAAGGAATGTTTTGACCCCTCCTCTTAAGCCATGGTATCAAACATGTTAAACCCAATGGTGAAAGTACCAGAGTAGACAAGTTACAAAGAGTGGAATCTATTAGGGTGCTTGTATTTGATCCTTGTAGACTCATACTATTCATAGAAAGAGGCTCCTTTTAGTATCTTGTCCCTCTACAAAAAAATAGTTCTCTAGGCCATGTAGTCGCAACCACCAAGTAGTTGTGAGAAGGTTAGTGAGTTGAATCAACTTCCTTAATTATGTTAGGATGGTCAATTATTTATGTTTAATCCTTGCTATAGGAAAAGTGCATTTCTTCCTTTCTAATGAATTGTTAATGACCCAAGTAACTCTTGATGAATAAATAAGATATGAATATCAATTAATTTATAGGAAGGGATTCATTACTAAGGTTGATATTTAAGAATTACAATAGTTAATATTTCAAATATGACTATATATAGTTTTAAAAAACATTTTAAGGTTAAAGAAAAATATAGTTAATGGGATCACTAAAATGTCATTAACAATTCATGGGAGCATTTAAACCTACAATACATGTATTAAAATTTTAAAACAACCCCAATGGGAGGAAAATTATAGAGTAGATAACTAACAAATTAAAAACTCATAGATTTAAATGTTAAAACAAATGATATACCTTAAAATATCCTTCCATATGTGAAGTTTTTTTGTTTTGTTTTGCTTACTTGAAATACTAAACTTATGCTATGGTTTAATTGTTAATTGTACTAAAACTCTACTCTCTTAAACTTGGAAAAATATTTTTCTAATTTATGGATAAAGATATTAAATGAACTTAATAAGGTGTAGGAAAACTAGAGACAATGGAACAAACCTTGTAGGAAGTTGAGGTGGAAACCTTTAGTAGTTAAGGAGAAAACTAGTATCTAATAAACTAATAATAATAATCCTAAGAATTGGGAAATATAATGAGCATTACAAAACTTGTGGGCATTCATTGTGTTAGATTGCATCTTAACCAGTTTAAAAGAATCTCTTCATGTAGAAAATGATCCTACTATAAATTTTTTACCCAAAATTTTATAATATAAGTTTGGAAATTTAACTTCTAACGATGAATAATAGATGAATTAACTAGGACCCTTGTGGTTAATAGGTGGACAATTTCTTGATGTTAGAATTATTGTTTATCTAATTTTATATGATGTGGAGGATTACTTATCATCAAGAACTCTTCATAGATAAGTGATATGTAAAGATAAATCCCCTTATTGTAGCAATAAGGGACTCAATTGTGGTAGGAAGGATAAATATTAGTGTTGCTAGTTATTGTTGTTTTTCCTTTCAATTTTCCTATAAAGATTGGTATTGTTCAAAACTAAGATCACTTAGCATGTCAAGATAGTTTAACCGATGAGATGAAATAATAAAAGTGATGTTCTTGACTTAGGCTAAACATTAGGGCTCAAATTTTCCTTAGTTGTATTTGATATATATTGGTAAATTTTTAGGGAATGACATTATCTCTATCCTCTCTCCCTCTACTTCTCTCTCTCCCTCTCTCT